>CM046803.1:31604966-32303434 GCA_025617405.1 Perca schrenkii | reverse complement strand
CATGCATCATCCCCACCACTGAGGTTTTGAAAAAGATTTCTGGAGACTCAGGGGTCCTGAAACTAGAGGAATTCAGACTTTGAGGAAAGTTATGCTCGACAGCTTAACCAGAAGGTTTTCCAAGATTGCAGAGTCCAAAGAAGCAGTGCTGGCCTGTGTGCTGGATCCTCGTTACAAACAGCGTCCCCTCTCTGACAGCACAATCAAGAAGGCCAAAACCTGGCTTGAAAAAAGAGGCAGACAAACAACATCAAGCAAGCTCAGCAACCACTCATAAGGATGCCGAGGGATATTCAAAAGAAACCTAGGATGGAGAAGTCCCTAGACCAGAAGCAGAGTGTTCTTGACCATCTCTACGAGGACATGTTGCAGAGCCAGCAAACAGTGACAAGGGTGTCTGAGTCTGAACGAGGAGCTGGATCGGTATCTTCAAGAGCCCGTTCTTGATCGCAAAACAGGTTTCACTATTTATTTTTCAGTGATATCAAATTAAGTTATGCTTTTGTATATTAAGTTAGAACATTTGTATTTGTCATCATCAGGTGACCCCCTGCAGTGGTGGAGGCAAAACACTGGCTGCTTCCAGACTAGCTCCATTGTAAAAATACAGGTAAATACAGTAAGATCATACGTAGGGGGGGTAATGGTCGTAAATCGGAGATCACTAAATTGAATGTTGAGTCACTTTGTGCATACGCAAAGACAATGTCGGACTCAGTAGTTTTCTCTGGACCCCTGCCAAACCTGACTAATGATGAAATGTACAGCCGTACGTCATCCTTCCACCGCTGGTTGTCGGGGGTGGTGCCCAGCTAATGATGTGGGCTATGTGAATAACTGGGGGGCGTTCTGGGGAAAGCCTGGTCTGATGGAGAGAGACGGCATTCATCCCACCTGGGACGGAGCCGCTCTCATATCAAAAAAATCTGACCGAGTTTATCAGACATAAACCATGACAACCCAAGCTTGATATTAGTAATCAGAGGTGCAGTATTACGCGCCCCCTCTGTGCTTCCGTTGGAGCAGTCACCCACTCATAGTCTAATAAGCACGGTGTCTGTTCCCCGACTCAGATCAGTTAAATCAAAGGTAAACAAAAGATGCGCTATACTTAACAACCTAATTGGAATTAAAACGACTGCAACGATAGAACAAAATAGGAAAATTAGATGTGGACTATTAAATATTAGATCTCTGTCTTCTAAAGCAGTATTGGTAAACGAGTTGATATCAGATAATAACATTGACTTATTTTGTCTTACTGAAACCTGGCTGGGCCATGATGACTATGTTAGTCTAAATGAAGCCACTCCTCCCAGTCATATTAATGCTCAAATTCCTAGAGGCTCAGGCCGAGGAGGAGGGAGTTGCAGCCATCTTTGATGCAAGCCTGTTAATTACTCCTAAACCTAAATTAAATTATAACTCCTTTGAAAGTCTTGTTCTTAATCTTCAACATCCAAAATGGAAAACATTACAGCCAATTATATTCGTTGTTATTTACAGGGCTCCAGGTCCGTATTCTGAATTTTTATCTGAATTCTCAGAGTTTTTATCATGTTTAGTCCTTAAATCAGACAAAGTACTTATTGTAGGTGATTTTAATATCCATGTGGACGTTGACAGCAATAGCCTTACTACTGCTTTCAACTCATTACTGGATTCAATCGGTTTCAGTCAGAGTGTGCACAAGGCGACGCACTGTTTTAACCACACCCTCGACCTTGTGCTGGCATATGGTATTGAAATTGAGGATTTAATAATATTTCCGCAGAATTCGGTATTATCAGATCATTCTTTAATCACTTTCGAATTCTTACTACCTGACTATATTAAATTAGATAAAAGCTTCTACACCAGATGCCTATCTGACAGTGCTATAGCTAAATTTAAAGAAGATATTCCAACAGCATTCGACTCTATGTCATGCCTTAACATAACAGAGGACCTCTATGTTAACCTCAGTCCCTCTCAAATTGATACATTTGTAGACGGTGCTACGACTTGCCTACGGACGACCTTAGACTCCGTTGCTCCCCTGAAAAAAGAAGATGATGAAGCAAAGGAAATTAGCACCTTGGTATAACTCCCAAACTCGCAAATTAAAACAAATCTCGCGAAACCTTGAATGTAAGTGGCGTTCCACAAAAGTGGAAGAATCCCGTTTGGATTGGCAAGAAAGTCTCAAAACCTATAGGAAGGCCCTAAGAAAGGCCAGATCAAACTATTACTCATCATTAATAGAAGAAAACAAGAACAACCCAAGGTTTCTTTTCAGCACTGTAGCCAGGCTGACAGATAGTCACAGCTCTACTGAGCCATCTATTCCTCTAGCTCTGAGTAGTGATGACTTTATGAGCTTCTTTAATGATAAAATTACAACAATTAGAGATAAAATCTGTCACCTTTTGCCCTCAACTTTAAACGCAGAGTCGCTAGAAATAACGACTAGTCCCAACATATACTTAGACTGCTTTTATCCTATAGACCTTCAACAATTAATGTTAAAGATATCCTCAGCTAAAGCCATCTACCTGTCTCTTAGACCCCCATCCCAACGAGATTACTCAAAGAAGCGTTACCCGTGGTAAACACTTCATTACTAGATATGATCAATATGTCCTTATTAACAGGTTATGTACCGCAGTCATTTAAAGTAGCTGTGATAAAACCTCTTCTGAAAAAAAACCCACCCTAGATCCTGAGGTCTTAGCAAACTATAGACCTATATCTAACCTTCCCTTTCTATCCAAGATCCTTGAGAAGGTGGTTGCTAATCAGTTATGTGATTTTCTACATAGCAATAGTTTATTTGATGACTTTCAATCAGGATTCAGAAAGCATCATAGCACAGAGACGGCACTGGTGAAAATTACTAACGACCTTTTAACTGCTGCAGACAAAGGACTTGTCTCCATTCTTGTTTTACTAGATCTTAGTGCTGCATTTGACACTATTGACCATTCAATCCTGTTACAGAGATTGGAACACTTGGTTGGCATTAAAGGAATCGCACTAAGCTGGTTTAAGTCTTATTTCTCTGATCGATCTCAATTTGTTAATGTTAATGATAAATCCTCCAAGTACGTTAAAGTTAGCCATGGGGTTCCTCAAGGCTCAGTGCTTGGACCAATTCTTTTCTCCCTATATATGCTTCCTCTAGGCAATATTATTAGGAAACACTCAATTAACTTTCACTGTTATGCAGATGACACCCATTTATACTTGTCAATCAAGCCAGACGAAACCAGTCAGCTAGCTAAATTTCAAGCGTGCATTAAAGATATAAAATCCTGGATGACATATAATTTTCTGATGTTAAACCCTAACAAAACTGAAGTTATTGTACTGGGACCTAAACACCTCAGAACCTCATTATCTAAAGACATAGCTACTCTGGATGACATTGCCCTGGCCTCCAGCACTACTGTCAGAAATTTAGGAGTTATTTTTGATCAGGATATATCCTTTAATGCCAATCTAAAACAAACCTCAAGAACAGCATTTTTTCATCTTCGTAACATTGCCAAAATTAGAAATATCCTGTCTCAAAACGACGCTGAAAAACTAGTTCATGCATTTGTTACGTCTAGGCTGGACTATTGTAATTCCCTACTGTCAGGTTGCTCAAATAAGTCCCTTAAGACTCTCCAGCTGATCCAGAATGCTGCAGCGCGTGTTCTCACAAGAACTAAGAAAAGAGATCATATCCCTCCTGTATTAGCTTCTCTGCACTGGCTTCCTGTAAAATACAGGATTGAGTTTAAAATCCTTCTCTTGACCTACAAAGCTCTAAATGGTCTAGCACCATCATATCTAGAAGAGCTCCTAATACCCTATTGTCCCACTAGAGCACTGCGCTCCCAGAATGCAGAGTTACTGGTGGTACCTAGAGTCTCTAAAAGTAGAATGGGAGCCAGAGCCTTCAGTTATCAGGCTCCTCTCCTATGGAACCAGCTCCCGATCTGGGTTCGGGGGCAGAAACTGTAATCGCTTTCAAGAATGAACTTAAAACTCTTCTATTTGATAAAGCTTATAGTTAGAGAGTGAGGAGTTGCAGTGTTCACCTAACTGGCCCAACTCCTTCTCTTCGTAATTGTTAGATTAATAATACATAACAAAGTAGAGGGAGGCAGGCCAGCCAAGCCCGATCCGGCAGGGGGAGAGTTCTAAGCCCGAAAAAGCTACCTCTCCTTATGACCTGTCTCTCTTAGTTACGCTGTTATAGTTACGCTGTTATAGTTCTAAACTGCCGGGGGACTTCCTTCCTTTGACACACTGAGCTGTTCTCTCCTCTCCCTCTCTATTACTATTACTATTTGCGTGTATCCCGTCCCGGAAATGCTAGTTACTAATCCTAGCTTCTGGGGAGTTTCCCCGGAGTCCTTATGTTTTTTCCCCCAGCGTATTTCCTTGGAGAACGTTGGCACCAAGATCCTGGTTCCAGCTGTCGCCGTGGTCCTGCTGCACTCCTTGCTGAGCTCAACGGTGCCCTGCAATGTCATGCTGCGTCCTGCTGAACCCTGCTGCTTCCTGCTGAACCCTGCTGCTTCCTGCTGAACCCTGCAGCTTCCCGCTACATCCAGTCACTGTTCCATTATTAATGTGACTATTATCGCCACTGTTCATCACACCCCCAACCGGCCCGTCAGACACCGCCTACCAAGAGCCTGGGTCTGTCCGAGGTTTCTTCCCAAGAGGGAGTTTTTCCTCGCCACTGTCGCACTGCTTGCTCTTGAGGGAATTACTGTAATTGTTGGAATTGTTGGGGCTTTGTAAATTATAGAGTGTGGTCTAGACCTACTCTATCTGTAAAGTGTCTCGAGATAACCTATGTTATGATTTGATACTAGGCACTGTGGGGGCCATCTATCAAGATAGGAGGAGCTCTCTAACAGGTTCCAAGGCAGAGATGTTGTGCTTCCTGTACTACAACCTGCCACTTCTCAACTGGCAGTACTAAGGAGCACCCTGTTCAAGACATTTTTCAAAACAATGTTCAAATATTAAAGTTCAGAGCAAGACAGAGTAAAAGTCTAAAAGTATAATTTGTAAAAAGTAATGAAGGAGGAAAACCTCTTGCCTGTGTGTTATGTATATATTGAGAACATTCTACATTGTTTTAATTATATTTTGGTATTTATTTATTTTATATTTATTTATTTTATATGTAGCTATACATTTAACTTATTTTAATTTTATTTTCAATTCATTAACATGGTTTTGTGGAATATTGAATTTGTTTGGTATAGCTCTTTTACTTTAACTTTAGTATTATAATTTATTTACAGTACACAGACTGTTAAAACCAGCTTCAGTAAAAGTAAAAGTGTTAAATGTTTAAAACCAGACTGTTTTTTGATCATTAAAAATATATACTTTTGATGTGCAATTGTTTAGTTATTGAGACTGTAATCTAAGGCTTTTTTTTAACATAATCCCTTCTGGAAAATGGTTTATACAGCCCACATACATAGAACAGGTAGATATTTTGCTATTGAATGTTGTGTAAGTGTAGTTTATAGGAAATGGGTCTAATATCCAGTTTATTTTCAAAATCAAAATATCGGCTTATAAATCTGCTCTTTTCGAGTTAATATCAGCATCGGCATCGGCCCCCAAAAATCCATATCGGTCGGGCTCTAAGTCCAACATCCTTAAAAAGGCTCTGCAGAGGATGTACTTCCTACGGCAACAGCGGAAGCATGGCCTACCACAAGAGCTACTGGCCATCTTCGACACTGCTGCCATCCTCCTGCCTCCTCCCCTCTGGTGGGCGCTACAGATCCCTGCACACAAAAAACCAGACACAAGAACAGCTTCTTTCCCTCTGCCATCACTCTCCTGAACTGCTGATAAGTGGGGTCATCCCCACTTTGGCCATTAACCTACACATTACATACTTTATCATTCCAATATGCATCTTGCACACTACATTTCTGCCCTGCAAAGGCAAAAGACCTTAACTTGCTAGTGTGAAACTGAGAAAAATGACTTTAAAGTTTCTGTTTTGTCCAGACAAAAGTATTATAGGTAAAACTCCCAAAATTTGACAACTAGTTGCTATAATTAAGAAATGTTTGTATGCAAAAAAGCTTGAGCTCAAAATTGACCTTTGACCCTTGTTTGGCAGTTCCTGTACTCTTCCTTTGTATCATGTGCCAAAAAACAAGGAGTCATGCAAAGGCAAAAGGCAGTAACTGACATATAATCAATATTTGCTTGCTGTTCACCATACTTGCATCCATTATAAGAACACCTAACCAAGGTCTAGTCATCATGGGATTTGTTTTAAATTATATAGAAAACCTTTGCTTGTTCCTATTTACTGCTATAATGATCAGGATAGTGTGGCAACACTAACACAGTTTAACAGTATGACAGATAAGTAACTTTGCAGTACAGTATGAAAAAAATACAAGAAGTATTTTCTCAATAAAGATAATTTAATTATAATTGAATACAAAGGTATATTTATTGTTTAACAATAAATATATAATGTTTAACACTAAGGGCCACCAAACTGCTTAAGATGCACAGTCAACAAGCTCGACTTGGATTACTACTTTTTAATTCTGAGATAACATTTAGGCTAGCATACTTTGTACGGACGTTAGCAATAACTAGCTTAGTGCTTTTATGGATTTATGGATGTGTGAGATTTGACATGAACACCTGCAAGAAGGAAATGTAGCTCAAACACTTATGGATTGTTGTGGATACAGCAGATGACGTGCATTGCTATGGATTATATCTTCCATGGATTATATCGGATTGCATGGAAAGGTAGGATGCCAGCTGTGTATTTAATAACTGGTTTTCAGCGTCTGATGTGAGGCTCCACCAAGTGAGGAGGTGTGTCAGCATCAATGTTAGCGCTGTAGCTAGCAATGTAGCTAGCTCCGGGCTGTCACTGACAGAATAGGAATCATCACTTTATTTGATATGTCATGTGTATGTTACGTGGACAATTAAAAGCGGCAAAGTAGGCTATGACGAGGCTAGAGTACAGTAAGATCACGGCGGTACAGTAACCTCTCTCTCGATGCCTGGCTAAACAAAGTCCGAACACTCAACTTCAGCGTGCAGAGATCCGTAACAGCTGTTACGGCGTTCTGCTGTGGTTTCTCGTATGGTTTTGGATGTTAAGGTTGTCTTTATTTTCTTGTTAAAACAATCAAATTGACTCACGATATTTATTCACATGATAAAGGAGGTCTCAAATACCCCAAAAGTGACATGAACTCATTTTTGCCCAAACATGTTTTTCCTTTGTAGGGCAGATTTGCATTCTACATTTATACAATATATTGTGTTAATTGCCTACATGTATGTTGTCTCTCTTGTGCAGTATGTGTCTATATGGCAAATAAAACGGATTCTTATATAAAAATGTTTTTTTTATTTTTTGGTACCATGGTTGTTAGTTTTTTAAGGTTATGGGATTGTAAAAAATAACGTTAGAGGAACGTTCCATAAAGGTTGCAACGGTGGGGGAACGTTAGGGGAACGTTCTATAAAAGGTTACAACGTTAGGGGAACGTTCTCTAAAGGTTGCAACGTTAGGGGAACGTTCTCTAAAGGTTGCAACGTTAGGGGAACGTTCTCTAAAGGTTGAAGCCCTGATGCTAGGAATTTGCAGTCAGCCCATTTTTAATCCAGATGAGGGAATGATTTCAGACGCAATTTTAGCTAGCTACTCCTGTCATCAAATCATCAGCTACCAAATGTTTGCTAATGCAATAGCCAAGTTAACATGTATGTTACTAGTTAGATGGTGGATTGCCCAATACATACATGCTCAAATCACTTGTTTATTCTGAAATTATTAGACTAAAACATTACGAAATCAGCCAAATTAAGAGTTAAAAGAATTAAAAGTAAGCCTTACTCTGCCAAGAGCTCTTTTTCGGTGCATGGAATTTCTGCAAGTTGGTCCTCCAGTCTTGCCTGCTCCAGATTCAGGTGAAAGCCTTGGTGGTGGACTTGATTCCATCGAGTGCACCGAGGGAACAGCATCGGTCAGGCATGAAAACGGGTCAGGGGTGAAAAAGGTGAGAAGGATATAACCCGTCTAGGGGGGTCCGCGGGCATGTTCCCCCGGAAGAAAATTTTAAATATTCCATATTTAAAGCTTCAATCTGATGCAATTTGAGATGCATTTTTTGCCAACCAACATTGTAATATTTCAATATGCACTCATTAAAGTTAATTTGACTGGCAAAACAGTTAAAGTCCTTCTAACATTACACAATAATAAAAGTCAGAATTTTTAAAAAGTAAAAAAGAAAAAATACTTCTTCCAACCATATGTTAAATAAAGAGTCAATGTGGATTTACATATTGCCATAATATCATAATCCTACAATGAATCATTGTGAAAACTAAACTTTACTACTTTGGCCAAGTCATCATCAAAAAAGCGAATTTATATATTAGTCGTCATGTACATTTATTAAAAACGTTTCCTATAGCTAGACGTCTAAACTCTGTTATGTTTAAATAACTGCCATGCTGATTCCAAACAGACAGCTTTATCAAGGCAGTTTGGGCTTCAGATAGCTTTTAAACAGTGGACATCGTTAATGACAAATCATGTTCCGCTATGAACGTGCACACACGTATTGTTTGTATCACGGTCGGTCAGTAAAGGAACAGTCGCAGCCGGTAACGTACTCGTATGACAGAGCTTTGTGACTAGCATCTAATGACTAGCTAACAAGCCCTGGCTTACCTGGCTACTGTCGTACGGTGTCTTCCTTCAACATGCGCTGCAGAAGCAAGCACCAGGCTCCCTCAGTTTGAGGCACCAAGCGCTAAACAGCTTCCCGTCTCCACTCTTTTCCTCTATTCATGCCCAACGCCATTTGTTTTAACTACTTTCACAACTAAAGCCTCCTGTATCAACATGCTCCTAGTTGGAAAAACTTTGCCTCCATTTTTTTTAGCCGCGTTACCACCATAGACAGCATATAAGGTTACCACGGGGAGACCACACCGGCACTTGTTCTATGGGCACCGCACTCTCACATTTCGGCAAAGACCCGCCCTACTTTGCATCTGATTGGCTAGAATTCGTTTCATTGGTAGGTGGAAGTTCGATGATTGAATCCAGCGCATCGAAGAAATAAATAAATGTAGAAATGTCGAAATACAGAAATAAATAAATGTAGAAATAAATATATAAATCCATAAATATATAAATAAATGTATAAATACATAAATAAATACATATAGAAATGCATAAATAAATTAAAGCTGCGAGCAGCGATGGACGGGCCCTCGCGCCTCAGGGTTACCGGCGGACTCCGCTCCTTGCGACCGTGCATTTGCACGGCACTCAGACGCCGCAAATTGTCACCAATGAAAAGGGAACTCCCCGCCGAGTTCAACGATACCTCACACAAGACTCTACGTCATATGGTTCATTAGCTGTGAAAAGGGGCATGGCTAATGCATAGGGGGCGGATCAAACCATAACAAATGAAGAAGGAAGTCTCTGCTGAGTTCAATGATCCCTCACACAAGACTCTACCTTAGATGGGTCAGCATTTATTAAAAAGGGCGTGGCTTCAACATAGGGGGCGGGCCAAACCATGACCAATGAAGAAGGAACTCTCTGCTGAGTTCATTGATACCTCACACAAGGGTCAACCTTAAATGGTTCAAATGGTATGAAAGGGGCGGGGCTTAAGCATAAGGGGCGGGTCAAACTATCACCAATGAAGAAAGGAGTCTCTGCTGAGTTCAATGACACCTCACACAAGACTCTACCTTAAACGGTTCAAATGTTTTGAAAGGGGGCGTGGCCTGAGTAAGTGGGCGTGGTCATATTATAGGAGGCGGATCAGTATCACATGTAGACCACACATTCTAAGTTTCATGTAAATCGGATGATGTTTGTCATATAAGGCGCATTTCCTCTGGCCAGGGGGGGGCGCTATGACCAAAAGTCAATTTTGGCCTGTAGGGGTCCTCAGGCCTGGACCCTTGTCCATCGTGAGAAATTTCGGGCAGATACGGGTAGAGTCTTGTGTGAGGTGTTTTTGTACATCTTGACATGTTACATATGTGTACCAAGTTTCGTGAGTCTACGTTAAACGCACTGCAGGGGCTCAATTTTCTTAACTTTCTAGGGGGCGCTAGCGAGCCATTTTTGTGCGCCTATTCCCGAAACCCTTAAAATACGTAAATTTTCACCAGACTTGATGCGACCGCCAAATTTGTTGAGTTTTTGAATATATTAAGGCCCTCAAAAAGCCAATTCATTTGACGGGAAAATAATAGAAAGAAAGAAGAAAGAAGAATTCCTTCAGTTTCAATAGGGCCTTCGCCGCTGTCAGCTCTCGGGCCCTAATTAAAGCTGCGAGCAGCGATGGACGGGCCCTCGCGCCTCTGCGCGCGTCGGGGTTACCGGCGGACGCCGCTCCTTGCGACCGTGCAACCGTCACAAACGAAAAGGGAACTCCCCGCCGAGATCAACGATACCTCACACAAGACTCTACGTCATACGGTTCATTAGCTGTGAAAGGGGGTGTGGCTAAAGCATAGGGGGCGGGTCCAACCATCACCAATTAAAAATGAAGCCTCTGCTGAGATGAATGATACCTCACACAAGACTCTACCTTAAATGGGTCAGCATGTATGAAAGGGGGCGTGGCTTGAACATAGGGGGCGGGCCAAACCATCACCAATCAAGAAGGAAGTCTCTGCTGAGTTCAATGATACCTCACACAAGGGTGTACCTTAAACGGTTCAAATGTTATGAAAGGGGGCGTGGCTTAAGCATAGGGGGCGGGCCAAACCATCACCAATCAAGAAGGAAGTCTCTGCTGAGTTCAATGATACCTCACACAAGACTCTACCTTAAATGGGTCAGCATGTATGAAAGGGGGCGTGGCTTGAACATAGGGGGCGGGCCAAACCATCACCAATCAAGAAGGAAGTCTCTGCTGAGTTCAATGATACCTCACACAAGGGTGTACCTTAAACGGTTCAAATGTTATGAAAGGGGGGCGTGGCTTGAGCATAGGGGGCGGGCCAAACCATCACCAATCAAGAAGGAACTCTCTGCTGAGTTCAATGACACCTCACACAAGACTCTACCTTAAACGGTTCAAATGTTATGAAAGGGGGGCGTGGCCTGAGTAAGTGGGCGTGGTCATATCATAGGGGGGCGGCTCAGTATCACATGTAGACCACACATTCTGAGTTTCATGCAAATCGGATTATGTTTGTCATATAAGGCAGATTTGCTGTTGCCAGCGGGGGGCGCTATGACCAAAAGTCAATTTTGGCCTGTAGGTGTCCTCAGGCCCGGACCCTTGTCCATCCTGAGAAATTTCGGGCAGATACGACAACGTACACTCAAGTTACAACAACTTCTTTGTTCATCGCTAGACACTCAAAATGGCCGCCACGCCACGCCCACACCGTCTGACGAAAAGTTTTTCTTTTAACAACTTTTCATCGTTAAGGTGTTGGGATGGTACAGACCAAGTTTGAAGTCCATCGGATGAAATCTCTAGGAGAAGTTCGTTAAAGTATAGCACCTTGACTTTTAGGCCTACTTCCTGTTGCCACTAGGGGGCGCTATGACTTTAAGTAAATATCGGCCTTTATTTGTCCTCAAGGTTGGACTATTATGAATCCTGAAAAGTTTCGAGGTAATCGGACAACGTACACTCGAGTTACACCCACTTCCTGTTTCGGCGGCGAAACGCACAAAATGGCCGCCCCGCCACGGCCACGCCCTATGACGAAAAGTTTTTCTTTTAACAAATTTTCATCTTTAACATCTTAAGATGGCACAGACCGAGTTTGAAGTTGATCGGATGAAATCTCTAGGAGGAGTTCGTTAAAGTACGACATGTGGAAATGGCCAAAATCGCACTAATTTCGAACTTTGAAATCAAAATGGCGGACTTCCTGTTGGGTTTAGGGTATGGCTCTAATGAAGTTTTTTGTACGTCTTCACATGATACATAGGTGTACCAAGTTTCGTGAGTCTACGTTAAACGCACTGCAGGGGCTCAATTTTCTTAACTTTCTAGGGGGCGCTTGCGAGCCATTTTTGTGCGCCTATTCCCGAAACCCTTAAAATACGTAAATTTTCACCAGACTTGATGCGACCGCCAAATTTGGTGAGTTTTTGAATATGTTAAGGCCCTCAAAAAGCCAATTCATTTGACGGGAAAAAGAATAGAAAGAAAGAAAGAAAGAATTAAAGCTGCGAGCAGCGATGGACGGGCCCTCGCGCTTCTGCGCGCGTCGGGGTTGCCGGCGGACGCCGCTCTGTGCAACCATGCATTTGCGTGGCACTCAGACGCCGCAAACCGTCACCAATGAAAAGGGAACTCCCCGCCGAGTTCAACGATACCTCACACAAGACTCTACGTCATATGGTTCATTAGCTGTGAAAGGGGGCGTGGCTAAAGCGTAGGGGGCGGGTCCAACCATCACCAATTAAAAATGAAGCCTCTGCTGAGATGACTGATACCTCACACAAGACTCTACCTTAAATGGGTCAGCATGTATGAAAGGGGGCGTGTCTTAAACATAGTGGGCGGGCCAAACCATCACAGATGAAGAAGGAAGTCTCTGCTGAGTTCAATAATACCTCACACAAGTGTTTACATTAATCGGGCCATTAGTAATAAAAGGGGGTGTGGCTTGAACATAGGGGGCGGGCCAAACCATCACCAATGAACAAGGAAGTCTCTGCTGAGTTCATTGATACCTCACACAAGGGTCTATCTTAAATGGGTCAGCATGTATGAAAGGGGGCGTGGCTTGAACATAGGGGGCGGGCCAAACAATCACCAATGAAGAAGGAAGTCTCTGCTGAGTTCAATGATACCTCACACAAGGGTATACCTTTAAACGGTTGAAACGTTATGAAAGGGGGCGTGGCTTAAGCATAGGGGGCGGGCTAAACCATCACCAATGAAGTCAATTTTGGCCTGTAGGTGTCCTCAGGCCTGGACCCTTGTCCATCGTGAGAAATTTCGGGCAGATACGACAATGTACACTCAAGTTACAACAACTTCTTTGTTCATCGCTAAACACTTAAAATGGCCGCCACGCCACGCCCACACCGTCTGACGAAAAGTTTTTCTTTTAATAACTTTTCATCGTTAAGGTGTTGGGATGGTACAGACCAAGTTTGAAGTCCATCGGAGGAAATCTCTAGGAGGAGTTCGTTAAAGTATAGCACCTTGACTTTTAGGCCTACTTCCTGTTGCCACAAGGGGGCGCTATGACTTTAAGTAAATATCGGCCTTTATTTGTCATCAGGGTAGGACTCTTATGAATCCTGAAAAGTTTCGAGGTAATCGGACAACGTACACTCGAGTTACACCCACTTCCTTTTTCGGCGGCGAAACGCACAAAATGGCCGCCCCGCCACGGCCCCGTCCTATGACGAAAAGTTTTTCTTTTAACAAATTTTCATCTTTAACATCTTAAGATGGCACAGAGCGAGTTTGAAGTTGATCGGATGAAATCTCTAGGAGGAGTTCGTTAAAGTACGACATGTGGAAATGGCCAAAATCGCACTAATTTCGAACTTTGAAATCAAAATGGCAGACTTCCTGTTGGGTTTAGGGTATGGCTCTAATGAAATTTTTTGTACGTCTTCACATGATACATATGTGTACCAAGTTTCGTGAGTCTACGTTAAACGCACTGCAGGGGCTCAATTTTCTTAACTTTCTAGGGGGCGCTAGCGAGCCATTTTTGTGCTCCTCTTCCCGAAACCCTTAAAATACGTAAATTTTCACCAGACTTGATGCGACCGCCAAATTTGGTGAGTTTATGAATATGTTAAGGCCCTCAAAAAGCCAATTCATTTGACGGGAAAAAGAATAGAAAGAAAGAAAGAAAGAATTAAAGCTGCGAGCAGCGATGGACGGGCCCTCGCGCTTCTGCGCGCGTCGGGGTTACCGGCGGACGCCGCTCTGTGCAACCATGCATTTGCGTGGCACTCAGACGCCGCAAACCGTCACCAATGAAAAGGGAACTCCCCGCCGAGTTCAACGATACCTCACACAAGACTCTACGTCATACGGTTCATTAGGTGTGAAAGGGGGCGTGGCTGAAGCATAGTGGGCGGGTCCAACCATCACCAATTAAACATGAAGCCTCTGCTGAGATGAATGATACATCACACAAGACTCTACCTTAAATGGGTCAGCATGTATGAAAGGGGGCGTGGCTTAAACATAGGCGGCGGGCCAAACCATCACCAATGAAGAAGGAAGTCTCTGCTGAGTTCAATGATACCTCACACAAGGGTGTACCTTAAACGGTTCAAATGTTATGAAAGGGGGCGTGGCTTATGCATAGGGGGCGGGCCAAACCCTCACCAATCAAGAAGGAAGTCTCTGCTGAGTTCAATGACACCTCACACAAGACTCTACCTTAAATGGTTCAAAAGTTATGAAAGGGGGCGTGGCCTGAGTAAGTGGGCGTGGTCATATTATAGGGGCCGGCTCAGTATCACATGTACACCACACTTTCTAAGTTTCATGTAAATCGGATGATGTTTGTCATATAAGGCGCATTTCCTGTGGCCAGGGGGGGGCGCTATGACCAAAAGTCAATTTTAGCCTGTAGGTGTCCTCAGGCCTGGACCCTTGTCCATCGTGAGAAATTTCGGGCAGATACGACAACGTACACTCAAGTTACAACAACTTCTTTGTTCATCGCTAAACACTCAAAATGGCCGCCACGCCACGCCCACACCGTTTGACGAAAAATTTTTCTTTAAATAACTTTTCATCGTTAAGGTGTTGGGAGGGTACAGACCAAGTTTGAAGTCCATCGGATGAAATTTCTAGGAGGAGTTCGTTAAAGTATAGCACCTTGACTTTTAGGCCTACTTCCTGTTGCAACTACGGGGCGCTACGACTTTAAGTAAATATCGGCCTTTATTTGTGCTCAGGGTTGGACTCTTATGAATCCTGAAAAGTTTCGAGGTAATCGGACAGCGTACGCTCGAGTTACACCAACTTCCTGTTTCGGCGGCGAAACGCACAAAATGGCCGCCCCGCCAAGGCCACGCCCTATGACGTAAAGTTTTTCTTTTAACAACTATTCATCTTTAACGTCTTAAGATGGCACAGACCGAGTTTGAAGTTTATCGGATGAAATCTCTAGGAGGAGTTCGTTAAAGTATGACATGTGGAAATGGCCATAATCGCACTAATTTCGAACTTTGAAATCAAAATGGCGGACTTCCTGTTGGGTTTAGGGTGTGGCTTTAATGAAGTTTTTTGTACATCTTGACATCTTACATATGTGTACCAAGTTTCGTGAGTCTACGTTAAACGCACTGTAGGGGCTCAATTTTCTTAACTTTCTAGGGGGCGCTAGCGAGCCATTTTTGTGCGCCTATTCCCGAAACCCTTAAAGTACGTAAATTTTCACCAGACTTGATGCGACCGCCAAATTTGGTGAGTTTTTGAATATGTTAAGGCCCTCAAAAAGCCAATTCATTTGACGGGAAAAAGAATAGAAAGAATTAAAGCTGCGAGCAGCGATGGACGGCCCTCGCGCCTCTGCGCGCGTCGGGGTTACCGGCGGACGCCGCTCCTTGCGAACAATTTGCACGGCAGTCAGACGCCGCAAACCGTCACCAACGAAAAGGGAACTCCCCGCCGAGTTCAACGATACCTCACACAAGACTCTACGTCATGCGGTTCATTAGCTGTGAAAGGGGGCGTGGCCAAAGCATAGGGGGCGGGTCAAACCATCACCAATTAAAAATGAAGCCTCTGCTGAGAAGAATGATACCTCACACAAGACTCTACCTTAAATGGGTCAGCATGTATGAAAGGGGGCGTGGCTTATGCATAGGGGGCGGTCCAAACCATCACCAATAAAGAAGGAACTCTCTGCTGAGTTCATTGACACCTCACACAAGACTCTACCTTAAACGGTTCAAATGTTATGAAAGGGGGCATGGCCTGAGTAAGTGGGCGTGGTCATATTATAGGGGGCGGCTCAGTATCACATGTAGACCACACATTCTGAGTTTCATGCAAATCGGATGATTTTTGTCATATAAGGCAGATTTGCTGTTGCCAGCGGGGGGCGCTATGACCAAAAGTCAATTTTGGCCTGTAGGTGTCCTCAGGCCTGGACCCTTGTCCATCTTGAGAAATTTCGGGCAGATACGACAACGTACACTCAAGTTACAGCAACTTCTTTGTTCATCGCTAAACACTCAAAATGGCCGCCACGCCACGCCCACACCGTCTGACGAAAAGTTTTTTCTTTTAATAACTTTTCATCGTTAAGGTGTTGGGATGGTACAGACCAAGTTTGAAGTCCATCGGATGAAATCTCTAGGAGGAGTTCGTTAAAGTATAGCACCTTGACTTTTAGGCCTACTTCCTGTTGCCACAAGGGGGCGCTATAACTTTAAGTAAATATCGGCCTTTATTTGTCCTCAGGGTAGGACTCTTATGAATCCTGAAAAGTTTCGAGGTAATCGGACAACGTACACTCGAGTTACACCCACTTCCTGTTTCGGCGGCGAAACGCACAAAATGGCCGCCCCGCCACGGCCCCGTCCTATGACGAAACGTTTTTCTTTTAACAACTTTTCATCTTTAACATCTTAAGATGGCACAGAGCGAGTTTGAAGTTGATCGGATGAAATCTCTAGGAGGAGTTCGTTAAAGTACGACATGTGGAAATGGCCAAAATCGCACTAATTTCGAACTTTGAAATCAAAATGGCGGACTTCCTGTTGGGTTTAGGGTATGGCTCTAATGAAGTTTTTTGTATGTCTTGACATGTTACATATGTGTACCAAGTTTCGTGAGTCTACGTTAAACGCACTGGAGGGGCTCAATTTTCTTAACTTTGTAGGGGGCGCTAGCGAGCCATTTTTGTGCGCTTATTCCCGAAACCCTTAAAATACGTAAATTTTCACCAGACTTGATGCGATCGCCAAATTTGGTGAGTTTTTGAATATGTTTAGCCCCTCAAAAAGCCAATACATTTGCCGGGAAAAAGAAAGAATAATTCCTTCAGTTTCAATAGGGCCTTCGGCGCTGTCGGCGCTCGGGCCCTAATTAAAGCTGCGAGCAGCGATGGACGGGCCCTCGCGCCTCTGCGCGCGTCGGGGTTACCGGCGGACGCCGCTCCTTGCGACCGTGCATTCGCGCGGCACTCAGACGCCGCAAACCGTCACCAACGAAAAGGGAACTCCCCGCCGAGTTCAACGATACCTCACAAAAGACTCTACGTCATACGGTTCATTAGGTGTGAAAGGGGGCGTGGCTGAAGCATAGTGGGCGGGTCCAACCATCACCAATTAAACATGAAGCCTCTGCTGAGATGAATGATACCTCACACAAGACTCTACCTTAAATGGGTCAGCATGTATGAAAGGGGCGTGGCTTAAACATAGGGGGCGGGCCAAACCATCACCAATGAAGAAAGAAGTCTCTGCTGAGTTCAATGATACCTCACACAAGTGTTTACATCAATCGGGCCATTAGTAATGAAAGGGGGGCGTGGCTTGAACATAGGGGGCGGGCCAATTCATCACCAATGAAGAAGGAAGTCTCTGCTGAGTTCAATGATACCTCACACAAGTGTTTACATCAATCAGGGCCATTAGTACTAAAAGGGGGGCGTGGCTTAAGCATAGGGGGCGGGTCAAATCATCACCAATTAAGAATGAAGTCTCTGCTAAGTTCAATGACACCTCACACAAGACTCTACCTTAAACGGTTCAAATGTTATGAAAGGGGACGTGGCCTGAGTAAGTGGGCGTGGTCATATTATAGGGGGGCGGCTCAGTATCACACGTAGACCACACATTATAAGTTTCATGTAAATCGGATGATGTTTGTCATATAAGGCAGATTTCCTGTGGCCAGGGGGGGGCGCTATGACCAAAAGTCAATTTTGGCCTGTAGGTGTCCTCAGGCCTGGACCCTTGTCCATCGTGACAAATTTCGGGCAGATACGACAACGTACACTCAAGTTACAAAAACTTCTTTGTTCATCGCTAAACACTCAAAATGGCCGCCACGCCACGCCCACACCGTGTGACGAAAAGTTTTTCTGTCAATAACTTTTCATCGTTAAGGTGTTGGGATGGTACAGACCAAGTTTGAAGTCCATCGGATGAAATCTCTAGGAGGAGTTCGTAAAAGTATAGCACCTTGACTTTTAGGCCTACCTCCTGTTGCCACTAGGGGGGCGCTATGACTTTAAGTAAATATCGGCCTTTATTTGTCCTCAAGGTTGGACTCTTATGAATCCTGAAAAGTTTCGAGGTAATCGGACAACGTACACTCGAGTTACACCCACTTCCTGTTTCGGCGGCGAAACGCACAAAATGGCCGCCCCGCCACGGCCACGCCCTATGACGAAAAGTTTTTCTTTTAACAACTTTTCATCTTTAACATCTTAAGATGGCACAGACCGAGTTTGAAGTTGATCAGATGAAATCTCTAGGAGGAGTTCGTTAAAGTACGACGTGGAAATGGCCAAAATCGCACTAATTTCGAACTTTGAAATCAAAATGGCGGACTTCCTGTTGGGTTTAGGGTATGGCTCTAATGAAGTTTTTTGTACATCTTGACATGTTACATATGTGTACTAAGTTTCTTGATTCTACGTTAAACACACTGCAGGGGCTACATTTTTTTATCTTTCTAGGGGGCGCTATTGAGCGATTTTTGTGCACCTATTCGCGAAACCCTTAAAATACGTAAATTTTCACCAGACTTGATGCGACCGCCAAATTTGGTGAGTTTTTGAATATGTTTAGCCCCTCAAAAAGCCAATTCATTTGCCGGGAAAAAGAAAGAATAATTCCTTCAGTTTCAATAGGGCCTTCGCCGCTGTCGGCGCTCGGGGTGTTTCTGTGACCCATCAGATCACAGATGCCATCACAGACGTATTTTAAGGATTTCGGGAAAAGGCACACAAAAATGGCTCGCTAGCGCCCCCTAGAAAGTTAAGAAAATTGAGCCCCTGCCGTGCGTTTAACGTAGACTCACGAAACTTGGTACACATATGTATCATGTCAAGATGTACAAAAAACTTCATTAGAGCCATACCCTAAACCCAACAGGAAGTCCGCCATTTTGATTTCAAAGTTCAAAATTAGTGCGATTTTGGCCATTTCCACATGTCGTACTTTAACGAACTCCTCCTAGAGATTTCATCCGATCAACTTCAAACTCGGTCTGTGCCATCTTAATATGTTAAAGATGAAAAGTTGTTAAAAGAAAAACTTTTCGTCATAGGGCGTGGCTGTGGCGGGGCGGCCATTTTGTGCGTTTCGCCGCCGAAACAGGAAGTGGGTGTAACTCGAGTGTACGTTGTCCGATTACCTCGAAACTTTTCAGGATTCATAAGAGTCCAGCCCTGAGGACAAATAAAGGCCGATATTTACTTAAAGTCATAGCGCCCCCTAGTGGCAACAGGAAGTAGGCCTAAAAGTCAAGGTGCTATACTTTAACGAACTCTTCCTAGAGATTTCATCCGATGGACATCAAATTTGGTCTGTATCATCCCAACACCTTAATGATGAAAAGTTATTAAAAGAAAAACTTTTCGTCAGACAGTGTGGGCGTGGCGTGGCGGCCATTTTGAGTGTTTAGCGATGACCAAAGAAGTTGTTGTAACTTGAGTGTACGTTGTCGTATCTGCCCGAAATTTGTCACGATGGACAAGGGTCTAGGCCTGAGGACACCTACAGGCCAAAATTGACTTTTGGTCATAGCGCCCCCCGCTGGCAACAGGAAATCTGCCTTATATGACAAACATCATCCGATTTGCATGAAACTCAGAATGTGTGGTCTACATGTGATACTGACCCGCCCCCTATATTATGACCACGCCCACTTACTCAGGCCATGCCCCCTTTCATAACATTTGAACCGAGGTAGAGTCTTGTGTGAGGTGTCATTGAACTCAGCAGAGACTTCATTTTTAATTGTTGATGGTTTGGCCTGCCCCCTATGCATAAGACACGCCCCCTTTTAGTACTAATGGCCCGATTGATGTAAACACTTGTGTGAGGTATCATTGAACTCAGCAGAGACTTCGTCCTTCATCGGTGATGGTTTGGCCCGTCCCCTATGTTTAAGCCACGCCCCCTTTCATACATGCTGACCCATTTAAGGTAGAGTCTTGTGTGAGGTATCATTCATCTCAGCATAGGCTTCATGTTTAATTGGTGATGGTTGGACCCGCCCACTATGCTTTAGCCACGCCCCCTTTCACAGCTAATGAACCGTATGACGTAGAGTCTTGTGTGAGGTATCGTTGAACTCGGCGGGGAGTTCCCTTTTCATTTGTGACGGTTTACGGCGTCTGAGTGCCGCGCGAATGCACGGTCGCAAGGAGCGGCGTCCGCCGGTAACCCCGACGCGCGCAGAGGCGAGAGGGCCCGTCCATCGCTGCTCGCAGCTTTAATTTATTTATTTTTCCTTATGTCATTTTTAGTCCTGCATACATCTCATGCTGCACTCAGACAGAGCAAACAAAGAGCTCTCCACAAGCACTCTCTGAATTCTCATGTATTGTTTTCTTTAAAAATTAAAAAAATGAACTCAACTTGCTCATTGTAATGACATTTACAGTTGTGTTCAAAATTATTCAACCCCCACTGAAATTGATTGTTTTGGCCGGTTTGACATTGATTTTGATCATTCAGTCATCCTGCTTACAATTGAATCAAAGAGGCACGTGTAGGTCAGACAAATATAACATAACATTCATAATGAAATAACCACAAATGTCTTTTCTGTTCTCACATTATTATCAGTTCTATTCAACCCCCAAGTGACATTCAATCTTAGTACTTAGTACAACATCCTTTTACAGTTATAACAGCTTTTAAACGTGAAGCATAGCTTGACACAAGTGTCTTGCAGCGATCTACGGGTATCTTCGCCCATTCATCATGGGCAAAAGCCTCCAGTTCAGTCACATTCTTAGGCTTGCGCACTGCAACTGCTTTCTTTAAGTCCCACCAGAGGTTCTCAATCGGATTTAAGTCTGGTGACTGCGATGGCCACGTCAAAATGTTCCAGCCTTTAATCTGCAACCATGCTCTAGTGGACTTGGAGGTATGCTTGGGATCATTGTCCTGTTGAAAGGTCCAACGTCTCCCAAGCCTCAGGTTTGTGACGGACTGCATCACATTGTCATCCAATATCTCCTGGTACTGAAGAGAATTCATGGTACCTTGCACACGCCGAAGCTTCCCAGTACCTGCAGAAGCAAAACAGCCCCAAAGCATGATTGACCCCCCGCCATGCTTCACAGTAGGCAAGGTGTTCTTTTCTTCATAGGCCTTGTTCTTCCTCCTCCAAACATAGCGTTGATCCATGGGCCCAAACAGTTCTAATTTCGTTTCATCTGTCCACAGAACACTATCCCAAAACTTCTGTGGTTTGTCCACATGACTTTTGGCATACTGCAGTCGACTCTTCTTATTCTTTGGAGACAGCAAGGGGGTGCGCCTGGGAGTTCTGGCATGGAGGCCTTCATTACGCAGGGTGCGCCGTATTGTCTGAGCAGAAACTTCAGTACCTACATCTGACAAATCTTTTCTCAGTTCCTCAGCAGTCACATGGGGACTTTTCTCCACTCTACGCTTCAGGTAGCGCACAGCAGTCGAAGTCAGCATCTTCTTTCTGCCACGACCAGGTAGCGTTTCACCAGTGCCCTTTGCCTTGAATTTGCGAATGATGCTTCCTATGGTGTCTCTTGGTATGTTTAACATCTTTGCAATCTTCTTATAGCCATTGCCCTTCCTGTGAAGAGTAATCACCTCTTCTCTTGTCTTCCTGGACCATTCTCTTGACTTCACCATGTTTGTAACCACACCAGTAAATGTCTAGAAGGAGCTGAGTATCACAGTCATTTTAAAGCTGCCTAATTGGTGCTTATTAGGCTTTATTGCTGCTCCCTGACATCCACAGGTGTTTTCAATACCTGATTGAAAACACTTCAATGAACCTCTGTTCTTCAGAGTGGTAGTCTTTAAGGGGTTGAATAATTGTGTCAATGAAGAATTCACAAAATAAACATTTACTACTGTATTGCAAAACCAATTGATGTCATTTTAGTTGCATATGGTTCTTTAAGAAGTCCTTGTAGGATTTCATTATGAATACAATTACAAATGTACACTAAATTCCCTAAAACCATTTACAGCATTGGGGGGATTGAATAATTTTGAACACGTGACAAAAAACAAATTCCCATGACATTGAACGGATGTTTTGATATTTACATGGTGAAAATTGGGGCTACATAATGCAGACAAAAGCAAATTTAACAATATTTCAAAATCAATAATATATCAATATTACTTGCTGCTTGAATAGGACAAATAGACATGGAAAACAGCTAATTGGTAACGAGGATGATAACCAGTTAGTCTGACATTAATATCACTCAGCTCCAAGTGTCTTTCAAGTTCATAAAATTATCACTTTCATGTAATGCAGTCATTTTAGACAAGTAGAAGACAGCATTTTAGTTGTATCAAAGCAAAATTGACCAACATCTTAGAACTGGCTCATAACTGGTGTAAATGTAGTATATTCAGATGTTTTTATCTTATGATACAGGGCCCAAAAGTGACCTTTTATTTGTGACAACAGATATGCCTACAATAATACCACCGCGAGATCACTAGTATTTGTTTTGGTATGGCATCACAATACAAATATGTCATGTTTGTCTATCAACTTAGACTTCTAATTTTCAATAGGAAATTTGTACTAGTTGCAAAAATCATGGGCTCTTCTGTTCAGAATATGACCTCATCTTTGACTTCAAAACATGTTCAGTCCCTTTCAAGTATGTTGGGAAATGTGCAGCAAACACAATTACCAGGCATTGAGGACATTTTTCCTTATGTCATTTTTAGTTCTCCATAGAGATGCACGAATTAGACTAGGATGTGAATAGATATAGTTTATAAAGAGAGCTCTCTGATATCTCTGCCTGAGATCAAAAAGAGCCACACAACTTGAGAAAATCTGAGACTTATTTCAGAGCTTGATGAGATCTATTTTGAAACTCAAAAGGAGACTAATTTGAGATTTTGCGAGGCTTTTTCTCAGGAGAAAAACAGGAGAAATAAGCCATAATCTCGTTTTGGTCTCACACATACCTCATTGTTGTCTAGGAGAAATGTATGAGACATTTCTGAGAGCTCTTTTCTAGTTTTCTTTTCCTCTGGGTTATACAATTTAGTTTAATACTAAACTGGGCCAGATGGTTAAAAATGGATGTAAAGATATTCATGTATTATTTATAAATCATGTTTTGATGTTAAACATGCATGTGGCACAGTAAATCCTTACTTGTATCTGTGGATGACTACTATAGTGGCTATTATGAATGTTGTGTAATTTAATAGTTTATTGTTTGATGAATAGGCCGATTCATCTTTGCTAACAATATGTTAGATTCATGTTCATGTATATTTTGGAAGACTTTCAAAAAATGATCAAACAATGTTAGAAGGGTAACAACTCTTATACGTGACTTTTGTTTGCTTCTTTGACTTTATTTTGCTATGGCGTGTATCTCAGCCAAACCTCCCAGCCAGATGAGCTGTGGCTCGGTTCTGGAGGTGGAGTGGATACCAGATCATCTCAGTTCTCACAGGAGGCAGAGGAGTGCTGGCTGGTGTTGTTTCTTTTCCGGTTACGCCTCAGACTGCTCCTTCTGTTGTAGTGATGCTGCAGCGGACCGACAGCCAGGCGTAGTGTGTTGAGTTGCCTGGCTAAGAACCACTTCTCAGATGTCTCTTCGTGTAAATTCTGCTCCAGCTGCTTCACCTTACCCGCCCACATCTGGAACATGCAGTATTAGGGCTGGGATCATACACTTTTGTTGATTCGAGTCTTACATGATACTTGGGTGCCGATTGGTTTGTATCGCGATTTTCATTTATTGCGGTTCGATAGTGTTGGAGTATTTTGATTTTCTTTTCCTTCTTTAACAAAAACAAAAGTTGAATAATTCACTTCTAGAGACAATATATCATGAGACATTTCTAATTGTTTTCTAAAAATAATGTATTTTTTGTAGTGCTGTCAGTTAAACGCGTTATTGCAAACCCATTTTAACGGCGTCATTTTTTTTATTGTGAGATCAACGTTTTTTTCACATGCTGTTGTAACAACTAGTAACGTAACCACACCGATCTAGCTGGACCGGAAACTAAACAACAGGCACACCGCACACTCTCGTTTGGGCTTGTGAGCCGGCCAAAGAGTAGTAGGCTAACGTTACATTTTGAGTGGATGGCGAGCGCGAGACCCCGAAATGGATGCCAATAAGATTCTGAACGTTAAGTTTACTTTTAAAATTTGCCAAATGGTTCTATTGTCAAGACCAAAGTGATGTGTGTGTTTGGTCGTTGTGAACTGAGCTATCATCGCAGCACGTCCAGTGTGAAATACCACCTGATGGCTGAGCACACAGCTGATGCAAATCCCCCCCCCCTCCGATTGTTAAGTGTAGCTGTAAATCGTGTTGTAAGCCTTACCTTTACCTAGTTTAAACTCAATGCTGCGTGTCTCATTGCCAATGTAAGCTCCGTTTTGGAGCCACTGGCAGCTGCTGATGTCTTGTTCCCTGACCCTGGGAATATGCTGCGTCACACACACACAGAGGGAACAGAGCAACATAATGTCGGTGGCATTATGTCACAGAAGTGACATGTAGTTGTTCAAGTTCCAAAAGATAGGCTAATATCCCCTCAGAGTGTACCTAATCATCACAATCATAGTAATCATTCACTGTAGATTTGTTTCTGTAACATCACTGTCAGTCCCAGAGACTGACCGGCACTGAGGCTCATATCAATATTGATACTAGAGAATTACATTTGGATAATATTCATATTTTTTATAAGTATACATAACACTACACACAGTCCCTAAAACTGCATACACAAAATGCAAAATGCCTCACACCTCCTTCAAAATGAAACACTGCATTCAAAATACCATAAACACATCTCAAGTGTTTTATGCAATTGAAAACTGAGTGAAAGGCTGAGAAATAGCTTATGGTTTTGGAGATTTGCTGTGTAGTTTTGGACTTTGAGTGAGAGGTTTCAAAAATCGTGTGACATGAAAAGATTTGTAACAGAACTGTAACATAAAAGCTAATATTGATAAATCTGTGATATTGCCAGTATATCAGTCAGTCAGTATTTATAGCTATCATCATCGACAATGTCCCTGTAATAACTTTTGATCTTACCTGCGCTGGTGTGTCCAGGCCTTCAGCAGTGTGGTACTGGACTGTGGGTCTCTGTGGCTGAGGGCTTGCCGCTGAATGCCCCGAGCTATTTTGCTTTTGTACCCAATGGTTGTTTCGATTCCGTTTCTTAGCCGGGCTGGCGACTGATGGTAGGGACGTTAGATGGGTATGATTGTGGAATCAGTAATGAAGATGCCTGATTTTGCGTTGATACATCACATCTCTTACCTGACATTTTCCTCCTGACAATTTTCATTGTTCTTCTTTCGACCTTTGGGCCACTGGTGCAATTTGCTGTGAATTACAATAGCTGTTAGACAGTCACTACGTTTACATGCAGCCAATAACCCGTTCAAAACCCGAATATTAGCAATAACCCGGTCGCGCACGGCCATGTAAACACCGGCAAAAACCCGAATATGCTCATATTCCGGTTTTTAAAAACCCGAATATGCTACCTGGGTTACACGTTTTCTAACCCAAAATGTTGGTCATGTAAACGGGTATCGGCATATCCCCATAAAAAGGAACATTGATTTGTGTTCTGCGCATGTTCAATTTGCAAGGAATCTTGGTCTTTTGAGTAGAGGAACTTCTTGTATGCGCCAGAAAACATAGTTATAATAATAATTATAGACTATAATAATATAGTTATATATATATATATATATATATATATATATACTGTATATATATGTCAATGCAGAATACCTGCGCGCAGTATACCGGAAGTAAACAAGAAGTAGAGGTAAACATGGCGAGAGGAAACCAATTTCTTTATTAGTGTGAAAACCAGGAATATAATGTCTTTTGTTGACGGCAGAAAGTACCGAGATAGTGAGATTTATAAGAAGGTGACCGAAAAGTTATTGCGTCTTAATGTTGACCGTACGTCCAGACGCTAACCGTGCGTCGCTGTTTACATTTCAGATTCAGATTCAGATTCAGATTCACTTTATTAGCCATTTGCAGTGTAACCCGCATTGGAAAAAATGTGCAAGTAGCTCAAAGTGCAAAGTCAACACATCAGAGGACACAACATAAAAACAGACAAACAAACAAAGCCACATGAAGCCACATCGGGATATTGCCAATTGATTACAAATTCCATGTAATACAGGAGTAACTCTCTCTGCTCACGCATGTAAACGGGTTATTCCGAATGTTTCAGAAACCCGAATAGTGACCTTAACCTGACCGGGATCCGCCCACAAAGATACTTGCGTTTTGCGTTTCATACTTGCGTTTCAGATCGTTAAAATAGGGCCCATAGTGTTGAAATGCAACATTGCAACAACATCATGTTCCATACTGGATGTCTCACAAAGTTAGAATCTAAATCTACATGTGGGAAATGAGATAAACTCTTTCAGCATTTGTGAGAGAATTAAAGTACAAATAAAACATAAAAATATAAGGAATTAAGCTTAAATGCAATTTTTCCCAGTACACTGTCAAGATTACTAATGTGCCTTTGTTACATTTGGTTTTCTCAGGCACAACAAAAGGAGCAAGGACCAGATGAGGGAAATCATGGCCATAGCGATTCCGGGCCCCAACGCGCCCCAGACAGCAGCGGAGCCCCTGCCTGCCCCACGGACCCCGCTGCAGCAGTCTGAGCAGCCAGACCAGCCTCTCCAGCATCGCCTGCCCGCGGACGCCTCTGGTCTGGCTGCCACCATTAGAGGGCCGCTGGCCCCGGAGCTCTATGACCTCCTCACAGACAGCTCCTCCACTGCCACTGCCTCCTCCTCCTCCGCCACCCCACAAACCTCCACCAGTGCCAGCGCAGACGCCACCCCCTCCACTTCCACAGCCGCCGCCAGTCTCAAGGACCACCGCCTGGAGGCGCAAGCTCCAGGAAGAAAAGGAACGGTGTGCCCAGGAGCTGGGAGAACAGCAGGACAAGACAAACCAGGGGGGGGGGAAGTCAGAAAGGCCCACTAACTGAGGGTCTGCCAGCTCTGTGGCCAGCCAAAGCAAAAAGACTATGGCCACAGCCAGCATGGGGGGAGCACATCTGCGCTCTCTACGAAGGGAAGACTGTGGAGCTGTGGCTGGCTGAAAGAAGGGCAAAGAAATAGGAAATATATATTTTTTTTTTTAATTGTGTTTTTATTATAAGGGTAAATATTTATTTTTGTTAAGTGCATTTCTGTTATTTTTTTACTATTTGAATACATTTTTCACTATTTCTAACAAACATTTAATTGATTAAAACCCTTGTCTTGTCTATTTCAATATTTTATTTTATTCATTTGTTTTTTTTTTTATTTATTTCTATTCATTTCTGTGGGAAAAAACAAAATCAGAGTTTGGTCAAAATTTCATCTCTATTTTTATATACTATGCTTCCCTCAATACTTATTGATTATATCAACCCACCCTACCATCCGCCCACCTCTCCCCCCACACACACACACACGTAAAACAAAATAATAAAGGCATGCTCTAGAGGCATTATAAATTATATATATATATATATATATATATATATATATATATATATATATATATATATATATATATATATATATATATATATAAATAATTATATTATAAACGATGGTAAACAACGGCTTTTGACTAACAGGTGTTGGGAAAAGAGGGATTACCTGTTGGCCCAGCCTGATTACAGGGATGATCAGGATTTAGAGGGAGATCCAGATGTTCCTGATGGCTTCCAGCTGGAGGAGGAGAGCCACGCAGGTTATGAGGCCTTTGGGGAGGAGGTGCTCTTCAGCGTTGAGGTGCTCCTGTCTGGTACAGAGGCCCAACCAGGCCAGCGGGACCCTGACCACAGAGAGCCAGCCTCTGCTGACAACACAGACACACACAATTGTAATCCACTGTTCTCTCCTATGCTCTCTGTGTCTGTCTGACTATACTGGGAGATAGGAAGCCAGTGGAGTTGTTTTAGGACTGGAATTTCTTTTTTTTTAAGTGTGTTTCTATTAATATTTCTTTTTTTGAGTGTGTTTTTATTATTAGGGTAAATATCTTTTTTTCTTTTTTGTTCTTTCAGTGGGCAGAAATCGGGAAAAATAGAAGCAGGGGCTCTGCCGGGGGTGAAGAACCGCTCATAGCCATATTTGACTACTAATGTTTCAATTGACCACCTTGATCTGAACAGACTAGCCCAACAAGTAAGAATTTAGTTTGAGAGGGGTGGTATAAGCCTTCGACAATCTTTTTAAGAATATTTGATGCCGATAGCCTTGTAAACACTTGACACAACTACTTTGTTTTACAGATTAATTGTTTGTCTGGACCACTCCAGGATGACGGAGACACCCAAGGGCCCCTGCACACTCCCATCCCGCCTCATGTACACCTTGCCCTCGCCAACCCGATAGAGGGTTGGCTCTGCGAAGGCTGGAGACGCTTGGAAGGTGAGGCACAGCACCTTGAGGTGATGTTCTCGCCTGCCAGACGTTATCACAGGTAGGAAGCGCAGGCTGTAGTTGTGGGGAAAGAGCGAAGGGTTGAATTGCTTGACCGCGTCGTCCACCTGCAGGCGGGACTGGTCCTCCTTCTTATGGTCGAAGAACACACCGCAGACCACTCCGTTGTCCCACACCCAGACCAGCAGACTCCCTCCCCCGCTGTTCAGGAAGGCACAGCTGTACCTCAAAACATCTTTGCTGAAATTATTCTGCATATAATTTCCTGGAGGAAGTTGAAGAAATCAGACACACTCGTAAGCTTTCAGGTTTGTTGGAGAGTGATTCAGCCATGTTGACAACACAACAGGACTGGACTAAGTTAGGAAAATGCATCTCAACTACAAAATTCAGCAGTGAATACATATGTACAGAAAGCTAATGAACAAATAATACATGTTGAATGTTGATTTGTAACGGTTTGTAGTGCGGTGAAGGAAGGGGGAGGGGACAGGATGGTGAGGGTGGAGGGTGGCGAGCTAGCCTCCGTTTTGTTTGACAATACTTTGAATGTCAACAAGAAGTAACATCACCCAACATCGCTTAGCACACCTTCAAGAATAGAAAAAAAGACTGTGTTTTGTGTTAAAACACCGGTCTGGCTCCCAGGACACAAACACCTGTTTATTTGTGTTGTCTTGTGTTTTCCCCTAAACCTTTTTTCGGTACACAACCTCCAAAGGATCAGTATGTAGAAATGTTGGGTCAGGGCTTGACATTAACTTTTTGAGGCACTTGTCCTTTGGACAAGTACATTTACATTTCACTTGTCCATGCACAAAAGTCACTTGTCCGGGTAAAGAGTAGGGCTGGGCGATATGGACCAAAAGTCATATCCCGATATATTTTGGCTGAATATCGATATACGATATATATCCCGATATTCTTTCCGCAAAGTGAGAGCAGTTCAGTCAAAGTCAAAGCCAAATATGACATGTCTCATGTAGATTCATAGAAACCGGCTATTTCATTGAACAGTTGCAAAATCAAATGAATAAATAATAAACAGGTTTCTTCACCTGGTTCAATGCTCAGCTGTTCAAATAACAATAAAATGTAAACATAAATACTGTATAACAACATGAGTACCTTTTTTTAAATCAAAAATCCATAAGGTTTGTTTTAGTTTTTTCCAACGTTTTAAATTGTTAAATTTTTCTTCTACACATTTTCAGCGCTATTTCTACATTCCATATTTTCTAATATAGGGCTGGGCGATATGGAGAAAATCAGATATCACGATATTCTTGACCAAATACATCGATATCGATATTGCGGCGATATATTCTAGAGTTGACAGTTGGTGCTCTCGCAAAATATCTTCACACTTAGATTTTAGATAAATAATCATTAATAATAGAACAGCTAGAACTGTCTGGTAAGTTCAGAAAAGTTCATCACTTCACTGTAATGCAGCCTTTAAAACCAGGAAAAGACACTTATGTCATATCACGATATTACGATATCCAAAATCTAAGACGATATCTAGTCTCATATCACGATTAGGGATGGCGAAAACTAAAAATTTTCTTGACCGGTCACCGAGCCTCATTAACCGGTTGAAACCTGTTAACCGTTTAGTTTTAAATATGCTACGCTATTTGAAATAACAACCATTTCGAGCCGCGCCTGCAATTTCTCAACTCTGTCGCATCTCTCACACACACACACACACACACACACACACACACACACACACACACACACACACACACACACACACACACACACACACACACACACACACTGCCCCTGCACCACCCTTCCACTCACGTCACGTTTTTTAAATCCTCTACAGCGCGATACAAGTCCCGCAAATGCGGCACAGAGGAGCTTGTATGTAATCGGAGGAAAAAGGGCTCCTTAGTTTCGAAATAGTTTGGGTACAAGCCAGGTGATCGCGTTTAAAATAAAGTCGTTTGTCTAGCGTTAGAAGCTCATTAGAAACATTGCCGCGGCTCATTTGAGAAAATGACAGCTCCGAAGAGACGCCGCTTTAGTTTGAGTGTAGTGCTAACAATAATAAAGAGATGATGATCATCATCATCACCTTATCTGTTACCACTGAAATGCAGATGTAATGTGTATCCAAATATAAGCCCATCTTATGCGGAATAGGATAAAACAGGCACCTTCAGAATGCGTAAAACAGGCGATTAGACCTAACAAAATTAATTGTTTGGTTCCGGTTTCCGACCGACCCTGTCAATTAATGTGCGACCCAAATTTATTTTATGAGCTTGGGGAAGAAATTATACTAATTAAATAAATACACAAATAAAACGTTTAAGGCAAACTATAATTACATTTTTGCACAGCACTCTTGCGATGCAAGATGCCCGTTTTCCTCCAGCAATGCTGGAAGAGGACCCGATGTCGCCGCAGCGGCACTTAACTTTGCCGTGTCCAGTTTCCGGACGGCGCCTTCAAGCAGCCCTCACCGGCCACGCCGGCCAGCTACAGCACTACTGCGCCGCCGGGGAGCTTCAACACGTTAAACAGGGCAGATGAAACCACTCATGAACTATATGTTGTGTTTAATGTCGTTCAAGAGGATGGCAACGTAGCAAGCAAACACGATCAAATGAAACCCCCTTTAGAGTGCTCTAACGTTACAGCAAGTCCCTGGGGCTCATTGGAGGTGGCTAACAGCAGTGAAGCTAATGACAACTTCACAACACTATTCATTTGGATACAAGCGTTGCATTATGGAAGATAGACGGGATTCTGAACAGCGATGCACGCGCGCGCACACACACACACGCGCACACAGCAGAGCCGAGGTGTGTGCGTTACTTCACGCAGCACATGTAACTGGCTGGAAACGATAGCTACAGCTTATACATTATTTACTTCCGCTGGCGCAGATGAACTAACGGTACACTCGTTAACTGTATAAGCCTACAATAAACCCTCCATGATTAAAGAGTCAATATTTATCAATACCCACCTACCTGTTCTACAGGCAAATTTAAATATGTAGAAACCGATATTTCAGTCTGCTCTTCATGCGCTGTCCACTCTTGTTCACCGCGCTGTGCAAACAAAGCTCTACTCTGCGACTTTACAAACAAGCTAAAATGAAAGATGTCAGTTTGTAGTCTGTTTCTTAGTTTGTTCTAGAATCTTGATTTTTGGACAAACTCTTGTAAACGTAGCTGCTGTCTACACGAACCATCCTCTCCACTGGAGCGGTAAACCTGTCTGTATTATAAGACCAAAACAAATACACGCGGCTATTTAATATGCACGTGAATTACATGTTTTCAATTTATTAAGCGACAACTGTACACGTATTAACAGGTAGGCTATGTTATGAAAATACTGAGTATCCATCGCTAGTGTAAAGGGAAAAAAAATCCTACTTATCCCTTACTGCCACTGGGGAAAAAAATTAAAATAATATTTTTTTTTAACCGACTAACAATAATTTTGACCGGTTAACGTTGAAACGGTCAACCACCGGTCAAACGGTCTTCAGTTAACATCCCTAATCACGATATCGATATAATATCGATATATCGCCAAGCACTAGTAAAGAGTCATCATTTTATAAAAAAAAATTGTTTTGCTAATGCAGAATTCGAACAAACCGTTGAAATCCAAACACTATCAGCATTAATAAAATTCAGTTGAAACAGAAGAAACAAACGTGTCCCAACAATAGATTTCCCATTCAACAAGAAAAAAGGATCTCCAGACTCCATAATACAAAATAATATGTTGCACACTGGTGTGCAGAAGTTACTATATTGAGATTCTAAGTCAATATTTTAAAGTTTGTCATTACTTTCAGATTCCTAGTCAATATTCTAAGTTACTAAGTCAATATATTGAGATACTAAGTCGATACTTTGAGATGTTGAGTCAATTTATTGAGATTGTAAGTCAATATTTTAAATGTTCTCAGTGGTTTGAGATTCTTAGTCAATATTCTGAGTTACTAAATCAGTATATTGAGATACTAAGTCAATATTTTGGGATAAGTCAATATATTGAGATACTAAGTCAATATTTTGAGATAAGTCAATATATTGAGATACTAAGATCATTTAAGATCATGAGATACATTTTCTCATTACTTTGAGATTCTTAGTTTATATTCTGAGATACTAAGTCAATATTTTGAACAGACGTAGTGGTGACTTGAACTTGAACGTATACTATATCTAAAATAATTTTGTAGACTAAATGTACACTAAATGTTGGTGTTAACTATTTTTTTTTTTTTTTATACAATTTCACTAATTTCTATCCAGCAAAGGCTGATTTAGAGATCCTTTAAAAGCTGTAGCTACTTTACAGTTGATTATTACCTGATATTTAATCTGCATATTATTTATTTATTTATTTGTTTCAAAAAGGAGCACAAAAAAACGACATTATAGAACGGCAAAAACGACCTCTGGATGGGAAAAGGGTATTTTACAACAACTTTGAATGCAGCACGAGTATGGCCAGGCCAATTTCAAGTGAACGCAACATCTGTGTTTTTCCGACAACGGCAGCTACAACGTCATACGTTCCTCTCCAGTGAAATACAGACAGACACACCTTTACACTGTTTAGCCGTCAGCATTTTAACCGTGTTTACTCTAGCTGCTAGCTAGTTAACGGTAGGCTAACGTTACCTGCTGCCAAGTGTAGTGTTAACTAGCGTGAAATGCGGCGATGTTTAGGTTCCCTCGTCCGTTTTCGGAGCATCCGAGAGAAGCGCAGGCATTTCAGTGGCACCGAAATCTGCGTTGCAATTCGGTCCATGAGATAACTGTCGTTAAGGCACCGGTGCCGTATTAGCACCGGGTCTCTCGTTTTCTGTCAACGATGTGGCGAGGAGGTAACGTTAAGGCGGAGTTAGCAAGCTAATGTTAGCTAACTAACATCGGCAAGTTCGCTGTGCTTTCATGCTGCATTGCTTACAGAGAATGAGCTGAACAGCGGGCTGGGTCTAACGTTAGCGGTCCGCTGACCGACTACCGCTGGGTCCGCTGCCCGGGACTGCGGGGGAAAAAATGTATCGTATCAAATCAGTAACATAGACTGAATGAGTGGCACATAACGTGAACTAAAATGGCATTTTATTTTGTTTGAGTTTTAACTAGACCAGTGGGGCAAGTAAATTTCTCTTCTTCTTTCCCTACAAAAAATCCACTTGTCCCGGACAAGCCTTAATGTCGAGCCCTGTGGGTGATATCTTGGCAGAAAATACGATTGTTAAGTGTAGCTGTAAATCGTGTTGTAACCCTTACCTTTACCTAGTTTGAACTCAATGCTGCGTGTCTCATTGCCAATGTAAGCTCCGTTTTGGAGCCACTGGCAGCTGCTGATGTCTTGTTCACTGACCCTGGGAATATGCTGCGTCACACAGAGGGAACAGAGCAACATAATGTCGGTGGCATTATGTCACAGAAGTGACATGTAGTTGTTCAAGTTCCAAAAGACATCACTGTCAGTCCCAGAGACTGACCGGTGTTTCGGTTCAACTGGTTTTTGAATTAACTGGTGATATGTAGGGCTGGACCCGAATATTCGAATATTTGAATATTCTTTCGGTGAGTTGGTATTCGATTTTAAAATTTGACATTCGAATATTCTTTTTTTTTTTATTTTGGTTTATTTATTTTCTGCATTTATCTCTCGTTCACACTCCAGTCCAGTCGGTGGCGGTAGTGCACATTTAAGTTGGTTTGCCAACTGCCAATAAACTAGAAAGAAGAAGAAGAAGAAGAAGAAGAAGAAGAAGAAGAAGAAGAAGAAGAAAGATGACACTGTCGGTACGCGATGACGACCACTTCTAGCATTTAGCAAGCTGGGCAGAGAAGGTAGCGGCGATAAGTGCGAAAATGGAAAACTGTTTCGCGTTTTTTCCGTTGTGATTCGGCCAGAAACTTCAACATTGTGAGGCGAAGAGATCGTTTTGGAATATAAAGCTTGGATATTACATTTCCATGGACTCTTGGGGATTTATGAAAATCAAGTTTTGGTCCACTTTGTACCACTTTGTTGCTGAAAGGACAACGACAACAGGTATGCATGTACTCTCGGCTGCGCAGATTACGGCTGAATTGTTTCATTTTCTTTTACTTTGTAACAGTTGTGTACATGGCTGTATATTTTAAAGATTTAATGCTTAAAAGTTATAAAAACGCTCATGAGTGGAAGTTTTATCGAGGTTACAGCGACACCCCCAGTCACAAAGTGTCCCGTTGACGAGACTGTGATCCTTGAGAGGTTAAAAGTTTATTAATTCTGAACGCGTCTGGCCTGTCTATTTATATTGCACCAAATACGACACTGCTGCACTCCCTTGTGAAGTCGTTTGGATGAAAGGTTCTCAAAATAATCAAAATGCAAACAAACAGACAGACACCTAGAGATTCCGGTCTTTATTAGAGATAATAATATGTTCCGAAGCTTCGAATATTCGATGTTCATTACTACCGAAGCTTCGAAGCTCAAAAAATGGTATTCGGACCAGCCCTAGTGGGGCTGCACCGCTGCAGTAAACAATTCTGATCAATTCGCCTCTTTTTCACATTCATTTGAAAACATTACAGTAGAAACTGGTTGCTGGGACAGTAGGTTTGGATCCGACAGATATACACGAACAAATGAGCCGTTTTTGTTACGAAAATATCACTCGTTGTCTGGCGAGTGTAACGTCGTGTGTCTCTACGGTCTCTGACTGCAAACCATGCACGGACACTGATTTTTTTAATTATCTAGCGACATTCACGCTTTAGTCAGTTATAAAACGGTGTCCAACCTATAGGTAGGCATATAGATAAACAAGCTAACAACAAAGACACCAGCACAAACCTGATATTTCACCTTTCCACACCTGCGTCTAATATCCAAATCGCTAAAAATGGGAGTTTGACAGTCCTGTCCAAATGTGATGAATGAGTAGTAGTGTAGACTATCATAGTGATGAGAATGATGCACGTCCGTAGAATTCAATATAAAACACAATCAACGGGATAGAAGTTGTGTCTCAAATTAATCTGCCATCAGTCGTTGCTATCGCCACAAACATTACGTGCGAACACCTCAGAAAGTATGTTTCACTTATCCCTGTATGAAAGCATCTCAAATCAACTTCAAGTCAGATTAATAACGGAATGATAGGCTACAAATATAACACTGATAATGGAAAAGTTTTGGAAAACACACTGACGTTTGCAGTAGCCAATTGTGAACAGGCATCGACACAGCCACCTACGTTGTCAGTCTTCGTTCTTGCAGCGGCATCACAAGTTAATTCAATAACAGTAAAACATGGATTAAGTGTAGGGCTGAATGATTAATTGCATTTGCGATAATATCGCGATATGTTAAAACGCGATTTCCTAATCGCAAAGACTGCGATTTGGTCTCGATTTGATGACTCGCGAGAGCAAATCAGTCTGCACTACGCAGAGAAAGCATCAACTTAGCAAGCTAACGCTACACTGTACCTTGAGCTGATCTCTTTCATTCAAACAATTCTGAGTTGAAGTTTAAAACTTTTACAGCCATTTTAATAAAATGAAGGGTTTTGTTCGGGCTCGAGTCCATACATGCAGTTAATGGATACAGGCACGCAAAACTGAAGGCTCGGTTGGCAAACGAGCTAGCTCTGATTAGCGGTTAGCTCAGGTTAGCGGTTAGCTCCGTTATAAAGATATGGGTGGAGGAGCTGCCACTGAGAGGGGTAACAATCAGACTGATAAATGACGGTTCGGGGAGCTTTCACAGCAGCGTGGCCGCAGTGTTTCAACGGTTTTATTAGTACAGTTAATCCCACGGCAAGACTACCAGCGACTAACGTAACGATAGCCTCTCTGAGCTAGTGCAGTGTTGACGGTGTCGGGACTGTCGGCACGCAACTTCACGAGGGGGAGGGGCTGGAGGCAGCTCCTCTCTGTGCACTGTAAAAAAATATATGTGTATATACCGTATATGTGTGTGTGTATGTATATATGTGTGTGTGTGTGTGTGTGTGTGTGTATGTATATGTGTGTGTGTATGTGTGTGTATATATGTGTGTATATATATATATATATATATATATATATATATATATATATATGTATGTATGTATATGAATTTATGTGTTTTTTACTTATTTAACTGTCTAGTGTGTAATTGTGTGTTGTTCATACTATACAATGATTTATTGTTTGTCTTTGTTGAATAATACAGAAGACAGAGCTTAAAAAAATAATCGAATATCGAATCGCAATCGCAATATTTGGGGAAAAAATCGCAATTAGATTATTTTCAAAAATCGTTCAGCCCTAATTAAGTGTATTGAGATTTTTTCATATTTAAATACAGCCTGTAAGTAAAACCTAAATTACACGTTTTTACACGCAGCTGAACGCAGCGTGGAGACAGCTGTCATCTGTGGCTAAATGTGATCCGTTCAGATTAACTTGTGATACATAGGCATTTACAATAGAAATGTAATTATATTTCTGTAGGCTACGTAGATGTGTTATGTTAAGCTACAGCCTCGTCACAACCACATTTTTTAATATGTATTATACCTGTACTCATTAACACTTTATTCCGTTTTGGGGATAAAAATGAAACACGTCAGTCATGCGCAAACGTGATCATTTATCATTGTTATTAATGTGTAGGCCTATCTCAGCACAAACAGTCTCTTCAACCTGGGCCGCAAGTAAACTGATTATAGTTGTTTAATTTCATAAGACCCACATTAGGAATCTGAAACAGCAACATCTGAATGTTATCAAACTCTCTCGAGTACATCAAAGTTTTGTAATCATATACCATAATGGCCATTTTGTGTCGTCAAAGTAGGCCAACAAATTGTGTGGGATAAATAAGTCAAACTGTGAGAAATGCTTCATATGTTCTTCAAATCACTAGACCTTTGCTGCAACTCACTTCATAACTTAACCGAGACTAAGATAACACTAAGTCGCCCGAGAGAAAACAAGGATCAGCACTTTGCTACAAAACATTCAATGGCCATATGGTCATAATAATAGTGTATAGGCTACCATAAGACAAAAAGCGCGAATCTGGGTCGACACAGACATAAATTAAACACAACTATAATCATTTGACGCATGACTGACGTGTTTCATTTTTACCCCCAAAACGGAATAAAGTGTTAAGTGGGGTCATGCCAGTTTGTTGTACATCAGTTAGTTTTCGGTATGTGAGGCAAATATGAACTATACTTTACAGTCGCTAGGTTAGTATTTGCCCATGTTAAATTGTGATATCACCAGTTGACATGGGCGTATGTTTCTCTCATATGTTAACCTCTGTCAATTTAGACTAAGAGTCCAATATATAGATAGAAATCACAAAACCATTTCAGTGGTGTGTAGTGTAGTGGTATAGATGATGGGTAAGTTAGTCTGTCAATATTTTTGTCCATGACATCCAAGGTTCGAATCCCAGCTAGATCCCAGCGTTTTTTGTTTTTTTTTCATTCATACAGTATGTCGTATTTGTGTGGATAATGCTTAAACGGACATGTATGTGTAAGTGCTACTGCAGTTGAGTTTTCTGACTCTAGTAGTATGAGAAAACAGCCTTTTAAAGATTACAAATTCCCACAGATTTTGCATGACATTATGTGATAGGGTAAACATAAATAACAGATTAACATGAAACTTCCCCAGCTAATTACTTACATTATGACATATTTTTCCCACAATATATCATATCCCAGTTTGCTTACATTTTAGATACAGTGTTGTTTTTAGGGCTGGTCTGAATACCATTTTTTGAGCTTCGAAGCTTCAGTAGTAATGAGCATCGAATATTCGAAGCTTCGGAACATATTATTATCTCTATTAAAGGCAGGAATCTCTATGTGTCTGTTTGTTTGCATTTTGATTATTTTGAGAACCTTTCATCCAAACGACTTCACAAGGGAGTGCAGCAGTGTCGTATTTGGTGCAATATTAATAGACAGGCCAGACGCGTTCAGAAGGATCACCGTCTCGTTAACGGGACACTTTGTGACTGGGGGCGTCGCTGTAACCTCGATAAAACTTCCACTCATGAGCGTTTTTATAACTTTAAAGCATTAAATCTTTAAAATATAAAGCCATGTACACAACTGTTACAAAGGAAAAGAAAATAAAACAATTTAGCCGTAATCTGCGCAGCCGAGAGTGCATGCATACCTGTTGTCGTTGTCCTTTCAGCAACAAAGTGGTACAAAGTGGACCAAAACTTGATTTTCATAAATCCCCAAGAGTCCAAGGAAATGTAATATCCAAGCTTTATATTCCAAAACGATCTCTTCGCCTCACAATGTTTAAGTTGTTTGTCTTTGTAGTTTATTGGCGGTTGGCAAACCAACTTAATTGTGCATTACCGCCACCAACTGGACTGGAGTGTGAACGAGAGATAAATTGAGAAAATAAATAAACCAAAATAAAAAATAAAAAAAAAAACGAATATTCGAATGTCAAATTTTAAAATCGAATACCAACCCACCGAACGAATATTCGAATATTCGGGTCCAGCCCTAGTTGTTTTAATGGTGAAGTGTTTACCAATGTAAATTCACAAGTTGATCTGGGCGTCCCCGTGGCTTGCAGTAAGATCGAGACACAGTCGCCAGACAACGGATGATATTTCGCAATGACAACGGCTAGTGTTTGCATGAATGTCTGTCGGGACCAGAATTAATGCTCAGCAACTCGTTTCTATCGTCAAGTTTCACAAGACACCGACAAATGAATGTAAAATAGACGCAAAGCTATAAGAATGTTTATTTCCTGGTTAGTCGGGAATGGGTCCTGAAAGGCCACGCCTACACCACATCTGCCTCTATCACCAGTTAATTCAAAAACTAGTTAAACCGAAACACCGGCACTGAGGCTCATATCAATATTGATACTAGAGAATTACATTTGGAAAAAAGTGAGGCTAGGAATAATATATTTACAAATCCCTCTGTAATTGTCTTCATGTAACCCTTTCACCATACATGAGTTTCTCGGCAATGTCATCACTGCTTGCGCACGCAACCGGGGGGCAGAAAGAAGACGTGTTTTGTGTAGCTAGCTAGTAGAGGCATAGCGTAAGTCAAAATGCCAAAGAGTTGTTGCGTAGTTAATTGTACAAACAGAGCCAGTGATGGGTGCCTGATGTTTAACATACCTAGGGGGAAGCATGCTTTTGCCAAAAACCGGCGGAGGTTATGGCTTCAAGCCATAAGAGGGGCAGATTGGGGTCATGTGCAAGCAGTCAGGCTCCCATTGTATCAATCATAAAAGTTGCAGCTTGTAGTGATATCTACCTGTCAGAGCTTTGGTACTCGAGTCCGGACCATAGACAATTAAGGGCCTTTACATAGTCAACGCATCGGTACGCATACGCGTCCGCAAGGCTACGCATCGCTACGCTTCGGCCGCCATTATGCGTCGATGCGTAGCCATTGGATAATTTGCATGCAATGGCGCAAGTCAGGACCCGCGAACGCGGCCTTGCCTTGACACCCTGCCTTTTTTTTGCAGGGTGGTAGGGGAGGACTCATGAATATGCCTGCTGTGGTTGGGTTGGTTAGGTTTAGGCAAGAGGAGTGGGATTGGTTATGGTTAGGGTAAGAATGTCAGGGCGATAATATTCCAAAAAGGTGTAATACATGAGTAGTATGGATAACTGTGTGTAAATATATGCCAAGGTACTGTAAATGCACAGGGGTGCAAATAGCATACATTGATATTTGTACCAGACGGGGTATTAATAGAACACATTGCAGTGTGCATCGGCGGGGTACTAATAGCATTCATTTCTAATTGCACCAGGGTACGAATAGCACTTCTAATTGCACCAGGGTGCAAATAGCATACACTTCTAATTGTACCAGGGGGGCAAATAGCATACAGAGCTAATTGTACCAGGGGTGCAAATAGCATACACTTCTAATTGTACCAGGGGTGCAAATAGCATACACTGCTAATTGTACCAGGGGTGCAAATAGCATACACTTCTAATTGTACCAGGGGTGTAAATAGCATACACTTCTAATTGCACCAGGGTACAAATAGCACACTGCTAATTGTACCAGGGGTGCAAATAGCATACACTGCTAATTGTACCAGGGGTGCAAATAGCCTCACCCTTATTTTAATTAACAGAACAGGTACAACAAAATCAGGTACAGTATAAAATCTTACTACAAACTTACTGAGCATATCGTAGGAGGAATATAGCATACATAAACAGAAGAACATGGGGCATGATATATCTGACAAAAAAAAAAATAATAATAATTTAACAAACTCCAAAGAAAAATAAATCAAAAGGGCAATTATTCAATAAGAATGTTTATAAAAGAAGCCAGTTTCCCTGCATTCTTGTTATTAATCAACAGTAAAGATTTATAGAAAAGTTTCAGCTCATTCCTCCAATGAGTAATATTAGGATTAATCTTGAGAAAACGACATTTGTGTATGAAATGTTTACTCAACAGAATTACATTGTTAATGCCAAAATCATTATGATCATTGCGAAAAATACCAAATTTTATATCATTAATTGAAAGGTTCATTATCTGAATTCCTTTAGATACAAGCAATTGAATAAGGTCCAGCCAAAATCTTTGAACAACTTCACACAAATAAAAAAGATGATCCAAGTCTTCGGGTTCATTTTCACAAAAGCTACAATTTCCTACATCCATTTTAAATCTCTGTTTTAAGAAATCATTAGTCGGATAAATCCTATTCATAATTTTAAATTGCATTTCTTTCACCTTTGGCGGGAGAGGAAATTTTAAATAATTACATCTGATTTTTTTTATTGTCTCTTTACCGAAGTTTTTGAGAATATAATCTCTTTTAAGAGAGCTTGTTTGGCAATTAAGTAAAGAATTTCTTATATACTTGTTATTGCATTTGTGATTCTGAAGATTAATACCATTAATACAAAGTTGTCTTAAGGAGGGAATGATTTTTGAGTGTATTATATCCTGCTTGATCATAGCTACAAGTGATACTGGGAGAGCTTTCACAATCTGTTTAAACTTCTTTTGGGTACATCTGATTTGAAATTTGTCACAGAATTCAAAATGTTGTAAAATATTACCTTCCACATCCATAAAGTGAGCAATTGCCCAGACACCTTTAGAAAACCATTCTGGAATGAAAAACGACTTTCTATTTATCAATATATATCTATTTTTCCAAATAGGTGTATTGTGTGGTGTGAAATTATGTTTGAATATTAGTTTCCAATACAGAAGGACCTGTTGGTGAAAATCTGTCAAAATCTATTGCATTACCACCTCCATCCTCATAATCTCTAATTAAATCCTGCTTGGCAATATAATGACATTTGTTCCGCCAAATGAAATCAAGATTTAGTTTGTTAATAGTTTTAACAATTTGAGGAGCTATTGGGAGGGAGTAAGCTGGATATATTAATCTAGATAAACTATCCATTTTAGTCAACAATATTCTACCAAAAATGGAAAGATCTCTTTGTAGCCATCTATTTAGATATGATTTACAATTATCAACATTATCTTTTATGTTTCGCTTGTCAGAGATTGTTTTATCTTTAGTCACCACAATAACTTTTGAGAAAATATTAATAGCTTGTAGTGCTATGGGAATTTGGAGCTCATTCTTAAGGAATAAAGTTGTATCGTCAGCCAACTGACTTATAATTATTTGTTTACCCATCACATTCAAACCTTCTATAACGCTATTCTTGATTAAAATAGACAATATCGCTGCAACCATTATAAACAGTAAAGGAGAGCTTCCACATCCTTGCCTTATTCCTCTACCAATATTAAATCTTTTACAAGTCCCATGTCCCAGAGATACACAACTATTAATATCAGAATAGAGCATATGTATGGTATCTTTAAATTTGTCGCCAAAACCAAAATAATGGAGCGTTTTTAGGATAAATTCATGTTCAACAGAGTCAAAGGCCTTATAAAAATCCAGAAAGAGAATAAAACCGTCAGCATCAATTACATCACTATAGTCTAATAAATCCATAACCAGTCTGATATTATTATGGATAACTCTTCCTTTTATAAAGCCTGACTGTGTTTCACTTATTATGTCTGCTATCCCTATTTTAAGTCTAGCAGCAATGGATCCTGAAAATATTTTATAATCTATGTTTAATAATGTAATCGGTCTTAAATTGTCTAATTGCCGTTTGTCTTTCCCCGGCTTTGGAATCAAAGTGATTACCCCCTGTTTCATGCTAGTCATCAATTCTTTCTTAACTATACATTCTTTTAGCGCTTCAAATAATATGACCCTCAAATCTTCCCAAAAATATTTATAGAAGTTAACTGTAAGGCCATCTGATCCCGGGGATTTATTCAATCCCATTTTCTTAAGAGCTGCGTCTAGTTCATCAATTTTAAGTTCAGTGTCACATATCGTTTTAAAGGATAAATCAATCTGGGGAATTAGTGGACAAAGGTTTTGAAAGAGATTATCGCAGTCTACTTTCGAGAACTGAGATGAATATAATTTAGAATAAAACATGTAAACTTCATTTTCTATGATTTTAGGATCTTTCCTATCTTCAACATTAACTAAAAGGCTAGAGATGCAATTTTTCTAGATTGAAAAAATAAGAGGAGTTCTTTTCCCCTGTTTCAATCCACCTTGCTCTGGATCTCACGAACGCTCCCTGTGCTTTGTCCAAATAACGTTGATCTAATTTGTTCTGCAACTCAACTAGTTTGCTTTTTTCTTCAGAAGTTAAGTTGGTGTTGCTACAACATGTATGTATTTCTTGTAATAATTTGCTTTCCACCTCTTTATTTATTTTTGCAAGTACTTTACTAAACTGAATACTAACTTCTCTAATTCTGAATTTGATAAATTCCCATTTGTTACTATAACCAATAATCATGTCATAATTTTGGATTTCAGAAATTGTTTCTCGGATTTTACTACAATAGTCTTCATTTTGTAATAATTTGGCATTAAATTTCCAAAAGCCTTTCCTATGAGTTAATTTATTCGTAGGTTCTAAGATTAGTTCTATAAAACGATGATCTGATAAAGGTGCATTTGACATAGTTATCTTTGAAACAAGACTCCTTATACAGTCAGTACCCAACCAATAATCAATCCTAGATTTACAGCTTCCATTTGGTCTAAACCAAGAAAAATCTGTAATACTTGGATATATCATTCTCCAAATGTCACTAACATTATTATCAGCCATAAAGTTATTAATTAGGCTATTATACTGAGATTTTCCGACCCTCGCTGGCCAACTATTAAGCCACTCATCTGGGGTCATGTTCCAATCTCCTCCACATAAAATATAATCTGTGGGATATCGACCTTTAAGCTCAGAAATCACCTCTGTTGTATTAACTAACATTGACTTATTTTGGTTATCATTATTATATCCATAAACATTAATCAATATTAAGAAAGAATCTTCAATTTTCACCACAGCTGTCAACCAATGTCATTCTGTATCAGTCCGATGTGTGATAACTTCACCTGGAAAGTTATTAAAACAGATCGCTACTCCTCCGGATCTTGAAGAGCCATGGCTGAACAGGATTTTTCCTCCCCATTGGTTCAACCAGAACGATACATCAGCTTCTGAGGAATGAGTTTCTTGTAAAAAAAAACAATGAGATTTTTGCCCTTTACAAAATAAAAACAATGCTTTTCGTTTAATAAGTTCTTTTAAGCCCCTAACATTTAAAGAACCAAAAGAGATTTTAGTATTAAGCATGAACTAACAAAACAAGTAAGGAAAAAAAACAAAAGAGAAAGATAATGTTATACGATACTTATTGTTATGCAACTAGATAAGGAAATGCAACATTTTAGAGCTCTCAAACCGCTCATAAGATCTCCACCTTTAAAGACTTAACCTGGAAAGGAAGGTAAATCGTTGTCCTCAATACGAAGTCCATCAAAGTACACACACGGCCCCCGGAAAAAGGATCCACTTTCCGGCCCAAAAGATTATCATCTTGAAAAAGTCAAACCGAACTCCGAAATTGTATCCACCTGGAGGGGTCTGTAGATCTTTGTCCTCAACACGACGACCATCAATGTACGCGTAGGGTCCACGGAAAATGGCTCGCTTCCCCGCCTTTCTTGCTTGGTCAACCAGCGGCCATAAACGCTCTCTTGCCTCCAAATCCTCTTTGAGTAACATCTCCGCAAAACTGATACCTTCCATCTTGCAAATTGGCGAGTCTTTGGTTTTCAGCCAGACTTCGTCCTTCACATGTCTCAATGCAAACAGGATAATGACTTGCCTTGTGCGGTTATCCTCTCGTTTGCCAAGTCTGTGAACAACATCCACCGCGCGCTCCATGTCTGCTGCATAATCTGGGACAATTTTCTTCAGAATGGGAATGATGGTTGCTCTGAGGTTTTCGTCTTTTTTTTTCCTTTAATCCCCTCACTCGAAGACATGGTCTCATGCTGTATCGTTTCTGTTCCATCACTTTCTTCTTCAATTCTTTATTTTCTTCCCGTAAGAGATTATTAGCCCTCTCCACTTCCAACACTTTCTTTTTGACCTCCTTTAATTCTTCCGAGTTGAATTGCACGGTCTTGGTTAAACTAACAATCATGGCGGAGTTTTGTCGGTTTTGTTCTTTGATGTCTCCTAACTGCGACTCAATTCCGGTCACGCGTTTGCCCAACTCCAAAATTGCTTCCAAAATATCGTTATTTGAAGCTTGGAGATGACCACACTCAGAGTTTGGCTTAGCTTTCTTTTCTTTTGACGTCTTACTTGGAGTTGGCGGCGTCGAGTCTTGTCCGCGTTCCCTCTTTGATTGCGGAGTTACATCCATTGCACAGTAGTTATGCTCACCATCCTTTGTCTTTTCTGATAATGTAAGGTTTGAAGAGGTCGGCGGTTGTAGTATAGCTGGTTTAAGAATTTGCTGTTATTCATCATTTCAATTCGGGTAGAGTAACTTAGTTAAATCATAAGAAACTGCGGCCTTAAAGAGAGCTCTCAAAAACGCGACTGTCTACTCCGCCGCCATCTTGGTACCCCCTACTCTACACCTCGTGTTTCTCCTTTTTTCTCTTCCTCCCCCTTCTTCTTCGCGTGATTCCCCAGAGGTCAACAGGAAATCAAACTCAGGTCATCTCTAAAGTAAATAATTAAGTTATTTTTCTCTTTTACTAAACAAGCATTAACACAACACAAAAATATTATTACCTGCAAATAACTTTATGAACAGAATAATATTTATGGATTTCAATAAATGTAGCCTAATGCACATTAACATAAACCAAAGAAAAGTTATGCATTATATCAATAACCCAAGAACAGAGAAAAATACAAAATAACTGATGTGAATCAGGTTATTACACTCTCCCCTCACCAATATAAGACATGACCCTCATGACTTAGTGCTGTTATAAAAACATAAGAAAACATGGCACAACATATGTGAGGTTTTTGGATAAAGCTAGCATCTATGACTAGGTTATAACAGGGGAACCTATCCACTTATAAAGGCAAGAGACATATCTCACAGAGTGAGCTGCTAAAATGCTTGGATGTCCTGGTGTGTCATATGTTAATCGTAAAGGAGCTCTTCTGGCTCTTTGAGTTCGTCTGGTCTCAGTTTCAGTTTCTGTGTCTTCTTGAAGTGAGTGATTCTCTACATCCAAGGTTTTATCTCTTTGCATTGTTTCTTGTGTCCCTCTTGTTTCTGTTAGCTCAGCTTCTCCTTTTGTCTCAATAGACTCTGGTCCATTTTCTCCTTCATCCGTTTCCTCATCTTGCATCACTTCTGACTGTATCACCTCTGGTTGTCCAGTCATTCTATTCCCTACAAGATCCAAATCCCGGCTAAATGGTTCTGTCATTTCTTCATCCAAACTATTCCCGGGGGTTCTGACAGGTGTTAAGAAATCTCTAAAAGACGTGTTCGTTCTGATTTCTGGAGGAGGAAAGAGAGGCTAATGGTGCTTTTCCATTACATGGTACCTACTCGCCTCGCCTTTTTTGGTTTTCCATTACGAAAAAAAGTACCTGGTACCTGCTAACAGATACTTTTTTTCGCACCTCCTCAGTCGAGGTTCCAAGCGAGCTGAGGCGAGCTTAGAAGGTGACGCGAAACCCTGCAGGCTGCTGACTGGTCGGAAAGAATCGTCACTGATCACTGCATTGCTAGCGACAGACGGCATTTTTAAATAGTTTAGCCATCGGTGGTTTTTTGCTGCCGGAGGCTCCACGCAGAGCTTTCTCCGTAGCATACAAGTGGCCTGATGGTTATACTGGTGCGCTGGTGTGTGTAATGTGTGATATGTGTGTGTCGAGTCGCCGTATGTGTGCGTGTGGGAAGCTGGTGAGTGAGGGAGAAGTGAGAGAGTGACGGCGATTATCTCCGCAGCGAGTAGCGACTCTAGAGTCATATATGTGAGAGAAACAAAGCGAGTAGCGACTCTAGAGTCATATATATGTGAGAGAAACAAAGCGAGTAGCGACTCTAGAGTCATATATATGTGAGAGAAACAAAGCGAGTAGCGACTCTAGAGTCATATATATGTGAGAGAAACAAAGCAAGTAGCGACTCTAGAGTCATATATATGTGAGAGAAACAAAGCAAGTAGCGACTCTAGAGTCATATATATGTGAGAGAAACAAAGCGAGTAGCGACTCTAGAGTCATATATATGTGATCACGGTGGGGAATCTGGAGCAGTAAACGTTAACTATCTCTTTGATATCATGTTGTTCACGGAGACAGAGAACCAGGAAATGCGGCGGGGATTTGTCAATGGGAACGCAAGCTACCAAGCCACGCCCACGGCAGTCGCTATGATGACCAGCCACGCTGAGGCGATTCTTAAAATCTGCAATGGAAAACGGACGCACGTCGAGTAGAGGCGAGGCGAGGCGAGTCGAGTAGGTGCTGGTAATGGAAAAGCACCTTAAGTTAACCAAAAGGTTTAATAAAACAACAAAATGACAGTCAAAACACAAATGTTACACTGAGCTGACAGCGGACTGATCTCATGCATCCCCTTGCGGGGTTACAGAAGAACAGTCATGCGACATGACCAACAATACACTGTAACCAGCGGACTACAGCAGCTTCCCCTTGCGGGGTCACAGCTGAAAAGTCCTGAGACATTCCCCGGATCACACATTTATTCCCCTACATCTGGGTGGTTCCTCAAATGAAATCTTCCCCTATTGGTCAGATGTCTCTCAAAAGAAAAGGTGTATGTTCCCAATCAGTGTCTTGAGGCTACACCCGGTCACAGGATCTTACCGAGACGATGTCAGTTGTTTCCAAACTACAGCAATACTCGTTCTTTGTCTTAATCACGTCTGGCTCAACAGGGGATGGCTCCCCCAAAAAGAGACAACAGTTACCTTTCCTGTGGGGACAATGAGTCTCCTACAGTATGCTAAATAACAGCCATGACCTAATTAACTCTTTAGAAGCTGGAGTTTGGGTGAGGCAGTCAAATGCTGCTTAGTGTATTTGATTAGATCTAGCAAGTACATTGTTTTCAAAACAATAGCCGGGTTTTAACTTTTTAACTTCAACAATCCCTAATTTTTCACACCTTTGGTGTGAAAACACTATGAACTTTAATGAAAACAATGTCATTACATAAACATAAAAATACAACAAAAATGTAGACATTAGCAAAATGTGTTTGATTTATACAAGAAATTATTTTCCATCTCTGACCTCATCTTATCTGACTCCATATCTTGTATCAAGAAGGTTATTTTCTCTTAACAAAATATCACAGTGATTAGTGACTAGCATTCCATTTGAAACAAAAACAGATACACTTAATTAAATCAGAAGATATTAAAGTTGTTGACCAGGTAAAAATAATGGAAGGGAAAACATCTCAGAAATCAAAGAAAACAAAACCAAATTCAACTTTCCACACTGCACTTTAAATACTGCACAAGTAATAACTGGTCTCAAATCTGTAATGCAATCAGATGGGTTGAAGAGAGCAGCTGACAAATGTCCATTGTTGCAAAAGCATCAGTATGGGGAATCTAAAGTCCAGATTTTTGAAAGTTTCATATTCAATTTTGTCCAATGTGGAAAGAAAGTCTCTGGGGACAAAATCTCAGATTGATGAAAATTCTCGCATCAGCAATGCCTTTCCTAGCTGGATGGAAGGTGACAGATCAGAGGAGTGCCCAACGTCTCCAACTGGATTGACCGCTGGCCCAATTCTCCTCGCTCACCTTGTTGGCGTTGGTGTTCTCATAGCTGTGCTGGCATTCAACGGTTAGATCCCACGAAGACGTAATGAAGCAGAATCACCAGCAGAAAAGACAGGAGTCACACGCCCTCTCAGCAACCCCCAGAGCAGCCACAGTTTCTCTCTCCCTTCTTTTCAGAAACAGGACAGCTCCTGTTTTCTGAAACATCAGGATGGACTGGTTGGGTGTGCTGCTCGCTCCAGCACCTGTAGGAAAAAGCCATCCTTAGCTTTTTTGGTGTGTCAGCAGGCCCAGGGTCAGGGAGTGGGATCCAGTCTCCTTGCTCTGTCAGGAAACCACCGCAGGAAGTCAGCAGAAGTCAGCATCGCTGGTTCTCTCCGTTGGCGTCTGAACCCGGGCTCCCCTTGACACTCTGCTGGACTGTTGTTGAAGTGTGAACATGGTTCCTTGTGATGCGTCTCCACTGCAGCGCTGGTGTCCAGCATCACCTTTTATGAATCTCTCCACCTGGACCTGGACCCCTTGAACAGATGAAGTCATCAGGCTGAATGACTTCATCAGCAGTAATCTGGAAGCTGCTTTCACCTGTGAATAAATGGCTTTGACACACTGACTTTTTGCAAAAGTCATATTAGTGTTTTCATTTCAGGCAATGTCTAGGTGTGAAAACAAGTGTAGCAGTATGAGTTGAACTCCTAACTACCTGGCGCTCTTTTGACCAATCACTGGCTAAGGGCCCGGTATAAGTATAAAAGCAGCTAGTTGTCCTCCTTCCGCCCTCTCTTGCTCGTTGGTGACGGAAGTCCTCTACACTTCCGGGTCGCTCACTCCGTGAGGGGTTTTGCTGTGCTACAGGTAGGGTAGCGGCTTGGCTGCCTCCACACTCATTGTCACGGTTATTTTGTTGCCGTTGTTATATACTGAACGCTTTGTAGATCTTCGGTTGGTGGGTCATCCTTCACCATACCGGTTGAACGCCATAAATGAAAAGCGAGTAACACTAGCTGCTGCGGTTTGCATGCTCGGAGCTGCTTCCCTCTGGGTCTACTAAAACACTGCTTGAACGGTATGTGGGCTAAATGGGGTTGGATTTATTTGTTAAACTTATTTAGTGTTAATTATTATTTTCTGTAAACGCTAGGAATGCTGAAGCCGCCGGAGATCCCTGTTAGCTGTAACACTTCAACTACTGGCTGCTGTTTTGCCTAAGAAAGCTTTTGCCGAGGCTGCTGTTTGTCGAGATTGCTGTTTGCTTTTGCCGAGACTGCCACTGCTGCTATTTAAAAATCCTGAGTATTGTTGCACGCCCGTGTTGCCTTCATGGCTACTGGGCCAATGTATGAGCCACCTGCTTTTATCTGAATGAATGTAGTTGAGGGATTTGGCTCCTTATATTAATTTGGTTGATTTAGTTGTTTCTTTCTTATCTTTTTATTTTTAATTTAATTAAAAGTTGTACTTATATTTTGTTTAGTTTTCTTTAGTTTTTTTTATTTAAATATAGATTTTTCTTGGTTATGTTGTGTTAATTATAAGTGTTCTTTTTCTTGTTTTTGTACGGCTTTCTGGAACCACTAGTGGTTCTGGCCATTATATTGTATTTATATTGTGTTTGATTCCTTTCAATTTGTTTCCTTATAATCTGTTATTGATTTTTGATATTTCTTTTGTGAGTGAAACCCTTTAATTTTGTGTGTGTGTTTCCCATTTCTCTTCCCATTTTTTAGTTGACTGAGAGCCGAAGGTGTTGGTGTCCGGGTGGTGGTATCTCCTTCCCGGTGTGCTGTGTTTCCCCGTTTTGATTTGCTGTGTTCACTGTTGTTTTTTTTTGTGTCACGGGTGACTTTCCCTGGGATCCCCCTTACCCCCTTGAAAAGGAGGCTTGAGGGCAGTGGGTGGCTGGCGTGAGACCAGTGGAGGTGTCGGTAAGAACAGTTCTTGTCCAATCACTTTCAATTCCACAATTCTTTTATTCCAAGCATTATCAAGAAGACAGTTACAGGTTACGTGTTTGGGTGTGTGGTTTCTGAGGGGGAAGGATATGGGATATAGTTAGTATCACAAAGTCACAAACAAGGCCACAAGAAACATACATACATAGCTCTGTCCGTAACCTAACAATGAATAGAACTACTCAAATGCACATATCTTAGGTAACTCAAACGAGCAACGTAAACCTATTTAACTTCAACTGTTCAATGTACAGCACCTTTAAACAGCACAAACAGGGATACAGGAGAGGCACTCGCCTTATAATTAAATGAGCACTTTCTTTCAGAGTTTGTCAAGTAGGGATGGCTGAAGTGAAACTGATGTTCCGAAGCTTTGCAGAGATCCCGAAGCGCAGATGTTTCGAAACACTGATCCGAAGCGCGATTCAAAACACTGATGTCACGTGACTACGGCTAAATGAAACACCGGAGTGTTTCACTAGTGTTTCAACAGGTGGCATGGTCCGCCAAATCAGCGTTTGATTGACAGGTTCGGGAACACACATCGCACATCAGTATAAAAGTGAAGTCAACGCACCTTGACTTCGTGGGTTTTTGTGAGAGGAGTTTGATTTTGAGATAGCGATATTTGGTGATATAGTGACATTCATAGTGCGAGTTGTTTAGTTATATTTAGGCTTACATTTAAATTTACACATTGACTGATAGACTGAGACAGACAGAGTATAGACCTACATAAAGTGACACATTGATTGATAGATAGATAGATAGATAGATAGATAGATAGATAGATAGATAGATAGATAGATAGGACAGGACAGTTTATGGGAACGTTTTAATGATCGTATCCATAAAACCCAGATTATACATAATGCTACAGCTGAAGCCACAGTGGAAGTGAAAAAATACCACAACTATGCGTTTTTGCCCAGAACTCATGATCCCCTAACTTACTGGAAAGAGAGAGCAGTAATCTTTCCTCATTTGTATGTCCTTGCTAAAAAAATATCTTTGCATGCCAGCAACAAGTGTCCCTTGTGAGAGGATCTTTTCAAAGGCTGGAGAAATTATCTGTAAAACACGAAGTAGGCTAAGTCCTTCCACAGCAGAGAAATAAATATTTTTGAATGAAAATCTATAAAAAAGTGAGACATTGTGGCTTGATTTCTTTTATTAATATTCATTTTTTATGACCAAATAGCATTATGCACAGTGAGGAGTCTGCAAGCCTTACAAGCTTCACATATTAGAAAAATAATACAAAACAATAATACATTTTTTATTTTTTTAATGGCTCGTTATCAAAGTTGTTTCAGATCAACACCTGCAAGTGACCACTAGGTGTCATCGTTGAGACGGGTGTCAGATTGTTTCGAAGCCTCGACACAATATGACACATTTGCTTCAACTGTTTCACTGTTTCACGAAGCCTCGATCTGCCCACCACTAATGTAAAGTAAAACTATGGAACTTACATAGAGCAATAACGCACACAAGGCAGGAAACACAGCATGTCCAGCATCAAAGATCCTCCATGTGGTTTGGAACAAAGGAAGGGCTGTGTGCACAGGTGCTGCCTATTTGAGTCTGTGGCTGATTGAGGCCGATTGATTGCAGGTGTGGTAAACTACAGATGGAACTGAGTGGCAAAGTATATGGGGCGTGGCAACTGCAGGACAGAGCTGGAATCTCTTTCAAACACCCCTCGTACCCCTTTCTCCGCCACTGGTAAGCCTCAGCCTAATTATTTTTCCCCCTTTTTTGGTGTGAATGTGTTTTAAATTGATTGCTTTTTAACTTTATTGATTTTTAGTGAAATAAAATTGTATTCTTTTTGTAAGTTGAACCTCGTCTCTGGCGCTTTTGTAAACTGACCTGTGTGACCTTAAATAAGATAATCCTGCAAGTGGAAGTAAAATAATTTAGTAGTAAGTGATATCATTCTCTGGGTGAAATTCCCAGGGTGGCGTTGTCGGTGTTTGGTTTTGTCAGCTCTCGTGCCGCCACATTCTGGCGTTGTCGGCAGGATTTACAATTTAAGGCGAGACACGGCAGGCAAAAACATCGTTTTTTTTTCACTGGTCAATTTTGAGATTTTTGGCTATTTGTGTTCAATAACATGTCTTCTTTCAGACATGTGGTGAAAAAAAGTCAAAAATACACATTTAGGTCTTTATTTTACTATACTTTGTCTGTTAGCGTCGGTAGATTTCTCCAAAATTCAACAAAAGTTGGCTTTCTAAATCATCGCGCTGCTCCGCGATCGCTGTCTGCACCCTGTCATCACATATACCGTTGGAAAGCTCTCTCTCTCCTCTACAATGCTGTCAGATCCAAATATGGTCATTTCCTTTTCATCAGCAACCAATCGTGAAAGTAAAAGGGGGGATGTTGCGCTAAATGCGCAATCTCATTGGCTGATGACAATTCCTGACAACGTGATTCGCTTAGAATGGTCACGTGACGCGCTCTGACATTTCTGCGGTAGTTCAGAATGTCAAAATAAATGCGTCAAACGGTCGAAAATCACCTCAGAGAATACGAAAACAGTTGTTATTAGTAAGAAAGACACACGGGATTACACACTAAGACAGCAGATGATGAAATACGTTCACATAGGATGTCGATGTGTCAACTATCGTTCAGACAACAGGAGTTTTCACACAACGGAGGTAATCATTGTCTGCTGAGGAGCAGGGTCCGGTGAGGTCTCTTCTTGAGCGATACAATTCCGTCTTTTCTGCCCACGACGGGGACCTTGTTGTGCACTAACCTGATTACCCATGACATTCCTCTCGTAGACGACGTGCCTGTCCGGCAACGCTACAGGCGCATTCCGCCGTCAGAGTACGAGGTGGTTAAAGAGTATATTCATCAACTGCTCGAGTTACAGGTAATCAGGGAGAGTAGTAGTCCTTACGCTAGCCCCATTGTCCTCGTCAAGAAGAAGGATGGAACCCTACGAATGTGTGTTGACTATAGGCAGCTCAACTGTAAAACTCGAAAAGATGCTTTCCCCCTTCTTCGCATTGAGGAATCTTTGGATGCACTGACAGGTGCCCGCTGGTTCTCTACCTTGGACCTGGCCAGCGGGTATAATCAGGTCCCAGTTACTGAGGCAGATCGGTCCAAAACTGCATTTTGCACTCCATTTCGGCTTTTCGAATGGAATCCCATGGCCTTCGGGCTCTGTAACGCCCCCGGCACTTTTCAGCGGTTGATGCAACGGCTGTTTGGTGACCAACAAAATCAGTCTTTGCTGCTCTATCTTGATGATATTGTAGTCTTCTCCTCCACAATCCAGCAACACTTGGAGAGATTGGAAGTGGTGCTGAGTCGGCTGGAACAGGAGAATCTTAAGGCAAAGCTCACCAAATGTGCCTTTTTCCAGCAGGAGGTGCGTTACTTGGGGCATGTGATATCCAGTGAAGGGGTGGCCACAGACCCCAGCAAGGTGGAGGTGGTAGCTAACTGGCAGCCTCCCACAACAGTTTCAGAGCTACGGTCGTTTCTTGGGTTTGCCAGCTATTACCGCCGCTTTGTGGAGGGTTTCGCTAAGTTGGCAGCCCCTCTACACAAGCTGGTGGCACATCTGGCGCCAACAAAGTCCAAGAGGAGGGCAGAGAAAGCATTTGTTGACAACTGGACGGAGGAGTGCCATCGCAGCTTTGAAGCAATGAAAACCAAGCTCACAAGTGCCCCGGTGCTTGCTTATGCCGACTTTTCCCTTCCCTTCATTTTGGAGGTGGATGCAAGTCATGGTGGCCTTGGGGCAGTGTTATCACAAGAACGAGATGGTAAAGTTAGGCCCATAGCCTATGCCAGCCGGGGCTTGAGGCCCACTGAGCGTAACATGGTGAACTACAGCTCCATGAGATTGGAGTTTGTGGCCCTCAAATGGGCCATGACCGAAAAGTTTCGGGAGTACCTGCTGGGCCATAAGTGTGTGGTTTTTACTGATAACAATCCACTCAGTCACTTGTCATCCGCTAAGCTTGGTGCAACAGAGCAACGTTGGGCCGCCCAGCTTGCATCATTTGACTTTGAGGTCAAATACCGCTCCGGCCGGAGTAACAGGAATGCGGATGCTCTATCTCGTCATTACCCCCCTGGCCCAGCCAATATGGAAGCAATGCTTCCCGGTACATCACTCCCCAAACCTTTACAGCAGGCCCTTCAGGGAACACGGGTTGAAGCCACCCAAACTGCCATGATGGCCCTGCCTCATCACTCCACTTCTGATATAAAGGTAAAGGTACTTTATTTGTCACATACACGTACATGTAGCGAAATTCATTCTCTGCATTTAACCCATCCCTCAAGGGAGCAGTGGGCAGCCAATCACAGCGCCCGGGGACCAACTCCAGATCTGAGCCAGTGCTTTGATCAAGGGCACTGCCTGGAGAACCTAGTCCATGTTTTTGATGGTGGGGGAAACCGGAGCACCCGGAGGAAACTCACGCAAACATGGGGAGAACATGCAAACTCCACACAGAAAGGCCCCGGAACCACCTGGATTGGAACACAGAACCTTCTTGCTGTGAGGCCACAGTGCTAACCACTGGGCCACCATGCTGCCTTTCTCTATCTGTGCCTTGCAAAAGGCTGATCCAGTTATCCAGGAGGCTCTTGTGTTTTGGAGACGTGAGCAGCGTCCCAACTTTGAAGAGCGTCAAAGGGCGTCTCGGCCCGTATTGGTGTTGCTTCAGCAATGGGATCGGTTGGTTGAGAGAAGTGGTGTCCTGTATCGCCAGGTGTTTCGGCCTGATGGTGGGGAAGTAGTGTTGCAGGTGGTAGTGCCTGTCTCCTTAAGGGAAGAGGTGCTGACTAAGGTTCATCAGGAGCATGGCCACCAGGGTGTAGAGAGGACATTGGAGCTTCTACGCCAACGCTGTTATTGGCCCGGGATGTCCTCAGACGTGTCTCTATGGTGTCAGTCCTGTGAGAGGTGCCAAGTCGCTAAGTCATAAAAAAAGTCTAGTTTTATGGGGCACTTGTTGGCCTCGCGGCCTAACGAGATTTTAGCCATTGACTACACCATGTTAGAACCCACCCAGGGTGGTTTGGAGAATGTCCTGGTCATGACTGATGTGTTCAGTAAATACACACTTGCTGTCCCTACCCATGACCAACGAGCCCCCACTGTGGCTCAAGCTTTGGTGGTGGAGTGGTTTTCAAAGTTTGGTGTCCCAGCCCGCATCCACTCTGACCAGGGCCGCAACTTTGAGAGCTCCCTCATTCAACAGCTTTCTCGCCTTTATGGCATTGAAAAGTCTCACACCACGCCATACCATCCGGCTGGTAATGGCCACCGCGAACGGTTCAATAGGACGCTCCATAACTTGTTGCGGACTCTGCCAGTGTCTCGGAAGAGAGACTGGAGTTCCTGCTTACCACAGGTCCTCTTCTCCTATAACACTACTCCCCATCAGGCGACTGGCGAATCCCCATTTTTCTTAATGTTTGGACAGGAACCCAGATTACCGGTGAACTTCCTGTTGGGCAGAGTTCAGGATCCTGTGGGTGGTCACGTCCACGAGTGGATTCAGGAACATCAGACCCGCCAGTGTATACAATTGCACCAGTGGACGAACCGACAAAGGCCAGACAGGTCAATCATGCACTGCTGAAGGCCGTGGTTGGAGCGTATATTGTTTTGAGGCATGAGGCTCCCCTGTTAACTCCCACTCAAGTGGTTGCTGTCACTCAAACCACCCCTCGGTTGCAGCCCCCACCAACTGCCCTAGTACCTACTGGGCAAGGCCCTTTAGTGACTTCTACTACCAGGGCAGCGGAGAGAACCACTGTGTCTTCTGCTCCCCTGCCTACATCTTACCCTGCAGTCAGGGAAGTGTCCATACGTCGGACAGCACGGTCAACTGCTGGCCAACATTCCAATGTCTATCACCTTCCACGACCACTAGGGGCAGCGGACAATGCTACCAATCCTTCTGGTCCAGTGTCCAACGCAGTAGTAGCCCTTTTTCGACCTTGGAGCTAGTATAGAGTAATTTTGGTTGTATTTGTCCATCGTCGGGGCGACGATGCAAAAAGGTGGGGTAGATTGTAGCAGTATGAGTTGAACTCCTAACTACCTGGCGCTCTTTTGACCAATCACTGGCTAAGGGCCCGGTATAAAAGCAGCTAGTTGTCCTCCTTCCACCCTCTCTTGCTCGTTGGTGACGGTAGTCCTCTACACTTCCGGGTCGCTCACTCCATGAGGTGTTTTGCTGTGCTACAGGTAGGGTAGCGGCTTGGCTGCCTCAACTCTCATTGTCACGGTTATTTTGTTGCCGTTGTTATATACTGAACGCTTTGTAGATCTTCGGTTGGCGGGTCATCCTTCACCATACCGGTTGAAATCCGTAAATGAAAAGCGAGTAACACTGATAGCTGCTGCGGTTTGCATGCTCGGAGCTGCCTCCCTCTGGGTCTACTAAAACGCTGCTTGAACGGTATGTGGGCTAAATGGGATTGGATTTATTTGTTAAACTTATTTAGTGTTAATTATTATTTTCTGTAAACGCTAGGAATGCTGGAGCCGCTGGAGATCCCTGTTAGCTGTAACACTTCAACTACTGGCTGCTGTTTTGCCTAAGAAAGCTTTTGCCGAGGCTGCTGTTTGTCGAGATTGCTGTTTTGCCTAAGAAAGCTTTTGCCGAGGCTGCCACTGCTGCTATTTAAAAATCCTGAGTATTTTTGCACGCCCGTGTTGCCTTCATGGCTACTGGGCCAATGTATGAGCCACCTGCTTTTATCTGAATGAATGTAGTTGAGGGGTTTGGCTCCTTATATTAATTTGGTTGATTTAGTTGTTTCTTTCTTTTCTTTTTATTTTTTGTTTTCAACTTAATTAAAAGTTGTACTTATATTTTGTTTAGTTTTCTTTAGTTTTTTTTATTAAAATATAGATTTTTCTTGGTTATGTTGTGTTAATTATAAGTGTTTTGTTTCTTGTTTTGGTACGAATTTCTGGAACCACTAGTGGTTCTGGCCATTATATTGTATTTATATTGTGTTTGATTCCTTTCAATTTGTTTCCTTATAATCTGTTATCTATTTTTGATATTTCTTTTGTGAGTGAAACCCTTTAATTTTGTGTGTGTGTTTCCCATTTCTCTTCCCATTTTTTAGTTGACTGAGAGCCGAAGGTGGTGGTGTTGGTGTCCGGGTGGTGGTATCTCCTTCCCGGTGTGCTGTGTTTCCCCGTTTTAAATTGCTGTGTTCACTGTTGTTTTTTTTGTGTCACGGGTGACTTTCCCTGGGATCCCCCTTACCCCCTCGTACCCCTTTCTCCGCCACTGGTAAGACTCAGCCTAATTATTTTTCCCCCTTTTTTGGTGTGAATGTGTTTTAAATTGATTGCTTTTTAACTTTATTGATTTTTAGTGAAATAAAATTTTATTCTTTTTGTAAGTTGAACCTCGTCTCTGGCGCTTTTGTAAACTGACCTGTGTGACCTTAAATAAGATAATCTTGCAATTGGAAGTAAAATCATTCAGTAGTAAGTGATATCATTCTCTGGGTGAAATTCCCAGGTTGGCGTTGTTGGTGTTTGGTTTTGTCAGCTCTCGTGCCGCCACACAAGGAAGAAAAAATGTGATAGGAGTTTGTCCTTGATTTGTCCATTCATTTCTCATAGAGGAGAAATGTTTCCTTTGTCATCTGTGTTTTCCAAAGTCCTTAAGACAATGGGCAAAAAGCTTTAGTCCATAACACAATAAATGATCCCAAAAAAGTCATGAGTCCATTGTAAACATACAGTACAGATCATCAATTACAAAAACACAAAAACAAAAAATAAAAACTCCACAATTTTCTTTCTCAATGGGTGAATGGGCTGCGTGATTGATCTTTTACTATTACTTTAAACATTTTGCAAATTGCTATTTTTTGAGCAAATCAATTTCTATATAAGTCACGTGTCATTCTTTTGTGCCACATTTAATACTCTGAGCAGAAGAAGATCTGTGTAGTATTCTGTGTGGCCAGCACAGAAAACTATTCAAAATCCTCAACTCTCTAAATCTCCCCCCCTTTTAACAAACTAGGGAACACACACACACACAAAAAAAATCAAACATATTTAAAAAGAAACATCATCAGAAACATGAAAAAGAATAAAAACCAACAAAACAAAGAATAGTGGAAGAAGATTAGCTACAGTAAGATCAGAATGCTTAAAAATGTAATGAATTTATCTTCATGTGCCTGTTATTTATAATTTTTAGTGAAAAACAAACCAATTTTGAGTCAAGATACACAAAAATGCCAAATATATCTACCAAATTATCCATTTCTGTCCCTATAGAACAACACTAAACATGAACAAAAAATGTAATCCAATGAAACCAATCATTTCCAATATTCAACGTTTTAGCAGGCATCTTTGCCCCCTCGAAACACATTTTCATACATTTTTAACTGCTTAGCACATTTTCATACATTCACTGAGAAACTCCATTCAAACTTTAAAATGTTACACGTCTTTCATACCTTCAGGGTCAGCGCCCAACTCTTCAAAGACATTCATACAGATTAATCCATTTTCTCACTGCTCCACCCTTTTCCACAAAAATCCAAACAGCCATCCAGTTAGCCTTTCAATCATAAAGCATTCACAATGCAATCTCTTCAGAAATTTCATTTCTCTAGTTTACCGTATTTTCCATAGTCTGATCCCTAGCTGGTTTTAGTAGACGCTCTGTTGTAATGATTTACCAACCAGATGGAGTCGCTGTTCGTTATACCACTCAGGAAATGGAATTTCCAAAGCAAAACTCAACACAAACGAACATACACAACCACACTGCGCCCGCAACCTCAACACGTCCACAAACCAATCTTATTTACAAAAATGAGTTAGTTACTGTCACAACCAACACAGGAGTCACCTTCCGCAAACTCCTTCATATTTACACTAGCTTATCACAACACAATTTCAACACATCACCGCGGACTTAAATCCCAACACAATTCTATTTAAAAAATATTTACAGTAGGCTATGTACAACCCTATATTTAATTGTTTCCTATTTTCACCTACTATGATCACTCTTGTGACCTCGATTCTTCCATCTTTTGACTCAGAACCAAACCTTCCGTTGCAGGCTTTTACCTTCAGTTGCAGGCTTTTATTAAACTAAGCTACACCTAAACAAAACGGCATTAATTCCTTGTAGGTTTATACCTTCTGTTGCAGGTTTTATTAAACTAAGCTACAAAACAACAAAACAGTGTTTTGCTTTTGTGCACTCAAAAGAATTTCCAAAAATTCTTCGGTCGGAGACTAAAACCTTTGACCTTCAGTGCAGGTTTTTTATTTATTTATTTATTCTTTTTAACTAAGTAACACAGAAAGAAAATTGCATTTTCCCTCCGTGCCCTCAAAGAAATTAACACTCACAGGGCAAGATACTTTGGAAAACTTCTGACCCTCCATGCAGGCTTTTATAACATTAGGCAACAAAGGCAACAAATGAGAAGCATTAATCTGGGACACAGCACCCGGTCGTCACCGTGATGATGGTACACCGGTTCCCACAATCTCACAGTTTGTTAAAACTGGCTTAAAAAGACTTATTCCCGCCTATGCTCCTCACAGAAACTTATTCTGTCGCCCCATTTAGGTGTTTTTATTTAAAAATTTAACAGGATTCTAAACCTGGCCACATAAGAGTGCACTATAACCATGAACCTTCCTCGCAGGCTTTTTTTAAACTCCCATGGACCTTCTGTGCAGGCTTTTTTTTTTTAAACTCCCATGGACCTTCTGTGCAGGCTCCCATGGACCTTCTGTGCAGGCTTTTAAGCTTAACACACATAAATCACACACAATACAAATAACAACAAACATACAGTGCTTTTGACTTATCGCTCTTAACGCAGTTTTCAATTGGGCATTTACTTTTATCAATTACGTTTACAGATTTTAATAGACTTATGAGTTTGTCGCTGCTGATCTCTCCCACCTAAATCTTTCTAAATTAACTATTGCAGATTTTCGATAAAAACAGGTTCTGGCTCACCTTTCACTTTCGGGCCCTGTGTGAGAGATCAGCAGTCAGCACTCCAGTTTTTCAATTCGCCTTTTTTTCTTTAATCCTCCAAAAATCCACGTCGAGGGTCACCATCTGTTAAGAAATCTCTAAAAGACGTGTTCGTTCTGATTTCTGGAAGAGGAAGGAGAGGCTGGGGGAATTGAAAGTTAACCAAAAGGTTTAATAAAACAACAAAACGACAGTCAAAACACAAATGTTACACTGAGCTGACAGCGGACTGATCTCATGCTTCCCCTTGCGGGGTTACAGAAGAACAGTCATGCGACATGACAAACAATACACTGTAACCAGCGGACTACAGCAGCTTCCCCTTGCGGGGTCACAGCTGAAAAGTCCTGAGACATTCCCCTACATCTGGGTGGTTCCTCAAATGAAATCTTCCCCTATTGGTCAGATGTCTCTCAAAAGAAAAGGTGTATGTTCCCAATCAGTGTCTTGAGGCTACACCCGGTCACAGGATCTTACCGAGACGGTGTCAATTGTTTCCAAACTACAGCAATACTCGTTCTTTGTCTTAATCACGTCTGGCTCAACAGGGGATGGCTCCCCCAAAAAGAGACAACAGTTACCTTTCCTGTGGGGACAATGAGTCTCCTACAGTATGCTAAATAACAGCCATGACCTAATTAATTCTTTAGAAGCTGGAGTTTGGGTGAGGCAGTCAAATGCTGATTAGTGTATTTGATTAGATCTAGCAAGTACATTGTTTTCAAAACAATAGCCGGGTTTTAACTTTTTAACTTCAACAATCCCTAATTTTTCACACCTTTGGTGTGAAAACACTATGAATGTTAATGAAAACAATGTCATTACATAAACATAAAAATACAATAAAAATGTAGACATTAGCAAAATGTGTTTGATTTATACAAGAAATTATTTTCCATCTATGACCTCATCTTATCTGACTCCATATCTTGTATCAAGAAGGTTATTTTCTCTTAACAAAATATGTTTAGCCGGGTTTTAACTTTTTAACTTCAACACAGGTAAGTCATACCACATCCCAAGCTCTTCATTTTCTGAGTCTGTGTACTCTTTTTCATCATATATAAAATCTGTGACGTGACGTGTCTTCCTTTTCCTTCGGAGGACTCTCCTACTAGGCGTAGGATCAGCAACAGGAACTGAGTCCAGACGCACTGTCTGTCCTAGAGGCAGAAGGTGATTTAGATGGAGAACTTTGACGGGTCCACTACCATCTTCTGGTCTCACCCGAACACTGGTAAGTTTGGCATCTGACTTTCCACTACATAAGGAGTTGAAGCCCAGCGATCTGCCAGTTTATGCTTTCCCTGTAATCCCAGATTCCTTATCAAAACTCTGTCTTCAGGCAATAGCTGCGAGTAACGTATGTTTTGGTCATACCTCCGCTTATTGCCTTCATTCTGCTTGGCAGCAGTGGATTCTGCGAGTTCATACGCAGCTTTCAAGTCCTTCCTCATATCTGTCACATACTTGAGGTAGGTTTCTTGTTGTGTACTGGCTGTTCCAAAAGCACAAATCCACAGGTAATCTCGCCTCACGTCCAAACATTAGGTAATAGGGCGAAAACCCAGTGGCCTCATTTGGAGTGCAATTGTAGGCGTGGACAAGGTGGCCAATGTGTTGACTCCACCTTTTTCTTACTGTTTGGCTCCATGGGTCCCCAGCATGTTTAACAGTGTCCTATTAAATCTCTCAGGCTGAGGATCACCCTGGAGGATGATAGGGCGTAGTTTTTGATTTCTCAACCCCAAGTGTACTCAGTAACTGATGAATAAGACGACTCTCAAAATCCCGTCCTTGATCACTGTGCATCCTCTTTGACAATCCATAATGGACAAAGTACTTCTCCGTTAACACTTTAGCCACTGTAGAGGATTTTTGGTCCCTGGTTGGAAAAGGCCTGAGCGTAGCGGGTAAAGTGATCAGTAATGACCAGGACATGTTCTACATTTCTTGAGTCCGGTTCGGTGGACAAAAAATCCATACACACGAGGTCTAATGGTCCATCACTTTGCATATGAGCGAGCAGAGCAACTTTCTTGGGTAGGGTCTTTCTCTTTATGCACCGCACACAGGATGTGCAGTAATCCTTGACATCAGACTTCATCCGTGGCCAGTAAAATCTATCTTTAATTAGCCCGTATGTTTTGTCAAGGCCCAAATGACCGGAGTCATCATGCAGTGATTTCATCACCATCTTCCTGTACTTTTCTGGCAAGACCAGCTGAAAACGGCAGTGTGTGCCAGGTGGACTGGTGATGCGATACATGACTCCTTCTTTTAGCTTTAACCGATCCCACTCTCTCAGAAGCAGAGGGCAAAATGGATGCCTTGTCTTATCCACATGCGTTGCATCTCCACTGCTGAGAGCTGAACATACTTCGCCAAGGCCAGGATCTTCTTGTTGAGCATTTGATAGCTCTGTAGGACTTAACAGAAGCATCCCCTTGACACTCAGGGTAGAAAGATTGCAGTAGGCTTGTGGGATGGCATGTATAGAGAGTCCCAGGTGGTCAACTGCTCTATCAGGACATTGTTTTTTCTGTTTAGTCACCACAGACATCTGGCACATGGCTCTCACACCGGTTGCAGGTACATCTTTCCACTCCTGCCCGTGGGTTGGTGTGGGGTGTGGGCGACGAGATAGAGCATCTGCATCAATGTTTTGAGCACCTGATCTGTACTTGAGACTGAAGTCGTAAGCGGACAATGCAGCAAGCCAGCAGTGACCCGTAGCATCTAACTTGGCAGACGTCAACACGTAGGTTAAAGGGTTGTTATCCGTTCTCACTTCAAACGTTGTCCCGTACAGGTAATCATGCAGTTTGTCCACCACCGCCCACTTCAAGGCCAAAAACTCTAGTTTATGGGCCGGGTAATGTCGCTTGGATGGGGAAAGGCTTCGACTAACGAAGGCAACTGGTCTTAACCCTTCTCCTTGGTCCTGATACAACACGCCACCTAGACCTTCTTGGCTAGCGTCCACATGCAGCACATATGGTAGTTGTGGGTTTGCGAAGGCCAACACAGGAGCTTGGGTAAGCCTCTGCTTCAGCTCCTGAAAAGCTACTTCACATTTGTCATCCCACCTACAACCAAAAGGCTCCGACGGGTTTAGGTAGGTGTTGCCCTGTTTCATCTTAGACTTCTTGGCAGCGGGTGGGTAGCTGGACAACAGCTGGTTCAACGGATAGACCACTTTGGAGTAATCCTTCACAAAGCGTCTGTAGTATCCACAGAACCCAAGAAATGACCGAAGCAGTCACAGTAGTTGGTCTTGGGCCATGTGATTACAGCTTCAGTCTTCTTTGGGTCTGTGGATACTCCATCTTGAGAGATGATATGTCCCACATAAGTCACGGATGGTAGACAAAACTGGCATTTATCCAGTGACAGTTTGAGACCCTCGGTCTTTAGGCGGTCAAGCACCTTTAACAGCCTTGCCTTGTGCTCTTCAAGGGTTGCTCCAAACACGATAAGATCATCCAAATAAACTAAGACTTCCAGCAAATTCATATCCCCGACAGTTTGTTCCATGATCCGCTGGAAAGTTGCTGGAGCCCCTGTCACTCCCTGTGGCATCCTTTCAAACTGATAGAAGCCAACTGGGCAGATGAAAGCCGTTTTCTCTTTGTCAGCTTGATCCATAGGCACTTGGTAGTATCCACTTCGGAGGTCTAGCACACTAAACCACTTGCTTCCACTCAGACATGCCAATGCATCTTCAATCCTTGGCACTATATACTGGTCAGTGAATAGTCTGTTTAATTCAATTCAATTTTATTTATAGTATCAAATCATAACAAGAGTTATCTCGAGACACTTTACAGACATCTTGAGGTAGAGAAAATTTGGAGCCGTTAGCCAAACGACCGGGCCAATCAGCATTGGTTTTGAGGTGGGTTAGGTGGTGATAAACAGATGGTTTATCTAATCAGCTAACCAGTATTTTCGGACAGCGGTAGCCGCTCGCTAATGCTTTTTTTCTCTTGGATCCTTCTTTTGGAATATGGTCCGGGAACCTGAAATGGTGTCTTTTATTCCTAAATTCTCGTTACACAAATGGCAAATATCCTTTACCGACATGTTGCTTGCTTGCTGAGCTAACGAGCTATGCTTTGACTGCAGCAGCAGGGGCGGACTTGTGGTTGTATTTTCATATGCTTCGTGGATCTGATTCGTTGATTTGGCCCGTCTATCACCAACATAGGTGATAGACAGATGGTTCATCCAATCAGCTAACCAGTATTTCCGCCCCTTCCCAAAAGTTTTCCAACGGAAAGTTCCCAGATGGATATGCCGAGCAAATGCGAAGCAATCCATCTGGCAGAGTCAGGTTAGGTCTAGACCACACTCTATAATTTACAAAGCCTCAACAATTCCAACAATTACAGTAATTCCCTCAAGAGCAAGCAGTGCGACAGTGGCGAGGAAAAACTCCCTCTTGGGAAGAAACCTCGGACAGACCCAGGCTCTTGGTAGGCGGTGTCTGACGGGCCGGTTGGGGATATGATGAACAGTGGCGAAAAGTTTAATGTCCTGAAGTCCACACACATCCTAATCTTTCCATTCTTCTTCCTCACCACCACAATGAGTGAAGCGTAAGGACTTTGTGAGTCAGTGATGATCCCAGCAGCTTTCAGTTGTGACAGATGCTGTCTTAATGCCTCCACGTCAGCAGGTGGCAGCCGACGTGACCTCTCTCGAAACGGTTTGTGCTCAGTGCATTTGATAGTGTGGTGTGTACTTCTACAGCAGCCGACATCAAACTCATGGGTCGAGAAAACCTCACTGTGTTCCATCATTTTCCCCACTAATCTGTCCTTCCATTCCTTAGGGACTGGCAAATCTCCAAAGTTGAAGGAAGATGGGGTTACTTTCTCAGCTGACTCAACATTGGAGTCTTTATTTACAGAATGAGATGGCATGACGTCGACAGGGAACAGATGAGCAACTGGTATTCCCCTGATCAATGTGATTTCTCTTGCTGACACATTTCTGACCAGCACAGTGATCTTCTTAGACATCACAGCCTGCAATTCTGGTCTTACCAAGAGCCCTTACGGAAACCGCGGTTCCTCTGCAAGTTCATCAGGTGAGTCCACAAGTATGGCATGAGTGCTCAGCATTCCTTGAAACTTTGGCACACCTGTCACTCTGGCTACCCCTCCAGGACGCAAAGTAATAGGTTTATTTTGTGTGAACCACACAGTTCCTCTCTTGTTGTCATCTTTATCATCATCAGGTGGGAGCTCTGCAAGCTCTTCAAAAACCTTTCTGAAAGCAGGGTGAATGTGCATTGAGCTTAAGACATTTTCTCCTCTTCTTTCTTTACAGCTCTTAAGTAGTCGTCTCACGGTTGGTGTGTTTGTACCAACAAGTATGGAAGCTTCACCTTTCACTACTGGGTCGGGACAGACCAACACAAGGGCATCAATGGTCTCAGTCAGTCCTACATCAGCTTCCAAAAACTCCAACTTAAGTGACAAATAGCCATCATAGGGGTAATCAGAAGAACTAAGACCCCATAATTGCAAAACACTGATGGGTGTCAATGGCAGGTGTGTCAAGTATCTGTCGTAGAAGGATCTGTACAGCAAAGTGACTTGAGAACCACTATCAAGTATGGCTTTAGCATAAATGCCCTAAATCTGCACTGGTACCCACTAAGCCTTCTGGTACAGCGTCTTCAACTTTCTCGTCTGGATTGATGCTCTTGGTGGAACGTGTTTTCACCACTGGGTTGCCAGGCCGTTCCTCTACTGGTTCCCGCGGCAGTTTACCGACTTCCTTGTCAGTTTGATGAGGTGCTTGGTGACTTTCTTGAGGTTTTCTTCACCTTTACAATCCCTGCTTATAATGTCCATCCTCCCCACATCTGTAACAAAATACTCTGAATCTTTCATCATCATTGCAAACCCTTTGTGAGGTTTCGTTACTCCTGTATCTTGCCGTGATGGGGATTTCAGGCTGTGGACTTTGGGTGTCGGGCTGTGTTGCAACTGTAGCAGCTGTGAAGCTAATCATTTCAGCTTTCATGACACTAATTTCTTTTCTCAGTTGTTCCATTTCAGGATTGACTTTCGTTTCAGAAGCAGGCTTAGAAACAGGAGTAACAGTGTTAGATATCACTGTGCTCTTGACATCATTCCTAGTCTGAAGCATGTCCTCTTCCTCTCTTACCTCTTTTAATAACTCATTGAAAGTAGGAGGATCTCGCAGCTTGTGCGTCATATGGATGCGAAGGGCAATCATGTCTTGTGGCAATGCACCTCTCACAATCTGCTCGATGCGGAGTTGATTCATTTCAGACAGCTCCACTCCCCCTTTCCGGAACACACAGTGTAGCAGTTTATCCAACCTAAGCAAGAAGGCAGACATTTTCTCCCCTTCACATTGAAATGTGTGTCTGAATATTTACACTAAGGTCAGCTGGACTCTCAGTAGTTCCAAAAGCTGTTTCCAAAGCTTGCATGTAGTCATATGAAGTATCACTGGGGTTCTGCGCCCGTAGAAACCTAACTATGTCAGCAGCAAGACCTTTTAGACTTTCTACTATCCTTTGTTTCTTCACATTGTCACTGCATTGCCATTCCTCCAACAAATGCATTGTTGTGCTCCGCCCATGCATCATATTCTTCTTCCCCACTTGGGGGTAGGTTTTACCCCAGAAAATGTGCGGAGCTTTCAGTAACTTTGAGTATTGGCAGGCACATTGTTGCATTTATCCACCAGAGAACTGATTGCATTAATCAATGCAGTGTTCATGTCAAGGGGTGAAGGGTTGAGTAGTCCTTTTAACGTCAGTCATGGATTTTCCTTCATGCTTTAGAAATGTGAAGAGTTTAGCTTCAAAATCTTCACCCTCCACAAGAGCAGAGAGCACATGGGCAGGCCAGGGTCCAGCCCCTCCAGGAAGCCCAACACGATCAGGTAAGGTATGTTTAGTAAGGTCAGTGGATGTCTGAATCAACACAAAATGTGTCTTGGAGGCTGTATCTAGGCAGCGATCAACTGTCTCAGTCTTTCCTAAAACTTTAACTAGACTCAGAGCTTCAAACAGAGTATCATCTGTGACATCAGTAGCAACATCACTTAACACTACTGCATTTTCATGGGTTAGGGTTAGGGTTTCTGGGTATCTGCTTCCTTTTACACCAAGCTTCAATCTCAGCAGCATCCATTTTGTGCTCAAAACAAACAGGGAATGCACAATGTTTAATTTACACAGCTTAAATATATTCTATGTGAAAGTGTCAATCTGCACTCAACATCAAAAACATCTATAAATTTACACAAAAAAGAATCCCTGGGACGAGCGCACCCAAAAATGTAACCCTTTCACCATAGGCTAGTAATATGAAAAAAAACACTTTATGCAGCAATCACAGTGTTGCACCCTTGGGCTACTTGATAACATGGTGAAAGAGACATCTCAGTGCATAATAAATCTGTGTAGGGTAGCTACGACTCTCGTTATGACTTTAGTAACTAATGAGAGGCTAGGGGAACAAACAAAACAATACTAACTTAAGGCTTAATATATATAAATTAACCCATCTAGTTTTACAGTATAATGAGAAACAACACAGATACAGTATATCTGTTCAACTTTGTATTCACGGAATGCAGGATTCAATTCACATTAATACAGAGAAATCACAACATGAAAATAAAATAGAAACAGATAGACCCGGGCCGTTTAGTTTTTAGTATTTTTGTACCTGAGTGCACTCTTTGTTTTAGTTCGTTCTTTTAGCAAGCTTGCATTAAGTTTCGTTGGCGTGCTTAAAGTTGGAGCTCAGGAAGAAAAGAAGAGCGAGGCCACCAGTAGGCCTACCTCTGTAGAGCGAGAACAGTTCCTACCGCGTCCTCCAGGGCCGGATTGGGACTCATTTTCAGCCCTGGATTTTCATGCCTTAGACCGGCCCACTTTACTTCACGAATGACTATATTAACAAAATGTAATCAAAACCTTAGTAGTTAAGTCTGCAATAGCGCCCTGTCCTCTACATCCTTGTAATTCAGTGTATTTTGTAAAATATCACTATTTCCAAGTGTTGCTTCACAATGTAGATTTATTAGAAAAGTTAACATCTTAACAACAACCCAATGATGTTGAACAATATCAGAATCTGTTTCTGTGCTGTAATCACAGATTAAATAAAGAACAAGATACATTGTATTGCACTTTCTAATGACATCTATTTTTTCCTTTGAATATTTCATACAACTTTCATAATGGGTCACAAGTAATATTTGGGCATAAAAAGTGATTATATTGTAGCTAATCTGATCATGTTTGCTTGTTCCCACACTGTGATACAACAGTTTACAGTAGATGTGCCATCCACATGGACAGCAGCTATCTCTAATGCACACTACTGGCTCTGCTTCTGACACTATATCACATTTTATAAATTGTCATAATTCTCAGCACAAATCTCTCCTTTTTACTAAGCTTTCTGATCAAGTCATGTCAGTGTCATTATGGTAATGCCGAATCATCTGGCATCATCATTAGTTTGATTCATAAACATAGACGCTGGTTTGCAGGCACTTCTCCTAACTAACTTAGCTTACCCGCCTCATCGTCTTCATTTGGTGTTTTGCTAAAAATAGAAAAAGTTCATCTGGCCGCGCCACTTTCTAGAGCTCTCCTTTTTTAAATTGACGCCTTTTCAGTGCCGTTTTGCGCTTTCAACTACCTGTTTAAAACATATTTTTGCTCGCGGTGGCATCCTCCAACAAGCACCAGTGACTTGTGTACGCTGACGTATTTTTATTTTTTAGCAAGGTGCTGCCGTCGGAGGACTCGGAACATAAATAGGTCATCATTAACCAGGCTGCACTCTGCGAGTGGGCTGCATGAATGAAGAGAACGGTGGGCTGCAAGAACAAATAAATACTGTAAATACAAAAAGTGGGCTGCGAGTGCAGGCAGCATTGGGACAGCATCCATAATATTCGACTATGATTTCAACCCAGTGCCGTACCTGAACACCTTACAGTAGATGTGCCATCCACACTGACAGCAGCTATCCCTAATGCACACTACTGGCTCTGCTTCTGACACTAAATCACATTTTATAAATTGTCATAATTCTCAGCACAAATCTCTCCTTTTTACAAAACTTTCTGATCAAGTCAAGTCAGTGTCATTATAGTAGTGCCGAATCATTTGGCATCATTAATTATCCCAGGGCATTTTTCCTATAGAGCAGGTCAACGCCACACTCTTATTAATTCTTATAATATTCAGTCAATGAGCAACCCTACCTGCCCAAACTGGAGTTCTGGGCTCATATAGCTGCTGCTTGGTAACCTTACTGGCTCTTCATTGTCACTGTTAGCAGCAAACTGGACTAGTAGCTGCTGCTGCTGCGGAGCTACAAGAACAAGTTTGATTCATAAACATAGACGCTGGTTTGCAGTCACTTCTCCTAACTAACTCAGCTTACCCGTCTCAACGTCTTCATTTGGCGTTTTGCTAAAAATAGAAAAAGTTCATCTGGACGCGTCACTTTCTAGAGCTCTCCTTTTTTAAATTGACGCCTTTTCAGTGCCGTTTTGCGCTTTCTATTACCAGTTTAAAACAGCTTCTTTTTGCTCGCGGTGGCATCCTCCAACAAGCACCAGTGACTTGTGTACACTGACGTATTTTTATTTTTTAGCAAGGTGCTCCGAACATAAATAGGTCATCATTAACCAGGCTGCACTGCGAGTGGGCTGCTTGAATGAAGAGAACGGTGGGCTGCAAGAAAAAATAAATACTGTAAATACAAAAAGTGGGCTGCAAGTGCAGGCAGTATAGGGACAGCATCCATAATATTCAACTATGATTTCAACCCAGTGCCATACGTGACCACCGGCCCTCGACTTGACCGGCCCACCGGGAATTCTCCCGGTGCTCCCGATTAGCCAATCCGGGCCTGGCCAGCAGTAAACAGTGCCGACTCACACTCGTAGAGCGATAAAGAAAACAGTTTGCAGTCTTATGTATTTAAAATACACATTAAAACGCTAGGCTATACGTTTTGTCTCTCACTATGTGCTCAACTCTGCTCTTGTGTTTCTCCTTTTTTTCTCTTCCTCCCCTTCTTCTTCGTGTGATTCCCCAGAGGTCAACAGGAAATCAAACTCAGGTCATCTCTAAAGTAAATAATTAAGTTATTTTTCTCTTTTACTAAACAAGCATTAACACATCACAAAAATATTATTACCTGCAAATAACTTTATGAACAGAATAATACTTATTGATTTCAATAAATGTAGCCTAATGCACATTAACATAAACCAAAGAAAAGTTATGCATTATATCAATAACCCAAGAACAGAGAAAAATACAAAATAACTGATGTGAATCAGGTTATTACATTCATAAGGTACAAGACTGGAAAGTTTGGTGTATAAAGGTGCTACTGAAGTGGAGATTTCGGACGTGGAGTATGAGAGAAAAGTCATTTTGAGAAAATGGGCTAATGTATTTTCTGTGGTTTTCTCCAGTAACCTCTGATTAGCTTTTTTTTCCCTCCCAGGCTGTCCTGCGACCGAGCGGTGATAGGGCTCATTAACAACAGATGAGTCAGCAGCAGCCCAGTCTCCCCCTAACAGCCCCTCCCTGTCCCAGTGAAGAAGGTGAGCATCATTGTGTTCAATGACATGCCTGTTAGCATCATTGCAGGGAGTTTTTGGGGATTTCTCTGTCTCTCCTGCTCTTTTTACCATTACAAAAAAGAAAATGAAATATTTATTAATGACAGAAAATCAAACACTTTAATAACAATTAATTCATTAATTAATCTGTTTTGTAGCACTATAATAACCCTGGTGTGGAAATTCCATTTTACATTTCCACTTTATTTTCTTGTTGGCATATATGTGCAGCTAAGTTAAAAAATCTGCTGTTTTCATTGTTTTGAGAGGATGATGTTAATTTATTTTGATTGAAAAGTTTAAGTTTGTCTGTTTTTTTAAATCTTTCATTAATAATTAGAATAATAATAATAATTTTCTTAAGAGAATTTTCCATTTTGTCAAATTTTACAATAACAATACATTGAGACTGTAAAAGATGGCCTTCAGCACATTATGGTTGCTTTTAATCTTGCATCAAATAGTGAACTACATACTAGACTTGCATGCATGTACAAATCACCAGCAGTAAATATTGTGCTAGTACTAGTATTGAACTACAAGAAGCAAGACAGTTGCAAGCCTTTAATTAGAGTTATGTAAAGCTTTTGATGGGACAGTTAGGTCCTAGAGATGTGGTGACAACAGCTGTGCAGAGGGGGCCCAATTTGATTTTTTGTCATGGAGCCCAAAATTCCTGGCGGCGCCCCTGCACCGCACCGTCTCGTTGCATTGGTGTGAACTAGCAGCTTTCAGAGCGTTGCAGACCGGAGCGTTGCGAGTAACTGGGGGATTCATCTCATCTCGTCGCTACTCTTTGGTCTGAACTCGCTATGCACCCTCCCCCACACACATACACACACCGATACACACTAATAGATTGATTACACCTAGTGTGTGTGATACAGAGGGAAATTGTAAGTTGTTTAATGACCTGCTTACCTTTAGCTACGTTTTCTTGAGGTAAAAGAAAGGGGATATTTTGGTTTGCTATGGAAAACTAAAGTCTAGCTAGAGTGAACGAGGGAAATACAAGAAATGGTTAACTTAGCAAGCTAATCACAACTCTTTATTCATTGCCAATAATATAGCCAACTCTATAGTAGGCATATTCTAAAACTATATCAATCCACATAGAATGTTGTTGTCACTGAAATCTAAATGTCATAGGGTCCCTGTTAATGCTATTGTACCGTTATGTCCTTCAATTCATGGAGCAGATGAGATGGATATTGGAAGATATTTCAGCAGAGAGAGAGAGAGAAGCAGGAGATTGGCAGAGCAGTTGATTCTGATTGAGGTCAGTAGTGGTGTATAGGTCTAAGGATTGTTTTGTAACAATAAGCATTTGTTGGCAGGCCTAGGCACTATGCATAGCCTAAACTAAATTATGTCATTATATTAATTATATTTGCTAGCTATATTCTAACCAATTTAACTTTCTTCATTCATTGGCTTTGATAAATGAAATACATATGTAGATGTTGCCAAAGGCTAGGCTAAAGATGACCACATGCCCACAGATACACATGTGAAAATAAAATGAAAGCAATCCTACATACAGTACATACAGTATATAAAGTAATCATTACTCCAAATTTTTTATTCCTTCCGCCATCAGGTTATTGTATTTAGACAGTAGCCACTTTAAATAGGATCCGTATCAATAGCTTACATGATAAAGTATGCAGTGATGCCTATTAAGCCTATTTTTTTCTTTTATATTTGTCATATTTGTTTAACTTACCAACTTATTAGCTGTCTGGCCTCTGTTTTTGGACATTTTGGATGTTGTTTCATGTGACCAATTTGCATTTCAAAGTCATGAAATTAGCATCAGGGTTTTGTTTTATCTTAAAGGATAAGACAGAAGGAACAGAGTAGAAATGGAAGAAAAGGATATGTCTGTCACTTTTTACTTGTTAACATCTTGGTTTCTTGACTGGTGGTTGACATAAGTGTAGCTCTAATACAGTAACAAAAGATGTGAGTGCAAAGATTTTGCAAACGCAAGTTACACATACCCGTCTTTCAATCCTAGTGACGTCCCTGTCTCTGCCTCTGACTCGCGAGTGGATGATATGAGCCCTGTGGATCTGTCTTCCGCGGATGAACCCACAACTCAACCAGTGCTAAAGTATCCTCTCGCTTCTCCTGCTTTAGGGAGTTTAATTGTGTAGGACCGCCAGAGGATAACAGTAAGGTATGTGAAGGCTACTCTGCCTGTATTGTATTATGTCGTTATATGAGATATATTTGAGGATTCAAATAATCGATTCATAACTCACTACAGAGCTGCAGGCGCAATTCATTCTATTTCTATAACAGCTTGTTACTGTTGTCAAGTTGTTTTTCCCTCATGGTTTTCTCTTATTATGGTCAATGATGCTTTAGGGCTTGTTAATGCGATTTATTTATTTTTGTTAAACATGCTGTAAAATGAATCATCACACTAAAGTAAGGAAATAACTTGAGTCTTGTTTTACATGACAGATGACGTTGTGGCCGAGTATTGATTGAAACTGTCGGGCAGTGTTGTTAATATGTATTGTTGAAAACTTAAAACAATTGAACAGAATTGTGAAATATTTGGCCTCATGTTATACGAGCAGAACTGAAATTCCAAATTCCCCATACATTGGCCCTCATTTATCAATCTTGCGTAGAAACGGGCGTATATGTTGGCGTAGGATTATGCTTACACTCCTCTCACCGCCTGATTTATGAAGCTGTGCGTACCTTTGAAATCCAGGTGTACGCAATACCTGCCCTTGATAAATGGTGCGGCTGAAAACGATCGTCATTTAAATATCACGCCCCAATATATTCTGGGTTTTGAGGCCTCGCCCCTACAATTTACGACATGGCGAGACGTAATCCGGCTGAGAAGCGGAACTTTTCAGAGGTGGAGATTGAAACCCTGATATCTCCGGTTCATTTGCACTAACGTGTGTACTATTTGTCAGCCTGAAAACTGGTATTAAAGGCTGTAGAAAGAATGCGGGATGGAAAGAGATCACTGATGCGGTCAACAGTGTTGCCGTGGTAAATCGGACTCCAGCTGAAGTTTAGCCTATTTAATTTATACATCCTTGAAACATTTTTCTATAGTCCTAATAGTAATATACAGGTTTCTATTGCAATCTATTAGGCGTACCTATAATTAAATAAACACACAGTAGCGTAGTTTATGCAGTGTTTTTTATTTTACTCGTGTTTTTTTTCATGTATCGGAACGAGGCAACAGCTGAGGGAGAGCGCGTGTCTGCTCTTATATGGTAACTGTTAATACACGGCACATATTTATATTTAATTTATATTACTCTAAACAACCTTCTGTTAACCAACTGTACACTACTGTCTACACTGCACTAGATTTCTTGTCCTGTCTATACTTGTATATCACTTGCACTTTTCTGCTCTTTTTGCACTTCTGGTCGGACGCAAACTGCATTTCGTTGTCTTTGTACTTGTACTGTGCACAATGACAATACAGTTTAGTCTAATCTAATCTAAAAATAGTCTAATTTAGTGTTTTTTAAAAAAAAAAAAAAGAAAATGTTATAGAGAAATGTTTTCTTTTGCACACCAATAGTTTTCTTTTGTCAACATTGATACATGAGATCCCTGCATTGCCTCCAGTGCACTATACTGCAAAACATGTTGTCCAATCTGTTGGCTGTATAGGTCTACCTAATACCTACCTGTATATCTAATGGCCTAACCCTATCCTATTTCCTTTCATTTCTTCAGAGACTTCTGCAAGAGATGAGCCTTGAGGATCACAGACGCCTCACAGCTGGACTGTTGGAGAGGCAGCCGGGTCAGATTTTTGATCTATTGATGGAGCATCAGCGAAGAAATGGTGCCCCTACATCCGCGGCGGTACCTTTGTGTACCTGTAACTACTGCAGAGACATGCCGACGGACAGGGAGCGGAAATGCTGTGGACAAGACCCTGCCCACATTTCACACAATACTGCCTGGATGAGGGTTATCTGCGAATACATAGGCAGTATCGGGAGGATCTCACAGCATTCGGAAATGTAAGGGAGCCCGGTGATGACAACCGTGAATACAGGCATGCAGCTTACAGACACTTTATTTTCTGGCAGCATGGCGCATTAGGACGGGAAAACAGGAGAGTGATTCCCAGCTGCTGTGTTTGCAGGATAAGGGCAAAGTTCCCAGACCCTCAGGGACAATACACTGGCTACATTCCAGGGATATAAGAGATTGCCATGAGTATTTTTCTAAATATTATAAATAGTTATATATGTTGTATTCTTTGGAGTTCTGTTGACTTCTAACTTTGTTACAAAGAATAAAAGATTTGTTATTTGACTCAGTGCTGTTGGTTTGTTTGTTCTGCACTAGGTATAGAGAAAAATGTCAAAATTAGGTGCAATAACAATTTGATACACAATACGATTGAAATGAATGTTTAAAAAAAACCAATATAGTTAGGAAACCCGCCCCCCTGCATCCCACGCCCAATATAGAGATTTATTCATATTTACAAAAACATTTGCTCATGTATTTACACCTCAAACACCAGCAAAACAATCCACCAAGCTGCTTACATTTTTAAATGCTCAACTTTTTTAAGCTTTTACATAATACTCTTTTGGCATTTGGCATAATGCAGATAATAGGCTACCTAGTTTAATTATCTGGTGTCTGTTGGGAGACTTACAGTTGTCTGACTTTGTCTCTATAAGACCCGACGCCTAGGTGGAAGCCAGTGACAGCCAATTAAGTTGCGGCCTTATTAACGCTGTCCAAGGTGCTGAACAAGCTGCGTTTTTCCTGCATATTTAATAATTATCTGGACGCAGGTTTGAATCCCAGTTGGGGCAATGTCTGTGATGCATTATTAAAGATAAATAGGTATTTATTAGTATGTTTTTAATCTTAGTCAAGTAAATACCTTAAACAAAATATAAATATATATATATATATATATATATATATTACTAAATACTAAAATACTATATATACTAAAAATATATGACACTGTTGTATGAAATACTTGACTTCCCTTATATTACAGTTTTCTTAGTATGTGGAACATTACAATTTCTTAAAACCTTTGCATTCAATTATAAACATTTTACTGTTCTCTTAATATTATGCACTTATTAATGAGACATGCAAATATTGGTTAATGTAATGTCTTGTTTATTAAATACAACAATGACAGTTTAAACACACCAAGCCCCATAGTGCAAGGTCACACGTACACAAAATAAAATATGTAAAATAAATATGAAACGGGCAAAATATACAGTATATACACACTAAACATCTCTAATACCTGACAGGGCCTTGCTAGTAAAAGAAGTGGACGGAAGAACCATCATTCTCATACCTCGACTTTGGCTGGCCACAGGAAAGACATGTTTTTGTCTGTGCCTTTTTTTGTTCCGGCTGTTGTTGCTGCTACTTGTCCATTATGTTTTTAACTATTTTCTCAATAGAGTCTTGAGTTAGAGGTGTGGCCAGGGTCTGCACTGGTGGTGGTGGATTAACAACTGCAGCAGGCATGGTAACAACTGGCACACTGGTAGTCGTACTCCCCTTGGTCAGAGAGTGCCAGAGTTCCTGCCTCTCTTGCAGTTTTTCCGGGCTGGTGTTTAAAGAGGAGCTGGTGTTTACAGGGCTCCAGACTAACGTTTTTTCCCTAGGAGCACAGTCGCCCCCAACTGAAAATTTTAGGGGCGCAACCAGAAAATTTAGGGGCACACATCGTAAATCAACATGCTAACCAAATATTCACATTTCTACTAATTTCCACTGTATTACTAAAAAATACTTTGATAATAGATGCAGAAATTACAATGTGCTGTTTCAAATTCAGTGTCACTTTTGAAGATGCAACATAGAAGGCACCATTGCTGTCATGACAGTAAACAAAATATTAAAAAAATATACCAACTCTAGTCTACAACTACAATGAATTCACCTTAAAATTAAACATGTATTGTTTAGGCTACTACCCTTAGGGTTGGGTACCTTTCACATCTGAACCAATATTGGTACAGATACCTGAAATTACATTTTTTGGGTACATTCCCTCTATAATTAAAAAAACAATTATTTAAGTTGTAAAAATAATTCCAAACCTATTTATCCTATGTAGTTAGAACATTATGTTATTTTATTAGAATGTTACACTCTAAAGAAATTAAACAAAAATAAAAATAAAACCCCTCCCTCTCTCCTCCCAAACCCATCCCTACAACCTATTAAATTGAATAATTATTCATTTCTTACTCACTGTAACTTATTCAGCGTGTTGCATTATCATCATGACTGTTTTTAATTGCTCTTTAATGTTTCATGTAAAGCACTTTGAGTTGCCTTGTTGCTGAAAGCTGCTGTAGAAATAAAGTTGCCTTGCCTTACAACCTCAGCCTCACAGTTGTGCCTGCTGCTTGTCTCAGAGGAAGTGTAACGTCAACAGCACCATGACTGTTTTTAATATCATATCACAGCAAACGCTGTCTGTGTGAAGTTTTTAAAAACTGTAACCATACTTGAAACCACTTTATCGGCATCACTCGCTGTGACTTCAACAAAACAGCCGACGTAGTTTGCGCCGATCGCACCTCTTCGTGTGTGTGCGAGTGTGTGTTTGTGTCGGAGCACCGCTCTCTGTCAACTTTCAGAGAGGACAGATAAGCTTGCGCTTACGCGCTCAGGTACCTACGTTTCGACATTTACCGTGTAAAAAAAGGGGGTAGATTTACTGGTCGCACATGTGCGACTGGATGTAAAATTCAGTTGCACACTCTCAAATTTTGGTCGCAAAATGCGACCATTTGGTCGCAGTCTGGAGCCCTGGTTTAACAGTTTGCTGAGGTGCTTTAAATACTGTGCAATATGTAGTTTGAGTACAGAGTACAATAAGTCATTCTGGCCCAAAAAAAATAAAACAAACAAACCGCAAAACAATTCATACACTTGTATGGGTGAAAACTCACTTTCCAGTTGGTAATTTTGTTTAGAAAATGGCTGATGGATGATTATGTTTATGTAAAAGTCTATTCAATAACACATGACACAAAGTTCTCATATTGTCTCCTCTCTAAGAAAAGAAAGATGTAACTCATTTATTAATATGATTGAAACCTAGGCACTGCTACTGATACAGAAGTTTTGTCCACCACTTTGTCAAGTGTCAGATGTTTACCTGGCTCTGTCTGAGGCTCAGGAGTTGAACATGGAGTCACATCACAGTCAACATCTGGCTGTTTCAAGTCCACCAGGCACTGATAATTCCACCGTGCCACCCCTGTCATGCCTCTGATGGGGATCCACACAGGAACTTTAGCACCTTCCCCCTGCACGTGGTTTAGCTGCAGTATTCCTCCGTGCCTGTACAAGATCCCACCTTCAACCTCAGGATCACTCAGGCACCCGCGCAAGATGTGTATGCACTGAATGCGCCACGTCTTCAGCATAGAGAGCTTGAAGAAAGGAATGCCGTTTGGATCAGTTGCGAGGTAAAAGTGCTGGAAAACTCCCTCGACGAGCTCCTCAGGCTGTGGAATTCTGGTCCTGCAGTTCTCACGAATGTGTGCCTTTGTTGGGTTGGCAGGCTGAATGCCACAGAAGGCATATGCCTCTTTAAGCCTCTGCAGGTCTTCCTGATCCACCACTGAAAAGGCTGCCGACAGGAACTGAGCAAAGGAACTGTACAGGGGATGATGCTCTGACACACGCTCACGGAGGAACCGTCTCAAACAGTGGAACAAGTCCAGCTTGATAATTATGTTTTCATTGTAGTGGGATCTTGATTCACATGTGTTCAGCAAGTCACCAGTAGTGGCATCAGCAACAATGCCATTAGTAGTTGTCCAAGCATCCCAGTTCATATGCTCTCCTGTGTAAGATTCTGCAACCCTAAATGCTGCGCAGCAATCCCTGAAAGAAGAAATAGAAACACAGTATAGCCATTAATGTTAAAGCAGTGATATCAATCCCTATTTACACTTCAGTGTAGTGATGCACCGATGTGAAAATTGTGGCCGATACGATAACCGATATTAATATTTCTGTTATGGCCGATACCGATATTTATAACAAATAAACAAATAAACTTCAATTTACCGATGTCGATATCTCTGTAGGATACAAGTGTGTCCTGAATTCACACTATGAATAAGCCAACCAACCAAGAGTATTCACAATAAACATCTAACTCACTTGAGACCAAGTCACTGTATTCTGTGAACATTGTACAACAGTTCAAAACTTTAAAGTACAGTAGTAGGCGTTAAATGGCCAAAGCCAAAAGTATTGAAAAAGGTAAAATGTGAAAATGGAGCCAGAACAAACTGGACTGAACAGACACTGGCTTTTACAGTCTTCTGAACTGTAAGTACAGTAACTTCCAAGTACTTTAGGGTTAGGCCTAACCCTCAAAATTATAGAAATTGGTGCCTTCTAGGCCGAGATAAGCCAGAAAATGTGTTTTTGGCTCATATGGATGAAAGACACCAAATCCCAGAATGCACTTGCTTCGCTGCTTAGACTCCACTCCCAAGCCATGCCTACCGTTTACAGACCGACAGTGAGGCAGCATTCAACTCAACCCAAATGTGTTTTATTGTCATTTCAACCATATACACGAAACAACATTTCAACGTGGCTCTAATGGTTACACATTTAAAATATATAAAAACGACATACGAAACAGGTGTTTACAGTCCAACAAGCACTAATGCTAGTCTACGTTAGCTGAACTTTACGTGTGTGTGTGCAATAGCTAAATGTAGCCGATTATAAACACAGTTGTAAATTTGCGTGAAATGTAGAACGGTCGGCATTTACTAGTCACAAACTCCCCCAGCAGTTATCATTTCGTTGGAAACAAGCAGCTAATTAAAGCCCGTGTTAATACAGCCCATCTCCACTCTTACCTGGCAACATGTTTCCACAACACGAAAAACTGAAGTCTCTGAACTTGCGATGGGAGTTTTGTTTAAGTTGGATGTAGTCCAGTTTGTTGTCTAATGAGCAGACACTTGTAACCAGCATTGATAGAACAGGTGGCTGGCTAGCGTTAGCTTTCCACCTAGCTAGGTTAGCTATACTCCAGCCCCCGTTTGCGTTTCACCGCTGAGAATGTCCCCCCATGATCGCTCCGCTCCGGCTGCTGCCCACTCCGGCCGCCATGTCTGCCCTCTCCGGCCGCCGCTGCTGCTGCCCGCTGTTCAAACTAACCTGTACGGCGGGCCGCAGCAACCTCTTATTTCCGAACATTCATCTCTCCCCCGCCCACCTAGGGCCGGTGGTTTACTACATTTTCCAGTGTCGCACTTCGCCGGCAGATTCCGTCTGCAAAAACCAACATCCCCGCCCCCAGACTCGCTGCTGCTTCTTCTTCTTCTTCTGATTTCGGCAGTATAGACGCTATTAAGCATATTACTGCCCTCCACAGGTCAGATTTAGATCTAAATTCTCACACACGTCAAATACACAGGAATGATTCACATCGGCCCTATTCATCGGCCCTATTTTGACATCGGAACGATACCGATGTGTAAAAAAATGACCATATCGGCCGATATTATATCGGCGGCTGATATATCGTGCATCACTACTTGTCGGTCTGTTAAACTGTCTCCTTCTTAATTAAAATAACTTACAGAACTCCAGCGTGTCAGACAAATTTATTTTCCAGCTTCATCACCGAACACCAAAGAGATTTTCCACAACACTTCTTCATTTGGTTACAACAAAGACAAAAGCTTAAAATTGTAGAAAACCACAATGTTTACTACGTGTGATGCACGACGTAGCCATCTTTGAAAGTGAACTCAGGGTCCTCTGAGTTCAGACGACATGACGAGTCGTAAATACGACCTCGGTGGCGTTCTTTTTGCAACTTCCGGTTCGTAACTCCAGAAAACGACTCGTAAATCAACTTTGGTGGACAAAAAGAACGCACCATTACCCTCATCATGACTGGTTTCAATTCATAGTCACTAGGACAATAGGTAGAACACCAAAACACAAACATGACCAAAACATGGTCAACATGAGACGGAAAGCTTTAAGTCATGCTTCATATTGGGATAAGAATTCATTGTCCCAGAGTTGTCTGCTGATGCAGGACGATTTGGTTAAGAACCTGTTCCAGAAGCCTGTGGTGGTCTGGCAGTTGATGATGCTGGTGCAGAAACAGCTGTACAACAGAACAAAATTATATACAGTATATAACATATACTATATAGAACACAGGATTATTATCAAACAGGCTGAACTTTAAATCATTAAGAATCTTCAGGCAGTAAAAACAAACAAATAAAAGACAACAAATGTTTACTCACAGCTTTTCTCACGTTGCTTGGTAGGAGAAAAGCTCAGCATCACTCTCTCCAGCTCTTCATCTTCATCCATCACTGTGATGCAAACAGACAAACATTAGTATTGGCTACAATGACAGCATGTACATCTTTTTGACAAAACAGGAAAAACAAGACCCACCCATGGCTTAAGCAGGAGCATTTGACGTATGTGTCATCAGAGAAGAGCAAGAGGGTGGTGAGGGCAGCTTCTTCTATAGGTATTGCTGTAACTTGTGCATCCTTGTCCCTGAAGCACAGCTTTTTTTCAGTATAAAGGCCGCATAGCCATCATCCCTGCTGTCCCAAATCTCTCGCCAAGTGTTGTTGGCACGAGAGCCAAACCCAACCAGCTGGTCATCCTCTGATGCTGCTACTGTCACAACCTGTGACCTTGCCTCATAGTCAAGAAGAGACTGGATTTCTTGAAAGCTGAGGGCATAGTTCACAAATGACAGTAGGCTGTCCTTGCTGTGCCCCTCTGCTATAAACACTCCTGCAGCCTCCTCCTTCACCTTGTTCCTGATTAGGTAGATGGTATATACCCTATACCCTATATCATTTTCATGAAGCCAGCGGAAGGACTTACCTTTGTATTTCCCAAACTGCAGGATCCCCACCTCTCTGACGGACAACACTGAGTGCATTTTGCTCCTCCCTTACAGGTGCAGACTTGTCCTGGAGAGATGGGTTGTCTTTAATGACTTTTGCAGAATTGGTAGGATCCTGACGAAGATACCCCAGAGGTCCCTTGCGAAATGTAACTGCAATTCTCCCGGCAAAAAATATTTGTTTGCGCATTTTACCTGTCATGAAGAAAAGTCACGTAATTAGTATATCATTACAACATAGACATTGACTGTTTTCATAACAAATGTTAATAGGTAGGGTCTCAATGAAGTGAAAAAAATAGGTTTACATCTCAGCCTTTGCATATTCATACTGTTCTTGTCTAAGGTTTGAAGATTTAAAAAAAATACCAAATAGCTTTATTTCTTATTTGATATTGTTGATGTTTTTGAACTTGATTAAGTGCCTGCCTTTCTGTATGTCTTGACAATGAGCTCTGTGTTTGTTAAGTGAGACTGTTAACCCTTCAAAGATAGACCCCCTGTGGGTGAAACCCTTTGACGCACCCACAGGAAAGAACTCAAAGGTGAAGGGAGCTCAGCTTAGTGAGTAGTCACACCTTAACCTTCATGAGAACTCAATTGTTGACTCAAGTAAGGTGTGAAGTCATCCAAAAACACCCAGAATTTGACGTGCCTTGTTTGATATACTCAGCTTTTGACAATCTCAGGCAAATGTGTAAATTAAATAGTACATTATAGATAGAATATAAATGTATATGATGTAGCCTATAAAAAAATAAAGCATACATAATATGTAGTATGTTGTTAACAACATTACCATATTCTGGTGTTCTCTGAACAGTGTAGAAATACTTTGCTACAAGTAAAAGTCCTGCATTCAAAATATACTAAAAGTACCAAAATTGAAAATATTCATTATGCAGTATGGCTCATTTCAGAAATACATCTATATTACTAGATTGCAATTAGTGATGTAATAAATGCATATCACTGTAATGTTGCAGCTGGTAAAGTTGGAGCTGATTTTAAAGGTACAATATGTAACATTTCTGCTTTAAAATGTCTAAAAATGACCATACCTATGTTATATATTTTTATGAGTTGTGTTCTTACACTATCCTAAATGTTTCCACCAAATGTCAAACCCAGAGAAATCTGTTATTTTATTTTCAGACACGGCACATTTCCTTTAGTCGCCCGTCAGTGGCGTCATATAACCTTTCACCCTCCAGTTACTCTAACTTTCGTCAGAACACTGGCACCAAGATGATACGTTCAGGAGTAATTGTAAATCATACAATGTCACTTGTAACCGTAATACTGCTTTTTTTTGCCATACAGCATCATTTTGTGATTAATTACATCCCACTTTTTATCACAGTAATACAACAGAGACCTTATCTATTTTGTGGGTAAAATTGAGGTTACAATATCATTCAACACGCTAATAGTTATTTTTAGTATGACTGTTTCGACCACAACTAACAGGACTGAGCTAACCCACGAATAACTTCACTAGTAACGTTAACGTTAGCTGTATAGATAGATGATTAATCTAATGCTAATTTAGCCAAAGTAGCACACCCCGGTCTGTCTGCCTCACTCCCCCGGCGCAGAGAGACTCAGTCGGGATGACAGCTGACAACAGCCCCGGGACATAAAGCTAGCTAGTTACCGTTAGCCCCCAGTCAGCTATCAGCCAGCTACTTCCATTACAGCAACCCCCGGCCAGAACTTATCTCCAGTGCCTGGTGCTTACGACGTTAACGACAGTTTAATTAAACGTCGGAAAACAGACTATATCAGACCCAGCACCGAGTCACAACAGCGGCCATCCATAGCGGTAGCTAGCTACATCTCCGTAGCGCTACCAGTGTATGTGCCGAAAATCTCCTCCCTGCCGAATTTCTCCCCCCTTCGCGTTTAGCTGTCTTTACGGTTAGCTTAATTAACCCGACAAAAGGTGGGTTAAGCACCAAAACGAAAAGTTAAGATTACTGAAAAGTGAAGGGGAGATAATTCCGGGTAGCTGGGAGAAATGTTCTGCTGCTGCACAACAGGCATCGAACATCCTGGCTCGCTATCACGGAGATTTCCCCGACAATCCCCACCCACACCCGTCTCTCAGCCTCGTTTAGTAGCTAGCTAGCGTAACAACAAACCCCATCCGCCCCAGTGTTGAAACTCACACAATGATGCTTTCGACTTAATAAAATGCCAATTTCCACTCACCACGAAAACAAATGGGCAATAAACTAACACATGAATCAAGGCACGGTTTAATGTTAACGTGACATTAACGTTAGCTAGTTAACATGTAGCTAATATACATCCGAAAGTGGCTTTGACATGAAGCCGTTCGACGCAATAAACTTAGCAGAAGAGTGACTAACTTTAATAGTATTGACGTTACGTTAAAATAAAAAAACGTCAGACAGGGCCAACATGAAATTCCATTACACGTTTGTTCATTTAACATTTTTTCATTCATCTAAATATAACTTATCGTTTAGTGTAATGTTCAGCGGAGCTCAATCGGTGCGTGCTGTCAATCCACCGTCCAGACGAGCACTGAGGGGTCGGATATGGAAAGCCAACAAATTGTGACCCTTTTGGCTTTCCATACCAGGGAGCAAAACGACTCCAGTGCGCATACTAGCGGCCAAAGGTAGGCTATATTACATCCGTACTGGTTTAGCAGTACCATGAATGGGAATCAGTTGAGCGCCTGTGTGAATTCATACACTTCAGAGGGACAGATGTTGGGGGAGTTGATGGTGATAATCATCCAATAATTTCAAGAATGTTTCTTAAACTACTCCTGAAGGAATTTTACTTTGTTAAAGGAAAATTTGATGGGGTTTAAATATCTTGCACTGCCCTTTTCCCCACTGAAGCCTGTTTTTTATATCCTGGAAAGTAATACTTTATTAGGCTACCCTAATTTTAAACTATTTAGACATGAAGTGAGGCGTCGGGTCTTATAGAGACAAAGTCAGACAACTGTAAGTCTCCCAACAGACACCAGATAATTAAACTAGGTAGCCTATTATCTGCATTATGCCAAATGTCATTAAAAGAGTTATGTAAAAGCTTAAAAAAAACTATGAAGCATTGAGCAATTTAAAAATGTAAACAACTTTGCGGATTTGAGACTCGAACTTCCAGAGATAGCTCCATACAGCCAGGATAGCCAGGGGTGACAGAGCAATGTAGTATGAAATTCTACAACGCTTTATCAACGCCCGCCCCAGAAGCTACAACTTCCAGCTCCAGAGTCTCGCAGCCATACCGCTTACCTACGGATATTGATGTGGAATCGAGCTGTATTTAAAGGCCTCCAATGTCTCACTTGTTTCACTGAGGGTGCATATTTGTTTTTTCTTTTCATTTCCATGTAGGACATACTCTCTGTTCATTCTCATGTCGGACACACTCTCTGGCCCCGTCCACACGTACCAAAACAATCTTTTTTTTACCCGTCTTCCCTGGATTCGTTTCAAGAATAGTTGCGTCCAAACGAATCCACTTGTAAATGACTCAATATGCTACTTCATATGCCAGGCCTATAGGCGGCGCTGTTTCTGCTACAGAAATTCACCAAAAAACGGAGAAGAAGAGCATAGTCACTTCCACTTCCCATTGTCAGTACCCGATCTGTTCCACCGGCACAATCCATTCTGCGCATGTGCAAGATGACACGTATGCCATGACGTAGGCGCAGATGATAATGCTGCGTTAATGCCACCACCACCTCGGAATAACGGCACCGCTTCCACCTGCACGATCCGTTCTGCGCATGGGCAGCATGTTCCCACGCTAGCCTCCAGCTTACGTTATTTAGTTAATAGCTAATTCGGCGGACCGCTAGGTGATTATAGCGGTCTGCCGTTAGCCTCCACCGGGAAGCTAACATTAGTTTAGCTAACGGTTAATTTGGCTAACCGCTAGCTGATTGTAGCGGTCTGCCGTTAGCCTCCACTGGGAAGCTAACGTTAGTTTAGCTAACGGTTAATTTGGCTAACCGCTAGCTGATTGTAGCAGTCTGCCGTTAGCCTCCACAGTTAAGCTAACGTTAGTTTAGCTAACAGCTAATTCGGCTAACCGCTAGCTGAGACAGCATGTAAACTTTAAAAGACCCTCAAAATAAAACTTGAAAATAAACGTTAACATATATAACAGCTGTTACGTCAGTTCTACTTTAATTGTGCTCATTTAAAATACAATCACTCAATATTTGTCTTTATTGTTATTACTGTAAAGTCTTAATTTAGCTGTAGCCTGCTTTTCAACGTAACCGGGGGGCGGTGCCCGTTATTCCGAGGTGGCATGAACGCAGCATTATCATCTGCGCCTACGTCATGGCATACGTGTCATCTTGCACATGCGCAGAACGGATCGTGCCGGTGGAACGGATCGGGTACTGACACCCATCATAACATGACTAGCTAGGTTATAACGTTCTCTTAATACATCCTGGACTATAATAACTTTCACCACTGCTCATTTTATAAAGGCCTTTGTTTATATTGTATAATGTGCTGTTGGATTGCTTTTTATTTTGCAAGATTGCAGCGCGCTAGTAGCGAGCTAACGTTAGCATGCTAACGTTAGCTAGCTCTAACATCGGCAGTCAAACAAACATCAATGATCCATGAATGATGTCTTTTTAATAATCTATACGTTTTTCTTGCAGTAGCCTTTCTACAATAAGCCGTGGTAAAAGGTACTATAATCCGTTCAAGGAGTTTATAAGCAGACAGATTAGCTAGCTAGTTGATAAGTTGTCTACTTCCACTTTATAAACAGATAGCCATAGCAGCTAACGTTAACGTTACTTCGCTGCTGGAGCGGTCAGCTACTTTAGCGATGTTTAACGTTGACTACATAACGTTAGCAATATCTTGTGTAGAATCCAGAGGGAAGGGTCAGGGAGCAGAGACACAGTATTTAGATGAAGTGAGCTGGTGTAACCATGGAGATGGGACATGCTCGCTTAGCTTCACCGCAGTTGTGTGCGTCACCGGCCGTGGGAGAGGGTGTAAAAGAGGGGTGTGGCGATGACATCATCGATGCGGATCCTTATTCACCATCCATACGAAGATGCCGTTGATTTGGCTGACGATGCCCATTGGAATTGTGGGTAACGCCTGATACGTGCCATCTAAAAATGAATGTATGCGAATTCTCATGACTCATCCATAAAATGGGAACTTTAATCAGGTATATGGTCACGGTGAGTTGGGCTCTAAGCTAAATCACATTTCCTCTAGCCACGGCTGCCACTGTAGTACTTTCTCAGTTATTTTGTCTGCTGAAAATACGAGCCAATTAGATTGTGTTGTTTTGTTATTTTTTAATGTGGCCTCTACTCGCTTAGAATCGAATCCTCATCTAAAGCGCCATGAGGCCGGCCTGCATTACCATGTTCGGCCACAACGAGGTGTCAATGGGCAGGTGGCGCTCTTTCCCAATGACTCACAGATCTGAAATAGGTCTGTTATGTATGGTGTAAATTTTGATCTTTCATATAAGTCTGTTATGTACTGTATCATAGCTGATTTATTATCAGAGGCACAAGGAATTGACAAATAATCATATGTATTGTTTGCTATTGTAGACATTGACGATGTGTGCAAACAGGTGCTCACTGAACTCAGGAGAAGAAGAACTTTAGACCACAAACAGCTCCTTCCTTGGAACATATTGATATTGTGATCTACAGCACTTTATGAAGGACTCTATGCACGGGATGCACTTTATTAGCTCATTTTGCACATTAGCACTGGTTTGTTCATCAGTTAAGTTTGTTAAGTGGCCGGGTTGGATCAGTGGGTGGGCTAGAGCAGGCGCACATGTAGGCCTACTGAGAGGTTTATGCTTCGACGCAGAGGTCCAGAGTTCGAATTCGACCTTTGACGATTTCCTGCATGTCTTCCCCCTCTTTCTCACCTAGCTGTCCTGTCAAAAACTAAAGGCGGAAAAGCTCAAATAAAACAAAGGTTATTTTTTTATTATTATTTTTGTAAGACATATATCTTACAAAAATAGTAGCCTACTGTTTGTCTAGTTATAACTTTAATAAATAATAAAACTTTAATTAAGCTCCATTAAAAAAATAGGTCTGTCAATGCCAGACTACAGACATAGCTGCAGGACTCCAACCTCCACAACGCAAAGCGCGCGGAGGGCTTCTGTTGTGGCCTCTCGTGATGTTCGCGAGCGTTCACTCTCGTTGTTCCAAAAGCGCTAATCTGACAACCGAGTGGATCCGGCAGTACTTCTACTGCACGCACAGACGTGCCCGCCTTGAGTTTATAGCTTGGTGTTTTTTATTCAGGTCATCCTCGCACCCAGCACAGCGCGGACACTTGTGAACGGGCTCTGCTCCCAATGTTTACTTCCCCAGCATGTCTCTTCCAGACAGGAAAAAGTAACGCTTCGGTTTATCGAAGATATCTATATGATGAGTCGATTGGAAAGCCACTATGTTTGTACGGCTAATGCACTATAGCTTACAGTAGTTAGGACATCTTCCTCTCTTGTTGTCGACAATTGGAGATCCTCTCGTGCTCCATGATGGCGATGTTTCGGAGCTTGGTCTCGGCGAGCACCCAGCTCCGCCAGCAGCAGCAGCCGCAGCAGCAGCAGCCCAGCAGCGGCTCCGGCTCGCTGGCAGCCCCGGCGGAGGGCATCGAGAGCCAGTTCTCTTGTCCCATCTGCCTGGAGGTCTACCATAAACCCGTCAGCATCGCCAGCTGTGCTCACACGTAAAGTAGCTACTTCTTGTCTGGATGCGTGTTATTGTGTGTGGACTTAACAGTTCAACGACATACCTTATTTTTTAATTATTATTATTCTACAAGCAGACAGCTGAATGTGTTTTCGGTTTGTAGCTGAGTTCATTTGGCTTAATACTAATTGTTTCTGAAGCACTCAGTATTTAAATGATCTTTCAGCAGCCTCACCAGGCAATGGTAGCCTACATCTGTCAGTCATACACCTCTGACTGATGCGCAATCCATCACTAATACTATGGGCTTATGAAAACAGTTCACGAGAAACGCTAACTAGATTTGAGGCAACGTTAGTTTAACAGTAACAGTTAGTAAAACAGGAACGTTAATGTATTTATTTATTGAACAGGGACAATGATCATTAATGACTTTACAACGTTAGCAGGGGGGATTATAGGATCAGACCTTTAGGGGGCCTCAGCCCCCTAACACATCTCCCCCCCCATGCGGTAGGGCGTCCCAGCTTCATGGTTTGTTCATCAGAATCATAAAAGGTGTATTGCCACAATAAGTAGCCTACACTTAATGTGGAATTTGCCTTGGTTAATGTTGCAAACATAAACAAACAAACAAACATATTAAACATTAATATGAAATAAACAATAAATACAGAAAACCATTACATACGAAAAAACTGTTGCATAAGAAAAGAAACAACAGGCTGAATGGGTCAAGTGCAGAATGTGCAAAAGAATAGGCTATATGTGCAATGGGCAGATGTATAGTAAGGTTAGTATAAAGGTTAGTGCAAAGTGTACTGGGGTGGGGGGGTCAGACAGCACTGGCATATTTATACACGCTAATGATAATAATAATAATAATTAACTCTAAATTTATATAGCACTTTTCAAAACAATGTTACAAGTTGCCTTATAAAGATAAAAATGGTAGATAAACAATGATAAAAACAATAAAAAACAGTTAAAATGTTATACAACATTGAGCAAAAGGAGCTATTTATAAAACAATATAAAATATATATTTAACGTTATGCACTCCCTACCCATGACTGTGAAATGCAAGCTCCGTGATTATTTTGAAATGACAATTGAACACATATTTATTCAGCACTGCCTTTTATTGTCGCTCTTCGTTCATTTTATTGTCATGGTGTTTACATTTGTTGCATTGTTACTATGCTTTTCCTTGTTTTATTTAGATCTTTCACATAGTCTTTTGTTCTTGGCAAACCTGTTCTTGATATTTGCTGCTGGGTGTTTTTTTGCTCATTGATTGGTTTTATCACACTGTGTCTGCACTTGCGTGTTTTTGTTAGTTTTGTCCTCACTTAGTTTGAGACTAATTTTACAAATGGTGCTATCTAAATAGAGTTTATTATTATTATTATGAAATAGGTTTTAAGTAGGGATGAACTGGTCCAACTTCTTCAGTCCCCAGGGCTTTGGGTATCGGCCAGTACCAATTACCGATCTGAAACCTGTGTTTAGTGCCTCACTGTGTGGAAATGACTGGGATCATTCTTTTATATGTAAGGCAATATCAGGCTTTCCTAACTTTGTAAAACGTAATGTAACAAATACATTTGATGGATATAAATGTACTGAATTGTTATTTATAATTAAAATAACTAATAATAATGAAGAAGAATTGAAATGAATAGATGGACACCGTTTTCACTGATACCCGATTGAGTCAGTATTGGCCCGATCTCAGTATTGTGTATGTGACTTAACAGATAAAAGTGAATTCAGGCCACAAACCCTGTGAAAGTACACTTATATAAATGTGTTTTTAAGAGGCAGAGGCATGTTTTTAAGAGGACGTCACTGCTGGAATAAAACCTGACATCCGTCGTTGTGTCTCTCACACGCCAGATGTCCCTCCCCTCTCGCTATCTCTGCTATCAGGCTTAGCTTGGTTTAAAGAAACACAAACAAGCCAAAGCATTTTCTTCCCCCTATCCTAGAATAGATAGGCAGTGTAGCCTGGCCATACTTCATCGCAGAAACAGCGCAATGAATATAGGTCTGGCAATGGGAGACTACTGATGGGATACTGACACTATCAGCTTCTTGCTTTGTATCCAATTTTAATCTTTCTCAGTCTGGAGCTGAAAAGAAGAACAAAGAGCAGAGCAGACCTCAGGTAGCCTCAGTTCTATTTCTAGTTAAAGGAAACTGCAGCTATATTTACTCCTCTGCTGTTGATGGGGATGGATGAAACTTCAGGAAACACTAACACTAATGCTTGGGCCAATACATACAGTATTTTGGGACCTTTTAAACAAAGTACTATGCTAAATGCTAGCCACATTCATATTTAGACACAACACATGAGATATCCAACTACAAAAAAAGCCTGAAAAGTCTGAAGTTAGAACTTCCGCCTGCTCTCGTCCACTTTACAGGCGAGGTGTAGTTCATCTCCAACGAGCCTAATCTTGCCCTCAGCGATGCCCTCTGCCCCCAGTCACGTGACTTTGTTTATATTCTCACACACAGAGCACCGCAAGCCCTCTGCCTTCACGTGAGTTTTTAAAGTTATGGAGATTTTGACAAATGTCCTGTGAATAGTAACCAAAAAAATCCACTTGAGCTTTGAATAAAGTGCAGCTTCAGCTTGTAACGTTTGCATCACGTCGCGCAGCATTGCCTTAAATATTAACGTAAAATGCTACGTTATCAATGACATAATGTATGTAGCAGCAGCAGGCTAACGTAGCTATGTTACGTTACGTACATAACATGAGTGTGCCCTCTGTAGGCTCGATGGTTGTTTTTTGCCCCCAACTGCTCCTGCTACGGTAGGCTAACGTTACCTGCTGTCGAGTGTAGCTAGTGTTAATTAGCGTGCCATAGCTGTTGCCTTTTTTCCAGATTAGAGCAATAGCCCCTCCAAATGTCTGTGCACGTCCCTGGTCAGAACTACATAATTATATACACAGATGTACAGATAAATAAGGTGCGGATGAATAGAAATGACATATTGCACAGTATGAGGTGACATGGAGTAATAAATAAATAAATAAATATGCATAGTGCAGAATATTGTCAAGTGATGGCTCATGTTGCAGCATCAGCTAGCAGGGAATTACTAGAACTGTTGGGGCTTTGTAAACTATCGCATATAACATATATCGCATATAACATCCTCCTCTCCCCCATCACCTCCATGGTGTCAAGAGGGCAGACCAGAACAGAGCAAGCTTCTTCACCAGTCTGTTTAGCCTTTTCCTGTCCCTCTCTGTGCTCCAAGCTCCCCAGCAGGCTACTGCATAAAAGTTTGCAGATGCAACCACAGAGTCATAAAAGGTGTTTAACAGAATCCTGCACACACCAACTGGACCTCAGCCTCCTCAGCAGGTGGAGATGTCTTTGGCCCTTTTTGTACAGGACGTCTGTTTTTGGACTTTTCCAGTTTATTGTTTCGATGTCGACACCCTGGATGTTCACCAATGTAGTACGTGGGCGGCCTCCTGCGAAAGTCAACAACCATCTCCTTTGTCTTGCTGGCGCTGATGTGAAAGCGGTTTGAATCACACCAGTTGACAAAATCCCAGATGACCTCCCGGTATTCCTGATCATTGTCCTCTGATACTCGCCCGACAATGGCAGTATCATCAGAGAACTTCTGCATGTGACAGTTGCCTGTGTTGTACCTGAAGTCCGCTGCTGTACCCTGTGGTGCTCACACACTGTGGTCTGTCAGTGAGGTAGTTGATGGTAGAGCTGGGAGATGTGGAGAAAATCAAATATCCCAATATTTTTGACCAAATACCTTGATATCGATATTGTGGCGATATTGTAGGGTTGACAATTGGTGCTTTCACAAAATATGCACACAATGAGATTTTTGATAAATAATCATCAGTGTTGAAATAATAACTAAGTGGGGTAAAGGCAAATAACAGAACAGCTAGAATAGTCTGGTGTGTTCAGAAAATTACATCACTCTACTGTAATGCAGCCTTTAAAACCAGGAAAAGACCACACTTGTGTCATATCAGGATATTACTATATCCAAAATTTTAAACGATATCTAGCCTCATATATCGATATCGATATAATATCGATATATTGCCCAGCCCTAGTTGATGGTCCATGCAGACAGGTGGCGGTCAGCTCCCAATAGACCTTTTTCATGGCAGACATGTTGACATGTCATAGTAGGAAAAGCAGAAGTGTATTCAAAACCATTAATGATGGCTGCATTCCACTTAGGAGAGGTCCTGGTATTAAACCATTACTGATGGCTGCATTCCACTTAGGAGAGGTCCTGGTATTAAACCATTACTGATGGCTGCATTCCACTTAGGAGAAGCCCTGGTATTGTTCATGCTGACTCACTGACATAGCTTACTGGGACACTTGATGGAATTGAGCCATCGTTAAGGTTATCAATTTCAGCTGTGCTTTTCCTAATATGACAAGTCAAAATGTCTAGTGTGAAAAATGTCCATAGCTTCCCCCAGAGCAGTGATGGATGAAAGCACCATAAACACTGTTTGTTGCTGGAGGGAGCGCGTCCATTGGTTGTTGACAACGTTCACATGATTTAACTGCACTGCCGAGACTGAAAACTTACGATAATATCAAACACATTGATTTTTCGTAAAGTCAAGAGGAGAAAAAGATTGACTAAGTTTTATGACCACCTTACACTGTCAGGTTTTGAGACTTGGACCCAGAAGCAGACTGACAGACAGTACCAAGTTTTACACAGTTTATTGCTGAATTCAGACAAGGTAGCAGAATGGACAGGTGGGAAAATCCTCTCAAATGACAGAGCAGGTTGTGGACACAGGCAGAGAAGCGAAACATGCAGGACTGGTGACGGCAGGTGGAGAGTGGCGTCAGCAGGCAGATTGAGAGTCCGTAGCGCAGAGTGGTTCTCCTTCAAACACAAAGAACAGCATTCAGGTTTGCGGGCACAACAGCGGGTTACAAAAGTACCATGACAGAATTAACCAGGACATTCACCTACATGACTAGACTTACCTATCCGGCGCCGAACAGAGAGCAGCCACAGCTTATGAAGCTGTGCTGACGAGCCACAGAAAACAGGTGGTTGATTTGGAAATGGCCTGCAGCTGCGAGTTGTCCTGGGAGTGGCTAGCCACACACTGCACTGTGAGAGAGGAGAAACAGGGAGAGCAGAGGAGAGGGGGAGAGAGAGAGAGAGAAGGCTCCAGGGAAGCCCAGCTTGTCACTTCCCCAGTAGTGGAGTTGTGACATACACCTAACGATCGACATGACGGGAGAATGCCCCAACTCTACCAAGACTCGTGATTTCATTCCAATTTTGTCAATTAGTCTGCAACTGTGATTCCACTGCTTGAAAAGTTGTCAACAGAAGGGAGGTTTGGGTTAGGTTTGGGTTAGGGTTTGTATAAGAAGTGCTCTCCATGGCGAGTTCCATTTATTATCCGTTGGAAATCTTGGCTTTGGTGGTTCTACCTGCAAAACAGATCTTCCAAGAGCTCTGCAGGCTCAGCTGAGATGACAGTTCTTTGGAACTCACCTTTCTCAGCTATGGTTTGATTGACCCTATTTTAAGCCTGCACATTCTTAACACATTCGCTCAGTTGCAAAATGTCTGTCATGCTATTGACAAGGGCTATGGGACAGTGACCTACTTAATCCATCAGAACAGCATCAATCCAGTCCATTGCGCCTTCATCATGAAAACGGCAAGAGTTACCTCACTCAAACCCACCACCATCTCACGCTTGGAGTGAAAGAATTCCAAGATGAAATAAACACAAAGGGTGAGACTGCTCGACCAAAGTTCTTGAAGATGGCATTCTTAAGGCCAATTTATGCTTTAGGGTTAAATCGACCCCGTGGCTATATATGTAGGTACCTGGATATTCGGACCCTATGCCGGACCGTACACAGTAGCCTGACCTGCACCTCCCAAAAAATGTTACTACACGTCACGGTGACGCACGTCCCTCCCCCGAATCATTTCCTGGTTTTCCTTCTCCATAAACAAACTGAAATCAAGGAGAGGGTTAACTTTTCCTGCTTTGTTTCTCCCACTAAGCGTCTAGTTTCGGTACTTGCTCCGAAGCTAATCGCCATCACTCTCTCACTCGCTCTACCACACACTCCCCATGCACACACAGAGATGGACGCACACACCAACGCACAAGTATAAACTTCAGGCCACTTACGTAGGCTACGGCGAAAGCTCTGCGTGGAGCCTCCGCAGATCCATAAATCACACTTTAGAGTTGGAGGAAGGCTCAGTCGAGCAGCAGTGGCAAAATAATCCAAACAACCTGCCGTTATGGCTAAGGATTTTCAGGTGTCAGAGCTCATGTTTTGGGAGATCCAAGAAGTATAGTAGGTCACAGTGGGCACAATCATGTGCTGTCCAAGCTGTGTCTGAAATACTGGATTCCCAGTGCTAGTGCAATCGGAAGAGTCCTGTCCAAGTGCCTTGAGTGTCGCTGACTACATAGTGTTGTTGGACAACAACAGATAGCAGACCTAATGACCTCTATGCATGCTGTAGGTGGAGGCAGAATATGGCAGACCTCTTTTGGAATGTTGGGTGAGAGAGTATTTGCTAGATCTCCAAATATGCCAGCAGTGGTCGGGAGTGCCAAGAAACTTGCCTGGCGACATTGTTTTGATTGTGTATGAAACGGCACCAAGAAACTAATGTGGCAAAGTAATTCAATGGATGCCAGATTAGCATAGGCTTCTTGCCAGTTGTGTGTAAAGACCAAGACCAGTCACCTAGACGCAGTATGTGGTAAATACACTGCATAACCCTATATCATAGTTTAGTGCCAAAATACTAATACTAAACTCATTAGTCAACTGCAAGAATATTTATGATGATTTTTATAACTAATTAATAAAAAAAACACAGCTTACAAAATGTGAAGGTTGTTATTTTTGTCGGACTGGAGAAGCACTTTAAAGACCAGTTTAGGCTCTAGTAAGTTTATGATGAAAACGTGTCATAACTTTTGACATTCATTAGACTGATTGATTCATGTCAAATAATAATTCATAGATTGATAGATAATAGAAGGGCATAACTTTGGGTTCAACATTGGATGGTGGGGGGTTTTGAGGTCTCCACTTTTGAGCAAAATTGAAATTTTGAGCATCAAACACTTCATTTTCTGCATTTTGGTGAATGTTTCTGCATCAATTTATGGTGCATACAGTATGTCTTTATTATAAAGGAAATTATATAAGTTTTTTTTTTGGGGGGGGGGTTGCACTGGCCAGTTTTGATATTGGGGAGATTGTAACCCCCCCCATCCCCCCTGTAAATTACGCTCGACAGGACAGGATGCAGGTTGAGAAAAGAGTAGTTACGAAAAGTAATTGTGGGCGACTATCAGAATTATTTTGATAACTTTTTCTCATGAGGTTCCACAGAGTCTACATGCAAAATTCCAAGCAGATCGGATTCATTGTCTCTAGTTAGTTATTCTATTATTATAATGAAATAATCCAGGCGATAAGGAGTACCTTATTGTAACCGAAAAACTTTCAAATGCAAATATAGAGTAGTGATGGAGCAGTGCTGAGAGAACTCATCAGTGCTCCCTGGACCAGCAGGACATATCTGGGATGCCCCTCCCTCATTTGAGCAAGAACTTAACATTTTCTCCCCTGCTGTCTGCTGTTCCAGGTTCTGTGGGGAGTGTCTACAGCCATGTCTTCAGGTGACTTCGCCCCTCTGCCCTCTCTGTCGTGTGCCCTTTGACCCCAAGAAAGTGGAGCGCTCCTCCAGCGTGGAGAAGCAGCTGGCCTCATACAAAGCACCCTGCAGGGGCTGTAACAAGAAGGTAGATATTGACCATTCATTACCAGGGCCACATTGAATCTGCGGACACAGAATTCCACAAAATTTTCAATTTTCAACTTTCTAATATGGGTATGTTTATTATTTGGTACATAAGTAAATCATCATATTGTGACTGCCTAGTACAATTTATATAGACTCATTATTTCTGCAGCATTTACAGTAAAAAATGGTTATTTATGTATTTATTTGAAAGTTATACCAAGTAACTGCATCAATTAAAATGTACATGCACAGAGTTGTACAAAAGTAAAGACAGGGTGAGGTTGAGTGATGAATGCATTTGATCAGCTGTTATTTATGCTTTGCAGGTGTCTGTTACTAGCCAGATATTTCAAGTGATGATGGTCAATCAGTTAGATCTTCTATGAATATGGCAGCAATAACACTAATGAGACTGTGTGTGTGTGTGTGTGTGTGTGTGTGTGTGTGTGTGTGTGTGTGTGTGTGTTCTCAGGTGGCTCTGGTGAAGATGAGGTCCCACATTGCTTCCTGTTCTAAAGTACAGGAGCAGATAGCCAACTGTCCTAAGTTTGTCCCTGTAGTCCCCACCTCCCAACCTATACCAAGGTACACACACTTTGGCCACGTCCATGCTGAGCTGACTGAATCTGAACATGCGGTTTACATGCCAAAACAATGTATGTGCACATTAGCATTTTTTTGAATTATTTTCATTAACATTTCTCGCCACTCTCTTAAATGCCTCTACTTTTGAGAACAACCCAAATCTCTTTTTGTGCAGTTAACAACTACAGCTCCCAGGAGTCCCGCTCATAGCTGCACTTTCAAACCCTTATTCTTGTGTGGGCGCCCGGATAGCTCAGTTGGTATAGCGGGCGCCCATATGTATGCAATATGTATGACACAGCGAGCCCCGGTTTGACTCCGAACTGCGGCCCTTTGCTGCATGTCATTCCCCCCTCTCTCTCCCCTTTCACGTCTTCAGCTGTCCTGTCAAAATAAAGGCCGAAAATTACCCAAAAAATAATAAAAAAAAAAAAGACAAGGTGCTCGCATGTTAATGTCCAGTGCACGAGTAGAATGTAATGATTATAGTAATATAACATACTTGATAGGTTGCACATGTACACAATGTACACTAGTTACTACAAGCTTGTCATAATTCATGTCTTTATGTGTAATGTGTGTCCACCCATATGCAGCAATATTCCAAACCGGTCAACATTTGCGTGTCCGTTCTGTGGGGCCAGAAACTTGGACCAGCAGGAGCTGGTGAAGCACTGCATGGACAGCCACCGCAATGACCCTAATAAAGTGGTAAGAGACTGCTCTGTCATATACTGGATTACACTGTCTAGAAGAACTCGGGTGATCTTAGATCGCCAGAAGTGCTTCAAGCCAATATTTACTGCATGAACATTTTTAAGAAACCATGAACCATTTGAGGTTCTTCGAAAAAACTATAACACTGTAATCTGATGTGATTGACGTTTAAGCATTGACGTTAGGGTTAGTGCTGGTGCTGACCACCAGTTTGAATGTGACCAAGGACCTTTGTTGCATGTCATGCTCACCTCTCTCTCGCTTCTTTTCCTGACTGCTGTCCACTGTCTGCTCTCTAACAAAGGCATACATGGGCAAACATGTACTAGCCTAGAAATCTAGACGCACCCTAGCGGCAGCAAATGTAATTTAAATCTAGCGATTCTCAGTTGGCTTGTGAGCTGGAAAAAAACAAACTCTGGTCAGGCCAATCACATCGTGTATAGAGTCGGTGGGCGGGGCTTATGGCTGCTGCTGCTGCTGGGAACAGCGGTCTTCCGGAAGACTTGGAGTTCAGCTTTTCTTTGAGAAAAGAACAAAGAACGGCACTGAAGTCATTCTTAAAAAAGGAAGATGTGTTCGGAGTTTTGCCGACCGGATACGGCAAAAGTTTAACCTATCAACTAGCTCCGCTACCTTCTTCGTTGCTCTGGTTGGTTGTAGCGCTATCCTATTGCGTGCAGTGGGAATTTGAAAGACAACTGTTTATCCCGCCCCTCGGATGGAGCCCTGTCAATGGTGAGTTCCCAGACCCAACATCATGATGTGGGTCTGGCTTGTCAGGCTAAAAATGTACTGCAAGGTGGAGAGAAAAAGGAAGAAAAAAGGAAGAGTGAAAAAATGAGAGAAAATTAAGTCCACACATCATTCCTGACGTTAATCTCTTGTGACTGTTTCTTTGAAAAGATTCCCTCTCCATCGTTGATACAGCTTCAGCAGTCGGCTTTTTTCTGCCCCTCTGCATCTTTCTCTCCACACAACATTCCAGGATAGGAGAAAAACGTGCTCTGGTTTGTTGGCATTTCTTTAAACCAATCACAATCATCTTGGGCGGTGCTAGGCGAGGGACGGAGCCACGGGGCTTCTGCAAAGTAGTCTCGGGAAGGAACTTGTTTTGGTGGAACATGTGCACGTACGGAGGCGAGCTCTGGAATTAAAGTGGCTGTTGAATCTGTGATGAGCATTTGTCCCAAAAAAAAAAAAAATATATCATTTGATTATCAGTTCTAGCATGGAGGATGTTTCCCAAATCGACTGGTTTAGAATGCCAACACAAGGAAAAGGGCTGGTGGAAGTGCCAAGGTCTACCTTAAAGCGTAACTTTCGCCAAAATGCAACCTAGGGTCTTTTTGTGAATGTAACTTAGTCAAAGTTTAATTTAAAAGCACGTTTAAAAGCATAATTAGGACGGAAGCGCCACTTTTTAGATTGACCGTATTCTCGTTTCCGGTCAAATGGCCTTTTGAATGGGAGTGCTAGGGACACTACTATGATAGCATCAAAATCACTATTTTTAAAACACTAAGAAGGCTCAACACAACATGAAGTATCACCAGGGGCTCTACACATGAACTCAGCATTGAGAACTTTGTTTGTGTTCACAGAGTTTATTAAAAAAGGTTTTAACAACTCACTGTAGCTGTTGGTTTTTCCGCTCACCTCCATCTCGCCAGTCAAAAAGAGTTGATCTCTGAATGCAACGTAAGGAGAGTAAAGAGTAAAGATGGAAAGCTCCTAAAGCTTAGTTCCAAATAAATGCATGGATAATTTGTTGTTTTGTCGTTAGTGAAAAGCAATATTGACCTGGTAGCCTCATATAAGAATGACATTTCCTCCTATGGAGTCCGTTCATGTGTACATATATGTAGAGGTAGCGGAGGTGCCTCCCCTTTAAGGTGATTAATTTTGTTCCAGGAAATAATGTGACTGGGGAGAAAGTAGGTCCAGACGTAGCTGGGCAGCTGTTGGACCCACTTAAGCCCAGATCAGGATCTCGTAATTATGAAAAAAGTACATATCAATCTACATGTTTGTGAATACTTATTTGTGACTTTACATTCAGAAAGCGAGTGTCAGAAAATGTTGTATGAGTAAAAAAAGTATGACATACAAGTTCAGATTTTGGTTCTTCAAGTTCTAGCATTTTGAACCATAGCCCTATTGATCTTCATAGTAACTAAACTTGGCTGTGTGGTTGTATCTCCAGGTGTGTCCGGTGTGTTCAGCCATGCCGTGGGGAGACCCCAGCTATAAGAGCTCCAACTTCCTCCAGCATCTCCTCCACAGACACAAGTTCTCTTATGACACCTTTGTTGTAAGTCCATAGCAGTCATGATGGTTTGTCTTTTTAAATATTATGTGTAACTTCTACCTCAAGGAAGTCAAATAATAATTTAAAAAATGGTAAAAGAAAACATGTTCTCACACTTCCTCTTGAGTGGTATCTCTCCATGTCGATACTTTTTTTTTGTCCAGGTTTGGAGATTCCCTCAACCACAGTACAATAGAGGTGAATGGATTTAATTTGTGGTGCAGTACTGAGTACTACGTCCTGCTTTATCACAGGTTCCTGAGGCCTTATTGATTCCTTATTGCATGATCCAAATTTTCTTCAAAACTTGCCATTTTCAGCATGTAGAATTATATCTAACTATATATCTGTGTGTGTGTGTGTGTGTGTGTGTGTGTGTGTGTGTGTGTGTGTGTGTGTGTGTGTGTGTGTGTGTGTGTGTGTGTGTGTGTGTAATATGGAATTAGTTGAGCTACTCTCCGATCTTTCCACGAACTACCTGGCAACTGCTGAAGCACCCCCGGTCGGGAATCACTGCCTTAACCCTTGTGTTGTCTTCCTGTCGACCATACAACTTTTAGTGTTTCTGGGTCAAAAAAATAAATAAAATTCTACATTTTTTTTACTTTTTCCCAATGTTTTTTTCTGCACCTTTTTGACGTTTTTTTTTTTCAACGTTCTTTTATATATAAAAAAATTCAAATGCGATGAAATTGAATACAACTTCTGAAGAGCGTAGTAGGGAGCCATCCAGGTTATTTCTTTTGACAATTTGGTTGAAAGAAACCCACATTTCTGATATAGAAACCTTTTGAAAATGGGTCAAATTTGACCCGAGGACAACAGGAGGGTTAAATAATGGAAGGTCGATTAGGGTTGCATTGTGTGGTTTGCAGTGACTAGTAGCTGTTTTTTGTGTTTTGTCAGGACTACAGCATTGACGAAGAAGCAGCGCTGCAGGCAGCTCTGGCACTGTCGCTGGCTGAAAACTGACAACAATCACACCACAGCCACCTTCTCACCGTGAGAACCAACCTGACCATGACTGCTGCCACTCTCGTCCCTCTGCACTGCTGCTGTTCCTCACGTCTCAGAAGATTTCATCCAGCCGACAGACACAGCTGACCCCGCCGGGTTCACACAGTCTCTACAGAAAGCCACATCGCGGAGAAGTCCAGCCATGTTTGGATTTGGTGATAAGCTTACTTCCTTTTTTTGGTTTTTCCTCGGGTAGCAGGACAGCCAGTTTGTTACGCTACAGAACAAAAGCAGTTGGGACCTGTCTTCACTGCTTCATTTGATTTGATGATTTGAAGATAAAACATTCTGTGGGCTCGGAATGGATCCAGTGGGCAGGTTTGTAGTTGAGACCACCTAAACCGAGACCAAGTCACCACCAAGACCAGAGTGTATCGAGACCGAGACAAGACCGAGACCAAGGCCGGGCGAGACAGAGTCAAGACCAAGACAAAATTTGAGTTAGACAGCCAGAGCTTCTTCTCCTGTCTCCCACATTCACTTTCTTGGGAGTGTGTGTAAAGGGGGCAGGGAGAGGGGGGTTTACAATTTCAAATAAGATATAAGTCAAGTTAGTGGTTGCATTCGCAAGTTTTAACACGTAGGCTTACGTCAGACAATGCACAGGCAACTGCGAAATCCCAGCAGTTGTGGTCTTGACCGGTCTTGAAATAAAATCCAGAGTCCTCTTTATCCAAGAACGGTCTTGAGACCGAGACTGATCTCGAGTACTACAACACTGCCAGTGGTTGTTTAACATTAACTACGTTAAAATACCAATCTACAGCTTGGAAACAGTCCGTCCACTCACATCTTCAGATCGTCTGGACCACCACAGCATGAAGGGCTACCTCCATTAAGCAAATGTCTTGTGTGTGAGTGTGAAACATCCTGAAGCCTGCTGACTCTTAAACCCTCGTCAGTGGCCACTAGTCACTGGCTAGGAGTTCCTTATTGCTGGTACTCACTGTGAAGAACTTATTCTACAGATTGGTCTGCAATGAGCAAGTTTGAACGGGCACTTTTTTTGATGAGTTAACATACAGTAGCTAGCACACAAGGGCTAATTAGGAAGTATTTTTGCAAAGGTACAGCAATGAATAAAATACAATGAATAAATAGCTCCTCTAGTCCTCTCCCCAAATGGATGCAAATGCTTTAGAGTTGGTGTGTTGTATTTTGCACTTAACAGACCAAACTAAATCATAGGAGTGAGAAACGCAGGTTTGTTGACCATATACACAACAGAAGAGTTCATCCTGTTGCTTAGCTCTGTAAGTTCAAGACTGAGCTGCTCAAAGTGTGGTTGCACGGCAACACCTGCGGTACTGCCCATGACATCTTCTAATGGTCATGGTCAGTAGGTCAGAGCAGTGGTTCCCAACCTTCGGGACCCCCAAGAAGGTCGCAAGAAAATTTCAGGGGGTCGCCAGATAGTTTAAAAAAAAGAAATAACATTCTAGACTGGGGAATGTTTTTTTACATTTCTGTGTGAGTTTGGTACCTGGAACACAGAAAAGGGTCTGAAGGTGGGTCGGGGTAGAGAAGAAGAACACCAACTTCATTATATTGAGGGGTCACGACTCTGAAAGGTTGAGAACCACTGGGTTAGAGGACGGTGCCTGATCATCGTGCATGGAGAGGCTAAAAGTCCATGGATTTTTGAATGCATCATGCTCCTCCCATTATCTGGCCTTCTAGTTTCACTGCGGTAACCTGGGCGTTTGTGCTGCTGCACACTGCCACGCTGGCTCTCTCCAACTTCATGCAGGTGTTATGACTATTCTGCCTGACAACACAGTAGCACAGACTGACAGTTGTCCCATTAATACAATGTTGTGTAGCAACAACAGATTGTATTTCACTAGGGATGTAGCGATGCATCGTGAATCGGTTAAAAATCGATATATATTTAGTTTTTTTGGGCATGTTTTTAGGCCTTTATTTTTATAGGACAGCTGAAGACATGAAAAGGGAGAGAGAGAGGGGGGGGATGACATGCAGCAAAGGGACGCAAGTTGGAGTTGAACCCGCAGCCACTGCACCGAGGAGTAAACTTCTATATCAAAATCAATATAAATTTGTAAAAATTACAACTGGTTGAGATAAAAAATTAATTGCGATGCAATTTCTAAACGGCCTAGGGCGTGAGGTAAGACTTAATCGTGACATGACACTGTCATAACTATGACATGACACTCATGAACGTTTGATAAACGTTATAAACAAGTCATAAACGTTTATGACTTCTGTCATGTCATTCGTTTTTTGTCATGACAAGTTGACATTGTTTGGGTTGTCTTGATTATGACAAGTTGACATTAATCAAAGTGACATTACCAGAAGTTGTATTGACATAATGTCATCCTGTTTAATGTCAAGTTGTCTTAATAAAAACTCTCCAAACTAATTTATTGTCAACTTGTCATGACCAAGACAACTTCTGGTAATGTCACTTTGATTAATGTCAAGTTGTCCTAATCAAGACAACCCAAACAATGTCAACTTGTCATGACAAAAACCGAATGACACTTAATGACAGAAGTCATAAACATTTATGACTTGTTTATAACGTTTATGACACGTTCGTGACAGTGTCATGTCATAGTTATGACAGTGTCATGTCACGGTTATGTCGATAACGTCAAGTAGTGTTACTGGGCGTGATCTATTTTTGATTTCACTCGTTTGACTTCAGACATCACTACGTCTTCTTAGTTTATGTATTTGAAGATATTTTTTTTCGAATTATTTAGTAATTATGATGTGGGATTTGTTTTAAATATCTAATACTGGTAATTATTTTTTGTTTAGGATAAAATACAATTTCAGTTGCGCTTTTGATAAGAGGACATATCTGTTTTGCTCAGTTTATATAAATAAAGGAATATTTTCCACTCATTTGTCTGTAGCTCATTCAGTAAAAAAACGATTGCAAGAAAATCGAATCCTGAAGTTAAAATCGTGATTTGTATCGAATCGTGAGTTGAGTGTATCGTTACATCCCTACATTTTATTATATGAGACATTTGATAAATGGATTGACGTATAAACATACTGACAGAAAGATCTTAGCGGTATTTTGAAAGAGATCTTAATAGAGTAAGCTCAGTGTTCAGTTACTAAACCCTGCCATATGAACAGGAATATATTATTCAGGGCTTTGAATTCTTATAAGTTAGAGATTTTATATTTAAATATATTTTATCTTATTTTATTGTTATTTTGTATGCACACACAAATGGAACTTGTTATAATAAACCACTTAAGAAACAAAATACACATTTCTAAGATTATGGACTGAAATACCTCCTCAGATGTCTGTCAGCTGGAGGTATGAGTTTGGCTGATGGATCTCAGTGATGAACTCAAATGTTAAACTGTGTTGAGTTTTTTGATTTCGGTAGCTCAGGTGGCTAGCAGAGGGACGACCCAACTGGCTCAGTATTTTCAATGAGCTCAACCTTTTCAGTCCCATTACTGCCAGCTTTGCACATTCTGCTGCACCACACCACTGTGAAACTAAAGGCCCCCGTCCCACAGCCGTCTATCTCGCTCCCTCCCTCTCCAAAATAACCTTTATTTTATGTTTGCTACTGCATAAAAAAAAAATAACCATCTGAAAAAACAAGTCAATTATAAAAAAAGCATCAGCATAATATTTCCATAAATATTTACGGCAGGCTTGAGCCCAATTTATACTTTCTACATCCATGAGATCCATCTTCTGCCCCCGTCCATGCCCATGACAAACATACACATCTGTATTAGAGTCGGTCTTCCTCTATAATACCATTCAAATTCCATTTTTTTTTTAACATTCAAATAATATTTGAATATTTAATGCTCATATGCAGCCTGTTATAATTATGTACTACACTACTCAGGCGTATGCATTGTCAATGCCACTATAAGCATGTGGTTGTTGTTACATGTTCTGTCCACTAGAGGGACTTCTAACATCAACCTGGCCTTGAAGGGGGCCTACGTCACAGCGCATTGCATTTCCGACACACCGCTCTCTGTTTACATTATTTTCCACCACGAGCATACAGCGACAAACACAAATCAGCAGAGAACTCTGGAATGAAACATTATCAACAAGTGTATTGAAGCGTCTCTGTTGTAAAGACGAACGGTGCTTGGTTAGCACAACGACATCATGTTAGAAAGCACAACCGAAACGATTTGTCATAAACTAAGTAACACTAACAATAGTGTTGGCTACGATGCTAACGGCATTGATAACTAAGCCAAACAGTTCTGTCACTACTATTTTAGTGATTTATAAGCAACCTGTATCTTGCGGATTGTCACGTTACTGAGAATACAGCTGTTAGAAGGTAATATATAAAGTGGAAGCTACTCTACTCTGGGCAGCTAACATTAACTTTAGCTGTCTCCATGAAGCTCCTAAGGTCCTATAACTCGCAACACAGTTAGGAAACCAGAATGAGCTAGCTATTGATAACATAAGCATTTTGGCTCGGGTGCCATGATATTTCTCCAACGCTCCATTGTTTAGACCTCTCAATAAACCGAAAGATTTCCTTTGGTCCTACAGCCCACTAGTCCGACGTCCCTTTGTTTTGAAAAAAAAATAAACTCTTTGGTCCGACATCCCATTGTTCCGACCATATAGGCTTTTGTGGATCACCTCCCATAACTTAAAATCTGAATCAAAAATAACAAGCAAAATTACTTTTCTCTAGCTTATTAACACATTTAAATGTGTATCTTTGAAAAACTGAAATAAAAATGTAGGCTAAGTCCAAATTCCAACAGGGTAATGTATTTATATTTCCATAAGCCTGCAATGATAATGAATAGGAATGGGGCATATCCCTGCAATAACCAATGTAAAACTAACTTGATCAGTGAGAAGACGCCTCATCTTGGTTGTTTCAAACAAGAAACTTCGGGATTCCCGACATGTTAAACAAGGCAAAAATGCTAAAGAAATATTATAATTAATTGTCCCTAACCCTATAACCCTAACTTTAACCTTCACCCTAACCCTATATGGTTGGAACAATGGGATGTCGGAGCAGAGGGTTTATTTTTTCGAAAAACAAAGGGACGTCGGACTAGTGGGCTGTAGGACCAATGGGAATTTTTGGGGTTATTGACAGACGTGTATAAAGTACTAGAGACCTATACTTGAGTAAAAGTACAAGTGCTCTATCAAAAAAGTGACTTAGAGTAGAAGTTGAAGTAGAAGTAGAAGTACTAAAGTAGTCAACATTTTTTGTACTTAAAGGTATTGTGGAGGATTTTCTTTTTCCGGGTGGATCATCAAAATAATTGGTCCTCATGGTTGTCAATCAGTCTGGTGATATGTACACGTAAGGCCGTCGTACGTGCTCGTCCCTAGGTAGTTTTCGCTTTCTGCGCATGAGCACTTTCAGGTGTATATGTGTGGTGAGCTACGGTTTCAGCCATTCATGGAAGCTCGTCATTCTGAAGACGAGTGTTTTTGGGAGACCATTTCACACGCTGGCGTGCGCTAAAAGCACAGGTTGGGCTTCCCACTGATGCCTCAGTCGCGAAGTTTCTGACAGGTAAAGTTTGGCATGCTATTTGGAGAAATCCTTTTAAAATCACTGCTACTAAAAGTTGATGTAGCTAAGCTATGATTAGCGATGCTAGCCCTGGCACAAGTCACGTACCGCGCACACATGGTAAACATCTCAATTTGTGAAAAAGTGCAAATCTTCTTTTGGAAAGTAGGCTTGTATGAGCCATGCCGACAGCAACTTGTAAACAGTGCACTCCCGTGCACACGTTTAATAGGCGTTCCCTCTCGGGAGCAGGCAGAGTGTTGCGCATGTGCATTTTTTCAAAAAGTACAGAGGGCGGTTCTTTTCTAAAATTCGGGAAAATCCTCCACAATACCTTTAAGTATTGCAAGTAGTTTACTTTAAAATCTACTTTAAAAATAATAGTAATATAATAATAATACTTCCTATATTTGCCAAGCACATTTACACATACAAGGAATGTATCTTCTGCATGTAACCCATCCTAACTAATTACGAGCAGTGGGCAGCAATCGTTTGGCACCCACGGGCCAACTCCAGTTGTAATACCGTGTTGAACTGGTTCCAAATGTTTAAATGATAAATTGGTATTTTAGTCATAATTCTGACACGGCAACACCAAACAGAGGCTTCCCAAGCCGTCATCTGATACAAATGAGCCGTAGCTTGTTTATCACTGTCCATCCCAGCGGTACTGAGGAGAGACCTTAAAGGGTTACTACCCTTTCTTTCAACCTGGACCCTATGTTCCTATGTTTTTGTGTCTAAGTGACTGATGGGAACAACAATCTTTGACATTGGTCCAGTATTAAGTAAGATCGCTGCAGTCGGCAGCGGTGAAACAAGCTACAATGTAAGTTAATAGGACAATTGTCCATGTTGTATTTACCTTAAAAAAAGTGTTAGTTTTGCCGCTGACAGACTCAGATTAATATTCTAAGCGTCTGACAACATTATGGAAAGGATCCCTACAGAGATAGACCTTTAAAACCTCTTGGGAGACCTTTCTGTTTAACAAGAACAGGCTCTGGAGTCGCTAGCGCTAAACCCACCAGACTCCTGACATCCAACATATTTTCACATGTAAATCTGTAAACTCTGTGTTTATTTCAACCAAAACTAGAGTTGTGATGGTTGGGAAAAGTGGAAAGACGACCCAAAATGGCTTTTCATAGTTTTATTTAGTTTTTGTCGACTTTGAATGAAATGTATTTTGTGATGCTAAAATTACTGTTTATTTACATGGAGTCTGGTGGGTTTAGTGAACGCAACTTCACAGATGCTTTTATGTTTAAAAAAGCTTACTCTTTAACAGAAAGGTCGACCTCCTTAGAAATCCTTTCCATAATGTTGTCAGAATATTAATATTGAGTCTGTCAGTGACAAAACTAACACTTTTGTGAAGGTAAATACAAGCTGAAAGATGGAAGTGCTGGATACTGCTATCTGCTTCTTGGACTATTGCTACAAGGAATACTTTTATGATCCAACGGCCAAGATAGATTTATATTTGCCAAAAAATATATTTTGGAAAATGTTTCCATTTCAAAACATGGGACATGTTCATCAGCTATGTGTCTGCAAGCTTTCTAGGATGATGAAGTTGATTTACAAACTTGAATTGCTGATTACACATACACGCGCACGAACACACACACACACACACACACACACACACACACACACACACACACACACACAGCACTAGAGAGGAGACTAGCACAGATGTTTGCTATAGTGTAACCAATAGATGGCAGTCCTTCTCCAGATAGGCAGAGCATTGAGAGCCATACTGAAACACACATACACTACATATGGAAGTCATGCTCTCTGTGGAGGCAGCTTGTGAAGAAAATAGAAGAGGGAACTTGGGTTGCATGAGTCATCATTTGCACTTTAAATCATTACGTTTTTTTTTTAATAACAATTAGAATTTTATTTGTGTAATCTCAATTCTTGTTTAATGTGTTTGCAATTCAATTTCTTTGCAGAAAGAGTGTTTTGTGAAAAAAATATCTTGTGAATTGTTAAAGGTTACAGGAGTTTGAAGGTATTAGATAGAAAATGTAACAGTAGTTTTTTTGCGTGTGACAAAACATTCAAATATTTGTTAAATGAGTACTTTATCTAAATGGGCAGCATGTGCCATTTCTTTCTTTCAATAATGTTTTTGTGGTCAAATCATTTCAAATGACTGGGAATGTTCTTTATGCAACACCAGAGCTGACGATCAGTGAAGGACCAAGGCCATGTGAAAGAAATGAAATTGTGATGAATGGTATCGGCTGACGAAGTTGGTCTTGTGAGGGTTAAAAATATTTGCATTGACAATATAGATTTATATTCTTTAAAATTATTACAATTACAGTTTTCAATTCATTAAAATTGAATCAAACAACATTAGGGTCCATGTTTGTTTGGTGTTCTGGCACTGTGGAGGAAGGTGTGGCAATGCGAGACTAGCCAAGCTGTAATCAGTGAAAAGCATTTTAACATACATCCCCTTCTGGTCAAGGTGTGTGAGTGCTATGTGGAGAGCTGTGGCAATCGCATATTCCGTTGATCGGTGTGCTCTAGGCGTATTGGTGCTGGGCAAGGTTGGCAGGAAGGCTGGATTTAAAGTGCTCATATTATGCTTTTTGGCGTTTCCCCTTTCCTTTATTGTGTTATATATCTATTTTTTTCTAAAACAGAGAGCTCAACACACAGGGTGAAAAGAGGAGCTGCAGCAATGTGCAGTACAACAAAATATGGTGCTTTCTGAAAATGAAACCATGTAAGACTATTCTGATATAACCTCTAAATACAATTAGGAACCTGAAACTGAGCATAATATGAGCACTTTAATGTGTTTTAGTTTAGTAGAGTATGGGGGTAAGTGCTACTGGTCTATGATCATTTAAACAGGGGATGTTATTCTGTTTTCGCACTGGTATAATTGTGGCTGGTGGGTACAGTGGCCTGGGGGGGGGACAGATTCAAAATGTCTGTAAAAACCTCTGCAGCAACTAAAGAAATTAGATTAGGGTAACACGTCCGTACTAATTAAACAAAAATAAAGATTTATATTATTGTGACACAAAAACCAGGCATCACTTTAAAAAAAATATTCAAAAAAGCAGGCAATTTAAATATTGAAATCAGTACAATGACTTCTCACTCTGTGTGAATGTCTTGTGTGGGTGATTTAATATGCATTCTTTCTTTACATAGTTATCATACAAATAAGAAGTGACACTACTGCTGGAAATAATAATTATAATGCATTTTATTTATATTGCACTTTTTGTAACACTCAAAGACACTTTACAGAGTTTTTTTTTTTTAAAGGAAATACACATACATTAATCAAACATGAAAAGCAGCTGATAATAATGTCCGGACTTTCCAGCTGTTGCACTGCTTGGGGTTTTATCAAAAGATTATTAGGATGTTTTGTAGCATTTCTTTTTCTTTTCCCGTTAAATAAAATAAAAAAAAACACTGAAAATATAGTAGTTGTATTGTTATTATGTGGTCTAGAAATGGGCACCAGGAGCGCCTTGGCCAAATGGTTACAGTGCATGCCACAAAACCGCAACGTCGCCGGTTGGGTTCGGGTTGCGTGTCATACCCCTCTAACCCTGCCTCGTTTCCAGTCTGCCTGTTTAAGGTGCCCATATTATGAAAAAAAAATCTAATTTTTCTGGGATTTGGGGTGTTATTTTGTGTCTCTGGTACTTCCACACGCATACAAACTTGAAGACAAAAAAACTCCCAACAACCTCTAAATACAATTATGAGCATAATATGGGGCACTTTAATGTCCAATAAAGGTGAAAATGTTAAAACATATTCTAAAAAAAAGAAAAGGGTATCCCCATCCTTAAAATGGAAGTCAATACATTAATCATCTACCTGCAGTTCTATGTTGTATGAGGTCAAAAATAAGGTCAATTTCAATTCATTTTTATTTATAGTATCATACACTAGGGTCATACACTTATACAGGGTGCCTGAGTCTTTGTCAAGTGGTTTAGGCAAAATTGGAGTTGTGGAGTAAATGTAAGTAAAATTTGTGAATAGTCATTTTTATATCAATTGGTTGTAGTTAAAGGTGCTGTGGGTAGGATTGCGAAGATCCAGGACTTAGCCAACATTTTTTAACATCGACAACTTCTCAGTCACTCCCCCCTTTCTGCTAAAGCCCAAACTGTCTCCTAAGCCCCTCCCCCCACAACATGCAGTTAGACACCCCCCTTGGCCCTGATTGGTGCATCTGAACAGGGAGCTGTGGATTTTTGCGAATCGCACCACAGGCTGTAGGTGGTGCCTGGGGAGCCGGATTTATTTTTTTAATGACCTGCTTCATCTAGTTGTACTGGAACACAGGGTCAGTTTCAGCAAATATGACAGAAAGTTAGTTTTAGAAGTCTTACCTACTGCACCTTTAATCAGATTTTAGACATTATTATTAAAACTATAGTGCGTAGTTTCTTTCGCCCCCATGAGCAATTCTAAGTAATGACAACAAAAGTGTTGGCGCGTCCGCATGATACAAGCCTTCCGTGATCGCACACCACCCCCACCCCTACTCCACGCAGTTGCTAGTAGCCAAGGAGGACATGGAGGATTAAAAAAAACATGACGGATACTTCAGAAGAGGTCATTATCTTCTCTTGAAAGTCACCGGACGCCCCAATCTTCTGAACATATTCCTGTTGAGAAATCCAGAGAGAGTTCTGTGGAGCTGATAGTCTTAATTAGCTTTGTAACAGCTCATTTGGCAACGGCTTGAATGGAACGGATGTTCATTAATATCAAAAAGTTACGCACTAAAGCTTTAATACTCGCCTAATTTAGTATTGATTTACTGTATAATTATTTTCCTTTTGTCATAATGATTTTATAAGGAAGTTGGGTTTAGAGCTTAATCAGTATTTCTCCAGGATTTGGGATATCTGTCTGAAATTTCTGTCTTCAGAAATATAATTGGTGGACTATTCATAGTGAGCACCAAACATGGAATTCCATCCGCCTCCACTGTGGAGTGGAGGCAGAAATCTCAAATACAGATATCTCTAAACTCAAACTATCTACAATCTGTACAGAGATGGCGACTGCAGACACACACACACACACACACACACACACACACACACACACACACACTCATCCAGTCGTGGTGGAAAAAGAGGCGGGGGTGTAGTGGCTTGGTTTGGCATAGTTGGAAATGTTAGCACCTCACTGAGCTCCTTTTCCACAGCGAGTGCACAGATATATCCAGCTCCATCTCTCCTCTCTGTCTATACACCACCATAATAAATCACCCGTTCTTCTCTCACTTCACCTACGGAAAAATGACGCTGATGATGGCATTGTTGAGTGTGCCCCATGTGGAATAGACATTGTGATATATTATGTTTTTACCCCATGTATTCTAAGTCAAATGGCTGCCACGTGAGCATCACCGTTGCATATTTTGTGTGTACCTGGAGGATTAAAAGCTATACCCTACTAACCCTAATCCATATTTTCAAACTCTGCCGGAGCAAAAATCTGCTCATAAGCACAGAAAAACTGTTTACATGTTTTCAGGTCACGTTTTAGGCTGATGAACCTCTTATACTAGAGGTTACCTTGCAGAGGAAGGCTTCCAAGACTGCACTATTGGGAGTACACACTGCAGGTTGTTTACCGAATAATCTTTTGGTCATGGCAAGTAGATGTATGTTTGCAAATTTGATTTAAAACAATGCCACCTGGATTACATTTTCAATGAATGTAAAATTATTGCAAAATGTGCACACTGAGCGCATCTGCACACATTTCAGTAGTTTTTCCTACAATATCTGCCTGAAGCATGATACACATTCTTATTGTTGGTTAAGGTTAGGGAAAAAACATAGTCTGATTTAAATATTGAAAAGGTACTAGAGACAGGACATGTTTACACAATCTTTCCCTATAAACTTAACCGTACACTTAAAGGAGAAATCCGGCGCAAAATGAACCTAGGGGTTAATAACACGTGTACCGAGTAGGCCTGTCGCAATATGCAATAAATCAATTAATAGCATGATAAATAAAAATGACGGAAGAATTTCCATTTTATTTATTGTTTTTGATTGTTTTGTTCATTTATTGTGGATATTTAAAATGTCTTCCAGTTCCAGTGTTAAATATTCTTTATAAATAAAAGTTTATTGATCTTTGAAAAGGTGTACCTGAATTATTATGCCATTATCATTATATTAGATGAAAATGGTCTCAGAACGACAATAATATTGTTTATCGCAATAATTTCTGGGACAATTTATCGTCTAGCAAAATGTATTATTGTGACGGGCCTAGTACCATGTCAACCGTTCTCTGGGATATGTTTTCATGGTTATCGAATGTGATCAGTTTTAGTGCAAACCGCCAATTAGACTAGCGTTATAAGCTAATTAGCTTATAACGCTAGTCGTTGGGACACGCATGAAGTTAAAAGAAATCACTATTTCTACACCACTAACAAGGCTCAAAATAGCACCACACTTCCACGGTAGCATAATGAGGGTCCCTACATGTAAACCCAAGCATTGAGAACTTTGTGAGTGTACAGACAGTTTATTAAAAAGATAGTTTAGAAAGACAGTACCGTTCACGTATACAGGCAGGCGCCATCTTGGGAAAACAGTCACGATCAGTCGAACGACGAACGCCGGCGTTCAACTGGTCACGTTTTCCCAAGATGGCGCCCGCCTGTATACGCGAGCCACAACACTTTATGCCTACGCAATGAATCAGAACCAGGTTTATTTCCAAGTAAGTACTTACAAGAAATCTGCCTTCAAAGCATTCGTTTGTTCAAATGTTTGTTCTGATTCGTCATTTTAAGTCAACATTCGTGCCACTGTGATTCACAAAGCCCTAAACACGACCTTAAATGTTCCCCCCTGCTTCCCCTCATCTGACTTCACCCCAGCATCTGCCCTTCTTCATCCTTCAACCCTAATTAGCGCACACAAGCACAAGTACACACCCTGCTGCACACATTGGCAGATGTCTTGGTAACAAGTGTAAGTGTCATTTGCAGGGCATCAGAGGCCTGTGGTCAGGGACTTTATGGAAACACTCCCACATCCACTGTGGAAAATACCAACATAATCTGATTGCCATCATGTCTATTACTTCCCTTACCCATCACCCACACACGCACGCACACACACACACACACACACATGCACACACATTTTCTACTGTATCCATTGGCCTAATATTGTAACTTAAAATAATCCTCATGTCTTGACAGCAGCTAAATCCGGCGTCGCTGTCTTGTATTACTGACACACTGAGAGATGAGAGCTGCCCTCATGCCTAATATAACAGCTTTCCATGTATTTATAGGCCTGCAGGGAGTCAGAATAGCATCTGTGTGTGTTGAAAATGAACCTGGCTGACTGGTTGGGAAGATTTAGACCGTGTTCCACAGACTGTTACTGGTCATAGCATTCCATTACATCATAACAGAGCCATTCTGGTGGGCAAACAACAGGTGCTCAGATTCGTAGTACAGGTGTAGGGCAAGTGTTGCCAGCATTGTGACAGCAAGTCGTGTAGCTCTGCTGCGGGTGGAAATGCTTTGATCATTTCATTTTTTTAAACGGCACATTGTCCGTTTACTATTTACATGCTGCCATTAGGACATCTCATAAGATCACACATCAGTTTCCATTTCAAACAGACGATTCCCAGGTTTACCTCAGCTGTCACCCTCACCCTCATACTTTCATACTTTCAGCTAAACAGGTAGCTACAGCATTGCTTAAGTTTTTCAGCCAGGTAGGAATCCCCAGAGAAGTTCTTACTGATCAAGGTCCAAATTTCATGAGCCGCACACTTTCTCAAGTCTATCAGCTGTTAGGTATTAAGAGAGTGAGAACCACCCCTTACCACCCTCAGACTGATGGACTGGTTGAGCGATTCAACAAAACTTTGATTGGTATGCTTAAAAAGTTTGTGTCAGACACAGGAAAGGACTGGGACAAGTGGCTCCCATTTTTGCTTTTTGCATACCGTGAAGTTCCCCAGAGTTCAACAGGATTTTCCCCCTTTGAGCTCATCTATGGTCATCAGGTCAGAGGTCCTTTGGATGTTCTACGTGAAATGTGGGAGGAGTCTGATCCACCAGAGAATATGAACATTATCTCCTTTGTCCTAAAGATGCGGGAACAACTGATGAAAACCACATCCATGGCTCGTGACAATCTACTGAAATCCCAGGCTAAACAGAAGCAGTGGTATGATCGTTCAGCCAGGAAAAGGAGTTTGGTAGTCGGTGAACAGGTATTGTTACTTTTGCCAACATCCGAAAACAAATTGCGGGCAAAATGGCAAGGCCCGTATGAGGTCAAGCAGAAGATGGGTGAGGTGACTTACCAGATCTTCATGCCACAGCGGAAACAACCACTTCAAACATTTCACATTAATATGCTGAAGAAATGGGTCCCCCGGTTGGTTCCAGAGGCATCTGTACCCCATTCTCTTTTTGTTCGAGCTGTGGAGGAAGAGGAGGATTTGGTGGAACAATATCTACCTACGGAAGAGGAAGAGAAGCAACTGGATTTCAACCACCTATCAGATGGGAGGAGAAAGGAGCTCCTTGACATCTTGCCTCTCAACCTTTTTCTACAGACACCTGGAAGGACAGAGATGGTATGCCATCATATCTCCTTGAAGGATTCAACCCCTCTCCGTCAACCAATGTACAGAGTCCCAGAGCGTCTGTTGCTAGTTTTGAAGAAAGAGCTGGACATGATGAGGGAAATGGGAGTGATAGAGCCTTCTGTTAGTGAATGGAGCAGCCCAATCATTCTGGTGCCAAAGAAAGATACAACACTAAGATTCTGTTTAGACTTCAGAAAAGTTAATGGTGTTAGTAGGTTGGACCTATACCCCATGCCCAGGGTTGATGATCTCATTGAGAGACTAGGCAGTGCCAACTTCATCAGTACACTGGATCTATGTAAGGGGTACTGGCAGATCCCACTCACCGAAGGAAGCAAGGAGGTGACAGCATTCAAAACCCCTTTTGGACACTTCCAGTTTACAGTGCTTCCCTTTGGCCTGCATGGGGCCCCTGCAACATTTCAGAAGATGATGGACAAGTTGCTGAAGGGTACAGAGTCCTATGCTGCGGCCTATTTAGATGATGTGGTGGTCCATAGTTCCAGCTGGGAGGATCACCTGTTTCATCTGACGGAAGTGCTGCAGTGATGCAGGCCTGACCATCCGCCCGGACAAATGTGCACTTGCCAAGCAAGAAGTACAATATCTGGGTTATGTGCTGGGCAAGGGAGTGATCAGACCTCAAGTTGGCAAGGTAGATGCTATCTCGTCAGCGGAAAGACCTCAAACCAAGTCGCAAGTCAAGTCATTTTTGGGCTTGGTGGGTTGGTATAGGCGTTTTGTCCCAGGATTCTCTACCCTCTCAGTTCCTCTTACCAACCTGACGAGGAAGAACCTGCCCAACAAGGTGCAATGGACAGAGGGGTGTGAAGAGGCATTTCAGGTTCTGAAGCGTGCTCTGTGTACGGAACCTGTACTGACGAGTCCTGATTTTCTACAACTGTTCATTCTTCAGACAGATGCATCTGAACTTGGGGTTGGGGCTGTTTTGTTGCAGGGAGACCCAGGTAATCTTCAGCCTGTGTTGTACATCAGCAGGAAACTCAACAAACATGAAGGAAGGTACTCAGTGGTGGAGAAAGAATGCCTTGCCATTAAGTGGGCGTTTGACTCTCTTCGCTATTACCTGCTGGGACGGAAATTCGTTCTGGAGACAGATCACCGGGGGTTGACATGGCTCCAGAACATGAGGGATACCAATTCCAACGCCATGCAGCCTCATGACTTTGAGGTTCTCTACCGGAAAGGGAAAGAGAACTGCACAGCTGATTACCTTTCTAGGACGCCACAGGGGTCGTCTCCAGAGGGAGGGGGAAATGTCATGGGGTTACCCCATGCCTTCATTTAAGCCAGTGGTAGCATTGGTCCTAGCATGCTAAGCTAACCCTAGCATGAGCATTAGCATATGACTGGTAGCATTAGCATTACCATTAGCATGTGGGCTAGCATCAATGGACACATGGTTTGTCAATTCATGTTATTTTCTTTCAATGTATTAATGTATTAGTCGAAAGAGAAGAAAGAATGATTTGATAAATACGACACATACACAGTTCATTTCAAGGCATTTATTTTAGGTTAGTGGATTTACCCAAGGTCATCAAAATGTTTCATTCACCTGTTCTCATGTTCAAGGAGGGTGCTAGGTCGAAGCGGCAAACAGGAAGTGAGAGAGTCCGGAGTAATTTGTAGGGGGGAGGACCTGGAACAGTCCAAGTGTAAGCCAGTACAGAGGGGGGGGGGTACTGGAGTGTCTATGTTTTCTGTTTTTGAGAAGCTTGTTCAGCATATAACATTTAATTGCTGGTTTTATAGTTGGTATCTTTTGTATTGATGTAGCCAGAAATGTTGTGGAAGGTTGAGGTAACATGATGAGGTTGATTGATTTCCAATTAACTTTGGTTTGTCTTGTAGGAGGAGCTTCAGGTATAAAGGAAGGAGGCAGAGGCTCCTCAGGAAGAACAGTTTTGGCCTGGAAGGGTGCAGGTGCCATAGCCCAATAGTCAGGGCCTGATTTAGGCTTTTGTTTTGTTTAATATTTGTTTAGTATGATAATTTAAATAGTTTGTACTTAGTTTTTTTGTTGTTTTTGATATATTTTTGTAATAATTCATTCATGCACCATCGCACTTTCCCCATGAATGGGGGAGAAATAAAACAAAGCACCCAGTGAAGAACTCCTGAGTCCATGTCTCCTCCTTCCACCATGGGGCTAAACCTTACAGAGAGGATCTTCAAATCCTCTTAAAGGAGAACTATGCAGTTTTTTTAGTTTAATTTACCTTAACTGAACAGCTTCGGAGTCATTAGAATGGTTATATGACTTTTTTCGGGTTGAATGGTGGTCGTCTCTCTCCCCCCTAGCGCCTGTGAGCGGAAAAAACACCCTTGCAACTTTGGCTCGCCGGCGTCAGCGTCAGGAAGCGTGGCGTGATATCAGGTCTCGCGATGTAACAAATTGCTTCACGGCACTGCACACATATGCACCATTCAGGAACCAGATAACAAGGTAGTGATGGAGTTTTTCACACTATCGTCATGGCTGAGCCGGCAAAAAAGAAGCAGAAAGCTAGGAAAGCATAGTCGGAGGAACAGAGAAAGAGGAAACGGCAGACTGACCGAGAGAGGAGTCAGACACGAGTAAACATAGGAGCTGCCAAATATCTATTCTGAATCGGTAGAGAGAAAACAACGAAGAAATGGCCAAAACTGCATAGCGCCCCTTTAAACTTACTCCACTTTCAAATGCTACTCCTCTTAAAGTTGAGTTTCACAGCCCTATCTAACTCTGTGCTACAATAGTTTCCAACTAAAATTTATTAGATTATGTTTCATTTTCTTGCCAAAGGTTTTGATAGATAATCATACACTAGTCAATTAAGCCTGAAAACTAATGCAGCTAGGGCTATAGGACTACACAGCACTTTATAATGGTTGCCAGAGTTACTTTACTTACACTCCAAGAAAAAAATCTGTAAAATAACAGAAAAACTTCTGGCAGCTCATTACCCGGACTTAGTCCAGTAATTCATTAAAAAAAATTATGAAATTATGTAGCTACATTTAAAATACAGAACTTTTTGTTAGACCTATATACAATTGTCTCATACAAAGCTGCTCAGTTAGTAAACTTCTGAAAATGTTAAGTGTCAAAAAGGTTGGAAAGAAAAGCAACAAAAAAGGCGATAAAACCCAGACAAAAATTTCTAAATTGTTTTCAAAAAAATGACAACGTGGACTTCTTTAATCTCCCAAAACCAACCTCAGAGAAACAAAACAACTTTATTATACAGCATATACAATAATCGTGATGTCATTCAATACTAAGTTAATGTAACTGACTACTCAGTCCGCTACTTCAACTGATGAGAGAGAAGCCTGACCTGTACTTCGTAAATGTAACATGGCCACCTCTTGAGTTTGGTGTTCTTTTCAGTTTTTATTTTTAATAGTTCCTCATTTGACTTTGATCACCAGGTCTTACTCAGTCTGAGGCATTAAGGAAATGTAAACATCCCTTCAGCGGTTTGTTAGGGTGACTTTAAGGTATCGCCCGTACATAATACTCCTCTGAACTGATTTATGGTTGTGTGTTAAGGGTATTTTTGTGTCTAAATGATGGGAACAATCCTTGAAATTGGTCCAGTATTGTGCGAGACCGCTGCGAAACAAGCTAGAATGTAAGTTAAAAGGGCAATTGTTCATCTTCAATTTCTGTCCACTAAAAGTGCAGGATTTACTGTTATCCTCAGTGTCAGACAACATTATGGAAAGGATCCATACAGAGGTCACCGTTTTTGTTCAAGAGTAAGATCCTTTTTGACATGAAACAGCCCCGCTAACCAAACCCTCCAGGCTCCATTTAAAAAAACTAATTTGCCCTATATGATTACATTGCTGCCTGGTTCGCGGCTGCTGTTCACACCATTCTCGCTCAAAACTGGACCAATTCCAAAGATGTTTGCTGACATTAGTCACTTAGACACCAGTACACAGAAAAAATACCAAGTTGAAAAAAACTTAAATTACACTTTAAAAAGGTAACTACTCACTATTCAACCTGGACCCTATTTTCCTATGTTTTTGTGTCTAAGTGACTGATGGGAAGAAGAACTGTGACTGGGCCGTTGTGTTTTCTCCAACAAGTTTGCGATGACAGCGAGTGAGAATAAGGAGATTAAGCAAACTGAAGAAAGACTCCGTAATCTTCTTTCAGTAACACATCTAACACAGCCATCTCCTCTGCAAACCCTATGCTCACCACAATCACCCCTCTCTGTCACAGTGAATCAAACAACACAAACCATTACTGTGATACAGCCTGATAATGTGTGACCTGTTCCTGTTATTATTGTGTGGGGGTGATGTGGGGGTCAGTTCGAACATCACTGTTACCAGGCAATAAGAGCAAAAGGAACATTTAAATACATGTGTGGCTGCTTCATGCTGACTCAATCTGTGCAACATTGTAAACACTTCAAAATACATGTTAGTTGGACACATATACACTTAAGTAACTAAGTGGTTTCTGACAGCAAGTTACAGATGTCAATACACTATTTTGTCAAACTCTGTGAAATAATTGTTTTGATGAAGAACAGGGCTGTCATCAGACGGTAGCTTGTTTTCCACTGCTTAGGCATGCAGGTTTTGGGATCCACGCACCAAGCTGTGCAAACCTCCTAGCCGGTTTTTGTTTCAAAGCCACGGTTGTTCAGTGAGACTCTACAGAAGAGTATTTTGGCGCAGGAAGACGTTCACAGTCAGGACAGCGGGCAGCCAGCCTCTTGGTGCTTGGCTAACAGTGAGATCCTAGAGAAGGTCTTGAAGCAGCTTGCACACTGGTACTTTTTCACTTCAGAGTGGGTTTGGAGGTGAGCTCGCAGGTTGGATCGGTCAGCAAAAGCTCTGCTGCAGTGGAGGCACGAGAACGGCTTCTCACCTGCACGAGGAACACAGAGATTTATGTCAGTAATGGCGCGGTAGTAGTTTCCTGTTCATAGTAATCCATGAACCCTCTAACCCAGGGGTCTTCAACGTTTTTTAGGCCAAGGACCTAGCCTAGAAATCGAAATGTAATTAATAATAAATAATAAATGTAATTTGCAGCCAGGGGGTTTGGCAACTCTCCGTTTGCTTGCAAGCTGGAAAAACCAAACTCTGGTCAGGCCAATCACAACGTGTATAGAGTCGGTGGGCGGGGCTTATGGCTGCTGCTTCCTTAAAAAAGGAAGATGTGTTCAGAGTTTTGCCGACTGGATACAGCAAAAGTTGAATCTATCAACTAGCTCCGCTACCTTCTTCGTTGCTCTGGTTGGTTGTAGCACTATCCTATAGCGTGTGGGCTGAATTTGAAAGACAACCGTTTATCCCGCCCCTCGGATGGAGCCCTGCCAATGGTGTGTTCCCAGACAGAGACAGAGCAGAGCAGGGACCCCCTACTACATATATTATATAAAATTGAGTTGCACATTAAACTGGGCCTACGATAACTTGTAGGGCAGCCTAAAGCCTTTATTCATACCTTTTTCTAATGGTGCCCTACAATACGAAACTATTAAAATAATTATTATTGACATACTCATATATTTATACATTATGTTTTAATGTTAATCATACATGTAGCACAGTGAATCCTTGAAGCTTAACTGTATCTGTGGATGGCTACCTTAACTACAGGCTAGTAAGCCTGCCATCAATACTGTGTAAATAAAAATAAATCACACAATAGGCTGATTTTTCTTTGCTATTAATATGTTGGACTTATGTTTATGTAGCCTATACCTATATCGAGAGACGAGAGTGTGCATATCTACAGACAGAGGTGAAACTGAATCTCCTCAGAAATGCACACGCCTTTTCAAGAGTCATGCCTGCAGTTTGTAATGCAGGCTTACTGCTACAGTATAACTTTGTAGTCTCCCGATGACATCATCAGGGTCACTTCCTCAGACTTCACTGAGCTCCTCCAGAAGGACATACCATGAGTGGTAAACAGCGTGTGTAAAATTGGAGGAATGGCCCTTTAATAAAGTACGCTGAAGAAGCTTTAAGGTGTGGGCGTGTGTTTCACTGACCTGTGTGTGTTCGTATATGTCCCTGAAGCAGCCAGGGTCTGGAGAACGCCTTGCCACAGAGTTTACACACACAGGGCAGTGTGTGTGTCCTGATGTGCATCTTGAGTGCTCCCAGGCTGACGTACTCCTTCTCACAGTACTTACAGCTGAAGTGCTTCTTACTGCTCCACTCACACTGGAGCTGCTCGTGTTTGGCCAGGCCCGAGGAGCTCAAGTACTCTTTATGACAGTCCAAACACGCAAAGCTCCCCTGGCTGCTGCCGCCGTGAGGGATGGTTGGAAAGAGGGCCAGGAGAGGGAGGGATGAAGGGATGACGCTCTCTCTCCTCCTGTGGTCTCCTGTGATACACTGGATTCCCAGGTTCCCTTTGGTGCAGGATTCAGCTGGTTTGCAGGCATCTGCAGGGCTTCTACTGTAGCCCTCTGAAGAGTGGCCCAAAAATGAGAAAGGGGGGGTGGTGTTTGGAGAAGATGGCAGATGCAGTCGGTCTGCTCTGAGAGAAAGAGGACAGGAGGAGGAGGAGGAAGAGAGGGACTGGAATAGCCATGGGCTTGTGGCTGGACAATGATGACGAGGGGGGATGTCATTGTGTAGCAGAGAGTCTTCATGGGGGCTGCAGGGGACCTCTGCGGAACACACACACACACACACACACACACACACACACACACACACACACACACACACACACACACACACACACACACACACACACACACACACACACACACACACACACACACCTTACAGTATTATCAACAATATTAATTAAGCTTCATAATGCCTCGATGATATGTGTACATTTAAAGGAGAAATGTGTAATATATTTACTGTATTAAATCATAAAATGACCATGATATGTCATCAGATAATAATGGAACATGCTAAGTTGAAATACTTTCTTCTCTGACAACAATGCTAAATTTCCATTACGGTACGGAACGTTTTGGCCTGTGTGTTGTCGTCCACTAGCCTGGTCCTACCAGACTCTGGTCCACTAGCCTGGTTCTACCAGACTCTGGTCCATTTCATTGGTCCAGAGAGTCTGGCCACTCTCCATTGACAAGTGTTAACTTCCTTGAAGGTGGGTACTCTGTTGAAGTTTAAAACTATTGAATCTGCCCCGAGCCACTCTGGATCTGCCATAACCAATCACTAACGTTTGGTCATGATGTCGGCTTAGCATCGCTAGCGTTCGCCTTAGCCAACTCCCTCTGTTCGCTAATTGGACCGGTAAAGATTTGACCAGAGACAACCCAAGAATATACCAGACGGAGTACTGGAGGAAAATTAAAATTGAGTGGAAGTACGTAGGAGGGCGGAGCCAGGCTAGTCGTTGCCAGACATGAAACACAAACACAGCATGCTGCAGCCATTTTTTGATTGCAGTTGCATGATCAGAGACATGATAAAACACGGGTAAATATTGGATGCATTTTAAGATAGAGACACTCACACTGGCTGCGTGGCGTGAGTGTGTCAGCTGCGTGGCGTGTCCGTTTTTATTTTGGCTCCCATGTTAACAGGTTAGAGCTTGCACACTGCCTGCGTGACACGCACGTCTCAGGCACGGCTCGAGCCGCAACGAAAACGCGTGCATGCTAGAAATAGAACCAACGCCTATTTTTCACGCGACACGCAAGCATGGCAAAATAGAATAGGAAAAGATGTTTATATGTCATTTAGACACAAATACATATTAATAAATGACATGTTGATGTTTGAAATCTCTAGGTTTTGACATAAATGCAGCTATAAATGTAATTTAAAAAAATAATAGCCTAAATAATCTGTAGCCTATTTTGCCGTCAATACTGCCTACGTGGCTCGAGCCGCGCCTGAGACGTGCGTGTCACACAGGCAGTGTGTAAGCTCTAACCTGTTAACGTGGGAGCCAAAATAAAAACCGCCACGCAGCTGACACACTCACGCCACGCAGCCAGTGTGCAGGAGCCCTCAGGAATAAATCTCATCAGTGTCAGTGAGCCAAAAATGCAGCATGCTTGCACCAAGATCTAATAATGCTTTTGATTGGCTGCATGCAGGAAAAACACTACGCTACACACAAATATGTGTGTATTTTGAAAGGCGCGACTACCGTGTGCGTCACATAGGTATAAAGGAGCTGAAACAAAAGTGTACTGTCATGTGTAATGTTTTAAGTTCTTTTTGTTAAAATGGGTTTGATTAGTGCTGTCAGTTAAACACGTTATTAACGGCGTTAACGCACACCCATTTTAACGGCGTCAATTGTTTTTGATTAACGTTCTTTTTGGCCTAGCAAACGTTGTAGTTTTTTTTCACATGCTATTACAACAACTAGTAACGTTAGAAAAACTACAACACCACACCGAATCTAGCTAAACCGGAAACTAAACAACAGGCACGCCGCACACACTAGTTTGGGCTTGCGAGCCAGCCAGAGAGTAGTAGGCTAACATTGTGTGTAATGTCTGGAGCGCTACAAAGCAGAGCCTTTTACTGGCATGGATGACTGTCCCCAGGAATGGTGGTCCACACATGAAGGGGCACACAGTGAAATGGCCCGCACACGAATACTTAGCAACACCGGCCACATCGGTACCTTCTGAAAGGTTGTTTTCACTGTCTGGGCATGTTGTACAAAAGAAGCGAGCTTCCCTGTTTTCTGAAAATGTCAACAGGCTTGTCTGTTTGAGTGACTGGCTCAAAGCAAAGAAGTAGTTTACCTTTTATTGGTAACCGTTACTGTTCATTCTTTCTGAAATAAGAGGCTGGGTTGATGAGCCTCTGGTGAATAAAGAGCAGTAGCCTGACTGCTACATAGCAGTCAGGCTACTGCTCTTGAAAAGAAAGTATTGTAATGTTATTTTGTATCGCCCTGTTTTGATCCCTCAGAGAGGGTTGTTTGTGTGACAAAGTATTTCTTTCACCCTTTTATTGATGGACAGTGTTACATTGTGTGAGAGATTATTTGCTCCAAGTGAGAATGTTAGTGTGAAATTGAACACTACAGTATATGGCAATGTTGTTTTCAATAAAAAAACATTTGCACAAAGCAAGCCGATCCACTTTTCCATGTTGATAAGAACATTAAAATGAGAAAAAAAATAATGGGACAAAAAGAAATCAAGGGACATTTAGAATAGATAAAAATGTGCGATTAATTGCGATTAAACTATGACATTATTGCGATTAATCACGATTAAATATTTGAATCGTTTGACAGCACTCATTTTGATAAAATGTATCGTTCAGAAACCGGTATCAAATTGAGGGTATCGACACCCAGCACTATTGATAGTGTTGATATTGTAGGTATCAATCTGCCCGCTCCAGCTCTTTTCCAAACTTTAACACTGACTGTTGCTTATTTAGTCATGATTTTTTTTATGTCAAAAAGAAAACTAAAATCTTTTTAGGGGCTTAATTCTAATCCTAATCTTCAAAAATGCACTTACTGTGATACAGTCTTTGGAAACGTGCAGGAAATCGCCATTTGTGGTCCTTTTAAGCCAAACATTTAACAAGTTAAATTTAAATCACTGTATAGTTTCCTTTAAATAGTCAGTCTTATTACCAGGTCTTCTTTCTATTTCCTATTCTGATGGCAATAATGGAAGTTCATCAATACAGTGGGATGGGGATGAGGAAGGCTCAAGCTCACTTTAAGGGCTGTTTTGGAACAAATACAAAGGTGGAAGGAGGGATTTGTCAGAAGGAGCCTGGAAGGCTGCTACTAGCCTCTTGAGGCTGCTTAATGGGGCCCTTCTGGTCTCTCAAGGAGCTGGGGATGTTGCACCTGCTAAAACACAAAACTACATTTTGTTTGTGGCCAGACAAAACTGCCATGTCCCTTTATTCAGCATTATTTCCCTTACATAATCTTGTAAAGAGCTGAAACAGAAAGGTTGTGCTGGGTTTAAAACATTTAGTAGGATACATGACCACTCCAATGTCTTTAAATACTGTAAAACCTGACCTTCTAACCAGTCAGTTTGGTCAAAAAGAGGATGCATTTAATCTCTAATGGTTGTGAGCCACTGGACATCTAGAATAACAAAAAGTGCTAGTCTACTCTAAAAAAGCCTACTTACTTGAAACATTTAAGTAAAAGTCCAGCATTCACACTTCCGAGCAATAAAATACTTGGCTTGGCGTGTTCAATTAGCAACATATTCATTTGTAAAGATTATCTTTATGTAGGCTAGCAGGTGTACTGTTGTGTAGGCCTAATATCAATTTATATGTTAGCTGAGGTTACTGTATATTACCTGACATAACTTTATTCATTATTTCTATTTTGTAATAATAGCCAAGAGTAGGCCTACTGTGTTACTTTCCCTCCTCTGATCGTTATTCACACAGAGTGATGCGTTCAGGGAATGTGTCTTACCCTCAGTGTGTGAGCTCAGTCTTCCATAGTTTGCTCTCTTAGCGATGTGATGTTTCTTTACCAAGAAAGACCGCGGCATGTTGTCGCCCTCTTCACGGGCCGGAGTTGGTGTGGAGTGACGGTGGTCTACAGCCGGTTAACGGAACCAGCTGTCGGTGGTGTGACTTTAGAGTAACCCGCTTGTGATTCACAGCGGCGGGCCGGCGGCTGTGTGTCTGTCCGTCTGCGGCCTCGCGCATTCTCCCGTTGGTCAGGTGCGAGCCAAGGGTCGCGCGGGGGAATTTCCATACTCACAAGTGTTGAACCAATTACAATGAAAGGACAAGTGCAGGGGGCGGGCTATGTGTGTCAATCAGCATGCCCCAACAAAACAGGTGTATGAATGGTGATAGCCGCTCACTATAGAGGCACGGAAACACTCCACACTGGTGGTGGAGCTGCCGCCCCCCTTTTCATTATATGAAAACAGCTGATGGTAAATCTTAGCATCGCTTAAAAAGTCTCAGCATGAAACACAGCAGCATCAGCTTATTATAACTATAATTATAACATGATTGCATATAAGAGACAGAAGATTACCAAAGATGATCTTGCATTTCTGCATTTAATTTGAATGAAACCAGGGGCGTGACACACAATTCTGGGCCCTGTAGAAAGACATTCTCTATGGGCCCCTCCCCACATCCACAGCTATTCATTCCAGCATCTTTTTTGGCCCTCTTCACATGAGGGCCCTTGGTAATCAGTCCCCTTTACACCCCCAGTCCGACACCCATATGTATTTAAGGGTAAGTGCTTGTTTTGCCACTGACAGGCTCAGATTAATATTCTAAGTGTCTGACAACAATATAGAATGGATTTCTAAGGAGGTCGACCTTTCTGTTAAAGAGTAAGATCCTTTTTTTAATCATACCATTCAAAGTCGACCGAAACAAAATAAAACTATGAAAAGACGTTTTTGTTCGTCTTTGCAATTTTACAACCATCATAACTCTTTCCCATAGGAATTATTGTTGGGCCTTTGTAAATTATAGAGTGGGGTCTAGACCTACTCTATCTGTAAAGTGTCTTGAGATAACTCTTGTTATGATTTGATACTATAAATAAAATTGAATTGAATTGAATTGGTTACATTGCAGCCGTGGCTACCGGTTACAGCGTTCACCCTTAATTCTGGACCAATGTCAAAGATTGTTGTTCCCATCAGTCACTTAGACACAAAAACATAGGAACATACAGTACAGGCCAAAAGTTTGGACAACCTTCTCATTTAATGTGTTTCTTTATTTTCATGACTATTTACATTGTAGATTCTCACTGAAGGCATCAAAACTATGAATGAACACATATGGAATTATGTACTTAACAAAAAAGTGTGAAATAACTGAAAACATGTCTTATATTTTAGATTCTTCAAAGTAGCCACCCTTTGCTTTTTTTTGATAACTCTGCAAACCCTTGGTGTTCTCTCAATGAGCTTCATGAGGTAGTCACCTGAAATGGTTTTACCTTCACAGGTGTGCTTTGTCAGGGTTCATTAGTGGAATTATTTCCCTTATTAATAAAAAAGCAAAGGGTGGCTACTTTGAAGAATCTAAAATATAAGACATGTTTTCAGTTATTTCACACTTTTTTGTTAAGTACATAATTCCATATGTGTTCATTCATAGTTGTGATGCCTTCAGTGAGAATCTACAATGTAAATAGTCATTTGAATGAGAAGGTGTGTCCAAACTTTTGGCCTGTACTGTAGGGTCCAGGTTGATACAAATTGTTGTTACCCTTTAAGATCAGCATAACTTGCTGTATTAACAGTTAAGAGGCAAACTCATCATTATCTAATTTAAATACCTTTGAAAAAAGTAAGTCTATCCGTTTAAAAAACATTTCCTGAATTAACCGTACAGGTCAATGTTGCACAGGTCATTTTATTGGAATTACTAATGTTATGTCATTGTGAATAAGCACACACATTTACATAAATTCCACACTTAGGGCTCCTGCACAATGGCTGCGTGGTGTGAGCGTGTCAGCTGCGTGGCGTGTCCATTTTTATTTCGGCTCCCATGTTAACACACTGCCTGCGTGAAACGCACGTCTCAGGCGCGGCTCAAAAACACATGCATGCTAGAAATAGGACCAACGCCTATTTTTCACGCGTCATGTCATTTTGACACAAATACATATTAATAAATGACATTTTGATGTTTGAAAGTATCTAGGTTTTGACATAAATGCAAATATAAATGTAATTTTAAAAAAATTATTATAAATAATTATAAAAAAATAATAATTATCGATTTTAAATATTGCACCTGTCAATACAGAACGGAATATTCTGTAGCCTATTTTGCCGTCAATACTGCTGACGTTGTCTTTGCTGTAATCAGATCAGTATATATTTATTTATTTATTCATTTTATCAATGGGAACCATCCATGTGTCCAGACAAGGCTAGCAGCAGCAGCGTCGCGTCAGACACCTTTCTGGTGTGCAAAGACGTAGAAAACGCCACGCGGCCGCCACGCAGACTGACACGCAACAGAAACGCCACTCTCACGCCACGCAGCCAGTGTGCAGGAGCCCTTATGGCATTGGAGCCAGTCTGATAAAAATAAACCACTGATAGTTTTAAATCACATCATCATGACGAAAGTTTTCGTTTCAACCAAACACTACCAGTAGCTGCTTTGGCTGTGTCTGTTAGAGTGCTAGGTGTTTGATGAAACCAGATGCTGTGGGCAATATGCTTATAGGAAATGTATACAGTATGCACATTGTATGCAACAAAATACTCATGTAGGTTATTAAAAACCTTAAAAACAAACTGACATTGTTTGATGCAGGAACTGAAACTGCAAATAGAAAGGGGAATTACTTTGTACTGTAGATTGAAGGATTGTTTGTTTGTGTCCCCCCTGATCTATTGTAATGATGAGATTCATCTAAGAGAGTATGTGGTGTGTGGTGGAGTTTCCAGAAACACCACGTTGTGGTATGACGAGACAAAGGGAAAGCATAGACAACATCAGGTCATGGGTCTGGGGGACGAGTATATTGGGCCAGTCTCTCTAGAGATTCAAGGAGTCTATGTAGACAGCGGAGGAGGTCGGTGGGCCAGCCACATTTTTGGGTACTTCCCAGAGAGAGAGATAGGCTGAACTAGGAGTGTTCATTGAATGGTTCTGTGTAAGTCATCAAAATCTCCCGAACATTCTTCACGTATGTGAAATGAGTTGTGCTGCACCCGAGTTTTTCCTTAAAGCTACAGCGCGTAGTTTCTGTCGCCCCCGTGAGGAATTCTATGTAATGATAACACCACCGTTGTTGCATCCACATGATACAAGCCCTCCGTGATTGCGCACCACCCCCACCCCTCCTCCACGCAGTTGCTTGTAACCAAGGAGGACACGGAGGATTAAAAAAACATGATGGACTCTTCAGAAGAGGTAATCATCTTCACGAGTTTCTGAGCGCAAAAGTCACCGGATGATCCCAAGTGCAAATCCAGAGAGAGTTGTGTGGAGCTGATGGTCTTAATTAGCTTTGTAGCAACTCATTTGGCAATGGCTTGAATGGAACGACCATTCATTAATATTAAAAGTTACGCAGTATAGCTTTAACAGTGTAAAACAAAAAAACAACCACCCATGGTGCAACCGGCTCTTGCATCATGTTGCCGTGGCAGTAGCTCAGGCTGTAGGAAGTAGCTGGAGAGAGGTGCCAATTCACCTCCTGGGCACTGCCAAGGTGCTCTTGAGCAAGGCACAGAACCCCCAACTGCTCGAGGTGCCTGTCCGCAGATAGCTGCAGACCCCCTCCCTCTGACATCTCTCCCTTTGTGGTACTGAGCATGTGTGTGTAATTCATGCCTGTGTGTAATGTGTGTTCTAACAACAGAGGGAAAACATTGTAATTTCCCTTGTGGGATTAATTAAGTATTAATTATTATTGTTATTATATACTCTTGGGATATCCTCATCCTGCCTTCCTGTTACTACTGTCAGTATGTTATATATATATATATATATATACCCCACTGATGCTCAATGGAAACTTGAAATTAATTCAGAGACTATTACCTGCAGAATCAAAGTATTGAGTCTTTACCCCAACATTCTGGCAGCTAGAATAGATAAATAGATAGATAGATAGATAGATAGAGTGTGTGTATATGTATATATGTTTTGAATAATGAAACTTGTGGTATGTAGATTGAGTATGCGTATGTCATGGCAGCAGAAGTAACTTGTCAAATACGGTATAATGGACACCAACATTTTATTTATAAATAATGTACAGAACGGTTGGTTGAGTTATGGTTACATCGTGAAGAAATTGTGATAAATGTCATGCATACAAAGAGATGTTATATGTCTTATTCACTGCAACATGTCTGATCATCTGCCTGCCTGATGAATGCTCTTAGGTCACAAATGAAAACCCCTAATGTTGAGGACACGTGGCCAGTCTCAACATGCCTGCCACTGGTTTCCCTCCCAGCCTGGTCTGGGTATGGCGTTCACCTTGTACTTGGCCGGCTGGAGGACCACACCAAACTTACCCTCCAGACTGGGCAGAGAGTGGCCTGCTGGGACAGAGAAGGTGAAGCGCTGGAGGAGCCGCGACAGGAAGAGGAAAAGCTCCATCTTGGCCAAGGCCTCGCCCAGACACACCCGGAGACCGGCGCCAAACGGCAGGTAGCTGGACGACGGGATGATCAGCCCCGTGCCTTCACTGTTCAAGAACCGGCCTGCAGAGGAACAACACGGGAACCCATATCAACACACACAAGCAAAACTACAAGGTAAAGATTATATTAATAAGAGTCTTTTAGTTTAAGTTCTTTGTTTGTTTTGACTGACCAGGCTAAGGTGATGCAATGTCATCGTAAGTATATGTATGTATAGGTGTATGTGTGTATATCTATAAGCACAAGAAAATGTGTGTGTGTGTATGTATGTACAGGTGTATATATGAGCATATAGGTATGTGTATCCTTAATTTTATCTATTTTTCTTTTATTTCTGTAACCTCTGACACACCGTATATGTATCCATCTGTGTTGCATTGGTATTTGTTTTGTTTTGCTTTGTTAATTAAAATTAAAATAAATAAACTACAAGGTGTACATGAAAATCTGCATCATGCCAAAAAGTTATAAGGATTCTCAGTTCTGTTGCAAGGACCACATGCTATCAGTACTATCCTAAAAGTTCAATTCATTTCAATTTCAAACAGAGTTCTCACCATTCTTTTGGTTTTCTTAGTCCAGCATTTAAGATATAATAAAATGGAGGTGAATTTCTAATTCCAGAAAGGAGAGGTCTAGATTATCCTGAGCAGCTAGGATTTATTTTATTTTTTTCCGGAAAGACACATTGCTGTTGCTGCTAAATATTATTTTTCAATGTTGTGAGCACCGCAAATGAAGTTCTTGGGTGGATTATCAGTCAGTCTCTAGACACTTTTTTAAGTTTTATAATTCCTCAACATATGCTGCATGTCACCCAGAGTTTAAATGGTCTCTGGATTTCAAATACGTTCTTATTGCATTTGGATCATTGATTCCTGTATAATAAAATTGGCTCAGTTTGTTGATGGCTAGAGACTAGTTAATTTTTCCATTCTACATTCTGTGTCCTTATTAACAACAGAGATGGCTTATTACCTTGTATCATCTTTAATTGGGTTTGTTTTATATTTTGTTCATTTACCTGATGAAGTTCTGAGACCGAAACGTTGTATTTTTCTAAATAAATTATTGCTTGCATAATGGTCAGTGTGCAGGATTTTTCTCTAAACATATTGTGTTCAGTAAAAAAACAGACTTTACAATAGGCCTTTTCTCCAGCCGACATGTGAAAATGCCTACAGGCTCCATAAATCACATTCAACAATTACATTTCAGTGCATTACTGTCCAGAGTAAAACCTGGTATTTGACAGCAGTTTCCTCTCACCAGGGTCAAAGAGCTCTGGGTATTTCCATTCCTTCTCATCATGGTGCAGAGACCACAGGTTGATGATGACGCGAGTTCCTTTCCTCACTGTGAAATCCCCTATGCTAAAGACAGGCACAGACACAGAGAAGAACAAACTAAATGTTTGCAGTTTTGACACAAAATATGGAGCAACATTCTAAACATCAGTCCAGTGTCAGACCAGTTATGTGTACCAAGTCAGTATGACATGACTGGTGCTGTATATTCTCGCAATGCCAGACCTTCCTCCACGCTGCAGAGGAAGGTCTGGCTAGTCCACACAGCATCCCAGGATGGGAGAAAAACGTGCTCTGGTTTATTCTCAGGAGGGAACTTGTTTTGGTGGAACATGTGTACGTTCAAAGGTGGTTTCAGTCGTGCAACAGAAAACTCAGATTGGACAGATAGTCAAGCTAGCTGTCTGGATTTACCCTGCAGAGATCTGAGGAGCAGTTAACCATAGCCCTCACAAATCCACCGGAGGTTAGAACGCCAACACAAAGAAAGCGGAAGCTACCGGACAACAGGGCGAAAAAAGAGAAATCCGGCGGAATTTCCGGCAGCAACACCGGAAGTGGAACGTCATGGATATAGACTAGTGCTGTATTTATCAGTTGCATTGTTTCCATCCTGTCAGAGGTGGATAACAATGAATATCCCTGAATGAGATCTTCTTATGTCGGCATCCTTTTATATAGGCTACAGTCTGTGGTCGACACACATACAGACCCTGGGAAGCGCTTTTTCATTTTTCTCATGATTTATGTGAAAGCAACAACTGGAGACCCGTTCTACAGACAGGTGAAAACACGCACCTAGAGCTGTCCACCTGTAGACCTCAGAACAGCCTAATGTGCCGTGTGTTGAGTGTACCTGGTGTCACTGAGGGCCACGTGGGGGATGAGCAGCGGGGCCACAGGGCGGATCCGTAACACCTCCCTGATGGTGGCCTCCAGGTAGGGTAGACTGCCTCTGTCACTGAGCTGGGGGGACCGGTCCTCCCCCACCTTACTGTCCAGCTCCTCCTGGATACGCCTCTGCACCTAAACACACACGCACATTTTACACTCTGTTTGTAAGAGCATACTACACACAGGCCTGAAATACACACACACATGCTCAGGTCCTTTTACATGTACAAATGGAGAGACTGCTGAACAGGCGCCCTGAGCGGTTGGAGGGTGTGTGGAGGGGGGGGGGTTCTGTGCCTTGCTCAAGAGCGCCTTGGCAGTGCCCAGGAAGTGAACTGCCATCTCTCCAGCTACCAGTCCACACTCCGTACATTGGTGCGTAAAGGGACTTGAACCTGCGACCCTCAAGTTTACCAACACAACTCCCTACGGACTGAGCTACTGCCACCCCAAATATTAATATCATTTTTTAAACCAGTTTTGTTAATTGGGGTCTTATTTACTCAAGCATAATATACATTTTGTTCATCAAATTGTCAGAATTAACAGGAAAAAGCATGCAAACATGCTTACTGCCGTCTGTAGTACTTTTTCGAAATATAACTTTACATGTGATTCCCTCATAAAATACATAGATCAGAGCTTTCACGAGCTCTATCACCACCAACGTTTTGTGGTATCACGGTTGAGGATGTAGCATCTGTGACCCATCCCCCACAGGTTGCTGCCGGCATGGCTTTAAGTGTGAATTATCGTACATCATGATTTTCATCGGTCGCTGGGGGTCTGAAAATCCAAATGTGACTGTGATAGGCTGAAACATCTGTCAATAAAGCTGACATAGCTAGAAACATACTTATCCACAACTATAAACAAGACTCACATAAGGAGAAGTGAGATAACTAAACTGTGGAAATAGAATGACTAATTTCAATGGAGCCCGATTAGCATGTAGTGGACTCCAGAAGAACTACAGCTCAACGCACATAAGATTGGTTTCTGTACAGTACATGTTTGTGAAGTCACAAAATGCTAATTAAAAAAATAAAAATCAAACTTCAACACTTAACCAAGTTGAGTGTCGAGCATGTGGAAGACTAGACAGAAGAATACAGGTTAATGATATGGCTGTATGGCTAAATAAAAGCATTCCATCATCCCAACAGACAATCACTGTGTTCCAAACTGTTCCCTATCATGGAAACAGTGCACTATATAGAGTGGTCGCCATTTTGTAGTGGTGTTCGAATTCTCCGCCGTTAATTTCATTCACTATATAGTGCAATATAAAATACCCACAATGCACAGCTAATTTGAGTGTACATACGATGTTCCCTACATTTTACTCCCATATACCCACAATGCAACGCGGCCCTTTTTTCCCGGTGGAGAAGAAGAAGCTGAAAAGGAAAAATGGAGCGGGAAATGTAACATGCAACATATATACAAACGTACAACCTTTTACTTTTCTCCTGAGGGCTCGGTTGGTTTGAGGGATTCATTATAAGTCATTTTGTTTCAGTTTGTTTACCTGATGCTGGGCGCGCCCGCCTCCGTCGCATAAGTAACCGGCACATCTTCCGACGCAACGATGTTTTCAGTGCCGAAATCTGGTTTGGTCATTTCCTATATAGTTCACTATTTAATAAACACTATATAGGGCAGTGTTTATCAAATGGGGGTACGTTTACCCCTAGGGGTACTTTGGAGGACTGCAGAGTTTTTGCAAAATGTTTTTCAGTTACAAGGCTGTAGTTCTACTGTCTTTTTTTGCAAGTTTGTCACCTTTTTTTGAAAGTTTTGTCGTATGTTTTGACCTATTCTTGGCTTTCTTCCTTACTTTTTTCTACTGTCTTTTTTTCTAAGATTGTTGCTTTTTGGAATTTTTTGTTAATTTTCTCGCCCTAGTGTTGCCTTCCTTCTTTCTACTGTGTTTTTTTTCAAAGTTTTTATTGCTTTTTTGAAGTTTGTGTCTCTTTTTTCGACCTATTCTGGCCTTACTTTTTTTAATCAGCATCTAAAGGTTTTCCAGGTCCAAGGCTGTTGTTTAGTAAATCTATTGCTGACATCGCTGTATTCTTCCTCTTTATAGAGACTTTTTTTTCTACCAAAAATTAATTGCGCTGGTTAGGGGGTACATGGCTTAAAACACTGTTCAAAAGGGGGAACATTATTGAAAAAAGCTTGAGAACCAGTGATATAGGGAATAGAGGATGTATACCTGACCCAAGCCCGTAGGGACCCGTTGGGACCCGACAGAACCCGATGGGCCGGGCTGGGTTCACACAGATATTTAGAAATGATGTTTCGGGTCAGGCTCGGTCACATCAGCATGCCTCTTGTGCACGCCTGTGTTAACGTGCGCTTGTTGCCCCGTGTGCGCTGATGCGCTCATCTGTTGACATTTCCAAATGCCTTCCTACAGTTGCTTAATAAAAGCGGGCTTTCCATACAAACAAACGTACATTAGTCATTAACTGTATCGGGCTCGGGTCAGGCTAAGACATAAATATCTTAATTGCTGTCAGGCTCGGGCTGGGTTCGGTTACTGCTCTGTCGGACGCGGGCCGGGCTCGGACAGAAAAATGCGGCCGATCCGCACTCTAATAGGGAACAGTGAGTGAGTGAATGAGGGAACGGTTTCGAACACAGCTATTGTATGAAGGAGAGATTATTTTGAGGCCCACCTCTCTTGGCTGCTGCTCCAGCCTTACCTGTGGGTAATGGATGAGGTACGTGATGGCCCATTTGAGCACAGTGGTGGTGGTTTCCACGCCAGCTCCAAAGATGTCTCCCACAGTCATGAGGAGGTGGTCGTCACTGAGGCCCACCGACTCGGCACTGATCCCGGCGGTGTTGTTGTTCTCAGCGCTGCGTTTGGCTCTCAGCAGAGCGTCCAGCAGGTCTCTCTGCATATAGTCACTGTAGTCTGCCTGGGAGGGAGCACCGTGTCAATGTACACTCACACTCATAGTATACTGTACATTGCATTAGATGGAGTTTGCATTAAATAGATAAAGCAACTTAAAATGACTGTTACAGTGAAGTAGGGCTGCAACTAACGATCAGTTTCATTGTCGATTAATCTGTTGATTATTTTCTCGATTAATCGATAAGTTGTTTGGTCTCTAACAGGGTGAAAAATGTGGATCAGTGTTTCCCAAAAAGCCCAAGATGACATCCTCAAATGTCTTGTTTTGTCTACAATTCAAAGATATTCAGTTCACTGTCTCAGAGGAGAGAATAAAGTAGGAAATATTCACATTTAAAAAGCTGGAATCAGAGAAGTTTTGACATTTTTTTCATAATAAAATGAAACCGATTATCAAAATTGTTAGCAATTAATTGAATAATTGACAACTAATTGATTTAGCGATTAATCTTTGCAGTTCTGAAGTGAAGCATATCAGTAACAATGTGTAATAATAACAATCATTGCGAGCAAACAGCAGAGCAATCAGCAGAGACAGATTGGTTGACTGGGTTGCCGATCATGATGGTCAACATTGTCCTAGTTTCAAATATTACATATTTCTTCTTAAAAACTATGGATATGATGATGATTGATTGTTGAGTAGAGTTGGTGGATTCTGGTGAGGTCAGCAGCGGTGACCGTCAGCATGAAAGATACAGTTTTCCTTTGGGGATATAATTTAAAGGTTGAAAAAAGGTAATAAATTGCAATATATAGCAGAATAACACAAAAACCACAATAATATGGTATAGTATCGTACCGTGGGGGCCTCTGGGCCCAGTTTTTTTAAAGTAATCCGGTGGGATTTCGGATCATGGATTGGAGCAAATCTTGGAAATGGGTTTTTCAAAAGAAAAAGAGGGATTCCGAACTAAAATCAGATCATGTAATCCGATCTTACATTTGATCTGGATCAAACCTGCCTTTTGGGTTTTTCAAAACTTTGAACTCGGTATGGGATCTATTTGATCAACAACAACAAAAACAGGATTATCCTGATCCCACCATTCAGTTGTGATTTTTCGAACCAAATAAAATCAGAGGCTTTTTTTAAGTGAATGATCACAAATTCAATGTTTATTGATGATACATTTCTTCATATTTGAAGCATATGTGAAGCATGTCACATCTAATGAGATATGGACTATTGGATAGTATTATCTTTGTTTTGTTATTAAAACATTATAACAAAATAAGGAATGTAAAATGTTTCTGTTTATTACAGTGTTTCTGTTTCTTAAAATTAAAACAAACAATGGCTATTTGTGTATTTTGCCTACCTGGTGTTCTTTGCTGAGCCAGTAGGCTACACTGTTGGTTCCATTTAAGGCTCTGGTAAACAGGATTTGGTAATCCTGAAATTTGGTATTTGGATCACAGTGATCCAATCCAATGTTCCTTTAAAAAACTGGCATAAAAGTAAGATTGATCAGGTGATCCTGGATAGCAAAACATGGGATTTCCAAATCTGGATAATTTTTATCCAGATTAAATTTTTTGAAAAACTGTACCCCCTAGTAGTTACATAGCTGGGTAGAGGTCATAAGCAGCTGTGGACCTCCAGAGAAATATCATTGAAAAAAAACACTAAAACCTTAACCATGAACTGGCAGGGACCCATTTAAAGGTCCATGGCATGAAAATTTCACTTTATGAGGTTTTTTAACATTAATATGCGTTCCCCCAGCCTGCCTATGGTCCCCCAGTGGCTAGAAATGGTGATAGGTGTAAACCGAGCCCTGGGTATCCTGCTCTGCCTTTGAGAAAATGAAAGCTCAGATGGACCAATCAGGAATCTTCTCCTTATGAGGTCATAAGGGGAAAGGTTACCTCCCCTTTCTCTGCTTTGCCCACCCAGAGAATTTGGTCCACCCATGAGAGAGAGACATCATGGCTTTCAAACGATCAAAGTGGCAGTTGGTCAAGGCCACACCCCCACCCTCCGCCTTGCACCCCCCCCTCCTCAATAGCATAAAGACACAGAAATGGCACATCCTAAGGAAAACTCATTGTGGGACTGGCTCTAGTGGCTGGAATTCTGCACCAAGGCTGAATTTCGGGAAAGTGTCTTCAGATACAGTATTAGGGGACCACTAAGGTCTATATAAAAGAGACTTCAGATACAGTATTAGGGGACCACTAAGGTCTATATAAAAGAGACTTCAGATACAGTATTAGGGGGACCACTAAGGTCTATATAAAAGAGACTTCAGATACAGTATTAGGGGGACCACTAAGGTCTATATAAAAGAGACTTCAGATACAGTATTAGGGGGACCACTAAGGTCTATATAAAAGAGACTTCAGATACAGTATTAGGGGACCACTAAGGTCTATATAAAAGAGACTTCAGATACAGTATTAGGGGACCACTAAGGTCTATATAAAAGCATCCAAAAAGCAGCATGTCATAGGACCTTTAAACTCACTGAGTTTTTACTAGAAGATTTTGCTAACAAGACTTAAAACTTGCTTGATTTTGTCGGAACGTCAAGACGGGAAAAAGACTGATTTAAGACTGACTGGGATTGAGTTTTATGACCACCTTACACCAAACGATTGAGAAGACTGGAGCGCGCCCCGACTCTAACAAGACTCTCGGGCCAGTTGTTCAAAGGTAAACTGATCGGATTTTGGTTATCGGATTGGATCAAATCTTGAAAATGGGTTGTTTAAAAGGGAAAGAAGGAATCTGAAATCAGATTAGATCACGGAATCCAATCCTAGTTTTAATCTGGATCAAACCTTCAGTTTGTGTTGTTCAAAACTTGTCAGTAGGATTTGGATAACTTTGATCCAAAAAAACAGGATTATCCTGATCTCAACAGAGGGTGGGATTTCAAGGTGGATTCCACGAAGAAAATGTAGTAAAACTTATCAATTATAATACATTTGTATCATTTAGTGTATACTTTTATTTATATTTTGCACTTGACTTGTGTAACCGTTGTAACAGTGATAAAGTAGATAAAGTAGACATAGTCTACCAATTAAGCTATTCAGTATAGTAAAGTAAAAATAAAATAAAAATAGAAATGATCTTGTCCCCATGTCTAAACGAGAAACTGAAAGAGCAGAAGCACAGATAGTCCTGGCAGAGGAACTAATCAAGCTGACCAAACTGCAGCAAACCAGAGCCACACTTCAGATCCGCCTCCTAAAAGCAGGGCTTGGAAATGCTGGTCTCTCCTCCTCAGATGAAGAAGAACCCTGAACATTCTTTATTTATCTAAATTTTCAAAATTTCCACAATGTATTTGTTAATGTATATTTGTTTTTATTTGTTGTGGCTCAGATGAGGGGTCATAAAAGAAATTATGAATGGAAGTGGATGGTTATGTTATTTTTGTGTTTTGTCTCAAAATAAGAAACCCTTACAGTGACCCCATGTTGGCTCTTCTACCTGTTCTTTACATAGCTGGAAGCCCACATTGTGATATGTTGTCCCATTTAGAGCACTGGTAATCCAGATTTGGTAATCTTGAAAACTGTGTATGTGGATTAGAGTGATCCGGTCCAATGTTGCTTTGAAAAGCCGGCCTAAAAGTAAGACAGATTACCTGATCCCGAATAGCAAAAAATTCTGATCATTTTGATCCAGGTTAAATGTTTTGAACAACTGGCCCCTCATGATTTCATTACAATTTTGGAAATTTGTCTCCAATAGTATAATCGCTTGAAAAGTCGTTTGGTGTAAGATCGGCTACAAAGATTAGACTACAAAGAAAGACAAGTTTTACATTTCCGCATTATAACGTGTTTGTTACAAAGTGACCCACGTTTGTCTCTGAAGTAAAGGCTGGACTACAATAGAGCTGTTTGGAGCAGTTGGTGAACAGTGTTTTCTCTTGGAGATGGTAAGTGCCTTTGGGGGGGACTTTGGGCTTTTTCACTTTGTAAACCTATTACATGCCCAAAAAAGATATATAACACAATAAAGGAAAGGGAAAAAGCCAAAAAGCATAATATGAGCACTTTAAAAGAATTCAAAGTGTGCCACTGTCTCTATTTTCCCTATAATAAGTGGACTATTTTGAAGAAACAACTCGCATATCTAGAAATTCTTCTGTGCAGGTGCATAATAATGACAAATGACATAGTCCTTTCCAGGAACTTCCCACAGAGATTATAGTTACAGATTGTGGCCACTCAAACCATCTTTACCCCATTAGTGACAGCACAGGGAACATTATGAGCAAGAGGCCAACTGTACCTTGTGTTCATCGTATTTCTTCTGAAGAAGTTCGTCTCTGACTGAAACACACTGCTTCAGAAGACACAGGTCTGCATTAGGAAACATCTGGGGCAAAATTAAAAATTATTAACATAATGACGTCTGTTGTATAATGAGTGCATGTATATTTTCAATAGACAGGTTAATACAAATATAAACAGTATTTTGTCTAAGTCTCTCTATTTTGTACCAGCATTGAGTTAAGTTGGATGGTTGTATTAAATATTTTTCAACGTTGAAGGTGTTAGGAAAAAATTTTAACATCCAAAATTAAAAACTGCATTTAAATCAGTATAACCACTGTAAAGAAACAATGCTCATTTTACACTGTCATGAAGGGGACTCTTCTTTTTCTTTTCTTTTTGTTTATAGTGGAATACAACTGATCAACGTGAAGACACACATGGAACGGTACAAGACAAAAGGAGCTAAAATGGGGGACATAATGTTTGCTTAGATTATTTCATTTTAATACGCACCTGGTGTGTGTGTGTGTGTGTGTGTGTGTGTGTCTGTGTGTGTGTGTCCCAAAGGACAGAGGATAGCGAGGCGGTGGGGCGGATCCAGGGTGGGACATTTAGGAACAGCTGGGTCAGTGTTACCAACGCCCAGATAAGTCGTTTGTTCAAGCTGCATTTACCAACTATATTTAGTCGGGTCAAATTTGACCCATATTCAAAACGTTTCTACATCAGAAATTTGGGGTTCTTTCAACCAAATTGTCAAAAACATTATGTGGATGGTTCCAACAAAAATTACTCTTCACAAGTAAAATAAAAGATCAGCTCAGTACTTTCATTGAATTTGGATGTTTTATTCAATTTTATAGCATTTGGAGAAAAAAAAAGAAGATAAAAGAACGTGAAAAGAGTGAGAAAAATGTCGGTTCAAAAACGTAGGGAAAAAAAACACCAAAAAAGCGCAGGAAAAATGTGACAAAAACATCAGTAAGAAGTGACAAAAAAAGGTATAAAAAACTTTGGGGAAAAGCGACCACAACGTTGAAAAAAATGAGTCAATTTTGACCCAGAAAAATTCAAAGTTGCACGGTCGACGGGGAGGCCAACACAAGGGTTAAATGTATAGTGACAGCACCCTCTAGTGGCCGTAGTACTTCTGAAGGGAGCAGAGCAGGAAATAAGGTGAGGTGGGAGGGGTAAACCAGGGAGGGCTCTTCAGTGTTTTTTAAGCCAAGGACCCCTTAACTGAAAGAGAGATGGAGCAGGGACCCCGTAATACATATATTGTATAACATTAGGTTGCATAATAAACTGGGCCTACAATGACATACAGGGCGGCCTAAAGCCTTTATTTATACCCTTTTTGCATAGAATACTAAGCTATTTAAATGTAATAATTATAATAATAATTGATTCACTGTGCCAATCCTTGAAGGAACACGCCGACTTATTGGGACTTTGACTTATTCCCCGTATCCCCCAGAGTTAGATAAGTCCATACATACCCTTCTCATCTCTGTGTGTGTTGTAACTTTGTCTGACGCACCCACCGCTAGCCTAGCTTAGCACAGATCCTGGAAGTAACTGGCTCCATCTAGCCTAGCTTAGCACAGATCCTGGAAGTAACTGGCTCCATCTAGCCTAGCTTAGCACAGATCCTGGAGGTAACCGGCTCCATCTAGCCTACTGCTCCCAATAAGTGACAAAATAACGCCAACATTTTCCTATTTCCATCTTATGATTTGCATAGTCACAGGGTGTACAAATAACAAGGTCACATGACACACAGCCATCTTCTAACCGTATACATACTGGGAACTATATTCTCAGAAAGGCGAAGCACTGCTACTGCTGCTACTTGGGCGGAGTGATTTGCTCACAGCAACTGAGCGTACTCCAGGCGAACTTTCTGCTCCTCACCACGGGGCTTCTTACGGGATTATGGGAAATGTGGTCTATACCGTTAAGACAGTGGCTAGTTATTGCTTTTCCTGGTACGCAGCAAATGTCAATAGTAACTAACTTAAATAAAATAAAACTAATTTAATAAAACTAATAACATACATTGATGTTGAAAAATACTCAGGATGCTCTTTAATGGTGTTACTGTACATCTCCTGTATGTTTAGATTAGAGCAGATGAGATAGACTTTATTGATCCCAAATTGGGAAATGTCAATCTACAGCAGCGAAATATCAGACACACAGCACACATACAAGAAGTAATGAATAGGATAGAATACTGGTACACATATTCAAAAAATACAGATAGAAAAAATACAAAGGAAAGACTGTAGAAAACATACAGTATATAGTTGGGAATACTTAACAACTTAAATAGTATTTATAAAGATGTAAGCAAAACCTATGTTTGAGCAAGTTGTATTGTGATGTATATGAGTCTAATCTAACACTTAGTGATGGAGTGTTAAAAAGTTGTATTGACTGTGGTAGGAATGATTTCTTGTAGTGCTATGTCTTCTTGTTTATTGCGTCATTTCCTCATTACATAAGGTCCTGTTCTAACGTTGTGTTTGAGTTGTGTACCTGTAACCAGGGGAAGATGTCCACCAGGCTGTCCTTTGCCACAGTGTCCACGATGCCCTGGCTGTAGCGCAGCATGGCCTCAAACTCTGGGTCCCCGCGGCGGTACGAGGAGTTGAAGCAGAGCGAACAGATGACGTTGGTGACGGCCCGAGTCAGCTCAGGAGACAGATCCAGGGCCAGGCCGCCAGCTGCTGCCTCAGACAGGACGGAGCACAGGGACTGGGCCTCTGCACAGACTGAGCAGGACACAGGCAACACCCCATCTTTCTGACATGTTACAATGCTTACTCTAAAACTGGTATCCAAAAGTTCACTCACTTTTTACTTTATATTGTGTGTGTGTGTGTGTGTGTGCGTGTGTGTGTGTGTGTGTGTATGCGTGCGTGCGTGTGTGTGCGTGTATGTGTGCTTGTGTGTGTGTGTGTGTGTGTGTGCGTGTATGTGTGCGTGTATGTGTGGTTGTGTGTGTGTGTGTGTGTGTGTGTGTGTGTGTCTGTGTGTGTGTATGCGTGCGTGCGTGTGTCAGGGTAACCACCTAAAACGAAAATAAGCACAAACAATTTTTTTGTAAACTGAAACTAAATAAAAACTTAAACCTTTAAGAAAAACTAAAACTAAACTGAAACTATATTGCCAGGTTAAAAACTATTAAAAAAATAATAAATAAGTTTCTGTTTTTTAGCTATAATTTATCTCACTACTTTAAAAAAAGGTGACAGCGTGAATTTTGGTCAACTCTCGAGACATTGAACTTGACTTAAGTTGGCGCTGTGACGTAATTGCTTCACTTGGGACACTAAAGTAGCACAAAGATTCAACATCAGGGCTATTCCTCAACAATGGATTCTGTATCTATATGTAGCTACATCATACTGAGACATTATAACTGGCCCTGACATAAACAACCTCACACTAAAAACACACTCCGAAAACAAACTCACACTAAACTGAAATTAAATTGAAAAGTCAACTTGGTGTGTGTGTGTATCACAGTCATTTAAACTACTTAACTACTACTACACTGCTGGTTAGTTTAATGTACACTATAACAATGCATTATATTTATATAGACTGATCGTATAGTGTGTATGGAAATATAAGCTATCAGATAATGTAGTGCAATAAAAAGTACAGTATGGTCTACCAAGATGTAGTGGAGCTGAGGTATAAAGTATAAGGAAAAAGAAAAAACTCAATGAACTCAAAATTGAGCTTGTGGTTCGATCCCTGGCCCTGCAGTCCAATGCCGAAGTGTCCTTGGGCAAGACACTGAACCCTGAATTGCCCCTGATGCTGCGCATCGGAGTGTAAATGTGAGTGAGTGTTTATCTGATGAGCAGGTGACCTTGTACGGCAGCCTCGGCCACAGTGTGTAAATGTGTGTGAATGGTGAATGGTTCCTGTACTATGTTAAAGCGCTATATAAAAACAGTCCATTTACATCTTCAACATGCACTTGACATTGACATGTAAGCATTGATATATAAACAAAAGGGACATAAGGAAGCTCTACCCATAATCCTACACTACACCCCCATTTCTACATGTCATCGTCCCGTTGTCCTCCTATGTCCCTGTCCTGCATCCAACTCAAATATCCAATTCACCTGTAAGTCGATGGACGGCTAGTTAACAAGACAAAGTATTTTTTCAGTGTGGTATTTGTACTGTACTTTACAGTACTGTACTGTACTGTAACATAGAGAGTAACAGTGACACTGCTTCCTAAAAAAAACCAAAAGTATCCGCATGGTGAGATCCCACTAGATCAGAGGTCAGCACCTTTTTTGCCATTTTTGGCTATAAGTAATTAAAAAAATCTGTCTGGAGCCACAAAACATATTTGAACCTTTAAATGACAAAGCCTATTATGTCTAAATTAGCATATCAACGTTCCTAATATGTCTAAATGAACATTCATTAATATGGTGATGTTTATTGCCATTTTTATGGTTATAGTTATTATGCTTTTTTTGAACAATTCCAGAACAAGCACACTGCATGATGAGAGAAAGCAAGCGATTTCAGAACTGCTGCAGAAAGCAGAGAAAAAGAAAAAGTTTTTTTAAGAATTGTGTGTGTGTGTGTGTGTTTTTTTTTTATAATTCTTAAAAAAAACCTTTCTCTCATCCCGACCTGGATACTTTTTTTTAGCAAATGCAGTATACTTGTTCTGGAAATGTCTTTCAATATTACTTTTTGGGGATTTGGACATCTGTTTTGGGGTAATTGGAGGACTGGCCCTTTAACTGATCACCTGTGTATCTGTTTTATCCGTTTTAGTCCCTATTTTTGATGCTTTTGGCGCTTTTGTCACTTTCTTCAACACTTTTTTTATATTTATAGTCATTAAACTTAATGTATATGACATTTTACCTAATTTTTGAGTTATAAAAAAAGCAGAAATTATGAATTAATTTGAATAATAGTTAAGATCAGAGGATGTTGAGTGTATCACAGACTGGTTTTTTTTTCAAATGATATGAAATTGAATAAAAAACCCAAACATCAATGGAAGTAATCATTAATTTTACCTGTGAAGAATGATGCATGGGTCCCATACAACCTACATGCACGCATCCACGTTATTTCGGGGGCAATTTGGTTGCAAGAAACCCATATTTCTGGTATTAAAAACTTTGAAAACAGGTCAAATTTGACCCGAGGACAACACAAGGGATAAGAAGAAGAAGAATCACGTTGGAGGAGTGTAGAGAGAACTGTACTCACTCATCTTCTCGATGGAGGCAGAGCCCTCCCCAAACATGCACAGGGCTCCATGGACTATCTTCCTGTGGAATCTCCAGGTAGCGCTGTAGTCTCCAAACGCAATGTCTTTCCCATCTCTGGTCAGGACGTCTGTGGTTACCTTCATCACACACAGGACGGGGATGGAAAAAGGGGGAAAAACATAAATGACAACTGCAAAGAAGAAGAAGAAGACAATGAAGAAGAGGTCTACTCACAGTTCTGGGTCTTCCTGCAAATATCTTTCCCTTCTTCAGCAGGATTTCTTTGGCGTGTGTGTGCTGGTTGATGACGATGACACAGTGGGAGCCCATCATCAGAGAGTACGTCTGTCCGTATTTCTTCTGCAGTTCTTTAAAAAGCACGTGAGGAGGGTGTGGGCTTCGCAGGCTCAGCAGACTGCCGATCAGGGGTAGCGCTGGGAGACGGGGGGGCTCCTGGGGGCCACAAGCTGACATCTTGAGCTTCAGACGCAGCGCTAGCAAAGCCAGGCCCACGGCCAAAATCACACACAGACACAGAAACCAAGCCATAGCCACAGCAGAGGGCCCTGACAGAGGGGGGGTGTTTCAGCGGAGGCCAAGCATCACAGAGAGGAGCTCTGCAGGAAGGCGCTGAGCTGCTGCAGGGACCGCCTTTTATGCAGCTCCTTCAATGCCAAATCCTTGACTCTGAATTCTTCAGGCCGGGCCAACTTCAACAAGATAAGATGACACTTGATTCACTGAACTAAGTGCATTACTGTATTGAAGTAAAATTTGAGGTAGCCTTGAACTTTTATATTTCAAAGGAAACTTCTAAGAACAAATGCTAAATATCACTGCATCACAACCAAATGGGTTGATTTATGGAACAGCTGCAGTGAAGAGATGAAATCATGTACAACAATGAGCAATTTTAAGAGACTATTTAAATTGAATATATTGAATGGATACGAAAATGACTCGGGGGATAGTATTGTATACTGACTGATGGTTTCTGGGCTTATATAGCCTACTACGTCTAGTTGGGATCGGTTATTCGGTTTGATATAGACGGAAACAAAGAAGATAGATGGAAAAGATATTTTTTTTGTAAATGTGTGTGTGTATGCATGTATGTATGCATCTGTGTCTATGTGTATGCATGTGTTTATGTGAGTGTAGGTAGGTAGATATACGATGTATGTGTACGTATAAATAAGAAGCATCAAATTGTTTTATATTTAACTTAAGGATAAAAATAGAAAAAGGGGGTAGGTATTTTTTTTAACTTCTTCCCACTCCTTTTTGAACATGGGAATTTCTTATTTGAATCATTTATAATAATTTTGGAAGATTGTGCTGAGATGTGCATGTCCTTATTTATCTGTTATTTTAATTGTATTATATATGTATGTATATATTTATATCTTGTTTTACACTGTTCTGGGTGCAGCTCTTATGAACGCCTTACAATTGTGTAGTTTAATGTACACCAGCATCTCCAATTTTATAAACTGCTCATATGTTTCATGTGTAAAATGTTCATCTGCAATGTAAGTCAGATAACTACTGCCAGATAAATGGAAATGGCCTAGTTAGTGTACTGTATGATGTATACTTTTTTAAATGTACCCCTGTTGGGGAAATTCAATTTAAATTTATTTAACTCGAAAATGTTAAGTGGCAGAAAATTGAATAGGCCTACTCAAGTATTTAGTTTAGTTTAGTAGTTTATTTTGAACAAGCTGCTTAAAATACAACACAATAATATGATATACAATAATGCAACACCATGAGAGGGGCCATTTTGAGTAGCCTACTTTACTATACTGATAATACCTCTTTATTTGGAGCCTACTTAAAGTAAAATGTTGCCAGTGCAGTATTTGGATTTGTACTTTATTGACTACAGGAGTCAAACTGTGACGGCTGAGAATGACCTTGTTAGATATGAATGCATGTGGAAATGAAATACGAAGGAAAGTCGATTCATTCGTTTTTAGTTTTGCAAGATTATGAATTTTAAAGTGATACAATTCTTACTGGAATACTAGTGGACGCGTTGCTGTGTATTTTGACCCTGCCCACGCACCATCGCTAGCCAAAACAGAAAATGGCGTCAGCTGAGTCCCAGCCGCGGTTTGGTCAGTCTGTCAAAGGCTTACTATCCGATAAAGTGGGCTCCTGTAGCGGGGATGTGATCGCAATGACCCGTCAAGTGCTGAAGGGATCCCGTAGTCAGGAGGTAAAACGATACGAGTGATTTAGTCACAAGAAATCCGTCGCTGTAGCTTCATCTAAATGGGAACGAGCTAACCTAGCTAGCTAGCTAGCTAGCTAGAGAACAAACGGAAACGTCATTTTGTATTCAAAATAAAAGCATTGCCAGTAACGTTACTTAAACGTTACGTTAACGTTATGTTAACATTACACCCACCATAATTGCCCCGGAGTCCATCAGTAGGGATTCAAAATTGACCTTCAGGTTTTATTTTGGTTAGCTTAAGACTGCGTTTGCTTTTTAATGTAGCTAACAAACGTCTTCGATAAAAGTGTATAACGTGTGTTATAAGTTATTAGAATGCAGTGGTGTAGCTAATGTAATTAAGTACATTTACTCAAGTATTGGAGCTACTTTAGTACAAATTTGAGGTCTTTTCTTTTCATGCTACTTTCCACTTTTACTCGGCTACATTTCACAGATAAATATTGTACTTTTTACTCCACTACATTCATCTGTTACAGCTTAAGTTACTTTACAAATTAAGATTTATATATATATATATATATATATATATATATATATATATATATATATATATATATATTATTTTTTTTAAAAATATAACTGCCTAAAAGTCCAGCTGAAATGATTAGACCATTAAACCAGTTTCTAAAATGGGAGGCTTTTTTTACTTTTAATACTTTAAGTACATTTTCCTGAAGATACTTACATACTTTTACTAAAGTAACATTTTCAATGCAGGACTTTTACTTGTAACAGTGTATTTTTACAGTGTGGTATTTGTACTTTTACTTACGTTAAGGATCTGAATTAGACCTGCACGATTCAGGGAAAAATATGAATTACGATTTTTTTAACTTAGAATTGATATCACGATTATCTGCAACAATTTTTTTCTCACGAGGTGTAATGTTTATTGCACACATGAACCATGACAAAACAAAACAAATTGACAGTTACAAACTTATGTGCATCCCCACAAGCCTGTAAACACAGAGGCTTCAATGAATAAAGAAAATAAAGTACATACTGGCCATTTAAGTAGGCCTACAGTAGGCTACTAGAAATAGGGACATATAACACACAGAACTAAATATGGCCCTGATACCGGCTTTATCTGAACTCCTCTTCTTTACATAATTAAAACATGTCAATGTCAAACCCTTTCAATAAATTAATTGGAGAAAAATAATTTAAAAATTAAATCGCGAACAGGGTATGAATCAAGACCGCAATTTTATAACAATTTATTGTGCAGACCTAATCTGAATGCTTCTTCCACCCCTGTACAAAAATGTAACTGAACGTTAAACATTGGTCTAATATTATTATATTTCCACTGACAAACCTAATAACATAACTTCTTCGTAGACGAAAGCCGCCTCGGTTAAACCTTTTGTTGCAACTAATCGAGCTAAAACGATTAATGAGTGACGTTATTCGATGAATCGTTTTATTTGCTTTGATTGATCGCTGCTGTTTCTTTGGATTCTGTGGTATTAATCTAAATATGTTGCCTATAAAAACAAGCAATTTGAAGACTTAACTTTTAGCTTTTATTTGTGTTGTGAATATGTTCCATTCTGTAACAGCTCTGAACAAAGCCTCGCTCATTTGTTTCAATTGGTATCATACATTAGTTTAATACATTGCCTCTTTCTTATCTTTCTACTCGCGTCATGAAAGTGAATGGAGCAATTGTAGGCCTAAATATTCCTGTGTGTATCATTCAACCTTTAGAACATTATGAACTGAACCCTGCTTCGTGCCTCGTCCTCCCAGATTTTGTAACTTTCAGAATCAAATCACAGTAGTCGAGCCAGTAGATGATAGGATAGGAACCACAACAACAATGGTGATCAGATTTTTTTATTCATTCTTTTACTTTTTGCTGACATTTTACAGGCAAAGGATTAATTCATAGCCTGGATGCCAGCCAAATTTAGCCCCGCCCACAACATTTGAGGTCGGGAAGTTCGGTCTGGACTGTAACTATGCTCCGACCAGAGCTGTTCGGACCTATCAAATTGTCAGGGCGGGCTTTATACGATGATGGACAGATGATCAACAGTAACGTAATCAACCACGTCACCAAAGAGCGCTTGGGTTGAATTTGTTTACAAACAAAGATGGCTGCCATCACGCCTGTAATAGAAGATATCGACAACGCATTCATTTTAAAAGAGGAACAGAGAACCGCGATCGAGGCGTTTGTCGATCGGAAATGTTTTTGCCGTCCTTCCTACGGGATTCGGCAAAAGTTATCAGCTGGCCCCATACGTCTGGCTCAACATACGTCACATTCTCCGTTGCTCTGATTGGTTGTAGGTCTATCCAATTGAGTGCAGAGGCATTTCCTTTCCCGGTTCGGTTGAAACACGCCCCATAATCCCAGCTAGGGTTGGGCATCGAGAACCAATTCCTAATCGGAATCGTTTCAAAAATTACGATTCCATCGGAATCGTTTCTTTATTGGAATCATTTTGGAATCGTTTGGAGGATTTGGTTTCAAATCTGATCATCCCTTCCCAATTTAACATGCGCAAGTTTTGGTTTCCGTAGCGACCAGGCGTTTGTTGTGTTGCAGCCATGGAGCACAGTAAGCGGCGCTCTAGTGTGGCTTTATTTTACGTTGAAAAAGCTGTACAACTGCAAACCACCGTTGAATCAAAATAAAACTTTCCTCTTATTTGTGAAATAAGCATGTGACCCGTTTGAACTCCACCCCTCAAAGAATCGGAATCAAGAATCGATAAGAACCGGAATCGAAAGGAAGAATTGGGATTGGAATCAGAATCGTTAAAATCAAACGATGCCCAACCCTAATCCCAGCCCAATGGAGCAGCATCAGACTCATATTCTGACTAGAATCTGAGTATAACCACGTCAGCATAATTAATTCATGCAAAGGCATGGGCACAGTATTCCAGTTCCAGCTTTCCAATTCCAGCAAAAAATAAATAAATAAATAAAATTAAAATTGTGTATATATATACACACACACACACACACACAATTTTATTTTTAAACACACTGGCAATAGTGGGTTAAAGGTAAGAGGAGCAAGCTTGTGACTGGGAGGTCATCGGTTCGATCCCCAGACGGACAGGATGAATCTGGGTGGGGAAAGAAAGAACAGCGCTTGTCCCTCATTACCACCACTGAGGTGCCCTTGAGCAAGGCCCTAACCCAAAAAGGCTCCTGCTCGGTGGCCAGCTCAATAGACTGTGGTTGTACTGGGCATGCATCAACAAAATTATTGACAGGTCGATTGGTAATACAAAGAATCAGTTGCAGCCCTAAATGCGTCTTGTTGTTGATGTCTTCTCCAGCTCCTTGGTCAAGCAGCACGAAATATGGTCATCCAGGAGGACGCCATCCTGCATTCTGAGGATGTAAGTATTAAAGTATAGAGTTAGTGAGTATATCTCTGATAATAGAACCAAGTACTGGAGACACTATTCACTGTTGATGAAGACAGCCGTACCATAAACTAAAGAGTTAAAGGACAATTCCGGCACTTACAAAGTTCTCAATGCTTTGGTTTACATGTAGGGACCTTCATTAAGCTACTGTGGAAGTTTGTTGTTGTTTTGAGCCTTGTTAGTGGTGTAAAAAATTCTGATTGACCATGTGCCCCGAAAGCTAGCATTAGCAGCTAACCACCGGTTCGCGGTAGCTTGTTGGAAGCTAGAGACGCATTCGATTAGCATGAAAACATGTCCCAGAGAACGTTTGACTCGTTACACATATGTTATTAACCCCTAGGTTCATTTTGCGCCGGAATAGTCCTTTACATGAACACCTCACACTGAAAAGATTACATTCCATCATACGGGCTTTCTGGTTTGTGCTTTTGACAGCTAAATGAAGTAATACAAAGTTATCTGCTCTTGTATGCAAGGGCGTAACTTTGTGTTCAACATGGATATATAACAGGGATAACAACCCCCCCCCCCATCCCCCTGTAAATTACACCTATGCTTGTATATACGATCCACAACCCAACATCATTATCATCTGTCTTCCAGAGTCTGAGAAAAATGTCCATTATCACCACACATTTACAATACCAGTAAGTATCAATCAGCTGCTTGTGAGTACAAACATTTGAATCTTTTGCTCGAATTGGAAGTAAATATTGAAAGTGTCTGTCTGTCTGTCTGTCTGTCTGTCACTAAGGCAGGAGGCCATCCAGAAGAAGTAAGTCTAAACACTACACTCTGTTTATGCTTCAGTATAAAAAAGCTGACATCAGTGTCTCAACAGTAAGCCATAACACACACACAGATAACGTGCACTGACTCCCCCCAGCGTGGAGCACTCAAAAAACCTGCAGGACCAGCTGAGACACCTGCTAAAGTGAGGGAGCAGCAGAGGACGCACCCCCACCCTCAGGGGGGACCCTGTGTCAACCAACAGGGGCTCAGCAGGAGGGTTCAATGTGGGATGATGATGATAATAATAATAACAACAACACACTGGTGGCCGGTGCTGCTGGGACAGGAAGGGATGTGCTGCTTTGTGCCTGGGCTTAAGAATCAATCCGCCATGCAAGGACCTTGGAAGTTATTTTTTTTATTGTTAAATGTTTTTGATTAATTGTATCACACTAATTTATTAAATCCCTTGTCTGTATCATCTCGTCTCCTCGTAATGCTGCCCTGTGAATCAAGTCAAACAGCACATAACTGTAAGTGTGTGTGAGTGGTAAAATACAGACCTGGAGAACAGGTGAAATATAGAGAGAGCTCTTATCAAAGCATAACTTCTGTAATACATTTGTATGGGAGTCAGTCTAGCACTTTTTTTTTTCAGTGAGTGAAGAGATTAGCTCCTGGCCTTGTATAATTGATATGCAATTACAGTTTTTGTCTGTAATCTGAAAGCATAGGTCATATTCTCAGAACTCAACACACACACACACACACACACACACACACACACAACTCTGCCTTCAAAACATTGGGCCTCATTCACCAATATCTTTTTTTTTTTAAGTTTAAGTTTAAGTTTAAGTTTTTTCTTAAATATGTTCTTAAGAAGGTTTCTAAGAAAAGTTTATGCCGGATTCATGACGTGTTCTTAAACAGCAGATTTGTTCGCACCTGTGTTCTTAGGATTGATGAATCCCACGTCTTCGTAACTGAAAGCGCGTGCCAGTTGTTCCTAATTAGCATAAGAAAACGCCCCACAAATTCCCATATAAGGACATGACACTTCCTGTGCACCTCCTGGGAGACAGGTTGTCGGAGCTTGTCGGAGCCGCGGTGGAGGAAGTACTGAATCTCAGTACTTAAATAAAAGTACAAATAACCAGAGACATATTTACTTTAGTAAAAGTAGAAGGTGTCCACAACCACAAACAAGGCCTGGCTTTTAAGAAAAGTTCCTATCCTAACCATGAAACGGAAATATGTTGTTAGAATCGGAATGCGGTTTTATTCATGGATGTATTTCATTTTCTTTAACCATGCAAGTAAGCAAATAAAGTGTGTGAAGCAGCGCAAATAGGGAGATGTGAACAGGTCCAGCCAAATAAATAAGATATGAACGCGTCTTACACAGCCTGGTGGAGGAGTAAACGACGCTGTGGAGAGAAATAGCAACTTTGATTTAAAAACGGGAATAATAAAAAAACAAACGTTTTCATTTTCACTTTTACCGGAGGCTGTATTACCGAGGGTCAGCGGCGCTGTCCCGGGCTCTGGAGCACCGGAGCCGGCATGGATCAGCGGTGCCCCATATATAGCCTACAGTATCTACGGCAACCAAACTTCACTGGTGAGACCGACGTGTGACGGTCAGGAAGACGATTTGGCAGAGGGGGGAAACTGATCAGAAAATGTAACGGAACATTGTAGAAATGTAGTGGAGTAGAAAGTATAGATAATTGCTGCAAAATGTAACCAAGTAAAAGTCAAAAGTATGCTATGCACTATTGAGTCTACTTAAGTAAAGTACAGATAGGTGAAAAATGTACTTAAGTACAGTTACGAAGAATTATTACATTGTTACATTCTACCACTGCATTTCGGCCCTATAAATAGCGATCAATCACCAAATAACGCAGGATTTAATCAGTTTAATTGCTGATGTAAATTGCAGTGTTAGTGTCTTTTTTGAATAATATGATTTTTTATCAACAAATGATCAGAAATACATTACAGTACAATACTATCATTGTAAACGACTGTAGAATTAAATAAAATGCAGTAAGCAATCATTTGGAGCAAATTGTCATCACTCAAATGTGCGTAAGAGTGCTTTTCAGTGTTCGTAGATTTTGTTCTTCGCTAAGAACAAATCCAAGTTAAGAAAACATTAGTGAATGCCAGAATCTTCGTAAAAGAGTGCTTAAGAAGGGTTTAAGAACACATTTATTTGTAAGAACGGTTGGTGAATGAGGCCCAATGTTGTCTTCTCAAAATAGAATGAATCATGAATACATTTCATATAAATGCCTTATCAGTGTCTTGTTTTTTATACCCAAATAATAAAAAAAACGTACTGTAATATAAACAAATGTGCCCCCCCACCCACACCCTCAAAAAAAAACTTTATACATCCCAACAAAAACAAAGTTGAAGTTGTACAGTATTCTACATACAGTAAATATAATAGGCTGTGGGTCTGGCCACAGCACCGTATCAACATGCAGCAATGTTCTCCCTGGTAGCGCAACAGGTGACGTTTGGCCTAGCATGGTGAATCCAGCCCTGAAAGGTGTCTACAGCTCTATCTACACATTCATCTTCCATAGCTTGTAGAAGAGATATATAAACGTTTGGGGGATGGCTGTCGAAGACGTTACGGTGAAGCTGGTCATGTGTGGTTGTAAGCTGCATCTCATCATCTTAACCTTTGTGCTGTCCTCGGGTCAAATCTGACCCATTTTTAAATCAGAATTGTGGGTTTCTTTGAACCAAATTGCCCCAAAAAAACATGAATGTGTGGCTGTACGTTGTATGGAAGCCATGTAACATTCTTGGCAGGTAAAATTAATGATTACTTTCATTGAATTGTGGGTATTTTTTTCTAATTTTATAGCATTTAAAATAAACTGTGATCCACTCAACATCCTCTGATCTTAACTATCAGTCAAAATAATCCACAATTTCAGTTTTTTTAAAGAAAAAAATAGGTATGTCATTTAAATTATGTTTATTGGCCATGTATTTAAATTGCCTCCTCGAGTTCTCCACTTGCCTCCCTTCCTCGTGCCAAAGGTCAGTTTAAAAGATTTTCGTCAGATTTTGAGAGGCGCTGAGCCGACCACTCATCAAGTGGAGCGTGGCGTGCTGCTGCAGGCCACGTCACGTTACGTCCCGTGCAGAAATGTCAAGTGGGAGAGATAAGGAAGGCTTCCGCCAACGTCGTATATAGTCTGGTGTGTGGGAACATTTTGGATTTTATGTTACCTATGATGATAGAGGAAATAAAACAATGGACAGAACTGCCACTGTGGGCATGTATTGTGCAACATGCATTCAATATGATAATTTTAGCTACAGTATATATCATATGCTGAAGTATATTTGAGTGTTAAAGATTAAAAGGAAAAAATAACAAGAACCGAAAACCATGACCCTAAACCGTGTTGTGCCTGAACGCGTTCACTGAACGATAGTCAGTGTTGTCAAACATCGCTTGGATTGACCGGTGTGTCTTTTGTAGGTTTTGAGAAGACAGAATTAATAACATGAAATGCTAAATTGGGGAAAGGACACAGGCCTTTTGAGTTCAGAGCTGCAGCAGGTGTTACTCAAATATACTACACTTACAACACTCGTTTCATTTGTGTTTAAATTATGCATTAAAAAGCAATCTTCTGTACTGCTGCGTTATTTACAATTTCCATTTTGTGACCGCTTTGATTTCAACTGTTAATATGACATAAACAAAGACATGTAAGCAGTGTGCCTCCCAAAAATGAAACTGAAGGCCCTGCCCACAGAGCAAAACATATATCTAGTTATTGTAATTCAAGATTGAGAAAGACTAAACTATTGTGGTGCGTGTGTCATGCTCCAGACTCCACAGTCTCATAGCAGCCCAGGGAACACGAAATGAAAAGTTGTGGAAGGTCTTTATTAAAAGAATATTCCTTTGATTGGCTGCATCGTCGGCACAGAGCCACGATAAGGGGGAAAGGAACTAACTTATCAGCAGCCTGAAGGCCAACAGCTGCTTGACCCTGACGGCGTCCCTGAGGCCACGCTGCCGAGTCCCGTTACCAGGATGTTGAGAGTTTGCTGCGGATGAGCTGGACATGCTGGCCTTCACTAGTCCGCAGAATCCATGTATGTCAGATAGTTCTAGAATTCTACAGATTCATTATAAGGATGCTGTGTTTCTGAGAGGGGATACACATGCGAGAGAAACACTATATGCACCAGCAGTGGAACCTTTCAGTCACTTTACATTTCTGGTGTAAAGGAAAGACATTTTGAAATAGCTGCATAAAGGGACAATTATTGTAAGCTTAAAAGGACCATGCCAGCTGTTGCTTTACCATATTTGATTTTGCAAACTTTAAAAGGGTAACTACCTTTTTTTTCAACCCTATTTCCCTATGTTTTTGTGTCCAAGTGACTGATGGGAACAACAATCTTGGACATTGGTCCAGTATTACGAGATCTCTACAGTAGGCAGCAGTGAAACAAGCTACATTGTAAGTTAATAGGACAATTGTCCAGCTTGTATTTACCTTCACAGAAGTGCTCGTTTTGCCCCTGACTGGCTCAGATTAATATTCTAAGTGTCTGACAACAGCCCTTTACCCCAAGTGAAGGAGTTCAAGTACCTTGGGGTATTGTTCGCGAGTGAGGGGACGATGGAGCGGGAGATATGGTCCTAGAATCGGCACGCTCCCTTTATCGCACCGTTGTTGACGAAAAGAGAGCTGAACCAGAAGGCAAAGCTCTCGATCTACCGGTCAGTTTTGGTTCCTACCCTCACCTATGGTCATGAAGGCTGACGGATGACTGAGCTTCTCACCCTATCCCCAAGGGTGGCTGGCGTCTCCCTTAGAGATCGGGTGAGATGCTCAGTCGTCCGTGAGGAGTTCAGAGTAGAGCAGCTGCTCCTTTGTGTCTAAAGGAGCCAGTTGAGGTGGTTCGGGTGGTTCAGGATGCCCCCTGGGCGCCTCCCTAGGGAGGTGTTCCAGGGGCGTCCAGCTGGGAGGAGGCCTCAGGGAAGACCCAGGACTAGGTGGAGGGACTATTGCTGCGTTCCGTTCAAATTTTTAGCCCGTAAGTTACAACTTCAAGTCACGACTTGGTAGCGTTCCAGGGTTCAAGTTAGGCTACCTAATGTTGACGTTAGCAAGCGCTAGCTTATACTAGCGATTTCTAGTCTGCGACATATTTTGGGCTTCATTTAATAAACATAACCTGTATCATATGTGTATTGTTTTGATTACAATGTGCGGAATTACTTTATGTTGTCCATTTATGTCTGTTTATTTCAATTTCTCACCTTTAATCTTAACCGGCGTCTTTACAGTATCAACAGGGGTCGCCATTGTTGTTTATGTGTGTGTGACGTCAAAAACTGTAACTGGGAGTCCAACCATCTGGTACCAGTTCACGGGGAGTAAGTTACAGGTTTGACTGATGTTCCAGGACACTTTCACGGGTAGAAGGTTGTGAAAAAAACGGGTTACGGGTTGCCTGGAACGCAGCATTAATCTCCACCCTGGCCTGGGAACGCCTCGGGATCCCCCAGTCAGAGCTGGTTAAAGGAGAACTCGGGGCAATTTTTACGTTAATCTTGACCGCTATATGTATACGAGTACTGTCGATAGCAAAAAAAACGAGCCGAATCAGTGCTAGCAACACGGAGCTGCTGCAGCTAATGCCGAGAGCTCCCACTCAGCTAAAACGGCAGTTATGGGGGCATAAGATAGAGAGTGCCTTTGAGCCTCTTAACAGACACAAAATGCAATTAAAATGTCTGTGCAACATGAACAGGGACCTTACATGACAACAAGAAGCATTTAGCAACTTAGCCATTGTTTAAACTCACCTACCCTCTTAGCTGCTAGCTGCCGTCATGGATGAGTGAGAGTGTTCAGCCAGGCTCCGGTAATAATCATCACGCAGCAGTTCCATGTGTATTTGTAGCATATATATCCATTTGTGTGCTGTCGTTGGTGAATATGAGTCTCTGCAGTGGCGAATTGTGTGGTAGTTTCCTTAGCCAGGCTAGCAGCCCGGACCGGCAGCCTTCTACTTCCTATAGCCGCCTCCCTCGCTTGCTGAGCCCGATAACAATCCAACAAGCGCCCGCTGGTCTGGTGGAGGTCTTCCAGAAGACCGTTCAAGCCTTCGCGGAGAAAAATTGTATTTTATTTCACCCTCACAAATAGGTAATTGTCACTGTAGTGGTAATGACCATATTAGTAACTATGTAACTAAAAACTCAAAAGCCTCTTCCATGTGTTCAATATCTTCTGTATTCTCCATAGTTACGTAACTCTAAGCTTCTTCCCTTGTGAACACCTCCGATCGTCACTTTTCACACACTACGCTCCTCCAACCTGCAGTATGTTATTTACCTTTTTCACGCTACAGCTGAATTCACACGGGACTTCAGCGCGAGACTACAGCTAGCAGTCTAAAACACTATTTTACTGTACAGGGCATAAACATAATTTGGTCCGTTTCCATGAAGTTAGTCACTAATATGGTCATAACCACTACAGTGCTCAATTACCTATTTGTGAGGGTGAAATAAAATAAAAATTTTCGCCGCGAAGGCTTGAACGGTCTTCTGGAAGACCTCCACCAGACCAGCGGGCGCTTGTTGGATTGTTATCGGCCTCAGCAGGCGAGGGAGGCGGCTATAGGAAGTAAAAGGATGCCGTTCAGGGCTGCTAGCCTGGCTAAGGAAACTACCACACAATTCGCCACTGCAGAGACTCATATTCACCAACGACAGCACACAAAATGGATATATATGCTACAAATACACGTGGAACTGCTGCGTGATGATTATTACCGGAGCCTGGCTGAACACACTCACTCATCCCAGACGGCAGCTAGCAGCTAAGAGGGTAGGTGAGTTTAAACAATGGCTAAGTTGCTAAATGCTTCTTGTTGTCATGTAAGGTAAGGTCCCTGTTCATGTTGCACAGACATTTTAATTGCATTTTGTGTCTGTTAAGAGGCACAAAGGCACTCTTTATCCTATGCCCCCATAACTGTCGTTAGCTGAGTGGGAGCTCTCGGCATTAGCTGCAGCAGCTCCGTGTTGCTAGCACCGATTCGGCTCGTTTTTTTTGCTAATCGACAGTACTCGTATACATATAGCGGTCAAGATTAACGTAAAAATTGCCCGGAGTTCTCCTTTAATGTGGCTCGGGGGAAAAGGAAGTTTGGGGTCCCCTGCTGCAGCTGCTGCCCCCGCAACCCGACCCCGGATAAGCGTACAATGATGGATGGATGGATGGATGGATGGATGGAACTGTAACAGACATTTGGGAATATGAAGTTCAGAATTCGTCACTCGAGTTTCTGCGCGGGCAGGTCGCCAGACTACACCATTTTACTGTAGAATCCTAGCCATACTGACAAACACCGAGAGAGAGTTGTGTGGAGCTGATAGTCTTAACTAACTTTGTGTCGACTTATTTGGCAATGGCTTGAGTGTAACGGACGCTCATTAATATCAAAATGTTACGCACTAAAGCTTTAAGGTGCCTTGCATTCCTTTCCCTACACACTTTTAAAGTTCTCATTTCAGTGCATCACAGTGCAGCTGATGCATCCCTCACTCATCACGTGTCATATTTCAGTATGTAATAATAATATGTGTGTTTGTCTATGCTCACACTGTATCCGTTATCCTTGTACCCAGCTGATCTCTCTTGATCTCAATGAGACTACCTGCTAAAATGGATGATTGACTGATTCCCCACTAAAACGCATGCACAAACACTTGAAATCTTCCAAACCCTTCACCTAACGTGTGACCTGTATCACTGAGATGGCTCCTTGCCTTCAGCCCATATCCTCTACCCCCCCCGCCGCCTCAGGCACAGATCTGACCCTGTCAGGAGGGTTGAAGTCCATTTCCATCTCCCCTTCATTAACCTTGAGTCTAAATGATGTTCTTCCGCTAGGACAGCACGTTGTCTCGTCAGAGCCCCGAGGTCTGGGAGGATACAGGTCCAGGGACAGGGGCTCATCACAGAACACCTCGCGTCTTCTGCCTCTCACAAATCTTTTCACCTCGGGACTTCAAGAAGTCGGGCTCATAGTTAGGTCTCAAACAGATACTACAAGTTTTTAAAACAACTTCTTCAAAGATTTGCTGATGCTGATCCCAGCATCATGGTTCCCAAACAAATGTTTGTTCATAGTTTTCTGCAGGTTTCAACAAGTCAAATTTAAGACTTTTTAAGACCCTTTAAGACCATCATGCTTGAAATTAAGACCCTTATCACAACAACTATGCCCTAAATTCAAGTTTTTTTCAAGCCAAGTATCGCTAAACTTGCACTCCACATATAGCTGAAGAGTTTTATGTTGTGCAATCTGTAAGAGACTCGGACCAATAACACGAAAGCTGATGGCTGCAATATAAGTAGCAGGTTGGCCGTAATAGAACTTTTTCACATCAGACATGTTGACTTGTCATAGTAGGAAAAGCACAGCTGAGATTGATAACCATAACGATGGCTCAGTTCCATCAAGTGTCCCAGTAAGATATTTCAGTGAGTCAGCATGCACAATACCAGGACCTCTCCTAAGTGGAATGCAGCCATCATTAATGGTTTAATACCAGGACCTCTCTTAAGTGGAATGCAGCCATCAGTAATGGTTTAATACCAGGACCTCTCCTAAGTGGAATGCAGCCATCGGTAATGGTTTAATACCAGGGCCTCTCCTAAGTGGAATGCAGCCATCATTAATGGTTTAATACCAGGACCTCTCCTAAGTGGAATGCAGCCATCAGTAATGGTTTAATACCAGGGCCTCTCTAAGTGGAATGCAGCCATCATTAATGGTTTAATACCAGGACCTCTCTTAAGTGGAATGCAGCCATCAGTAATGGTTTAATACCAGGACCTCTCCTAAGTGGAATGCAGCCATCGGTAATGGTTTAATACCAGGACCTCTCCTAAGTGGAATGCAGCCATCAGTAATGGTTTAATACCAGGACCTCTCCTAAGTGGAATGCAGCCATCAGTAATGGTTTAATACCAGTGCCTCTCCTAAGTGGAATGCAGCCATCAGTAATGGTTTAATACCAGGACCTCTCCTAAGTGGAATGCAGCCATCAGTAATGGTTTAATACCAGGACCTCTCCTAAGTGGAATGCAGCCATCAGTAATGGTTTAATACCAGGACCTCTCCTAAGTGGAATGCAGCCATCAGTAATGGTTTAATACCAGGACCTCTCCTAAGTGGAATGCAGCCATCAGTAATGGTTTAATACCAGGGCCTCTCCTAAGTGGAATGCAGCCATCATTAATGGTTTAATACCAGGACCTCTCCTAAGTGGAATGCAGCCATCAGTAATGGTTTAATACCAGGGCCTCTCTAAGTGGAATGGAGCCATCAGTAATGGTTTAATACCAGGTCCTCTCCTAAGTGGAATGCAGCCATCAGTAATGGTTTAATACCAGGACCTCTCCTAAGTGGAATGCAGCCATCATTAATGGTTTAATACCAGGACCTCTCCTAAGTGGAATGCAGCCATCAGTAATGGTTTAATACCAGGACCTCTCCTAAGTGGAATGCAGCCATCAGTAATGGTTTAATACCAGGACCTCTCCTAAGTGGAATGCAGCCATCAGTAATGGTTTAATACCAGTGCCTCTCCTAAGTGGAATGCAGCCATCAGTAATGGTTTAATACCAGGACCTCTCCTAAGTGGAATGCAGCAATCAGTAATGGTTTAATACCAGGACCTCTCCTAAGTGGAATGCAGCCATCAGTAATGGTTTAATACCAGGACCTCTCCTAAGTGGAATGCAGCCATCAGTAATGGTTTAATACCAGGACCTCTCCTAAGTGGAATGCAGCCATCAGTAATGGTTTAATACCAGGACCTCTCCTAAGTGGAATGCAGCCATCAGTAATGGTTTTGAATACACCTGTTCTTTTCTTACTATGACTTGTCAACATGTCTGCCGTGAAAAAGGTCTATACAGCAAAATTATAAATGGACTAGCAACTGAAAAATCGACAAGACCACGAAAAAAAATTTGCAATACAGGTAGCGTTGCAGGACGGTTGGAAATTAAGACCCGTTTATAATTAATTAAGACCTGGAACCAAATACTTCAAGGAATTTAGGACTTTTTAAGACCCCGCGGAAACCCTGTTGTTATTGTGACTGCAATATAAAAGAGGATAAATTAGAGAGTCACAAAAAGTGAGCAGAAAAGCTCTGGTCAGATGTCTGACTTGTTTGTATTACATTACATGTCATTTAGCTGACGCTAGAGGTAACACACTGGAGCAACTAGGGATGAAGTGTCTTGCTCAGGGACACATTGGTTGATGTATCACAGTGGGAATTGAACCCAGGTCTCCCACACCAAAGGCATGTGTCATATCCACTGCACCATCACCACCCCAAGAGGGGGAAGCAGCGTTCAGTTTTTATGCTCCACATATCTGGAACAAACTCCCAGAAAACTGCAGCTCCGCTCCAACTCTGTTCTTTTAAATCAAGGCTGAAGACTTTTCTTTTTGACGTTTCCTTTCTTTAAATAATTGTTAAATTCTTATACTGAACCTTTTATTGTCTTATTTTATCAGTTTAAAAAAAAAAATATATATTATTATATATATATTATTATATATATCATTTTTAACTGCTCTTTAATGTTTCATATAAAGCACTTTGAATTGCCCTGTTGTTGAAATGTGCTATACAAATAAAGCTGCCTTGCCTTACAATATCAGATCAGAAAATTTATTACAAACATCAGTCATGACTTAAACCATCTCAACTGCAGAATCGCTGCTTTCAACATTCTTCAAAACAAAAGGCAACATTTCAATTAAAATGAGAAAAAAAAAGTCAACCCATGCGTTACCTACTGCTGGTAAAAAATGAAAAATACATTCATTTGGTTCACTTTGCATTTCAGTATGTCTGATTATTACAGTCTAAGTTAGGCTTTGAAGCTGACAGCGAACACACAGGCATGCTCAACAGTTCTGAGATGACTCGGATATTAAACATTTAAATCATTGGTGCTTTTTACTCTGAAACCTCAAATAACACGATAAGCATCCCAAGGTGCAACCCGGGGCTGAAAAAGGTCAAACAATTAATGGTCAAGAGGACATTTAAACAAGTCAAAATATGTCTCTTCAGTCCAAACCGCTTTAGCAAATATAATCAGCGACTTCTTGTGTGAGAGTAAAACACAAAAACAGTAGAATCTCACATTCACACATTTGCTTTCTGTGAATCAGAGATGAGGCCACATTCCACCTCATCTAAGGATCAGTACTTTGTGATCACTACAGCAGATCAGACTTTTTTTTTTAAGAAACAGGTCCTCTTGTTAAATCACAGTTCTTTTTAAAATAACAACATGTAATAATACTCTCAGCACTAAAATACACTATTGTACCCTCATCACGTTGACTTACACACCCACATTACAGTACCAGTACGTTTACAGCAGACACAGCAGTCGTGATCAGCAGCAGGTTCACCTTCTATGGAGGACCATTACCGCCAACGACAACAACACAAACACGCACGATAAAAATCTAAATTACGACAGCGAGTTAATCATCATTTTGAATAATAACTGTGAGGTAATAAGTCAAAACTTTGGGAGTCAAAATTTTGACAAATCTCACTCAACTACACATTTTTATCTCAAATTTGACTTAACATTTAACTGATGACTTTATAAAAAAAAAAAAAACTTAAATTCTAAATTATGAGTTGTCAAAATTGTGACTTTCTAATTTCCTATTTATACATTTTGTCAAGTCAATCAGATCAAGCCAAAGATTGGACTTCTCCTTAATTAAGTCTTAGGGTCTCATAATGCCGACTGAAATTTAAAATGTTGCAAGTTGGAACATTGACTTGTTGTCTTGTAATTTGAACCTGCCAGTATTGCGATTGTCGTCTGGCAGACATGGGCTTCCATACATTTCACCTGTGACCATGAAAACAACTCGACATTCATGTTCAAAATTACAATAATTCTCATTCGCACTCACTGTATCAACTCAAAGCGAGATGAATAAGGCAGTAACTGTGGTGCAGGGTGTACTATCTGCATTACTTTTTTAAGACATGTAATGCAGACTTATATAACAGTAAGGGGTTACACTTTACTTGAAGGTATCTACATAAGAGTGACATGACACTGAAGTCATAAACGTTTATGGCATAACGCTTCTTTTAGTAAGTGTCATTCGGTTTTTCTTATCACAAGTTATAGTTAGGGTTAGAGTTAGGGTTAGGGTCCATGTGTTCATGACAGTGTCATGTCACTCTTATGTAGATACCTTCAAGTAAAGGGTTACCGAGTAAGGACTTCAGGGTGAGCTTTGGGAATTGTGGTCCTATTTTACAACACAGTAAAAAGAAGAATTACCGGGTAAATAAGTGATTTGTCTAAGCTGGTATGATGAGATGTTAGCATGTGATATCCACCTCACCATTAGCAGGCATCATAAACATATACTCTTATTGAGTAGAACCGTTTTACCATTGAGTCTAGTTTCAGCAGCTGTGGTTAACACACAACCGACGTGTGTGCCGTGTGATACAAAAACGCGAGACGAGAGGCTTGCTGGTGCCTCGCTGTATCTATCAGGCTAAAAATCTGGAGCTGTTGGAGCTACAGCCAATGAGATCCACGGGCCTAGGGGAAACCGGGGGGGGAGGGGGGAGGAGGTCACCTGGAACGTTTTTGTTTGCAACACGGACCAAAGTTGTTGCTTCACGTAGAGAAAACAGGCTATGGATAGCAAAGATATGTGGAAACAGGCTATTTTGTGCCCCCTCCAACCTTTCTTTTCTTTCTTTGTTTTATCGCTGAGGCTCAGCCACCAACTACTCGTCGTGCTCGTTTCTTGCAGAAATCCAAAAATCCTGTCTCGCATATGGTGGTGGGTCATGGGTGTGTTTTCATGAGAAAACAGTTTGGAGACCAGACTCGTGGAAGCAGGATGTATTGGATGTGACAGCAATCTGCAGACCTCTCTGCTCTTCTCCTTTCCTCTACTCCTCCTCTTCTTCCTCCTCCTCCTCCTCCTCCTCTTCTTCCTCCTCCTCCTCATCGTCATCTTCATCATGGCAGTGAGTGATCTCCTGTGGAGGCTGAGGGAAGAAGTGGGGGGGCTGGATCTCGCTGATGGATCGAGTCAGCTGGTGCCGTTTGCACTCCATCTCCTTGAGGTCGAGGTCGTGGCGGTTTCGTGTGGCCAGCGGCGACTCGGTGTCAATGATGTGGACTTGGGCATGCTCCACTGTTGACTCATGAGGCATCTGGTGGTGGTGGGGGTTTAATGTAATGCCATCAGTCAAAAAGTACATAAATCAGTCCCTCCAGGATTTTGTGATGTTGCGATCACAATCAATTCATGCAAATTCAACAAATCACCGTGAATTTGGTGCGACTCGCAATTTTGACCAATCGCCGCAACTTTTCCGCAAATTTCACCGATAACCGGAGTTTCCCGCGACTTCAACCAATCCCAGCAGTCCCACCTGTCAGACTTTGTGTCATGTGACTCTGAGAGCCACCAACCAAGCGGGAGTGAGAACGGGTTAACGTAACATACGCACGTCGCCAAATTCGTTCCCTTGTTTCTGATATGAAGACGAGACGTGTGGGACTCGAACATCTCACATTTACCAACAACACGTTCAGCGAAAGAAAGAAACATCAATGTACTCTAAAGTTGCTGAAAGCTGCTTCTGTTTCAATCCCGTCGGCTCTCTGCCGCGAAATCCCGGAGGAACTGATAACGTGCACGTGACAGACACAAAGTGAGAAGTGCGAGTGAAGCTCACCTGCACGTGTGCAGCTCTGAACAGATAGCTGAAGGGGTAGTAGAGCAGGTTAATGAAGGAGGCGGCGTACAGGTCCGCGTAGCGCATCACTTGGGAGGCAAACAGCGTCTGTCGGGACCCGCTGCGAAACAGACTTCCCGTCATGCCGTAGCACATGTCCATGTCATGGGTCACTTTCTGAAAGGACACAAGCACGTGTCTGATAGTTTTCGGAGGATTATGGAAGCCCTGATGTCTTTTTTGGAACCAGACAAAACATTTCTATGCAGGAAAAATCTGTTATTTCTACTGGCAGTGGAACCGCTTTTGAGAATTGTGCATGGGCATACTAACTATATTGCCCTTACAGGGATAAATACGTTCGTATTGATTTGTGGTCACTTCCTTCAAGACTGCTAGAGTTAGGCGGAGTATATTTGCTCGTCTCTGCTTGCCTGTACTGCCTGCGGTGTTGGTTAATAAATCATTTTGTAGCATGATGTAGAAATCTGGCTGTGGAGACTCAAAAGAGTTGTTGCAGTGTGGTCATGTGACATTTGCAAGATGAGGCCATCTATTCCTGGGGCCGGCCATACAATAGCCACCTTATATGCTCCGAGTTTGATTTTGGAGTGGTTTAATGTCTGTGGATAACCGACAGGCATCGTCTTGAAAAGGTCAGAGCAACGGGATTAGCTGCGGGGGGACCACGAGGACCCGCGGCCCCAGCCTCTGACGTGACTCCATAGGAGTATCTCCTGGCCAAGTAAACGATAAGATGTATTATATAGTCATCCCAGAAGAAGGACCTGATTGTTTTAACGAAGGATGATCTAAGCCTGAGGACCTAACAGAGGGACTGACTGAGTCACAAGCTGTTCAACACTTTAGTTGCCAGCACTTCCAACGACTCAAGTACATTGCTGAAGATCAGAATAAAACTAACGTGGCCATTAAAATGTAAATTAATATCAGGGTTTCTGCAGGTTTCACCTTGTCAAATTTAAGACCTTTTTAAGACCTTTATGAATTAAATTTAAGACCTATATCACAACATAAACTAAGCCCTAAATTCAGTTTTGTTCAAGCCAAGTATCACTTAACTTGCACTTCCCCACAGCTGAAGAATAAAATCTGTTTTCATGTCGTGCAATCTGATGCAATATAGTAGCAGGTTGATCTCATTTGTGGTCGTAATATAGCAAAATTATATTTGGACTAGCGAAAGAAAGAACTACAACACCACGGAATGAAAACAATATTCGGAGGTAGTGTTACATGGACGTAGGAAAATTACGACCTGTTTAAAATGATTTAAGACCTACAACACAATACTGTTAAGAATTTTTAAGGCCTAAAATTTAGATTTTGAAATGTTAGACTTTTTAAGACCCTTCCGAAACCCTGTAATATATGTTGAAAGAAAAAAAACAAAATCACATGATCCGTTTATTGTTTTTTCCAAACTAAAAACAAGAAAACTAAATTCAAAGAAAAGTCTCATTTGGGTTTTTGCACATTCATTTTTTCAATGCTGATTGGGGACAGACTATACGACGGAGCGGAAGTGTGAAAAAGGCTAAGTAAAAGTTGGCTTGTGTAACACTTTAGCTAGGTTATTATATTTAACAAAAACTACAAACTTAAAACTATATAATTTATTATATAAATAATAATTTCGAAATAAAAACTAATGAAAAAATACAAAACTATATGAACTCTTAAGTTAGGGAGAACAAAGCATTTTGCCATAAGCATGGGTAACCTTCATCACTAAACCCGTAGTCTTGCCTTGCCAGACCTTCTTTCACAGCGCTGCGGAGGAGGGTCTGGCTAGTCCACACAGCATTCCGGGATGGGAGAAAAACGTGCTCTGGTTTATTGGCATTTCTTTAAACCAATCACAATATTATTGGGCGGCACTAAGTGGTGTACGGAGCCTCTGCAAAATAGCCTCAGGAAGGAACTTGTTTTGGTGTAACATGTGTACGTTCAAAAGTAGTTTTAGTCGTGCAACAGAGAACTCAGATTGGACAGATAGTCTAGCTAGCTGTCTGGATTTACCCTGCAGAGATCTGAGGAGCAGTTAACCATAGTCCTCACAAATCCACCGGAGGTTAGAACGCCAACACAAAGAGAGAGGAAGGGGACGGACATCCGACCTAAATGAGTGAAATCCGGCGGAATTTCCGTCTGCAACGGAGCAATCCCGGATGTGGAACGTCGTGCATATAGACTACTAAAGCCACCTACACATGATAAGTGGGAAGAGCCAGAGGTTGGGAGCAGATCAGTGTTGAATTTACATGATGGCATGGTGGGGGATTTTGTTGCTCTGGCCATGGGGTGGGATCAGAAAGAACGCATTAATATAGGTGTGTGCAACTCTAATAACGTGTTACACAGGCCTACTTTTATTGTGCCTTCCTGTGTGTCCACTGTTCTACAGTCTGTTCCGAATCAGCACTGAAAATATAATTAATAACACAAAAAAACAGACCACGTGATTTGGGTTTCAAACGATATAACGAATTGTACACAGACTTTTCCATTCTTCAATCTAAAAAGGAACATGATAGGAATTGATAATAACAAAAAAATGGGCCCTTATTAATTTACACTAGAAAAGGTTTTTATCCAATGATACCCAAACCGCCATTGAAGGTAGCTTGGATATTTTAAAATGGCGGGTGTGTGCAGGATGTCCCGTTGTCATGCAAGTGATCATTCTCTCTGACCAATCGGTATCTGGTTTTTGTTTTTTAAAGACATCGGTGCTAAAACGATACTCTGCTTAACCGAAAACAAAGCTAAGGCCATATTGGCACAGGGTTTCTGTACCCAACCCTAGTTTTAATTCTTCCTTTTAGTATCAGTTCAGCTCGCTTCGAACCTCAACTGAGGTGGTACCAAAAATAGTATCAGGTACTATGCGCTCAAAGATGACAGTCACGAGCAGTCAAACCCTAACCCTTGTAGTTAGTCACCGATATATTTAAATACGGTCGACTCTGTACACGTGTTATTAACCCCTAAGTTCATTTTAAGCCGTATTTTTCCTTTAACCTAAGCTAGGCTGCAAAGAAAATATTGTTTTACCAGCAGGGGTACAGTAGGGTACAGTAGTGTACAGAAGCGTTTTCCATGTCCTGGCGTTTAAACATGAAGTACTAGTCTGCCTGTCTATTCACACGAGGAGCGCAGTGAAACCCAAGCGGCTACACAGGAAAATTGCTGCTTACGTCTGAAAAGACCTTTATCCTTCAAAATCTGGTTGACTTATAGTGGACTCCACTTTAGTGAAGCTCTATTTAAGTTACAGACAGGAGGAAGTGGGTTTGTTGGAGGAAGTTGTACCTTAATGCGTCTCTGCAGTGAGCTGATGTCAGGCCTCTCATTGCTGCTGCTGTCCAGGTGCCTGAGGAAAAAACACAAGTGTACTGTGATCTGTGAGCCCAGCTCTATTTCAGATGTGGTTTCCACATCATGCCAACTGCAGCGATTGGTGCTCCCATCAGTCACTTAGACACAGGTTGAAACGGAACGGGTTACCGGAAGTAACCCTTTACGAACTTTTTTGAAAGAATACATTGCAAGACACAACAAACAGTTGACCGAACAAAAAGGAACTTACTTGTAAAGCTCAGCGAGGAAGCATTCCAGCGACTGAAGTTCCTCAAATATGGCTAAAAAAAACAAACAACTTGCATTAGTATAGTTATAATGGCCTAAATCTTTAATAACCAGAAAATCCCAAAACAATACTCTAATATTTCTTTTCTTAAATCAGTCTTTTACAGGCGACATCACCCCAATCCTTAAGTTTCAGTGCTGCTAAATAACACTGTATAATGGAACCGCAAACAAGCTAGATGTGCATGTATGCATCAGTGTGTATAGGTCTCACAGCTTTTGTCAGTCCACACATGCAACTCCTGGGCCAGCTCAGGTATCACCAAGAAAGTCCTCCAGCCCTGGCGCTTCTTGGATTTGAGGATGTCACCAAAAATGTGGTCTCCAATGTAGATGATGTCCTTTCCTTTAGCACCCAGCAAGTCACACACAATGTCTGAAGAACCTGGGAGTACAAACATGGCATTTTGGGAATGTTGTTTCATACTATTAAAACCATCAATGATGGGTTTTGTATGAAGTTGCAATGATAGCTGAGATTCTACCCCACACAGTGTGTAACATGCTGCCCACACTTCAGTTTAACAGTGTTTCTATGAGTCAGCACATCAGGTCTTTTATTCAAGGACGACGACTTGTAGTTTCCTAAGCGCAGTCACAAATCTCTTACTCTTATTTTTGACCATATGAAATATACAGATACGTTTAGGGCATTCTCATCAGGAGTGCAAATGTAATATAGTCCAGTTGTAAACTCAGAACATTTGACTTTGTTTACTCTGTGAACAACCGTTTCAGCTGGGCCTAAAACCATGTACTGTAATGAATTGGTTAAAGTTAATATATGTAACTTTTAAATGTTTCTGAAACTGTGTAATTTTTCATCTGATGATCATAAATGACCTGTAACAGCAAACGAGACTAACATTGAAAAGAATGTATTTTTACTAGTTTTTATTAATGCCTCTGTCCGGGTCAGATTTTTCCCGCAAAGTCACAAAATGATTTACAGCAGGTAGACGGCAGTACAGTAACTCATTCTAAAAAGGGTCACAGATATCAGCTGAACACCGGAAAAGCCTGTGTTATTGTATCCAACCAAATTCTTTTATATAGGCCTAATTGTATTTTTATTTTATTTTGGAAGATATCTGCTGTAGTTATGGCTGATACTGGGGCAGGGCCATCACAGGAAAGAAGGAAATTAAACGAAGAACAACTAAAAGCTGAAAGGGAGAGTGAAAGACGACGGGCAAAACCGAGTCAGTCTGGGTCGGGCTGTCAACAGCTGGAGACAATTACGGGATTGTAAATGATTAAAAAATCAACCCCGAATTGGCCCTCAGGTACCTAATATGTCTATTGCATTCATAAAATAACTTTACAATGCACAATGGGGTTGTACATCAGTAACAGACATTAAATTACGTCCCTTCCATTTAGCACGGACATTTTATTCCTTTTAGTCTGCGTTTGTGTTGGCCTACTATTTTCTTTTCCCTTGTCCCTGTCCTTGTGTAAGCATCCTTGGGTTTCATGAAATGCGCTATATTAATCTAAGTTATTATTACGTTGGCTGCGACAACAATCTCTTAATGCTTTGGCTCGTGACACGGTCAGTGATACCCAGTTTAGCTAACGAGACATCCAAAGTTACGGTATGCAACACTTGAAATGCAACGATGCATCTGTAACTTATTCTCTTATTGTAAATGAAGGATTATCTGTCTGAGCAAAACATTCATTGAAACTATATGACCTCCCCGTAACGCTAACTCCTAGACCTTTACGACAGCAAGTGTGGTAAAAACACTGAAATGAACACAAAACACACTCGACCAGTGTTAGGAAGGTTCCTTATTTACCTCCTGAGTAAACAATGCCATGCTGCAGAGGTCCAGTGTATGTGCCGATCTTCAGCCGACCTGTGGTCTAAAAGAAACCAGCACTGAGTCACACACTCGTATACAATATTTATTTATCTTTACAGCTAAAAAAAGAAATTGCAGTTTGAAATTTTAGTAATGGTGTTGGTATGGTACAATGTCCGTGCAGGCTTTTATAGTACACACTTACAGTGTCAACCTGCCGCAGCACTGTTCCCTCTCCAAAGAACACAGGCTTGCGGGCGTCCACCAGGATCAGGTCAAAGTAGGACTTCCAGGGCCGGTGAGGTGTGCTCGGCTGCAACACACACGCACATATTTCTGAGCAAGGTGGTTCAATTCAAATCTATTGAGATTCCACAAATGTAATTAAATCAGCAGTGTTACCTTTGGGCCGTGGGCAAAGTCAAACAGGTAGGTCATAATTTTCTGTAAGAAGACATGAGAGGGTTTTTTTAACATGTTGTCCCAGAACAACTGGAAAAATGGAAACTATACTCCATCATTAACAACACCTGGCATTATTACTTCATTAGGCAACCATCTAAAGCAACTGTCAAAATTAATTAGTACATTATTGGACAGTAGATTCTGGTTTGCTTTAAAAGGAACACGCCAAATTATTGGGACTTTGTCTTATTCACCGTATACCCCAGAGTTAGATAAGTCCATACATACCCTTCTCATCGCCGTGTGTGTCGTAACTCTGTTTGACGCCCCCACTGCTAGCCTAGCTTAGCACAGATGCTGAAGGTAACCGGCTTCAACTAGACTAGCTTAGCACAGATCCTGGAGCTAACCAGCACCATCTAGCCTACTGCTCCCAATAAGTGACAAAATGACACCAACATTTTCCTATTTCCATGTTGTGATTTGTATAGTCACAGGGTGTACAAATAACAAGGTCCCATGACACACAGCCATCTTCTAACCGTATACATACTGGGAACTATATTCTCAGAAAGGCGAAGCACTGCTACTGCTGCTACTTAGGCGGAGTGATTTGCTTGCAGCACCTCTCCCCTTAAGGTGAGCAGAGCAACTGGAACAGTGACAGGACGTCATCACTCGCGAAGTCATGGCAACCAAATAAACAACAGGGCGAGTACTACTTCACTCAATAAGTGATAAACAGCGACAAAAGCCGCAACATGAAATTCGCACTCACGCGGGTCCTGTGAAATTTGACAGCTACAGTTTATTGGAAAATAGCGTTGTGCACGCTGACTTTGATGAATTTACTGTTTATCAGACCCAGATGAGACAAGAAGCTAATGTTAGCTAACGCTGCGGTGACGGTCCCTCTGCCTCTGACTCCGGTTGCAGGAGAACGCTGTATTCCTCCGACACGCTGTAGTAACGTTACGGTTTTAAAACCGTTTTCCAGGTTAGTGGGGGTGCATACCGCTCAAAACCAACATGAAAAACGTAGCTAGTAATGTTCACTCAGCGTTTAGTTTTGTTGTTAAACTGTGTGTAAAATGAGCGCCGCAGAGACGTTAAATCACCCTACGGTACCGTCTATTTGCTGGATGGTTTCAAGGTAACGGTCGGCAGCTAACATTAGGAGATAAGCCCGTACACTGATGTCTGAATTCTAGAGGAAACACTGACACCCTGTGACTATACAAATCACAACATGTAAATAGGAAAATGTTGGCGTTATTTTGTCACTTATTGGGAGCAGTCGGCTAGATGGAGCCGGTTACCTCCAGGATCTGTGCTAAGCTAGGCTAGATGGAGCCGGTTACCTCCAGGATCTGTGCTAAGCTAGGCTAGATGGAGCCGGTTACCTCCAGGATCTGTGCTAAGCTAGGCTAGATGGAGCCGGTTACCTCCAGGATCTGTGCTAAGCTAGGCTAGCGGTGGAGGCGTCAGACAGAGTTGCGACACACTGAGATGAGAAGGGTATGTATGGACTTGTCTAACTCTGGGGGATACGGGGAATCAGACAAAGTCCCAATAAGTCGGCGTGTTTCTTTAAGCATTCATTAAGATACCTGACTGTAAACTGTCTGCTCACCTCTGTGTATTTGTAGTCACTGTTAGTGGCCAGAAAGACTTTGGCTACTTCATTCATGCGACTGAGGAGAAGAGGAAGCTTCGGCTTGGTGGAGGAAAGACAGAATCAATCAAGCAGAAAAATTTAACAACAAAAAGAAGAGACTGAGCTGAAATGTGTTGTTTAACTACTACGGAGTAATACAGAACTTTTCATTCCAACTATACAGCCCAAGTTGGTATATACAGTAGTTGGTGTGCATTTGTAAGCAGACCTTATTATGCTTACTTACATCCTTTACCACATACTTCTCCAGGTTTTCAACAGTTTTTTCTTTTAAAGGATCCCTGTGAAAATAAACAACAGTGGACTGATGACTGCGACTGGCCCGAGTGCAGGAGATGACTTACTGGGAACAGGTTTCATGTGGATAAGCAAATGATCCTACCTTTAAATGAACCCAGTCCACGCTGTCTCGGACATCCTGGAACATGCTCTTATAGGACATGAAAAGGTCGCCGTCTTTGAAGCCAGCATCACAACTACAGAGACAGTTCAAATCAGGTCAGCATGAGATTCTGCGTAACATGGAATTCTGAGGACACGGCGTTTCCCCCAGAACCACGTTGTCGTTCAGACAGAGAAGCTTCTAAAGGAGCTTTGAGAGCATCACGAGATACTGAAATTCCACTGAAACTCTGAACATGATAGACATTAAAGTGGCTCTTATTCAGAATGTCACTCATGATTCCAACGAGCTTCACTTCCCAGAGACAGCCAGTATTCAGTATGTAGCAGTGAATATGCAGTACCTTGTGTATCTGGAGCAGTTACTGAAGAAATCAACCAGGCAAGCAAAGAGGTAGGTTTCTAAGGAGAAATCAGAAATGAGAAGAAATGAGACTAGAATTAGTGAGTGTGACTGTGGACCTGTGTGTGTGTGTGTTTGTGTGTGTGTGTGTGTGTGTTTCAGTTGGACTTACAGTATATACTGTTTAAATCCACCAAATAATTTGTACTTTTTACTAGCTCCACCTTCTCCAAAATACTTCTTACTTTTCTGTATTCCAAATGATTGTAAATGAAATTACTTTGAGGGTTTTAAATAAATTAAGCAATTTAAATCCCTTTGAAATCTGGCAACATGGCGTCATTATTATTTTATTAAAACAATATTCTTTTGTAGATTAAATGATGCACTAAGTGATTAAATTCAAAAGAAATGATCACAAGCCAGATCAAAAATGATGCCGAAAGCCTAATGGTATAAAATGGCAGCCCTAAAAATGCTCAGCTGATGCATCTTGAATACATTAAATGTCCTTTTTATATATTATATATCTATAGATTATATATTTTAAATGTAACAGCGTGCTCAGCGTGTAACACCACTGGATCCATGGTGAAACGTTGTTTCCTCTTATTGTCATTTCAACCATATACAGTGTATATGGTTGAAATGACAATAAAACTGACTTAACTTGACTTACCGGTACATACCTCAAAATCTTACATTGATGACTTTATTGTGTTGTAATACTTAATTCTAAGATTACTAAAGGTTGCGTTGTAGTTATGTTGATGTTTTTTTTTTCTTACCAGGCAGGTTGAAGAGTGTGTTGAGGATGTAGAAGCGGTCCGTGTCTCCACGCTGAATGAACTTGTTTGGGTACAGCTCTCTGATGTCAGGTCTGTGCAGAGTGAGCACAGATACAAACAGAAAGATCCAGGAGACATGACTTATTATATGTACAACACAGAGTTCAGTTTTTGCATACACTGCGTTTCTATTAGCTCCCTCAGCAGTGGGCAGAAATGTCTTGTCAGCGCTGTGCTTGTTGAATGCATGTGCTATAAGAACATGACATACCAACAACGCGTTTACGATTCATTTAAAGAATAGTGTTGTAGGTGGAATGGAGGAAGATTTTTTTTTTTTATTAGAGATGTGGTAGACTATGTTTGCAGCTCAGTGGGAGTAGTGGACCTCACCCCCTCAAGAAGTTGAATCCGTGTACACACACCAGGATGTTCCCGTATGCATCCACTTTGAGCAGGTTGCCATACATCGCATCAAACACCAGACCTCTGAGAAGAATGGAGACAGGCGAGTTAAGGCAGACAGTCAGAGACAGAAAGCACAAAGCGCACTTGATTGATTTAAAAAAAAGAAAAAAAAAGCCAGGGCTTTGTCAACCAGCCTGGTGGGGAAGGAGGGGTCGTAGACAAAGTTGAGCAGCTCTTGTGGATAGCCAATGGACACCAGGCGCTCCACCGTCAAATCAAAGCCCAGCGACTCATACTCAGGAGATTTATAAACTAGACAGACAGACAGGGAGAAAGACAGGCTCATGTGCATAACACGCAAATCACTCTGACACCCCCCCTACAAGAACACTATACAGAGAGTTTATCTGCACCGCGCAGCAATGTCTTCCTTATAAAACATTTCCTTTCTAAAGCAATCTTTAGTGTTTACAACTCTCACATCTGCTTGGAAGTGCAGTTGTAAAAACGTGTTTAGTTGGTCATTATCAAAATCTGTGTTGCCCGTTCACCAACTTGTCCTTTTTCATGAATATTTACCACCACCATCAATTCTAAGTATTCCTATTGGCTTGAAATTTTACATTTGCATGAACTGGGGTAGATGCTCCATATTCATGCCCCATCTTGAAATACGTTAGCCGGTAAGGGACATACAGGACATACTGCTTTGCCTTTCGCGTTTTCGCTGTCACATGATAAACTCACAGGTGCTGCTAATGCTGCTAATGGGTATCTTGGCTTTTTGAAGCGTGAAGGCTACCGTAGCAGTAATACATACTTTGAACTGCATGGCGCGAGAGAGTTGATTGAGCTATGGGATCTCAACGCTAGATGGGAGAAATTCACACACATTGGACCTTTAAAGGTAGACAGAGTGATGCATTAAAATACATGTTGGAGATTGGAAAAATGACTTCTCCGATCATTTGTTAGCTCATAAATACAGCTGACTCTTATGTATCAAATGTGCTAAAGCTGTCCACAAGCACATAACCTCTGAAAACTAGTTCTTCGTTCCTGAGGAATAACATGGTTTGATATACAGATGAGGAATATTGACGAATAACGATGAATGCAAAAACTGGTATCAGCTAACCCTTGTTTCCACCCCAGCCCCCTCCTCCTATCGTGGTATGTGGGATTACTATTTTGACTGTCTCCAGGCCAGAAATATCTTAAACACAGCTGGACGGGAGCCGCTTGGGTTACAGGGGGTGACTGTCCCCGTAAGAACACAGTCATTTTAAACTCCTGCAGACTTTTTAAAAATTTTAATGAAGAAAAAAAAAAAAAAGATTTGCTTTGGAGGATTGTTCTCTGCCATTCAGACAAAGCCAGATTTTGAGAATACTTAGAAGTAATAAAATACAAAAATTGCATCTTTTAAAAAAAAAATGCAATTTCAAGTCACACATCGCTACGCCAACCTTTTCAAGAAGTTGGTTGAAGGAATGTAAGAGAGACGCTGTGTTCACACGCTCCAACAAGTCCTCCACCGCTGGAAAACTTTGAAAGAAAATCGTATTTTGCACGGCTACATGTACATGGGAATATTAGTGGAATATTCACTTTCATTAGCCATGGAAACAGCTCAGAATATTGTCTTTTTCAGAATGTGGAATATTATGTGCATGTAAACAGAGTCAGTGATTCACAAGTTGTTGTCTTGTGTTGCATTACGGTCCTAACCTGTGAGCTTAAAATTTTAATTTATTTACAAAAAAGAAAAAAAAACAGAAAAGAAAGAGTTGCAGACAACATGTAACACTAAATTCATAACAATTGTGAAGCCTTATGAAAAAGTCTAGCAGGCCGGATCTGGCCCGAGGGCTGGTAGTTTGAAACCCCTGCTATAAGGAAAGCTTTGTGCTTCCTACAGTCCTATGTACAGGGTTTCTGCAGGTTTCACCAAGTCAAATTTAAGATTTTTTCAAGACCTTTTAAAAGACCATTATGAATGATATTTAAGACCTTTCTCACAACATCAACTAAGCCCTAAATTCAGTTTTTTTTCAAGCCAAATATCACTAAACTTGCACTTCCCCATAACTGGAGAATAAAATCTGTTTTATGTCTGTGGTACAATCCGAAAGAGACTTGTGCCAATAACACAAAAGCTGATTGGCTGCAATATAAGTAGCATGTTGGTCTCATTTGTGGTCGTAATACAGCAAAATTATATTTGGACTAGCCAAAGAAATAACTACAACATCACGGAATAAAAAACAATTAGCATTAGAGGTAGCGTTACATGGATGTAGGAAAATAAAGACCTGGTTAAAATTATTTAAGACCTAGAACACAATACTTCAGTGAATTTTAGACTTTTTAAGGCCTAACATTTTGATTTTCGAAATGTTTGACTTTTTAAGACCTCGCGGAAACCCTGTATGTAGTGTTGCTGGCAAGTTACAAACACCGAATAGATAGAAACGCATTAGATGATAGACCGTTTGGTGTTGGTAACTTTAAAAAGGCTCAGTTTAGTCAGGTAGGTCATTTTGGTTGTGGTTTTAGATTGAGGCTCAGTTCCTCGCAACAGTGGTTCCAAATTGGAACCAATGCACCACATTGGTTACAAATTTGGCAGTTTAACCAGTTAAGATTTTTGTTTTTTATTTATTCATTTTACTCTGAAAAAAAATGCACGATTGTACTGTAAGTTCTAAAACATATTGCCAGCGGAGAGTATGTGAGGACTTAAAGAATCAAATAGGCCTGAAGAGTTGTGATGTAGTGTGTCCTGTATTCACTAAAGGGTATCAGTGAGACAATCAGTGCCAGGACATTCAGAGTGTACATGCAGCTGGTGTAGGCTCTAGAACTACACTTTGACCCTTTATGTGTTTATCAAGGCTGATACCACAAGGCTCAGACTGCACTCACCCGCCAGAGTATAATCCATATCAAAACCAAAACACTTGATCTTCTCCATGGCCAAGCTTCGGTTAACAAACACTCTGAAAAGGGGGAGAAAAAAAAAAAAAAAAGTATGGTCAATAAACGCATGACAGCTGGCAGTTCACACATTAAATGCTGCACTGCATAGGCTTCATACAGCACACTTCTAACTGATAGTGAATAGTAGGCGAGTCAGTCTGGTGGAACATTTTAGAGCTACAGGAGAAAAAAACTAAAAGAGCAGCATTGACTGAGCAACACTTCCTTGAGGTCAGGTTTTGGTGCATGGCAGACTGTGTTTGAGTAAGACTACCATGAGTCACTTCAATAAAACAACAACAACCACAACACCAACAGACATGCAATCCTACCGGTTATTTATAGTGATCAGTACATTTGAAATCAAAACCTCTTATGCCTGCCAACAGCCTACTGTTGCCCTTCAAATGGTGAGCTCACAGGATTTCTGGTGATTATGTTGACAGATTGCATTTAAACACTATACCGTCTTATAGGGCTGGGCAATATGGAGAGAATCAAATATCACGATATTTTTGACTAAATACCTCGATATCGATACGGCAACGATATTGTAGTGTTGACTATTGGTTCTTTCACAAAATATTCACACAATGAGATTTTAGATAAATAATCATCAGTAATGTGGATATAATGACTAAGTGGGTAAAGGCAAATAATAGAACAGTTACAACAGTCTGGTAAGTTCAGAAAATGACATCACTTTACTGGAATGCAGCCTTTAAAACCAGGAAAAGACAACACTTGTGCCATATTATGATATCCAAAATCTAAGACGTTATCTAGTCTCATATCACGATATCGATATAATATCGATATATTGCCCAGCTCTACACGTCTAAGTTGTTAATACTTTTAGAGTCCAAGGAATTAAATTAAATTAAATTTTATTATAGTGTCAAATCCCAACAGGAGTTATCTCAGGACACTTTCCAGATAGGGTAGGTCTAGATCAAACCCTAATTTACAGAGACCCAACAATTTCCCCCAAGAGCTGGCATTTGGTGCGACAGAGAAGAGGAAAAATGTAAATGTAAGACATCGTACAGAAAATGTCATCAAGGTACCAATTATACATTTTTATTAGTGTAGATTATGTGTCCCCCACATTCACTGCTGTCTCTGTTATTAGACGATTACCATAATCTTTCTCATTCGTTGCCACCAAATAATATGCTATACACAGTATAAAATCAACAAAATGATCATTTAAATATTAAAATATACACTCTGTGACACTGTAGTAGGTAGGGCTGCACGATATGAGGAAAATATGCGATAATGTTGCTGAACATAGCAATAAAGATATTACTACCGATAAATTAACAGATACTAAAGTGTACTCAGTTCTGCTGCTTTCAGTGTTGTGCTTTAGTACAACAATTTGCTTGTTGATTTTAAAACAAATGAAAGGAAATCATTTCAACATTTTTTAAGTGCAGTTTTCTACTGATATGTTCTGTCAACTAACACACCTTTCTACCTGCTAAGATAGAAGGGTGCTGATTCAACTGCTCAACTGCTCAAAATGAGTCAACTGCTCATTTTGGAGGCTGTCGTTTGTACAGCTGTTTAACTGTACTCAATTGTACTGAGAGGGGTTTCTGATACCCTTGTTGATATAAATAGAATTGAGAATGGTTGACATTGTTTGATAAATGACTTAAAGTGCTCATATTATGCTCATTTTCAGGTTCATAATTGTATATAAAGGTTATATCAGAATAGTCTTACATGGTTTAATTTTCAGAAAACACCATGTTTTTGTTGTACTGCACATTGCTGCAAGCTCCTCTTTTCGCACTGTGTGTTGAGCTCTCTGTTTTAGCTACAGAGTGAGGCATCTCACTTCTGTTCCATCTTTGTTGGGAGTCGCACATTCTCAGTACCTAGGTAAGGACTACTAGCCAGTCAGAAGCAGAGTATGAGGACGTCCCCTGACAGTAGCTAGGTAAGGACTACTAGCCAGTCAGAAGCAGAGCATGAGGGCGTGCCCTGACAGTACCTAGGTAAGGACTACTAGCCAGTCAGAAGCAGAGTATGAGGGCGTGCCCTGACAGTACCTAGGTAAGGACTACTAGCCAGTCAGAAGCAGAGCATGAGGGCGTGCCCTGACAGTACCTAGGTAAGGACTACTAGCCAGTCAGAAGCAGAGCATGAGGGCGTGCCCTGACAGTACCTAGGTAAGGACTACTAGCCAGTCAGAAGCAGAGTATGAGGGCGTGCCATGCTAGCAGCTACGTGAGCATTATAACGTGTGTTACAAAGTGACCACGTTTGTCTCTGAAGTAAAGGCTGGACTACAATAGAGCTGTTTGGAGCAGTTTGTGAACAGTGTTTTCTGTTGGAGATGGTAAGTCCCTTTGGGGGGGACTTTGGGCTTTTTCACTTTGTAAACCTATAACGTGTACAAAAAAAGATATATAACACAATAAAGGAAAGGGAAAAAGCCAAAAAGCATAATATGAACACTTTAAATGATTGATCAATTACTAGATTAGTAATTCAGTCTTTATGCTATAAACAAAGTCTAGTTCCTAAAACATCAGCCCTAACCACGTGACCTTAACTATCATTTTATACATTTTAAGTCTATGAGGCACCCTGCAGAATTTTTCCATTCCCTGTTTTCATCTTCATCAGTTCAACTTTTTTATAGAATTGCTGCTCAGCAGTGACTCACTGACAGTTAAACTCTCACTGGGAGCAGCTCACAGGAAACAGCCATGTCTGGTTGCTCATGCAAAAATACAGATTATAATGCAAACATATAATCTGTGAGTCCGCACAGACTGCACACTGGCCTTGAGTTTTCTATTTAGAATGGATGAGAGTTGAAGTAAGGGATGAAGATTAAACGAAAGATGCAGGAAAAAGGGGAATGCAACAGAAAGAGCTCACAGTAAAAAAAAATGTAAACAAAAAATAAATAAAAATCACAATGACCACCAACTGCTGCGATACCCAACTCACAATCGGTGTCATGATGGAGTTCTATGAGAGTTGAATGCAGAATCAATTCACATCATAGACATCAAAACTGAATTTAGTCAGTAGTCGCAGTTTGTTCCAACAATAAAATGATTGCATACCTTGTTGCAGGATGGTTTTGGGCCAGATCCCTTGGAAAGCTTTGTAATAGAGAATACATTACATGTAGTATTACCACTGAACTCACGGCTGTGGGCATTAGCACTGATGTAATGCTACATGGTTTTGGTTTACGGTCTTTGTCAGCCAATAATATATATTCTATTGGAACTGCCTCCATTACCTGCTATTAGGGGTGGCACGGTTTATGAAAAAAACATCCGAACCGTTCGGTTTGCTTGTCTCAGTTCGGAGCGTGTGTGCATCGCACGGTTCGACGCATGTGCAATGTGCGCAATCTAATGTCTGTTATTATTTTGAAACAATTAAAACATGAGGAAGGAACTTCCCTGCTTCTGTTCTCCTTTACTTACTATCTTATTTGCACATAAACAACAAGCTAGCATATGCTATGCTGCTCTGTTTGTAAGTACTCAAACAAGGCATTTGGGGTGGAATATAAAAAGGGTCTTATTATATTATTTACAATAAACTGTTTTTTCTTAATGACTATTATTTAGGACTGCTGCAGTCATTTCTCATGTCCTCTAAAATATCCCATAACCCTAAAGATTTATGAAATGATTTCTGCCAAAAATTATTAGTTGAATTGATTGCTTTTGCTCTGGCTTGTAGTGGAACTAAATTTGGACTGGGTTATTTGGACTTTTTTTAAATCGATGCAAAACAGTATACATTCAACAACAGCATTAACACAACATGATATCATGACTTCGCGTAAACATACACGCCCACTTTCTCAGGCCAAGTGGCGTGTTATCTGTACGCATTTTGAGCTATCCGCGTGTATGTCTACGCTGTATACAGCGGACGTAAACATACACGTAAACAGCCAAGCGCCGTGTTATCTGCACGCATTTTGAGTGCCGTATACAGTGGACGGGTCGGGTTTACGAAAAGAAGAACAACGGCGTCTCATCTCTCAGAGCCCCCCCCTCCAGTGACTGCCCAGTGGACAGAGGACGAGAGCGCCGAGAAAGTCAACGCTGTCCACAACGTTACTGCTGCAGCCTTCTGATTTCCCAAACTATGGAGCAAAAATCACAGAACATCGAGCGTTAATCGTGCTTTAAAAAATTTGACTAACTTTTATTAATTAACTCATTCATTTCGACAGCCCTACTCATAACTAATAAACTGGTTGATCGCAGACGCTTATGTGAGGTCTTGCACTCAGCAGAGAGTTCCTTTTTAACTGGCGCCCCAATAATGTAGCCACGCCCCTATTTATAATTTGCACGTTTTGTCATAACACATGGAGCTGTTGTAACTTGACCTCGCATAGTCCAATCTGCCCCAAATGTCACATGCTGGCTACGAGTCCAGGCCTGACGACATGCGCCCATATTGAGTCAAAAGCTGTGTTTCATCAGTAGTGCCACTTCCCTTGTTCACTTCCCCTCAGTCCTTTATATTACGTAAGAGCATACGTCGCAGTATAGCTTGTATAAAAAGGTGATATACAAATATTATTTATAAAATGTATTATTATTATTATTACAGTTTCCAACAAATCATCCGAAAGGGTTAGGGTTATAATTATATATATATATATATATATATATATATATATATATATATATATATATATATATATATATATACTACTATATATATCTATATATATAGATACAGTAGCCCAAAAGTTTGGACACACCTTCTCATTCAATGTGTTTGTTTATTTTTCATGTCTATTTACATTGTAGATTCTCACTGAAGGCATCAAAACTATGAATGAACACATATGGAATTATGTACTTAACAAAAAAGTGTGAAATAACTGAAAACATGTCTTATATTTTAATTATTCAAAGTAGCCACCCTTTGCTTTTTTTGATAACTCTGCAAACCCTTGGTGTTCTCTCAATGAGCTTCATGAGGTAGTCACCTGAAATGGTTTTACCTTCACAGGTGTGCTTTGTCAGGGTTCATTAGTGGAATTATTTCCCTTATTAATAAAAAAGCAAAGGGTGGCTACTTTAAAGAATCTAAAATATAAAACATGTTTTCAGTTATTTCACACTTTTTTGTTAAGTACATAATTACATATGTGTTCATTCATAGTTTTGATGACTTCAGTGAGAATCTACAATGTAAATAGTCATGAAAATAAAAAGGAAACTCATTGAATGAGAAAGTGTGTCAATACTTTTGGCCTGTACTGTATATAAATATATTTTTTTAAAGTCTGCACTTCTTTTTAAAAAGGAGCAGAAACTACTGTTTTTGCTGATCTCTAGTGGTGGAACGTCTCCCCGTGTGCAGTGATGTACCACTGTCAGGTGTGATTACAGTTACAACAGGGTGTGCTTAACATGTTTTTTCCATTTCATTCCATTTTCACAGAGGGGCGACAGACTTGAAACATTCACAAGCAGAAAGAAATACTGCTTTCCAGCCTGGTATTAAGTTACTCTTTAAGTATGGCTGGAAATAATATGGATATTATTAATAAATTGTTGGGAGACTCGGTTAGGTTTTAACATGTCTAGATGTGTATCAGATTTCAAGAGATTTCAGGGAAGAAAAAAAAAAGAAATGTTCTTTTAGGTGTACATTTTACATCGGCAATTTTTAAACTTTTTAAAAAGGGAAAATTAAACTGATATTCCAGTCAGTGATCCACAGCCGTTTGATCCACCAGAGACTCTTGATTGACAAAGAAAATGCTGCATAGTGATGGCCGAAGAGGAGTTAGCTTTAGCCTAACGTGAGCCTTCCTTTCTTCCCCTGTCTTTGTTTGTGGGCTCAACCTGGCCTGTGAGCACTTTGGGTCATCAGTGGCGGGTTGGTAGCCCCAGTCAGTGTTGTAGTATGCGTCTGCACATGCTCTGTAAGGATATAACTGCCCCTCCCCACTCTGCTGCAGTGGTTTTTGACTGGAAATTGAAGTGAGCGGTTGGAAGCAATGGAGCCAAAAATAACAGCAACAACATGAGCTTTAAACCTTTGAGGAGACAACTGTCAAGAGGAGCCATTTCTGGATGGGTGAGGAGAGGATTTTCCAAGTTGTTGTGATTTTTACTAGGTCAACCAGAAGAACCGGAACTCTGAACACTTATGTTGGCAGAGCGCCACCTACTGTACCAGTGGTAGAGTTACAATTTGTCCAATTCTTCCCTGCTGATGTACTGTATACAGGGAGAACTGACATGATCCGGTTATTTACTTAATTGGTGGCAAGACCATACCCTGGTCACTTCTGTGCATGTTAAAGCACACACTGGTGTAGCCAATAGCCTTTGTGTGTGGAACAGGATTGGTCTAGGTTTAAGACTTCAGGAGTACTGTTTGCTGCAGTCTGACCAACACGTACCTGTGGTGAGCTTCTCGTCGATACTTTTTCATGGCCACACCGTCCATGTTGGCCGGTAGGTCGGCATAGTTCTGCAGCCGGTCACTCCATGAAGTCGTCATCTTGAACTGTAAAAAGACACAAAGACACAAGCTGCTCACTAAAGCCAGAACACACTACTGTCGGGCTGTGCAATTAATCAAAATGTAATCGCGATTACGATTTCAGCTCCCAATGATCACAAAAACAGAATAATCGAGAAAAACAATTATTTAGCTCATTACGTTTTGCAGGTAAACTCTGATTTTCTCGTGTTCTGAATGAAAAAATAAAGTTTAAATAGGAAAAATATTAAGGCAAATGTCACAGTTGTATGTGTTTTCTTTTACTGTTGATTTATTTAACTTTTTCCACTGTTTTTTAAGTTTAATAAATGCAACCTCTTTTCAGAAGTCAACGAGTAATCGTGTTAAATTGTCGTGATTTCAATATTGACCAAAATAATCGTGATTATATTATTTTCCATAATCGAGCAGCCCTAGAAAACGAAACACACACACACACACACACACACACACACACACACACACACACACACACACACACACACACACACACACACACACACACACACACACACACACACCTTGTGAGACTCTATTCTTAATTTAAAGTGATGGTTCGGAGTAATTTCACCCTAGGGTCCTTTGCACCATGACCTCGAGCCAAACACCCCCCCAGAAGCTTTTTTCACCTGGGTCTAACATTGGGAGAGTTAGCGTAGAGTAGCGTTAGCCGCTGAATAGCTTAGCGCAGGGGCTAATGGACCCACGTTTGTAACTAATAATGCCCAAAATGATACCAAAGGTCTACACTAGTACATATAGGTTATGTACTCATAAAACGATGGATTGGAAAGTTTGTAAGTACACCAGAAGTTTATGAACACTTGCCTGCTCTCTTCTGCTCTCTGTTGCTGCTGCTGCTACCTGCAGTTAGACAAGTGCTTAGGGCAGTCTACAAATTACTACACCGAAAAGAGATACAACAAAAATATTTATTAATTTAATGATTAAATAAGGTAATGTCTCCAAACTTACCTCAATTACTTGTCTCCTGCTAGTTATATTACAGCACTTACTTTAAAAAAATAAGTTAAATTAAAAAATATTTTTGTTGCATCTCTTTTCGGTGTTGTAATTTGTAGACGTCCCTAAGCACTCGTCTCACAGCAGCAACAACAACAGCAGAGAGCAGAAGAGAGCAGGCAAGTGTTCATAAACTTCTGGTGTACTTTCAAACTTTCCAATCCATCGTTTTATGAGTACATAACCTATTTGTACTAGTGTAGACCTTTGGTATCATTTCGGGCATTATTAGTGGGGTCATTTAAGAGATACAAACGTGGGTCCATTAGCCCCTGCGCTAAGCTATTCAGCTGATAATGCTACTCTACGCTAACTCGCCCAATGTTAGACCCAGGTGAAAAAAGCTTCTGGGGGGGGGGTGTTTGGCTCGAGGTCATGGTGCAAAGGACCCTAGGGTAAATTACTCCGAACCATCACTTTAAGTAAGATTAGTGTGTTAAATAGTGACATTGACTATAAATTGTACCCAGTCTACTCACAGGGAGTGACCCGATGATATTATATCCTGAGGATTAACAGGACAGCAACTTTTCCTCTCTGAACTAAAAAAGGTGACAAAAATGTAACTTTACACTTTTTAACTGTAGCAAAAAAAAAAAGCACATTCCTTCTGGTCATGCAGCAAACTTTATTAATGTTGGAAAAGTGTGTGTGTGTGTGTGTGTGTGTGTGTGTGTGTGTGTGTGTGTGTGTGTGTGTGTGTGTGTGACGGCCAGCCAGCGAGGTTGTTAAAGCTGCAAGCGCTTGTGGAGTTTAACTCCAAAAATGCAGCCAACTAGGGCTGCAGCTATCGATTATTTTAGTAATCGAATATTCTACCGATTATTCCATTGATTAATCGGATAAGAAATACTTAGTAAGAAATACTTAGTAAACAGCAATAGTAAATATTTATTATTGCTGTTTACTAAAAAAAAGGAAACCTGTCGCTTGTATATATACAAAAGACAGGTTTCCTTTTTTAGAAAAAGCAACATTTTTTATTGCCAAATTCCAAGACCCTTAAAAAAAAAATACATTACTAGAGTACATTTTTGATGGCCCAAATTTTAATATTTTTCACCCCATTCCACTTCTTGCCTCTGGCCCTTTGCACCCAAACTTTCTGTCATTTTCTCTCGCCTGTCTCTTCTCTTAGACCCTCGCTATTTTTGTCTTCCTTCATTTGTAATCTGGGCCGTCAGTCTTGTTTGTGTCCGCAGAAGCGCAAACCTCTTGTGCGCTAGTAATAATCCTCCGTGCGGAAACACAGTGAGCCGTACAACCTTAATTACATTGATTTAACGAAGCTTCGAGGCAAAGAATTTTGCTTCGAGGATTTTTTGTAATCAAATTATTCAAGTTATTCGAGGAATCGTTTCAGCCCTACAGCTAACCACAGGTTCCCGTTAATCTTAGGATGGACATGTGTTGTGATTAGGGCTGAAACGATAGGCCCACCATAATCTATCTATCTATCTATCTATCTAGGACAGGGGTCGGCAACCTTTTTGATATGAAGTGCCCTTTTCCAAATTTCTTGTTTATTAGTGTGCCATGTTAACATGAATTTTTTTTTATGACATCACATCAAAATGTAATATCCAGGGAATCTGTAATAATCAGGACCTTGTAATTATTATTATTATGGAAACATGGTTTTAGTATGCAGTCCTGATTGGTGGAAAATGGGCTGACAAAAATATCACTGTCAAAGAGCCTGAAGCGAAAAGTTGTGGAAAAGCCCAGCTTAAATGATGAATGGACTGATAAGCAGGTCCTGTATGAATCATTTTCAATGAAACGATGCTGTGGCAAAATAATAATAACACAACCAGCATCATTATCAAGAATGAAGAAGAACATAACGATTAGCGTCATTCACGTGCATTTTAAGTAGCCACATGTATTTGTTTTGGTCTTATAATGCATCCATATTTACGCTCCAGCGGAGAGGATGGTTTCTTCAGACAGCTTAAGTTTATAAGAATTTGTCCAAATTTCAAGATTCCCTGCAAACTAAGATAAATAGACTACAAACCGACAGCGTTTCTTTTAGCTTGTTTTGTAAAAATTAGCTATTTGCAGAGTAGAGCTGTGTTTGCGTGTGTTTGAGTGCGGTGGACAAGAGTGGTCTGAGCAGACAGAGCAGATTGAATTATCGCTTTCTACATGTTGATGCCGGTTTACACAGGTGAGTGCATTGATAAGTATTGGCTTTTAACTCACGAAGGTTCAATTGTAGCCTCCTTACAGTAACGAGACTAGCGTTAGTTCATCTGCCCCAGCGGCCGTTGGTTATCCTCTTTGTACTGTTCCCAGTCAGAGATATGAGTCAATCAAACTACAGTAAATAACAGGTTGCGCACAGGCGCCGATTTATGTTTTCCTCCGTGGGTGCTCACACGCGCACACAGTTTAAAAAAAAAAAAGTAGTCAACAATGTTTGCATTTCAGAACCTTAGGAAATGGACAGCGGCCGACACGAACACACACGCCGTAAAGTAAGCTATCTTTCAACTCAGGACAGCGCCACTTCTCACAGATAGAATTGGGGATGAGAAGTTTAATCAGCTTCGTGGGAAATTATAAATCAATGCCACCGACATGACCAATCACACTTAGCACCACCTGCAATGTTTAATATAAAATTAAAAATGAACTGGCAGTCTGGCACACGTGGGTGCTCAGTATTTTCCGTGGGTGCTCAAGCTCCGGAGCACCCACGGTATCGGCACCTATGAGGTCGGCAACTGTGAACGTTAATTTGGCATGCGGATGAGAGAGTGCTTCAGCATTTCAACCATGATTTCAACACATCAATAACTCTCTTGCACACATATTGCCAGCGTGCCATTGGTTAAGGTCCCGCGTGCCCATGGTGGCACGCGTGCCTAAGGTTGCCGACCCCTGATCTAGGAGATGGTCATTAGTCTTAGATATCTACTTCTTGTCTTTTTGACAAGACATTTGTTTTATTTCATTTTTGTCCATGGGCTGCTAGTGCAAATTCTGATGTGCAACGTTCTGTATATTCTTTTTTTTTTTTTTTTTTAAATAGCAAAACTATGAATTGATCCACAGTGGCCATTAAATAAAATACTACATTTTAAGATGTGTTTGCCTAATAAAGTTAATTGATGCAGCATTCTTCCACCAAACAGAATGTAAAACTCAGATTTGATGACACTAACGTTAATTATTGGAATATAACGTTACTATAAACCGATGCTACTAATTGACCCTGACGGTTTAACACCGATATCAGTCGGTCGTGTTACATACAGGGCCATATTATATTATTGTATCACACACAAGCCAGATGTGTAAACAGAGTTTGGAATAACGTTGACGCTCCCTCCAAACAAGAGCAGAAACGTAGAGGCTAGGCTAAAGTTAGCTTGCTGTCCCGTAAACAAGGTAGTGGAACTTGCAAAGCTAACATTAGCGAGCCAATAAGTGACTGGTCCGTTATGTTTCAGCTGGTCGGTGAACAGTTACCGGCTAACAAATAACAACTGCTAAATAATAATTGTGTGCCACGTTTAAAACAGCACACTAATAGGTAACTGTGGTTGTTGTCTCCATTTGTGTTCAAACACGGTTTACTGCAGACTGTAAGATTTAAAGACAATGTCGACTAAGGCACAACAACACTACTCACCACTGCTGCTGCCCTATGCTGCTGCTGCCGCCTTCTTCTTCTTCTTCTTCTTCTTCTTCTTCTTCTTCTTCTTCTTCTTCTTCTTCTTCTTCTTCTTCTTCTTCTTCTACTGGAGAATTGCAGCCGGAAGGAGCATTATCGCCACCAGCTGTAAAGTTACAGTTACACTTCTGTCTTTTTCATCAGTCTTGTGTGTCCAAAAAGGAAACAGGCTTTTTTATGGCTTTTGAGCATTCTAAAAAGCAGCACAGCGATCACACTGAAGGGTGGACTAACATGGAAGAACCACCTCCTGTTAGTGCTCATGAAATTCAGACTTGGCCTCTCCAACAAGGACATAGCATACCGATTCGGCCTTCCCTTCTCCACTGTTTCCAAAATTTTAAGGGAGTGGGTACCCCTGCTGTCCTCCGTCCTAAAACCACTAGTAATTTGGCCCAGTAAGGAAGCAGTGAGAGCAAACTTGCCTAAATCATTTAAACCCAAATTCAAAAACTGTACATGCATAATTGACTGTACTGACATTTTTATACAGAGGACATACACTTTGAAAGCCCGAGCTTAAACTTGGTCCAATTACAAACACCAGAACACAAATATTTAATTGGCATAACACCTGCAGGCTCCATATCCTTTCTGTCAGATGGGTGGGGTGGGTCGAGCCTCAGACAAACTAATAACATTAGTATATTAGTAGGTATATAATAACTTTTTAAACAAACTTGACCATGACGATGTCATACTTGCAGACAGAGGGTTGGTGAGTGTGTGAGCAACTTTAAAAATCCCTAGTTTCACTAAGGGTAAGTCACAGTTGTCTGGTTCGTGCGTTGACATGTCCCGACAGTTATTGAGGGATCGAGGGGTTCGTACGTGTAATTGGTCAGCTGAAAAATTTTCAAATATTGAAAAAAAAAGCGTCATCCCAATAAGCCAGGTTGACATGCTGGATACACATTGTCACCATTTGTGCAGGTCTCACAAATCTGAAGAGGTCTGTGGTCCCCCGGAAATAAACAGCAGCATTTGTATGTATATATGTAAAAAAATAAAAAATAAAACTTGTCCTGACCCCTAGTTTCAAGAACCACTGCTTTGTTGTGATCAAACGGACTGACAACTTGAATGTAGCATACAATACAATGAATGTAAAAACAAGTGTTAAAAATGTATAACTATGTGTGATGTATGAATAATTAATGCAATTTGTAACGATATTTGTAATATGATGTAATGTAACAAACAAAATGAAATTAATGAATATGTATTTAACAATGATGTGTGACTTGAGGTGACTTTTTTGGGGCGTCATGTGCAGTACAGTATCCACCTAGGCTAATATTCATATGTCTTTACATCCACATTTCCAATTTTTGGTCTGTCTGACAACATTCACACATTTGTAGTGGAACTGTTGGCAACAGTCTTTGCATGTGATCATTTTGCAAAAGCTGGTTTTTTTTGCAACAAGGACAGTTGACCTCTTCAGCCAACTGGGGGGTCTTGGCGGCAGACCAGCTTGGGAAGGATGTGGTTCCATGAAGAACACTTCACCCTTTGAAAGGGCTTCTTCAAGGAAGCAGCCATCTCTCCATATCCGGCGGGTGATGCTATTGTTCTTTGTCCACACCATGAAATCGCACATATTCAATTGGCAAACATACATTTGCAGCTGAACCTGTGTGTAGTATGAGTGGTTATGGAGCAGCTCATAATATTCATCTAGGCAGAAGGTAGCATCAGCTTCAGACCCCTGTAGTCCCTCTCTGTATTTGTATGGACATTTGATCTCTAGTGAACCTGTTCCACAGCAGTCACAGGAGAATACCCCATCAGGAGAAGCAGCCAGATATGGCTGGTCTGCTTTCACGGTTAGCTCCACTCCTTTTAGGTTGAAATTTGTACGTGTCTTCCTCATTTCTGTTTCGTAACACTGACGTGCAGTATCTTCCATTTGCGTGCCCCACATGCCAGCTGGTACAGTGAGCTCTTTGTCGTCATACTGCACTACATGTTTGACCACACTTTCAATTGAAGACTGCTTGCATCTAACAACCCTGTTAAAAGTACTTCCAGTTATACATCCTACTCTGTTTATGTTCCATGTTGTGCAATTTGCCTGCTCTTTAGTAACATCCTGTAGATGTTCCAGTTTAGTAATTGTGCATCTTTCTCTCATTTTGTCAAAGCTAACTTCACACTTAACTTTTAGGTCAGCTGGTGAGTGACAGGTCCCTTGCAGATGGATCATACATAGCTGTCAGAGGTTCAGGGAGTTCATATTTCAGGGAGTCCATGTCGGTGTTGATGGCTGTAAACAAAGCAGCATCTGGGAATATTGTTTTCAGAGCCTGAAGATCATCGGATGTATTTGTTGTGTGTAGGAACAGATTTGTATATTTTCAATAGAAAGGCAGTATATTTAATATATTTACATTCTTTTTCAGTGAACGTTTTACTAGGGTTTGTATGTATTTTTGTATTATGAAAATGCAACACCATCACTGTATTCATCATTTATTTACATGCAGGCCTATCTGGTGTTTTTTCTGCTCATTGAAATTATACATGTTGCAAGTAATTCCAAATCTAGGCAAATGGAAGAGTGGGACAGAAGGAGGAAGTTGTGTTATATTCTTTCTATTCAGAATGTTTGCGCCTCTAGGATGCAGATGGCTCAGTGTGTAACCTACCTGGAACGTTTTGGAGTGTTGGTACACAACGAGATTGGGGTAACTCGGTTAGATGCCTTTTTGGACGGCTAAAGTTAATCATTTTTAGTTTCTGTGGCTCAACTTTTGACCGGGACATATCCTTCCACTGATTGGGCTTGGACGTGCAGGCAACCTCCTCCTCAGTAGCATTTTTCCGTCCTGGCAGTTCAACTTGACACGTGATGGCAGCAGCATGACTACAACAAAAGGCGAGGCTGGAGTGATGGACAGGGTAATGTGAGTAAAAGCAGAAATAGCATACATTATTTTTGTGTGATTGCAGATACATTTTGATAGGTAGACGTACCCTGCCATGCATTTGCAGTTAGCCGTGAGGATGTACCCAAGGGCCTTGTGGACATACACCCAGGCATCATACGGCTTGGCTTTAATGCCTTGCCTTTGACTGGGAAGCACACCTGACCTCAACACGCAAAAATCAGGTGCAGCATCAAAGTATCTGACAAGCTGCCCATGACTACATAGCACGTAGTTGAATGCATCAAGGGATTTGTATGCTCTAATCCTTTCTCTAGTATACACACTTGGTGTCTGAATTAGATAGTTGTATATATCAGGCCATTCAATTGCTGGCCATTTCTTGTCATCCATAATCCACAGATCGTCCTGTATAGCATAGGGATCTGGCAAGATCCATTGCTGAGAGTACATATTTTAATGTAATCGGCATGGTCGGAGGTGCTAAGGCTTCCCACATAATCCATGGTCAAATCTTTGATATACAGTACAGTATTTTGTGTATGTGTGCAGTCATGAAATGTGGCAGGTCGTAAAGTAACGTAAATAAGCGTAACGTAACTTTAATATAAAAGCAAATTCGGGCTGTCCAGTAGATGCTGCACTGCTAACATGGCTGTAGGAGCCAAATATGTTGTTTCAAGTGTTCAGATTTTGGGTGTTGTTTTTTGTATGTACATTGGGTGTCGCTGTGGTATTACCTGGGGCAAGGTTATAAAGGTGAGCTCCAAATTGTTGTCGGCAGGTGTTTGGCCCGGAAAGGGCAAATGGTTTTTGACCGCTAACGCTGTGACACCAAATGCTGTGATGCTGGAGTGCATTGGCGCAAAAGCCTTTGTTCAAACGTTGTCTAATTGTTTATGGTTTATGGTTTATGGAAACGACTGCTGTGCAAGAAGGAAACAAGATGAATGTGGACAGAAACATCCACATACATTAGCGGAGTGGCAATCGGGATAGGGAGGACTTTTCCTGGTGGGCCGGTAGTGTTTTGATGCCGCGAGGGCCGGTCTGATAATAGTTATACTTTGCAAGTTCTTAGCAACACGATCCGGCGGCCTGGTGTGCAGCCGCTACCCGCTGGTCAAACTTTGCAGCCTCTGCTCAACCCATACACTGCTGCTGGGTACACAGCACCGCGAGCTGCCGGTCGTGAATTAATGTGAGAGATAACCACGCCCCCTGATTTACATATATGAAGTGGCAATAAATAGAGAGGGAAATAAATAAATGTGGCATTAGGAAATAAAAGTCCACTGAAATAAATAAATGTGGACTTATGAAAAAAAAGTACCATGAAATAATTAAAATTAAAATCTTTTAATATATTTATTTAACTAATTGTTTTATTTGTATACAAATATTTACATTTATTTAATTACTTATGTATTTATTGTGAATGTATGCAACTTAAATATGTCTGAATCATTCAAAATTGAAATGACAGGTAAACTAGAGCTGTTAAGGGAGTAAAGTGTGATTTATGGTTGTGCAGAGGCTTCACACAGAGCTTTTGACGTAGCCTACGTAAGTGATCTGATGTTTATACACACAGTACTGTCTAACTTCTATCTGTGGAGATTTTGCATGCAGTGTATGCACAAAATACACCCTAATGCATTGTTATCAACTGGTATTGCTAACAATGGCTAACCTGGATAGAGGAAACCCCACTGTAAAATCCGACTTGTTGAACGTGGTCAACTGGGGTGTGACGTCATTCCCAGCTCTTATTTGTGTCTCTAAAGTCTCAAACACAGTACTACTCAACTTCTGTCGACATGTTGCCACGCTGTTTGTATGCACAAAATATAGCATAATGCGTTGTTATCAACTGGTATTGCTAACAAATGGCTAACCTGGATAGAGCAAACCCACTGTGAAATGATGGTTATTCTGACTTGTTTTACTTTGTGTCATGATGGCGCTGCAATACCATCTTTTGCTGAGAACCTGCTGAGTCACCAGCCTTAGCAAGGTCTTTGATTGACACAAAGCTCTGATTGGAACAGTAGCAACCCAGCGTGCCGGGTTGGGAGCCATCCACAATACGACAAGGCCCATGGAAAGGACAGACTTCATCTAGTCCTGGAGGAGGTGCGGGCAGGTGTTGAGGAAGTGAGGACCAGCAGGATAGTAAGCATGAGGCAGCAGGGGGCGTGGACTAGGTGGGAAGGAGCGCTGGAGAGGAAGGAAGCTGACCTAGAATGAAATCTGACAGGCAGAACCACAGAGCATCCAGTTCATGGTCCATGCCGTCTACCACATGCTACCCTGAACATCCAATTCATCTGATTGTCTGTTCAGCTTGAAAACGAGAGTGAGGAAAGCAAAGGAATGACTTTGAGAGGCACACACAATGCTCCTTTTATTTTGTATCTCATCTGATCAATCCAATACACAAAAGAGCTGTCAAAACTGGTCAAAAATGGCTGAAATGGATTCTTTGCTGATTTTACTTTGCTGTGTCATAGTATCATTACTGTGTGTGCAGACTTCCTTCAGATATCAGTTCATTAGACCAGAGATATTCAACAGGGGGTCCGTGCCAAATTATGTCTATAAAATAATTTTTCATTCAATATAAATTTTCAACATCCTTTTTTTTATTAATATTTGCCTGAAATTATACATTAACATGAATCTAACATTTTAATAGAAAAGAAAAATGTTGAAAAAAATGTAATATGTACATATTGAAGATAAGCTTTCTATGTCTACTGTGGTAGCCATACAGTTTCATCCATGCGGCCCAGTTTAATGCAACTTCATTTTATACAGTATGTGTAGTATGTCTTGTCATTGTATACGGTTACTATACCATGGTTATGAACCAATCAGACTGCTTGATTTGAGCTACACATCTTATAATAACATACAGTCCAGTATAGAGGAAAAGGGTCTGTCTGTGGACTGCGGGAGAGGAACTTGAAGTTGTCCCAATCAGAGTCTGAATAACGGGAGATGTCAAAACGAGATGTCGGCAAAGCTGGACCAGTCAGGATACAAGCATACTGAACCTCGACTCTGGAGGTGCAGAGTGGACGATGTCCAGCTGAACTGGACCAAACTGTTGACCTGCTGCTGCTGATGATGATGGCTGAAAGACAGGACAAATACATTTTTACTCATCGTTTTCAATCATTAGTTTCTTTAGTATCACCATTTTCCTTTCATTTTATAATGATCTTATTTTTAAATGTCATAATGATCTAAAAGGATGATTTCTGGAAAGAACTATATAACGTGGCACTTATTGTAACCTGGGAACATTAGGACAATGTAAACATATAGTGAGTACAAACCAAGAGACCACATGAGCTCTTCCATTGTTGAGAATGACCATGAGAATGTTGTTGTACTTACCGATGACGACTGCTGACGAAGCTACCAACCCAAACAGAACACACAGCAGAACCTCGTACACACTGCTGCTCTCCTGTAGAAACACACAAACACTTTAACGCAACAACAATCTTGTCAATCAAAGTGAAAAGTAGAAAAAAGAAAAGTAAAAGTCTAACAACAGGAAAAGAGGATAAAACTGTTGTGGAAACAGCGTCAACAGTGATCAGTTGATAGCTGGGATTACTACAAGACAAGCTGCTGTCTGGAAAACATTTCCATCTTTATCTTACAGACGTTGATGAAGGGCATTTTCCCCTTTCCTTTAGCTATCAACCATTAGCGATTCAAGCTGCCTGCCCCTTTATCATATTCAATAATTGGAAGGAACCGTTGAGCTGTTAAGAAAGTAAAAGCTGTTAACATTAGCACTGAAAGTGCTTTTCCTCATTCATTTATTTTTCTTTAAATTGTATCATCGATATTACTGAACATAAACTCGAGACTCTCCTGGATAATGTCATAATGTTTATATGATTGTCATGTTCAGTTTCCTAACTGATAAAGCGAGGCTTGACCTAGTCTAATCTGTGCATCCTGGCTTGGTGCGTTTCACGAAGGCCAAGCCAGGCTGAGGAGGAGCGACTAGGTCGAGCCAGGCTGAACTAATTCAGATAGATGCGCGTCCACGCCACCTACAGGCAGAAACTAAAGCTCTGCAAACCTGTTGTGAGGACATCAAGGAAGTGGACCAGTGAGGCTGTGGAGGATCTCCAGTCGTGTTTGGATTCTACTGACTGGGATGTGTTCAGGACTGCTACCAACAGTCTGGATGAGTACACAGAGGCTGTGACGTCATACATCAGCTTCTGTGAGGACTGCTGTGTTCCATCATGCACCAGGGTGAGTTACAACAATGACAAACCCTGGTTCACAGCCAAACTCAGAAGGTTAAGGCTGGCTAAGGAAGACTCGTTCAGGAGTGGGGACAAAGACAGATTTAAAGAGTCAAAGTACAAGTTTAGCAAGGCGGTGAAGGAGGCTAAACGACGATACTCTGAGAAACTCCAAAACCAGTTCTCAGCTAATGACTCTGCAACTGTCTGGAAAGGACTTAGGCAGATCACCAACTACAAGCCTAAAACCCCCCACTCCTTCGATGACCGACACCTAGCCAACGACCTGAACGAGTTCTACTGTCGATTTGAAAGACAAAAGGTCAGTCCTGACACCATCCCCCCACGAGACCTCCCTACAGCTACAGCCACTGTGCATCACCTCCACCTCACCCACCTCAGCAGGGCCCTGGGCCCCCCCCAACAATGCCCTCCTTAAAGGTCTCCACCTCCACCCCCCTACCCACCTCAGTGACGACTCTCTCCATCCACGAGAGGGACGTCAACAGACTCTTTAGGAGACAGAATCCCAGGAAAGCTGCTGGACCAGATGCTGTCTCCCCATCAAGCTTGAAGCACTGTGCTGACCAGCTGTCTCCAGTGTTCACAGACATTTTTAACACCTCACTGGAGACATGTCACGTGCCAGCCTGCTTCAAGACCTCAACCATCATCCCTGTCCCCAAGAAGCCAAGGACCACAGGACTTAATGACTTCAGACCCGTCGCCCTGACCTCTGTGGTTATGAAGTCCTTTGAGCGCCTTGTGCTTTCACACCCTCAAAGCCATCACCGACACCCTCCTGGACCCCCTGCAGTTTGCCTACAGAGCCAATAGGTCTGTAGATGATGCAGTCAACCTGGCCCTCCACTACATCCTCCGGCACCTGGACTCTGCAGGAACCTACGCCAGGATCCTGTTTTTGGACTTCAGCTCTGCCTTCAACACCATCATCCCGGCTCTGCTCCAGGAGAAGCTCTCCCAGCTTGGTGTGCCTGACTCCACCTGCAGGTGGATCACTGACTTTCTGTCTGACAGGAAGCAGCATGTCAAGCTGGGGAAACACGTCTCCAACTCACAGACCATCAGCACTGGATCCCCTCAGGGCTGTGTTCTTTCGCCTCTGCTCTTCTCCCTCTACACCAACAACTGCACCTCCAGTCATCAGTCCGTCAAGCTTCTGAAGTTCGCGGATCGACTACCTCTCTCATCGGACTCATCTCTGATGGAGACGAGTCCGCTACAGGTCGGAGGCTGACCACCTGGTGAAGTGGTGCAACCAAAACAATTTAGATCTCAACGCTCTAAAGACAGTGGAGATGGTTGTGGACTTCAGGAAGAACCCAGCCCCACCTGCCCCCATCACCCTCTGTGGCTCCACAATTGACACTGTGGAGTCTTTCCGCTTCCTGGGAACTACCATCTCCCAGGACCTCAAGTGGGAGCTGAACATCAGCTCCCTCGTCAAGAAAGCACAACAGAGGATGTACTTCCTGCGGCAGCTGAAGAAATTCAAACTGCCAAAGACAATAATGGTGCACTTCTACACAGCCATCATTGAGTCCATCCTCACATCCTCCATCACCATCTGGTACGCTGCTGCCACTGCCAAGGACAGGGGCAGACTGCAGCGTGTCATTCGGTCAGCTGAGAAGGTGATTGGCTGCAATCTGCCGCCGCTCCAGGACCTTTACACCACCAGGACTCTGAAGCGTGCTGGAAAGATTGTGGCTGACCCCTCCCACCCCGGACACAAACTCTTTGAGCCACTCCCCTCTGGCAGGAGGCTGAGGTCCATCAGGACCAAAACCTTACGCCACATGAACAGCTTTTTCCCCTCCGCCACTAGCCTTATTAAACCACCGTGACTCTCCACCTGGCTCTTCATGCCACTGTTCTCTCTGCTGTAATGCTCTTTGCTCTTTATTTATTTATTTTATTTTATTTCTATCTTTATTTTTAATTTAATACATACTGTGTACATATACTTATATTGTTTATACCTATACTTATATTGTTTAATATTACATTTAGAGAATGTGTGATGTGCACCAACAACACCAAAACAAATTCCTTGTATGTGTCAAAAAACGTACTTGGCAATAAAACCCTTTCTGATTCTGATTCTGATTCTGAAATCAAAAGACCACAATGTCGATCACAGACAGAGGTGTATAGTCCAGGTGCCAGAAAGTAGAAATCCTGTCCAGCAGCTGTCCCAACCATCACTAAACCAGCTCCTCTACCAGGTAGATGAGCTCGTTAGTGAAAACACCTGTTATGGATGTAGAGGCAGATCCAAAAACATGGCAGGATTTTTACTTTCTGGCACCTGGACTATACACCTTACTGATGCCAAAATGGAGAATATGCATTGTACATAGGCTTCATTTAAAACTCATTTGAAATTTTATCAGCCTTTTCTAATTATCTCAACAACTGCCATAATATATTCATCAAACTTCTTACAACAATATGAACAGCAGTCTTCATACAGCAATATAACAGTAACAATGACAAATTTATAATTATAAAAATAAAATAATGGTCACAACTTTAAATAATAACAGTACTTAAATGAAAAGCAATATGCACCTGTTGTATTTTAATCCAGGCTGATAACAAAAGGGTAAAACCACTGCTGGGTGATCAGAAAAGGTTCCAGGATTAAATAAATCCTGGCTGTTAGCCTGGTCAGGAGCAGGCTAGCTGCACAGAATAAATCTCCATGGTGATTTATGTGCCTCTGCTTTCGTGAAACCGAGTCAAGGCTAAATTCATCCAGGATAACCAGGAAATCCCGGCTTAATCCCTTATCTTGGTTTTGTGAAACAGGCCCCAGGAGTAGCCTACGCGCACCACAACAACAACATAAAAACACTGGTGAATGCGCACCATAACACATGAAAAAACACACAAGGACAGTCCTCCAGGATTTCACGGCCTTTTTTTGAGATTATTGCCGACCAAAATGCCTGATTTCATGGGAGCTTTTGTAAAAAATTGCAATAAAAGTTGCAATGTCTTTTGTATGTTTGTTGGAATGAAGTTGTAGAAGATAGTGAAAGTTACAAAAAAAATCTAACGCGTTACTATTTCCAAACCAGTAATCAGATTAAAGTTACTTATCCAAGTCACTGTGCGTTACTATTTTTGTCATTTTCCTTAGTAAAAATATAAATTTTTGCTTTCTTCTTGCGTCTCTGGGAATGAAGTCACGTATGAGACAAGTCACGTTTTCAGCATGAGGACAAGTCACGTTACCACGCAGGGACACAAACGTAAACAACAATGGAGGGAGGAGAGAGATGCGCGTTTTCTAGCTGGAAATCCAGTCACTATTTTGAGTTTGTGTCAGCTAAAGACAAAGGTGGCGACAAAGTGCTATCTAGCTACAAAAACACTACGTCAAATTTGAAGAACCATTTGGAGTCGCAGCACTGCAGTCAAACTTACAGAGTAAGTCCCAGCAGGTGGAGCGAAGCAGAGAGGAGGTCCCCCACCACGCAAACAGCAAAAGCTGGACTTCGGTGCAAAACCAGTAAGTGGGGGAGAGTTGAAGAAGTTGGTCGGGCAGTAGGCCTATGTTGTAGAGGAAATGCTGCCCTTAAACACGGCTGACTCGCTCTCTTTCGTGCCATAATAAACCAGATCTACTACTGGCAACACTGACCTGCCTCACAGTAAACCGGTTGTCATTTTTATGTTGAGGCTGTGGGGGTGTTGTCGGCAGCTGCTGAATGTAACTAATAAAGTAACTAAGTTATCTAACTTCGTTACTTTTAAAATCAAGTAATCTGTAAAGTAACAAAATTACTTTTAAAATCAAGTAATCTGTAAAGTAACTAAGTTACTTTTTCAAAGTAACTGTGGCAACACTGGTGCTGTCTGTGTTTTATCCGTTAGTTTGGTGGGTCGGATGGGTTGTAATGCTTGCTGTTGCCATGTAGAAGAGTCAAGTCGAGTCAAGTCGAGTCAAGTCATATACAGTAGACCGAATCACCGTGACGTTGCGCCAACAACAACAATCACCTCTGTGTTGATTTGAATTGCCGTGATATGTGAAAGCGGCAAACTTGTTTATTTCCAACCCGTTCTCAGTCCGAACTCGTAAAATACCGACGTTCGGGCACTGGCTGTCAGCGTCTGATACAACGTAAAAAGCAACCTTCAGCATGTGTAGAACGCAGCGGGGAGAGCAGCAGCTACACAGGGTTTGAAGATGATGTAGCACTAAGAGCGACTACGGTAGCGAGTAGTATGAAAGCCCGAAAATACGCATAGGGAGGTTGGTTGGGGGGGTCGATGGGTAAAAAAACACAGGACTTTCACCTAGGAGACCGGGGATCGTGTCACGTTTCCTAAACCCAACTGTCCTGTCCTTCTTTTCCTAAACCCAACTGTCCCATCCTTCTTTTCCTAAACCCAACCGTCCCGTTGTTCTTTTACTAAACCCAACCATCCCGTTCTTGTCCCGCGTGTCATGGAAATGTAAGCCCACCCACAACCTTTTCTTTAACCTAACTGCCTCAAAAGTGAGGCCAATAGTCCCGACCAAACGCGTTTAGATCTGACACTAAAGGAGACTTTTAGCGTCAATAACAACACCAAAGGCACCTGACCAAGGATCCATATTTTACGCGATGGGAGTGAGAATGTGTTGTTATTTCTGTTGTCATTTTTAGCCGTAAGTGTAACGTCTTAGGATATAAAAGGTAAACACGGAGGTCAGACCTATCAAAGTTTCTGCTTGTCACGATTGTGGGTTCTGTCATGTTCTGTTTCCTGTTTTATTTTGAAGTCTGTCTTGTCTCCCTTGTCTTGTCTGGTTTACTTCCTGTCCTTGGTTTTCCCTCCCTTGTGATTGCCCTGATTTCTTTCACCTGTTGTATCACCTGTCCCTTGTTAGTCCTCGTTACCTCTTGTATTTAGTCTCTCTGTTTCCTTTGTCTCTTGTCGGTTCGTTGTTTTCCTGTCAGTCCTGTGTGAGTCCTGGTCGTTTGGAGTGTTCAGTTATTTGAGTGAGTTAAAATAAAGAGTTTGTTCTGCACATTTGCTGGGAGAGTCTTGCATTTGGGTCCACCTGCTGCAACCCCTGACACTGCTGTGCTTACTTTATGTACTGTGTGGCTTTGCTCGCATCTTTGGAAAACCAAAACTAGCAGTCACCAGTCCTTTTCTTTAGTCTGTGGTCCAAAAGGTAAATTAGGTCTCCAAACTGACATGAGCATTGTTATGAGCAGTTATTAATGAAATATGAAAGCATCAATCATGCATTTAGATAATTGAAATAACAATTGGAATCATTTGTTAAATTGTACATGACGCAGTGATTTTCTACCCAGAAGTTATTGTAAACGACTTTTTGACTGGTTCTATAGAATCAAATCGTAACAGAAGTTATCTCAAGACATTTTTTTATACAGAGCAGGTCTCGACCATACTCTTTAAAGAGGTGTGAATCGGAGTGGAAGCAAAAATCTAAACAATTCTTAAATAAAAACCTAGGGTAACTGAATTGGTCCAAAATTGACCAGGCTGTTGAAAGTAACTTGATTTCAGCTGCAGATTGTGTTTACAGTTTTCACCTTTAGCTGTTAGTCTGAATTTATTTCTGAAAGCAGCAACGACAATATTTTCACACAGGAAGTCTGTCACTCTCACCTCGGCTGTGATGCTGCTGGGGGAGGAGATAGGGAGGAGCAAGGTTGTCGGACCTGCAGGACAAGGCAATGAAAGCAGATGTTTTCAGTGCAGCTGTGTCAGCAACACAAGTCAAAAATAGATATAGCCATTGTTTATGGAGTTCTGATCTAGAGTTTAAAGCTCAATATGAACAGATTGGTCTTCACTAACAACACTTTGAACTAACAGGCATTGTTCAAACTGTGAATGAATCCTCCTCCTCGACCATCATCTACTCTCTCTGTGTTTGTGTTGTACCTGCTGTCAATGTTGATCTGGTCGTCTGTGGAGCTGAAACAGAAACCAGTGTAGCAGTGACATTTGCTACACCAGTAAAGATCATCAGTCTTCATCAGAGACAAACGTTACTCTGACCCCAAATATGCTGCTGACAGCTGTTTGACTACAGAGAGAACTGGAGGAGAAGCTGATTGAATGCATCTTTGGATTTCCTGGAGCTCTCCTCTCCAGTCCTGTCCAGCTGTGACCCTTTAAATTCTGATGGAGAATCCCAGTAATTTGAAATCTTCAATACTAACTTCTAACTCTTATGATACAATTTGCCTTTTTTGTTATAAACTAAAGCAGTGCCTGTTGAAAACATGCCTGTTTGTAACCTGCAAACTGCTCTGTGAATGTCACATCAGTCGCATTCATCTCAGTTTCTAGGTTTCTGAAGAAAACCTGCTGCAGACTGGAGACCGTCTAGCTTCAACAGATCAGACTTTTCAGTAATATTCAGGTTTTAATTATGTATTAAACACTGTGGGGGTTAGGCTGAGGTCAGATTTAGGTCCTATTCTTGAGTCAATTAAGAATAGGACCCTGTACAGGATGTACTAACATAGGTCTAGGACAAGTGAAGCATATTTTAACTTGTGTAACAACACAGACGTCATTATGTTTTCCCGCCCCGCAGTTTTCCTTGGATTAGGGTGGCACCTTGGTCCTGCTCGACGCTCTGCTATGCCCTGCTACGCCCTGCTACTCCCTGCAGTGCCCTGCAGTGCCCTGCTACGCCATGAACTACTACAACTATTATTTGTAGTCATAGTTCCATTAACTCCATTGTTACTATAATTGTCATCATACCCCCAACTGGCACCGTCAGACACCGCCTACCAAGAGCCTGGGTCTGTCCCAGGTTTCTCTAATGCCAGGATCATACTACACAATTTTTTTTGTCTTTCACGATGGTCACTACGTCAGACTAGACAGACATATGGTGCGTTCTTTTTGTCCACTGAAGTCGATTTACGAGTCGTTTTCCGTAGTTACGAACCGGAAGTTGCAAAAAGAACGCCCCGAGGTCGTATTTACAACTCGTTAAGTCGTTTTTTAAGCACTTTTGTCTTTGTTGTAACCAAATGAAGAAGTCGTACACATAGCGCTGTATACTGCTACCTATAGGCATGTCTCTACAGTCTTATTAGGAGTTAAACATAGTGCTGTATACTGCTACCTATAGGCATGTCTCTACAGTCTTATTAGGAGTTAAACATAGTGCTGTATACTGCTACCTATAGACATGTCTCTACAGTCTTATTAGGAGTTAAACATAGTGCTGTATACTGCTACCTATAGGCATGTCTCTACAGTCTTATTAGGAGTTAAACATAGTGCTGTATACTGCTACCTATAGACATGTCTCTACAGTCTTATTAGGAGTTAAACATAGTGCTGTATACTGCTACCTATAGACATGTCTCTACAGTCTTATTAGGAGTTAAACATAGTGCTGTATACTGCTACCTATAGACATGTCTCTACAGTCTTATTAGGAGTTAAACATAGTGCTGTATACTGCTACCTATAGGCATGTCTCTACAGTCTTATTAGGAGTTAAACATAGCGCTGTATACTGCTACCTATAGACATGTCTCTACAGTCTTATTAGGAGTTAAACATAGTGCTGTATACTGCTACCTATAGGCATGTCTCTACAGTCTTATTAGGAGTTAAACATAGTGCTGTATACTGCTACCTATAGGCATGTCTCTACAGTCTTATTAGGAGTTAAACATAGTGCTGTATACTGCTACCTATAGACATGTCTCTACAGTCTTATTAGGAGTTAAACATAGCGCTGTATACTGCTACCTATAGGCATGTCTCTACAGTCTTATTAGGAGTTAAACATAGTGCTGTATACTGCTACCTATAGGCATGTCTCTACAGTCTTATTAGGAGTTAAACATAGTGCTGTATACTGCTACCTATAGACATGTCTCTACAGTCTTATTAGGAGTTAAACATAGTGCTGTATACTGCTACCTATAGGCATGTCTCTACAGTCTTATTAGGAGTTAAACATAGTGCTGTATACTGCTACCTATAGACATGTCTCTACAGTCTTATTAGGAGTTAAACATAGTGCTGTATACTGCTACCTATAGGCATGTCTCTACAGTCTTATTAGGAGTTAAACATAGTGCTGTATACTGCTACCTATAGGCATGTCTCTACAGTCTTATTAGGAGTTAAACATAGTGCTGTATACTGCTACCTATAGGCATGTCTCTACAGTCTTATTAGGAGTTAAACATAGTGCTGTATACTGCTACCTATAGGCATGTCTCTACAGTCTTATTAGGAGTTAAACATAGTGCTGTATACTGCTACCTATAGGCATGTCTCTACAGTCTTATTAGGAGTTAAACATAGTGCTGTATACTGCTACCTATAGGCATGTCTCTACAGTCTTATTAGGAGTTAAACATAGTGCTGTATACTGCTACCTATAGGCATGTCTCTACAGTCTTATTAGGAGTTAAACATAGTGCTGTATACTGCTACCTATAGACATGTCTCTACAGTCTTATTAGGAGTTAAACATAGTGCTGTATACTGCTACCTATAGACATGTCTCTACAGTCTTATTAGGAGTTAAACATAGTGCTGTATACTGCTACCTATAGGCATGTCTCTACAGTCTTATTAGGAGTTAAACATAGTGCTGTATACTGCTACCTATAGACATGTCTCTACAGTCTTATTAGGAGTTAAACATAGCGCTGTATACTGCTACCTATAGGCATGTCTCTACAGTCTTATTAGGAGTTAAACATAGCGCTGTATACTGCTACCTATAGGCATGTCTCTACAGTCTTATTAGGAGTTAAACATAGTGCTGTATACTGCTACCTATAGGCATGTCTCTACAGTCTTATTAGGGAGTTAAACATAGTGCTGTATACTGCTACCTATAGGCATGTCGCTACAGTCTTATTAGGAGTTAAACATAGTGCTGTATACTGCTACCTATAGGCATGTCGCTACAGTCTTATTAGGAGTTAAACATAGTGCTGTATACTGCTACCTATAGGCATGTCGCTACAGTCTTATTAGGAGTTAAATACCGCCTAATTAGTTATTTTGTAGCTTGTGCAGCTGAGACGCTCGGTTGCTATATGACAACAACGGCTTTAAGCCGAGTCTTGAGCAGAAAGCAGAGCAGTAGCCGAACGTTAATGTTAATCAAAACGTAATTTTCATGCATCAAACTGTGAAATATAGTTTTGTAATATGTCAATAACTGATAATAGAATCCCAAATATTACTAAAAATGTTACAAAAATCCATCTTTTCTCGCGACAACCCACGGTTACTCGTTTTCCGACATGGATGTGATGTCACACTCGAGCTACTAGTTGCGATTACAAGACAAAAAGAACGCACCAATATTGCCAAAAAATCTTGCTGTGTCTTGGACTTTCGGTCTTTGTAAAGATCACGTGCAAGTTCATAGGTTGACGCTTTTGGTGGAGCAGCAGCCTCTCAAAAACACACACAAATCTTTTAGAGATTCAGCAACTGCATGGCCTATTTCTTGCACCAGACAGCAGCTGTAGCATCTCCTTTTTACGTCATGTTTACATATGCGCGCTCGTGGTCATGAAGCGTCCCAGACGTTAGATCGCTGATCTTTGATTATGTCACACTACAAGAGGTAAAGACAGGCGTTTGTCGGTACGGACCCTCATAATCGGGCACGACTCTGAACGTTTGTCTGCGACGTGTCTGTCGGGTCAAAATCGGGCTGAATTTGTGTAGTCTGATCCTGGCACAAAAGGACGTTTTCCTCACCACTCAAGGTTTCTCCCTAAAAGGAAGTTTTTCCTCGCCACTGTCGCGTTAAATGCTTGCTTTTGGGGGTATTACTGGAATTGTTGGGTCTTTGTAAATGATACAGTGTAGTCTAGACCTACTCTACTCTTGAGATAACTCTTTTTATGATTTGATAATATAAATAAAATTGAATTTAATATTGGGCATTTTTATGTCTTTGTTACAGAGTCAACAGTTAAGATATGACTGTAAACAAAAGGAGAGGAAGTTACTGCTGGAACAGAACTTCTGCATTCTCACAATCGCTCTATCTCTCAATGTGAACAAAAGTTAAAAATAATTTGTGTATCTGCCCCTGTGATTCAAGTCTGTTGTTGCTTGGCCCATGCTTCACCCTTCCACCAAGTGTCATGAATGTAGTTTTTCTGTAATCCTGCTCACAGACAAACAAACAAATTTGTGTTGTACCTGCTGTAGATGTTGTTGACGTGGTCGTCTGTGGAGCTGAAACAGAAGATTAACCTGGGCAACACCAGTAAAGATTACTGCACAACATCAGTCTTCATCAGCTGTTTGACTACAGAGAGAACTGGAGGAGAAGCTGGTTGAATGCATCTTTGGATTTCCAGGAGCTCTCCTCTCCAGTCCTGTCCAGCTGTGACTCTTTATATTCTGATGGAGAATCCATGTTATCTAAATCCTTTCAATACTAACTTCTAACTTTTCTGATACAATTCCCATTTTTGTTATTAAAGAGACACTATAGACCTTTTTCACGGCAGACATGTTGACATGTCATAGCAGGAAAAGCACAGGAGTGTTCAAACCCATTACTGATGGCTGCATTCCACTTAGGAGAGACCCTGGTATTAAACCATTACTGATGGCTGCATTCCACTTAGGAGAGACCCTGGTATTAAACCATTACTGATGGCTCCATTCCACTTAGGAGAGACCCTGGTATTAAACCATTACTGATGGCTCCATTCCACTTAGGAGAGACCCTGGTATTAAACCATTAATGATGGCTGCATTCCACTTAGGAGAGGTCCTGGTATTAAACCATTACTGATGGCTCCATTCCACTTAGGAGAGACCCTGGTATTAAACCATTACTGATGGCTCCATTCCACTTAGGAGAGGTCCTGGTATTAAACCATTACTGATGGCTGCATTCCACTTAGGAGAGACCCTGGTATTAAACCATTACTGATGGCTCCATTCCACTTAGGAGAGGTCCTGGTATTAAACAATTACTGATGGCTGCATTCCACTTAGGAGAGACCCTGGTATTAAACCATTACTGCTGGCTCCATTCCACTTAGGAGAGACCCTGGTATTAAACCATTAATGATGGCTGCATTCCACTTAGGAGAGGTCCTGGTATTAAACCATTACTGATGGCTCCATTCCACTTAGGAGAGACCCTGGTATTAAACCATTACTGATGGCTCCATTCCACTTAGGAGAGACCCTGGTATTAAACCATTAATGATGGCTGCATTCCACTTAGGAGAGGTCCTGGTATTGTGCATACTGACTCACTGAAATATCTTACTGGGACACTTGATGGAATTGAGCCATCGTTATGGTTATGAATTTCAGCTGTGCTTTTCCTACTATGACAAGTCAATATGTCTGATGTGAAAAAGGTCCATTATACTTTTGGGGATTTTCCTGTCTTTAGTGTACTATATAGTTTTTTTGTGTATGTAATAGATGTATAAAGAACAAGTCCAAATAGAGCTTTCTCTCCCACAGACAGCGCTTTTTCTCAACTGCCTGAAACGCCTCGCTCACATTCCTGTTAGAAATTCCTCCATTAGTGATGTCACTGATTGAGAAAGCCAGCCCAGTTTTTGCTGCCCATAGGTGCTGCCTGAGCCCGCCCACTAGCTTGTTTGAATTTGGTTGACCAATCCCATAAGAGTGGGCCAGCTGGCCAATCAGAGCAGACTGGGCTTTTCAGGAAGATGAGCTGCAGTATAAGAATCATAATATGTTTGTTGTTTGGAATTTTAGACTTTGACAAATAACTTTCCAAAATACATTATTAATTTTAAGTGATATTAAAAATGAGTCTCTTTCAAAAGAAAAAGTACAAAAACGAAGAAAGAAATGGTTTGGAGGACAAATCTGTTACAAATAAACAAGGAAGGAACTATTGGAGAAAATAGATAGACAAAATATAGTAAAGATAATGATATTACTACTACTACTAATAATAATAATAATAATAATAATAATAATAAATGCACACGGTCACAAATGCACATAGAGACAAAACAGGCTGAAGTTAAGGTTAAGTTTAAAGTTGAGTTCAAACCTCGTCAAACGTAGTTTTTGCTCTTCTATTAATGAGTTTGATCACTTTGACGTGAAGTCACTGATCATGTGATTAATGAGTGAATGGAAGTTACCTGTGAGGAGAGCAAGGAGCAGAACGAGCTTCATCGTGAACACACTAACAAAATGTCTGCTGAGTCACCACAGCTGCAAGGTCTTACTGCGCACTGGAAAGATCTTCCGGTCTCACTTCATATAGAAGAAAACACTATTTGGTTTGAAAAATTATCCAAACAAAACCAAATTAAGATGAAAGGAAGAAAGAGAAATACATTTATTATTCCTTGTGTTGTTTTCGGGTCAAATTTGACCCGTTATCTAAATGTCTATATCAGAAATATGGGTTTCTTTGTTACTACCTAATTGTAATTACCCAAAAATAACATGGACGGATGATTCTATACGCGCATCGCAAGTACAACAAAAATCTCTACTTTCACTGAATTTTGTTTTGTTAAATTATTTAGCATTTGTAAAAAAAAAAGAATTACTGACTGAACGTTGACATATACCCTTCTGTGATTATCCTTCCTTTATTAGTCTAAAAAAATCATAATTTCTGCTTTTTAACTCAAGAATTAGGTATAATTTCCTATACTTGAGGTTTATTGACCATGAATTCCAAAAATGAGTGTAAATCTAGAAATGAGTTGGTATTAGTGGTGTTTATACATGGTAGTGAAAAGAAGCGTTAAACGTCAAAGTGCCAAAAACATTAAAAAAGAGAGACAAAAGAAAAAAGGTGATTTTCAGTTTTGACCCAGGAGGACGATGCATGGTCGAATGCAAGACAACACAAGGGTTAAAACGTGAAAACATTTCCAACCCAGATAATAGATATGTAAATCAGGTACGAGCTAATTTGTCAGTGTGTTGTCACTTTGTAGGATCCCCCCCCCCAGAAGAAACCCTAACTACCTCAGACAACTATATGGTAACAGCTTAGCGGTGGCGTGTGACAATCACTTAGCAAACAGCAAAGTGACTTCTACGTAGTCAGCTAGCAAACGTTAATATTCTTCAGAAACTTGAAGCTTTATTTTATTAATATTTTACTCATTATAATAAATCCAAACTATTAGGATCTGAACTATTTTGTAGCCTGTTAAAAATCTAAGGGGCTGCGAGCCGAGCTGCCACTAACACGGGCTCGTTTCTCTGTCACTTAAGAACCAGATATCCAATGACTAAAATCCAGTAATAATATATAGAACAAAGTGTATTGCTTAATAAAAAGTCAATTTATGACAACCACAAAGATGATTCCTTTAACAGGCGACCAAATGTAATGGACCATTACTGTAGTAAAGATACTTTTTTCTTATTTTGGCACTTGCTTTCTTCTCCTGTCTTTATCGCTGATTGGTTTCGAGATCAAATAATTGGGGGGTCTGGCGAAGGTCTGGCTAGTCTGGCTGCCCGAGTCCTCACCAACACCAAGAAAGTGGATCACATCACTCCAGTTCTGAAGTCTCTACACTGGCTTCCAGTGCCTCAAAGAATTGATTTCAAAATACTTTTGCTGGTTTATAAATCACTAAACGGTTTAGGTCCAAAATACATTTCTGATCTGCTACTACACTATGAGCCACCCAGACCTCTCAGGTGGTCTGGGACAGGTCTACTTGTTGTCCCCAGAGTCCGAACTAAACAGGGGGAAGCTGAGTTCAGTTTTTATGCTCCACATATCTGGATCAGTTTTCCCAGAAAACTGCAGGTCGGCCACAACTCTCAGTTCTTTTAAATCAAGGCTGAAGACCTATCTTTTTGATGTTGCTTTCTTTAATTTATTGTACTGCACTGTAAATTAAATTCTTGTATGTTTTATGTAAAGCACTTTGAATTTGCACTGTTGCAGAGATGTGCTCTACAAATAAAGCTGCCTTGCCTATTCCACACAGCATTCTGGGATGGGAGAATCGGCATTTCTTTAAACCAATCACAATCTTCTTGGGCGGGGCTAAGCTCCGCACGGAGCCACGGTGCCTCTGCTAAATAGTCTCAGGAAGGAACTTGTTTTGGTGGAACATGTGTACGTTCAAAAGAAGTTTTAGTCGTGCAACAGAAAACTCAGATTGGACAGATAGTCTAGCTAGCTGTCTGGATTTACCCTGCAGAGATCTGAGGAGCAGTTAACCATAGTCCTCACAAATCCACCGGAGGTTAGAACACCAACACAGAGGAAGAGGAAGGAGACGGACATCTGGCCAAAATGAGTGAAATCCGGCGGAATTTCCATCGGCAATGTAGCAATCCCAGAAGTGGAACGTCGAGGATATAGACTAGAAGCCATGTGATCTCCATAACTTTTAATAACCATATTTCATACAAAATGTGACAGAAAAATATAATTTCATTCAGCAGATATTAAAGAGCATAAACACAGAGTGTTGCACCACTGTCTAAGGCTGCATATGTGGAAAGGTGCTCAACTGACTCAGTTAGAGAGAAGTTCCCTCAGTGCACTGGAAGGTCTGTGTGTCACTGACACATTTCTACATGGAGTGTATCCTCTAGCTACACCATAATCAGTCTGTCCCTTTGAATACACACACACACACACACACACACACACACACACACACACACACACACACACACACACACACACACACACACACACACACACACACACACACACACACACACACACACACACACACACACACACACACACTCTCTCTTATGGATTACAAGCAACTCTCCAACACAAACTTGTGTGCGCTTTCAGAAAAACACACAGATGGCAATATGTTCAGAAATTCTTCTTTACATAGCAATAGTTTGGTGATTGTTGCGGTATTGACCCAGATCTCATATGTGCACAACAGAAATCCTGCATGATATAACATGAATTAAATGACAATGAATCTGTCATTGAGTACATTGAGTACAAGTCAAGGAGACTTCAGAGCTACAGTATGAGTAAGATCACCTAAATACTCTCTACTCAAAAGTTGTATAAGGCTACAAGTTATGGCACTATGGCATCTCATACAACACCAGTGTGCCAGCTGACTGAAGACTTATACAGGGCCTAATGATTATCAGAAGAACCTGGATCATTTACTACAGAACCTAACATGCTGGAGTTCAGTATATCTTCAAATCAATCACTTTTATAAAGAACATTTATATAGGCACAAGACATTCAGAAAGTTACAGATGTCACCATGAATTTTCTAGATGGATATTTTTGCAATAAACCCTGATTTCATGAGTTAGTTCTAGTAAAGAAGGACATGCTAATTAATTTGCCACAGTGTAAAGTCAAACTGTAATCTGCTTTATCACACAGACTGGATCATGGCTTTGGGTTTGGTGTGTCTTGACTGAAGGCAGGTCATGATACTATATATAGATTGTCGTTCACAGAGACAGAGGTTATTGATTAGTTCCCATACTGGGGGAGGCCCGCAAACAGCTGAAGAAACCAGAATCCAATATGCAAAGTTGTTGACAGGTGAGTTGATCACTTAATCCATCCATCCATCAGCAGCTCCAGCAAGTGGACCCCAAATTTCCCTTTCCCGAGGCGTTCCCAGGCCAGGTTGGAGATGTAATCCCTCCACCTAGTCCTGGGTCTTCCCCGAGGTCTCCTCCCAGCTGGACGTGCCTGGAACACCTCCCTAGGGAGGCGCCCAGGGGGCATCCTGAACCACCCGAACCACCTCAACTGGCTCCTTTAGACACAAAGGAGCAGCAGCTCTACAGTTTTGACCCTGCTCAGCCAAACCTGTGCTAGTTTGGACAAGGCAACCACGGCAAAAGTGGCACGGAGTTGAAATTACCACTTCAACTGAACTCGATCTAAACCCCGGCTATTAGGAGTGGACGGAATGGATAAAAACCTGCCTGTGCAATACATGTCATTTTAGATCATGATAATGATATGTATCATAAGACAATAATGTTTTGTGGAAAATCTATCCAGAAACTGATACAATAACTGGCCACGATTGTCTGTTTATGGCTAAATACCTGACAACTTGAAGTACTTTATTACATGGATGCTAAAAAGTCCTGCTCATCAATGACCTCCTACAACCTGAGAGTTTAAGAGATAGCTACCACTAGATGGTAGGCGGACTACAGCTTGTCACAGATATATCTTGGTGGTGGCTACGGTCTCCAGTCAGGGGGGCTCCAGTCTCCAGTCAGGGGGGCTCCAGTCTCCAGTCAGGGGGCCTACAGTCAACAGTCACGGGGGCTCCAGTCTCCAGTCAGGGGGCCTACAGTCTACAGTCACGGGGGCTCCAGTCTCCAGTCAGGGACGGAGCAGCAGCCCCTTTAGTTACATGGGGCTCTGTGACTCAGAGAACCTTTGAACAAAGCTGAAAACAACATGTATGAAAAGAAACACAAGTATCAGTGCTGCCTCCTGGCAGGAAACATTTAAAGGCAGACAGCTCATCAACATGAGCAACTGGCCAAACTTGTAAAACTTGAAATTGAGAAGGGGCGAAGCTTGGTTAAAAAAAAAAAAAAAAAACAACACACTTTAAAAGGGCCCTATCTTGCACCCGGCCCAGCGCAAAGCCCAGCGCAGTTGTCAATTTCCCGTCCAGCGCCCGCGTCGTTTAAACAGCAAATGCACCGGCGCCCATCTGAGTGCCCATGGGCGTACTGGTCTTACAGGGAGGTGTGTTCAGGAGCATTGTGGGCGTGCTGGTCTTACAGGGAGGTGTGTTCAGGTGCATTCTGGGCGCATTGCTATATTGATTCAGCGGAAAGTGATCGCGCATTTCATTGTTATTTTAACAGCGCTTTAGTAAAATGCTCCTAGGCTTGTGCACAGCGTGCGCACACTATGCTTGTTACACACACTCAGGGACGCACAGCAGCACACACACATGCAAAAGATTACAAATAAAATATTATGGTGCAAATACTCCATAATAGCAATGCTCCAAGGTCCAAACGCGCCTGGCTTTTAAAGGGAATGGGAGATGATCTCTGATTGGTTTATTGTTGTTACGCCCAAAACACCCCTCTGATTAATGAAGACACCAAGTACAACCCTTTAGAACCAGGCGCCCGGCGCACGGACCCTTTTTTCTGCCGTCAAACTAGCAAAAGTGGATTTGGACACGCCCTAAACACACCTGCTCCAGGTGCTCCACGCCATGCGCTGAGATAATTAAAATAGGGCCCTAAGTTGCATAATGGCTTTAAATTTTCTTGGGAAATTGTAAAAATATTTAGTCAAACTTGTAATGTGTCTCCAGGCCTGCCACACACGCTGGTGTTAGTCAAACGTACACCTGTACAAAGAGCCCAAACCCCTAAGCGCCAACGGTATGATGTTGCAGAGTTTTGTTAAAGACATTATTTTGGATTAGCTATGAGACTGTGGCTCTGTGTCCACAGCGGTGTGTCCATCTGGGTCTTGGTGAATGACTGCACCACTAACATGGCTGTGTTCAAAGGTCTCGGGACCACGGCCATCACATGGCTCCTCCGTTTGCCCCGCGCCCTCTTCGTCCGACTCATCTCCTCTTTCTAAAAGGCTGTGCCGGTCCCACAGTTCCTGGCCATCACACACTTCGATCCCAGAATCCCCCGTGAAGCGCCGGTACCTGCCCGGCGTCGAGTCCTTGTTGGGGTTGTGAGCGCTGTGAGCGTGGGTCTGCTCCGTGACCTCTGGAGTAGCAGGGAGCGCTGCATCAGCATCGCTGGGGGCGGAGATCGCCGAGTGGGGGCCAGGAGATTCCTCAGGTGGCTCTGTGGGTGGAGGCGCTGCCTGAAGAGGGGTGTAAGGAGGAGGAGGCGTGACCGGACGGCCAACCACCTCTTCATAGGCTGGCAGCAGGTATGTGGGCAAGAATCCTGGAGAGTAACAACACAGACCAGTATGAGAGATGACACATACAGCGGTGCTGGAACGATTAGCGCTGCTGCGATATCAAAATCTCCCCAGATGAAATAAACTTGCTCGCTCTACTTTAGGCCAGTGTTTCTCAAATGGGGGTACGTGTACCCCTAGGGGTACTCTGGAGCAGTGGTGTAGTCTATATTTTTGTAGTGAGTATACTGTGATTTTCCCCTCCCAGCCTCATACTCGCCTGTCCCAGAGCGACACACTGTGATGTTTACGAAAACGAAGCGTACACGGACAATAGATGTTTCAGTATTGATGGCGTTTATTTAAAGCCCTGGAAAAACAACACTTAAAGTTGAGACAGACTTAACTTTTTGAGAAACGCAACCGAACCTGAACACAACAGGACATCGCACAAATGACCCATTTAAACAGGGCCGGTTCTAGCCCTTTGGTTGCCCTAGGTGAGATTGAGTTTTGCCCCCCCCAGTCCCGCTGTGTCAGCAATACAGTAGCAATGATGTTCATTTTAGTTTCTAGCTTCCATGGAAGTTAGATGGCACCAACATTTGGTCTAATCAGAACTGGTCTGGCAACCCAGAGGCCAGGGTTTTGTTTCCAGATCTGTGTGCATAGTGACTTATGATGTGGGGGTCTTGGGGTCCACCCCCTGAAAATTTTCATTAGATCATTAAATACTTAATTTCCTGCATTCTGGTGAATTTGTATACACTTTTTTTTTTTTTTTAGCTTTTTCTAAATAAATAAATGCTGGAAATATCTTTATCTAATGGGAAACATAGATTACAATCCAAATATAAAAACATAATGGAATATATTGCAGTAAGGCTCTCAGGCATTCTGTATTTCTTTCATCTATTTATTCTCCTTTGGATCGATGTTTTTAATTATATCTGAGTCAGCACACATGTAGCCTAGGCATCATTTACTCTTCCCTCTTTTGCTTCTTTTGTTGAGGAAGTAACCTCCTTAAATGTGCATATTAAAATTATTCACCTGAATGATACATTAATTCATTTTAATGAATTAATAAACCCCTGGACTATAATATTTCAGATGTGTTGGAGCAAGATTTCTGCTCAACTTTGTGCACATTCAAAATACAGTATATCTCATCTGTGTTCTATGAGGTTTGGAGGAGTCGTGATATTTTGAGAATAATAAAGTGATAATACAATAAGCTATTACAAGAATAAATTCACTATATTTCAGAAAATAATCCACCTGCACCATAGTCTGCTGTGCATTACGTGATTGCTCTGCTGATACGGTAGATCTCAGACCTCCTGACAGACACAGAGCCCCGTTAATAGACACCCCTACACTGCCACACAAAACCATGACTAATAATTAGCATCATCATACAAGTTTTGTATCAATTAGTAATAACATCTGATGAACAGGGCCTAAATTTACTCAAAAGTATTTAATAAATTGTTTACAGTCGTCATCACCATGGCTAACAAATGCATAAAAAGCAGACGAAAGGAGAAAAAAAGCTCCACCCTTTTTATTTTAGTTAATTATCTGACCATTGATAACTAACATTATAATATAGTAATTTAATTGTGTAAAGTAATGCACATTTAAGATTTAAGAATTGACTCTAATTTGCATTGTCACTGACCCTATGAATTTCCATTGCTTATATCAGGTTTGCATGTGTGTGCTGATCTTTACCTAACTTTCTGTCCTTACACTCTGACCAAGGATGCCTGGTTTTAAACTCCTAGACTGACTTTTAGTCCACAATGCTGGCCACAAGTTCTCACTTCTCACCATCTCTCTCATCATCTCAAACAAGGAAATATGAACATTGTATTCCGGTTACTGCTTTACTCAGACACAGGCACACAGGCACACAGACACACAGACACACACATACACGCAATGTCATATAAGCTACTGTCACTGACCAGGTAACAGTAATGTTGCGGTAGACTTTTCAGGCTGTGTTTTTGTAACGGTAACGTTAACTATCGGGTCATCATGATCTGTGGCAGCTGCAGTGTCACCCGACGCGGCAGGAGCTTCAGGATGGACTTATGAATACACTGAAGTAGTGTTATTTGGGTCTGTTTACGTTTCATATCTCTTTACTTCAAAACGTTGTTCAAACTCTACCAGTTGCGATAAAGGAAAGAGCACGCAAAGAATGACCGCCAAACAACTTGTTGTTGCTTAGTAACTTCAAAAGTGACGTCGCGTCAGATCCAGGGCACGGCCACGGAAGCCCCAAAGATCCAAATGTCAGTGCTTCGCAACACCAGACGGGGTGAATTTATGAATGAAAGTGAGAACGTTCTGTCACCACAATGTTGTCACCACGATGTTGTCACGTATCATCGCGCTTTTGTAAGTGGGTATACGGAAATCCTTGACTTTTCCTAGTGGGTATACGGCGTATACCTGCGTATCACGTAGACTACACCACTGCTCTGGAGGACTGCAGGGGGTATGTGAGATTTTTTGTAAAATGTTTTTCAGTTACAAGGCTGTAGTTACTGTCTTTTTTTCTCTCCAGGTTTTTGTTGCTTTTTTTGAAGTTTGTCACTTTTTTTTGAAGGATTTGTCGTTTGTTTTGACCTATTCTTGCCTTTCTTCCTTACTTTTTTCTACTGTCTTTTTTTCTTCAAAGTTTTTGTCACTTTTTTTCTGCTTTTTTTCAAAGTTTTTTGTCAATTCTTTTGAAGTTTGTCGCTTATTTGAATTTTTTAGTCACTTTTGTCGCCCTAGTGTTGCCTTCCTTCTGTTTTTTTTTCAAAGATTTTATTATTTTTTTCGATCTATTCTTGCCTTACTTCCTTCTATCTACCATCTTTTTCTACGTTTTTTTTCGCCTTTTTTCATCAGCATCTAAATGTGTTCCAGACACAAGGTTGTTTAGTAAATCTATCGCTGACATCGCTGTTTTGTTCCTCTTTATAGAGAGTTTTTTTTTCCTACCAAAAATGACTTGCGCTGGTACATGGCTTAAAAAAACTGTTCAAAGGGGCTACATTATTGAAAAAAGTTTGAGAACCACTGATATAGGGAACCAGGATTATAGATTGAACACCCCCCCAGGCATTGCCACCGTTTAGCAGTCTGTTATTGGTTGTTTGAAAGTAGGGCTTGGGCAGCTTATTATGCAGGGCGACGATTTTGAAAAATTATCTAATTGCGATTTTTTTTAATCACTATTGCGATTAGAATTTAAAATGTGATTATTTTTTAAGCTCTACCTTGTCTGTATTATTCAACAAAGACAATAACAATACATCTTATATAGTTTGACCAACACACTATTAGATAGATTAAATATAAACTAGTCTTTCCTGTGGGCCAGGCCTGTATGTTATTATGAAATTCAGTGATCCATACATTTATATGAATGACATATTCATTTACTTACAAACTACTTTAATCACAGTGACTGATTTGTTGAATGTCCAGCCTTGTAAACATGTGGTAATTACCATGACGACATAAAGCACTGACGAATGAGCCTGGTGTAAACATGAATATGAAAGTCGGTAAACAAATCACAGTCTGTGAACTGTGAATGTGTGTATGTGCACAATGAGTGGGAATGGGTCTCTAGAACTGGTTCTATTAGGACCAGGTTCCAAATGTCTCAAAACATGAAAATCAATAAGGTTCGAGCTTATCGATACTGCTATCGAGACTAGTGGATCATATAACGTTATGTCTAAAAATAGTTACGTGCCCGAAGCGGAAAAATGATTTACGAGCACACTAGCCTCCTTACCGCAAATCATTCAAAACATAGTGGGACTGGCTACCGAGAGCACCGCTCTGTGTCCCAGAAATGATTGTGATAAACCATAATATCGTCGTGGACTCTCAGTCTCTGTTAACTAAAAAAACCAAACACGACCAAAAACAATAAATAAAATGGAAATCAAAAAACACACACAACCAGAACAATAAATACAATGGATGTAAACAAAATTGCACTTCAAAAAATATGAAACATTAGGCTCAGACATAAAGAGTGATACATTCCTTAACAGGCAAAACTGTCAGTTAGGATCTTTTGTAAATAAAAAGTGCAAAAGATGCCTCAACAGGCCATATGTAAAAAGCTTTTTAAAAATAATTTCTCCAGCATAAAACTTTGTTCAAATAAAGCGAAAGTGAATTGCAGTCTGTGTCCACAGCAGGGTGTGCACCAAGGACGAGAGAGAGAGAGAGAGAGAGAGAGAGACAGAGAAAGAAAGAAAGAAAGAAAGAAAGAAAGAAAGAAAGAGAGAGAGAGAGAGAGAGCGTGCATTCGTTGAAATGCCGGCTTTTTGTTGAAATGCAGTCTTTTCGACGATACTAAAAGGCAGCATCTCTTTAGCAATGAAGCGAACTACGCTGTCTGGGAGTGCACACCATTTTGCACGGTCCTGTTTGTACTTTGTCGACTAAACGCCCCAGTGATCGGGTACTGTCGTGAAGACGGAGACGGCCCATCTGTTGTAGTTTTTTTCCAGCTCGGATGATTATGTTTCAGGTGCATATGCACGTTTGTTGTGTTGCCGTGTTTAGTTGCTACTTTTTTACAACAAATGCAACATACCGGCTCGCTCAGGTTAAGTGGTTCACCACGGCCATTCGGCTTGAATCTGAAGTGCTCCCACACTGCAGCTGTCGCGTTTGGCTTTGAAAACAATCATACATTTTTTTTTATTCCTCCAACTCTCAACTAGAGTTTTCTCCTCATGCGGATCTTTTGCTGTACTCTGTGGTAGGCTACGCCAGGAACCCCGCCTCCCCACAGAGATCATGCGGCTGACAAGTGACTAGATGGTTCACATTCACATGGATAACATTTTCCCATTCAAAACGGCGATTTTTGCCGAAAAGCGACTAGTTTGCAGGTATGTAGAGAGAGAGACGAGGAAAACAAACAAGCATGCAATTGGAAATTATTGCGGCTGGAAAAATCGACCTCATTTGTATTTATCATGCGATTAATTGATTTATTGACTATCGCGACAGGCCTCCCTATGTACAGTCTTGTGTGTCGTACACAGAGTTTGTGACTGAAAGTTCAGTGGTTCGGGAAGTTTAGAAAGCTGCTCAGCAGACGGTAGATCAGTTTGACAACTTGCTCAGCAAGCTAGAATCTTTTATTTCCCACGCAATGTACAAACATGTTTAATGTGTGTCTGAGAGGTAGAAACTAACTATGTTTGGCATGTGTAGAGGCAGTGGAATGGCAGCATACCAGACAGCTACTTACTGAGATAGAGGGGTAGCTGAGAGTTGTTGTGAGCCTCTCTGTATGCAATCAGGTTGATCTCATTCTGCCGGCGCTGCTGCTGGAAGCGCTGCTTGGAGCGCCAGTGATGAAAAACGCAGCAGCATGTCAGGATAATGATCACAGTCCACACCAACCAGAACCCTGCAGGGATGTACCAGAACACACTTGATACATAGCTTGACAAACGGTACAAAGTTTCGTCTTTTTTATGTCTTAGTACTGGCAAACAAGTATAATATACATTTTTTACTAAATTGTTTTCATTGACAAAATAAGCCAAACCTCTCAACTGCATCACTCTTTCATGTTGTGACACATAAAAAATTACAAATAATTAAGTATAATAATTATATTATTATATACATACATAGTTCACACTACATGACTTACCCTTATTAGCTATTATCATATTATTACCCTGATTTTCCACTCCTCAACAGTTTTTTACGAGTTAGTCTGGTTGTATTTCCAAGGTTTAAAAAGAATATGTTTACGGTATTTACTATCTAACAGGGACGTGATAGTAGGTTTGCCGACTGGTTGTGGAAAAAGTTTTATATTCCAAGCGTGACCTATCGTCTTCAGTGAGCTAGCGACGTCAAACAGAGATGTGCCGTGAAAAAGTCATTGATTTGGTTGCGTCCCCTTTTGGATTGCGATAATAGAGGGCCAGCCGAAAAACCAGACCTTCAGTCAGTTTGGGAAACGCTAATGACGTTACATCGACGTTGCAGGCTTTACAGCATACATCCATACATCCCTTGGATGTATCATAAGATAATACCATGTATTAATAGAAAACATGGTGAATTACAACCATTAGCTATATCCATTATTACAGCTACAGGACGTCGGGAGAACGGTCATGTGAGCATGTGAAGTGCAGGGCGACATGGCGGGTCTGCTCGGCCATTATGCGCGTTCATCATAACTAGTTTAATAACTCTGGATTCGGCTACTAGTGAATGTTAAAAATGTTACAAATGTGACGTTTTAAAAAAGGACCCTTTAAGTGTTCGGGCTGGTAGGTTGATGTACCCCAAAAAACTGCTGAAATATAGAAGTTTCTGTTGCCATGCAAAGTCTATGTGAAAAGTCTTTCTGGGCCAAGGAGTGAAGTTCCACCCTTATCCACCATGGGGGTGGCTTTAAGACATGGCGCTCTTCCTGGGGGCTTGCTTGTAGCCTGCTCGAGGTAGCCCATAGTGTATATATCTATGGAGGTAGCCCATTTCCTGATTGATTCTACCACCACTCCAGTGGAGGCGCTAATGACCTAGATTGCTACACACACAGTAGCAGAAGAAGACCAGCTACACACAACGGAGCATACACCGATCACACTCAGCTTGAGCGAAGCGCTGCCGGCACAAATGACGTAAAAAAAATAGGAGTGAGTCGGTTCAATCTCCCGGTTCAGTGACACAACTTGGGTTAACTAACCGGCTGTTGTTCGTCAACACACGTGTTGAAGTACTGCCAGTCAACCTTCTCTAACTTAGCAACAGACAGTCAAAAGATAGCATGGCAAATGCAGATGCAGGAGACCGATCGACAGAACTTGAACCCCCGGTGTAGAAGTATTTTGGATTTCCAGTGAGTTCGCGTTGTCGACAAAAAAAGCCACAGTTTGCAAGCTCAGCTATGTGCCTGTACCATATTCTTCCACTGGCAGCACGACTAACATGGCAGTTAATCTGTGTGGTATATGTTCAACTGTTCGGAAATAGTTTGTTAAAGGTCCTATGACATGCTGCTTTTTGGATGCTTTTATATAGGCCTCAGTGGTCCCCTAATACTGTATCTGAAGTCTCTTTTATATAGACCTTAGTGGTCCCCTAATACTGTATCTGAAGTCTCTTTTATATAGACCTTAGTGGTCCCCTAATACTGTATCTGAAGTCTCTTTTATATAGACCTTAGTGGTCCCCTAATACTGTATCTGAAGTCTCTTTTATATAGACCTTAGTGGTCCCCTAATACTGTATCTGAAGTCTCTTTATATAGACCTTAGTGGTCCCCTAATACTGTATCTGAAGTCTCTTTTATATAGACCTTAGTGGTCCCCTAATACTGTATCTGAAGTCTCTTTTATATAGACCTTAGTGGTCCCCCTAATACTGTATCTGAAGTCTCTTTTATATAGACCTTAGTGGTCCCCTAATACTGTATCTGAAGTCTCTTTTATATAGACCTTAGTGGTCCTCTAATACTGTATCTGAAGTCTCTTTTATATAGACCTTAGTGGTCCCCTAATACTGTATCTGAAGTCTCTTTTATATAGACCTTAGTGGTCCCCCTAATACTGTATCTGAAGTCTCTTTTATATAGACCTTAGTGGTCCCCTAATACTGTATCTGAAGTCTCTTTTATATAGACCTTAGTGGTCCCCTAATACTGTATCTGAAGTCTCTTTTATATAGACCTTAGTGGTCCCCCTAATACTGTATCTGAAGTCTCTTTTATATAGACCTTAGTGGTCCCCCTAATACTGTATCTGAAGTCTCTTTTATATAGACCTTAGTGGTCCCCTAATACTGTATCTGAAGTCTCTTTTATATAGACCTTAGTGGTCTATGTCCATGGGACCTTTAAAACACTTAATTGTTCAGAGAAGACTTGAATGTCATGTGCAGTTACAAAAGAGAAACTAGATGGCAGGTTATTTAGCTTAAGTTTCCAATTGACTGAAGATATAAGTTATTGTTCTATTATGTTGTTAATAAATGTTTTAAATTTGACATTGTAGTGTGGTGCATTGCAAACAAAGGTCATATATTATATTGCATAAAAGTCTAGTCTAAAAATGGCATAGCAACCTGTGCTTTAAAATAAATAAATGTCGAACCGTGACCCTTAGAATCGAAAATGTAATCCAATCGAGGATTTGGAGACTCGTGACAGCCCTACTCCTGACCTTTATCAAACATCAGCTCCTCATTCTGCATCCCCTTCTGTTGCATTTCAGATTTCCTTTACTTTCAGGGTTACATTTGTTTGATGAAGTACAAATATAGCAAACGCACATTGTATAAGCTGTATGGATTATTTATGGACACATTTGTGTGCTTGTAGTTCTGTGTGCCAATAAGAGAAACCATTCAAACACTTCAGAATGAATAAAGAAGAGGTGGGTAACTCACACCACAGTTCATAGTAGTAGCTGCAGCACTGTGTCTCTCCACAGCAGTGACCCGACTCACAGATGTAGCTCTGGTTGTTTAACCCCAGGCACACCAACTTGGCCTGTAAACATACAAACATACCACTTGGTCACAAACACTGGGTTGAAGAAGCTACTGAAACAAACAATCTCGTTGCTTAATGCTGCTCTGCATGTTTCAGTAAAATGGCTATAATCAGTGTTGCTTGGCTGTGTTGATTGCATGGCTACATGTACAGTTAATGTTAGAGATGCCCCGATCACGTTTTTAGCCTTCCAATACCGATTTATGATCATCAATGAGCAATATCTGCCGATAGAGGGCCGATGACGATCATTTTTGTGTCGTTTTGTTAAGTTATAGCCACTGATATGGCTGTGTAAAGTATTGGCCAGTTTGCCTATTTGTAGTGTGTTGGGATCTCCACCAGACGGCAGTATAACTGTTTCTTATACCATTTTCCATATATGTGAGTTTTTTAACTGGAAAATCTGCTAATGAAAGACTCTCCCTTTGCAAGTAGACAAATATGCGTTTGATCTGTTCTTCTGGTGCATCACATTTGAAGTCAAGAATGCACCGGACAACATCCATGTGCTGTATTCAGTTGATATCTTTGCTACTAAAGTTAAACTCACCTCTGCTCTGACCGCGCGCTCTGCAAGAAACAAAGTGGGATTCATAATAACGCATCTGTTCCCGGATTTCAAAACACACCATAATATACATTTTATGCCAGAAATGGGCTGTGCAGTTGCGGAATCTGTCCTTATTTCACACCGACAACGTTTAGTTTGAAAGACTTTTTATGGGGTTTTTGAGAGGCAGAAGCCCCGCTTCTCCAAAGTCCCCGCGACGCTACCAGAATACACTGCATGGCTGCTCCTACAGAAATGAATGGAAATGACAGTGGACACACCGGGACACACTCCCCAGAAAGGGGGTGGTCTCTACGGCGTTTAGCCGAGAAAAAGTGAGCATCATGCGGCGATGACAGTTAGGAAAAGGCACCAAAACGACTAGTCATCGTTGCTTGTGTTACAATCTGGCGTTTGGGTGCTGCCTTTTCAGCCCTATTTCTCCTCGCCAATGCGCTGCTGGGTCACAACTCCAACTAATGTTTTGTATGTGGTAACATGCGCGCGCCTGAGCGACCACGTGTGGCTTCTGGCCAAATGTCTTGCTGCTTCCTGTTTCTCTTGGGCACGCTCAATCTCAAAACGGTGTGCGCTGTGTTGCTACAGTTTCCTGGTCAAACGACACGTTTCCTCCGAACGGTGTGCAACTGCTTTGAGATGTGTTTTCTCTTGTTTACTGGCTGTGTCACAGGTGATACCCAATCAGCAGAGACGTGTCTGTGAACTCGTGGTTATAGTCAGGCAGAGCACTTGCACACACGACAGGTTGTATAACGCGCCCCTGTTTCAGTTTTAAAAGAGTGTTGTTACGTGGACTGCAGTCGTAAATTAGCCGGCCGGCTAACACTGGCACAATTACAGAAATGTTGATTAATGTGCGTTGTCCTTATAAATAAATGAATGAAATGAACATGCAGCATTCTAGAGCTAGGCCATATGGAGAAAATCAAATATCAGGATATTTTTGACCAAATACATTGATGGGGTGATATTGCGGTGATATTGTAGTGTTGACTATTGGAGCTTTCACAAAATATATGTTTTGATAAATAATCACCAATAATTAGGATACAGTGACTAAGTGGGTAAAGGCAAATAATAAAACAGCTAGTAAGTCAGGTAAGTTAAAAAAAATGACATCACTTTACTGTAATGCAGCCTTTAAAAACAGGAAAAGACAACACTTATGTCATATCACGATATTAGGATATCCAAAATTGAACAGGATTTCTAGCCTCATATATCGATGTCGTTATAATATACAAATATATTGTCAAGCCCTACAGCATTCTGACAAAGTACCAAAAACTGGGTAATTTATGAAAAAAATATAAAACTACTTACCATAACACTTTCTTGCATCGCAAGCAAATAAGTGTTTTTAGTAAACCTCTGAAAATGTCATTACATTGAGGAGAAAGTGGTCAAACTATTTGCCACCCAATTTAAGCATAACACCCTTATTACTTGTTATAATAAATATTACCAAACACACCCAAACTGCTTTGATGCATACATAATAAAACAACTTATGCATATGCATAAAGTAAAATTTTACATAAGGTGTTCAATTTGCAAAAAGAAAAATACACTAAACAGCTATATATCATATAGTCCTGCCCTCTCCAACTTCATCATCGAAATAGTTTCAGCTCTAACCCTAAAGTCTTCGTTTTACAGCTAACTTAACCAGCTGCTATAATTAGATTACAATGTCTCACTTTCGCTTTCAAATGTGTAGGCAGTGCTTATACAGACCTACTTCATATTCCACCATATTCTGTGACTCGATTATGAATGCCAGCTATATTGCCGGTGCAGAAATATCCCACCATGACCAAATGCTGTATTTTGATATCTGTATAACCACACATACTGTATTTAGCTAGAGTCACTTGGGTTATATGTGTCATATTATATAACTTGGCAGTAGCCTACTCGTTCACGCATTAGTCTTTTTCCAGAGTCACAACAACAGTAGCTATCACTAAAGTAAAAAGTATGTCTCAATAGATTTATTTATTTAAAAGGATGTAAATAATTCGGTGTTAAATGTTTCATGTCACTAGCTACTTTAAACATACGACTAAATATGTCAGCATTCATTTTTAAATCTTATTTATAGGCTTAATATGGGACCGTCATATACAGGGTTATGACAGTCCTTACTGGTTCAAGGGTTATATATCGGCTGATCATATTACTTTGTGTAAAACTAATTTAAAACGTGTGTTATTACCCATCCTTGCTAACGTTACCCAAGTTAGCTAGCCTAATCTAACTTGCTATTTTAACATACTGCTAAGTTACTGCTAACTTTAGTAAGGTTAACATTACCCATGTTTCTGACTGCTGGGGCGAAAACGAACTCTGGCCTACAAGGAAGGTAACGTTAGTTTAAAGTTTAAAAATCCCCCAATCTTCTAGTCAGCAACCAAAATAATGAAAAAAAAAAGTTAAATGTTAAGTTACTTGATCAGTCAACATCGGACTCATTCGTTTTAGCCAATAGGCTAACGTTAACTAAGTTAATGTAGCTAACGTTAACTTAAAAACAAAACATCGGCTAAATTATAGTTATTACCTCTGCAACTGCGGTCGCCGTCGCTGAATTTTCTTGGCCAGCGTTGAACTTCACTGACCCCATTGCCAAAAATATTAAATACTAATGTTTATTAACCACTAAATTGTTATTTAACCGTTGCATTGTTAACAAAAAGTCGGTCTCAGTGTACCAAAACAAGTCCAACTTCAACTTCCTCATCAGATCGCTGTTCCTCTCAGCCATTGGTCCATTCATGAACGTTGTCGTTTTCTTGGACAGCGATTGGCTCTTTCCGTCGTCACTCTGAAATGGTGCTGGACGTGTGCATCTTTTATCACAACAGTAAATCTTTTCAAATGAATTCAGCGGGGCGATTGAATAGGAAACATAATGTCATTATCAATAGGCTAACAGTGTTTGGCAAGTTAACGTACTTCCAAAATGTAATTCATTATAGATTACTAGTTACTGCCAAATAAGAGTAATTACTTATATTACAATATATGTCTCTGGATTGTTATGTGTGTGGGTTGCACACACGAGGAAAATAGACCTATCTAATTGCGATTATTTTGACTGATATTGCGATTGCGATAAGATTCACGATATTGGAGGGAATGATCGTTTTTGTATCATTATTCTCATTTTCATTGAAAATATATTAACATTGAAAAAAATTAAATTGATTAGGCTATAGTGTGATTTTTGCAAGGATCTGTACCAAACAAAGATTTTTTTCTTTAGTCTGTAGGATATGATTTGTAGGCCGGGACATCTCAGCACCACAATACTTAATTCAGAATGGTTTGACACAGATTTTGCCATTAAAAAATAGTGTGCCACATCATCACATGCCCTTCACCATACCTAGAGATTGGCATGGTTTTATTTCAGTTAGCCTAATAGCTGGTTTGATTTGCATTGAGAGATGATTTTATGGAAAGTGCCCCATGCCAATCTCTAGGTATGGTGAAGGGTATGTGATGATGTGGGGCTATTTGAATACTGTTATACAAGCTGTACACTTAATACTTTACATTGTAGCGCAGTGTCATTTTTTTCAGTGTTGTCCCATTAAAAGATATAATGAAATATTTACTAAAATGTGAGGGGTGTACTCACTTTTGTGAGATACTGTATCTGCATAATGTGAGGAGAGAATAACAAATCAAACGTCCGTTTTCGTGCGTGTTTGCGTAACACCATAACACTCGTCCAAGGAGAGTCTACTGTGAATTATAAAGTCTACTTGTGCTACATTGGGGGTGTTTAATAACACAACAGGACTTCACACAATTGGGCCGTTTTAAGTGACACTCCCGCCGACGCACAAATTGCTTTTTTTTTTATTTAAAGTGCTCATATTATGCTCATTTTCAGGTTCATAATTGTATTTAGAGGTTATGTCAGAATAGGTTTACAAGGTTTCATTTTCAGAAAACACCATATTTTGTTGTACTGCACATTGCTGCAGCTCCTCTTTTCACCCTGTGTGTTGAGCTCTCTGTTTTAGCAACAGAGTGAGACATCTTACTTCTGTTCCATCTTTGTCGCACATGTGTAGCTAGGTAAGGACTACTAGCCAGTCAGAAGCAGAGTATGAGGGCGTGCCATGCTAGCAGCTAGGTGAGCATTACAACGTGTGTTACAAAGTGACCACGTTTGTCTCTGAAGTAAAGGCTGGACTACAATAGAGCTGTTTGGAGCAGTTTGTGAACAGTGTTTTCTGTTGGAGATGGTAAGTCCCTTTGGGGGGGACTTTGGGATTTTTCAATTTGTAAACCTATAACATGCACAATAAAGGAAAGGGGAAAAGCCAAGCATAATATGAGCACTTTAAATCTGAACGTAGCTTCACACTGAAGTACGGAGCTCATATAAGACGATGCTCTGACGTCCCATTTCCTTGGAGGCAGCACAGAGCTGCGCCAAACGAAGACGACAGAAGCACAGAAGAGAAGGAGAGTTATGATAAACCGTCTCGTCCAGTTGCAGTGGCGTAAACTGGCAGATTTTAAATGTTGCAGACCACTGTTTTTTGCAAGTAGTTTAAAGTGTAAACATGTATTGTTATTGTGAATCTTTGGTTTAAACTCGCCTTAAAACAAATGCCCCCCAAGGGCACCTCAACGCCCCCCTTTCCAAAAATATTGCTTCCAGCACCCCCCCTCCCCTCTAAGCTTGTGGTAGCATACATAGTGGAGGAATTGTTGCCCGTGTCGACAGTGGAATCGTCGTCTTCCCGAAACATACTGGGCAAAACACGGATACTTCTTGACAAATTTTGTGCTGATGTTCACAACTTTGTTGTCAGCTTTGTGGTATTAAAGAGCATAAAAGAGAGCTCTTGTGTAGCCTATGTCCTCATTAGATTAAGGGTTTATGTTGATGTAGGCATACATGAGGTCTAACTTTATATTGTTATTTGGCAAGGAAGTTATGGTGCATCTCAGGTGATGTTACGGAGTAATCCAAAAGTAATCAAATTAGTAGTGTAACTAGTCACTTTCAGCAGTGAGTAATGTAGTAAAGTAAGGCATTTTTTTATTTTCAAAGTAACTACACCAACACTGTGGGACACCGATGTTGTCTCTGGTTCTGGCTCTGACCTCGGGAACAGAGACGGGACAGCACCTCGCTTCAACACAGCGTAATAACTCCTGAAAATAATAGAGTATTGCTGCGTTCCAGGCAATCCAGTCTCGCAAATGTAGAATCAGTCTCACTCTCTCACTCTCTGTAGTCATCTGCAACAGGAAATAACGTTACTCTTTTACTCACAGATTTTTCTTTGGATTAAAATGCTAAAATAATAACTTGCGTTACTCAGATTGTAGTCTTGCTTTGCCAGACCAACCCTAAATTTGGTGAAAATTGGCCAATAGGGGGCGCTACCAATATGAACAGTTTATATCTCAGGGAAATTTGCAGAGGTGTATAGGCCAGGTGCCAGAAAGTAAAAATCCTGCCATGTTTTTGGATCTGCCTCTACATCTAGAACAGGTGTTTTCACTAACGAGCTCATCTACCTGGTAAAGGAGCTGGTTTGGTGATGGTTGGGACAGCTGCTGGACCGGATTTCTACTTTCTGGCACCTGGACTATACACCTCTGGAAATTTGGAGGGCACGATCTATGGGCCATTACTGAGGCTATGGCGTTATATTACTGTCACTAGTCAAGAGCGCATTATTTCAATTTGAGAGCATTTCACACTGATATTACGTTCAGATTTCTTGCTCTCACACTCAAATATTCACCGCTCGTGCTTGGATTTGCTCTGCTTGTGCTCAAACGTTCTGCTTAGACTCAGATATGTTGTTGTTTGGACGGATTTCCTGCTCTCAGCTTTGAACCTTCTCCTCGCACTCAGGCTGATTCTGCTCGCTTGCAAATTTTCTGCTCTCGGATCTCTCCTGCGCGCTTGGATTTTTTTGTGTTATAACCGTGCCAAAAATCAACAACCAATAGAATGCCAGCTGTAGTGTTGACCAATGAAATGATCCCTGCCCCGTTGAGGGTGCGTTCACTTTACGTTAGAACGTCTGTTGAGGGCGGCTGCACTGTAACCGATAACTGTAACCAAGTTTATATACCCCCGCGCCGTTCATTGCTTTATTATAAGTATATGTCAACAATGTGCATAGAATGGTCGACGCACTTTCACCGGCTGCACCCATCAGGAAACGGGAGAAAGCTTTGAAGTGGGACATATGAAGTTATGTCCACAACTACGAGGGTGAGTAACATAACTTAAGCACCTAGCTAGCTAGCTAACATATGGCGCTAGCATATAGCCTAGCTTGATGTCCATAAACAAATAGATTTTCTTTATTGTATAGCTAGCTAGATTGAACGACATATGACGGACTGTATGTGTATACAGTATGTGATGACCTCACTTTGTATTTATTCCTCGTTTGGTTAACCATGTTCCAGGGATTTGGCTGATTTCATGTTAGAGCCAGTAGTAAAACCTAAACTGTAATATAACTGAAAGAACACCAGAAACTGGATTGTTTGTGTCAGTTTTTGCATCACTGTTGTGTTGTTCATCAGAATTTAGTCTCCATTCCTTCATATAGCATTAGTCTGAAAATGATGAATTCATATCAGTCTGTTTAAAAAGTTGTAACATTAAGTACAATTTCACCACTATAATAAAAACAAATCTAGAAATGATATGCTTTTTTATTTGCTCCTTAAATAGCAGTTATTTGTTTAATTAATACAAAGCAAACTGAACTGAAAAAACAAGTATTTTGTTTCATGTTCTTTTCATCCAGGTGGGGCTGAGGGGCTCGACCCCTGTTGATCTGTGTGTCATATCACCAACCCATGATAGCTAGAATTCAACCTGCTGCTCCAGATCTACCTACTGTATGGCTGACTACAGACTACAACCATCTGCTCCAGATCTACCTACTGTATGGCTGACTACAGAGTAGACTACAACCTTCTGCTCCAGATCTACCTACTGTATGGCTGACTACAGACTACAACCATCTGCTCCAGATCTACCTACTGTATGGCTGGCTACAGACTACAACCATCTGCTCCAGATCTACCTACTGTATGGCTGACTACAGACTACAACCATCTGCTCCAGATCTACCTACTGTATGGCTGACTACAGACTACAACCATCTGCTCCAGATCTACCTACTGTATGGCTGACTACAGACTACAACCATCTGCTCCAGATCTACCTACTGTATGGCTGACTGCAGACTACAACCATCTGCTCCAGATCTACCTACTGTATGGCTGACTACAGACTACAACCATCTGCTCCAGATCTACCTACTGTATGGCTGACTACAGACTACAACCATCTGCTCCAGATCTACCTACTGTATGGCTGACTACAGACTACAACCATCTGCTCCAGATCTACCTACTGTATGGCTGACTACAGACTACAACCATCTGCTCCAGATCTACCTACTGTATGGCTGACTACAGACTACAACCATCTGCTCCAGATCTACCTACTGTATGGCTGACTACAGACTACAACCATCTGCTCCAGATCTACCTACTGTATGGCTGACTACAGACTACAACCATCTGCAAGTTTTGTTTGTAGTGAACATCAACAGCTGCACTAAAAGTCTCTTGGGTTCATATGGGACTTGGTTGTTCTCCATACTGCATCACACACTATATTATATTAGTATATTTTTTGTTTTGTTATATTAGTACAAACAACAGTAAGTATAATTACTTAACCACAGTATATATTATTCTGGTGTACACTGTTGACTTGACTCCATGCTATTGATTATCCATCACTTTAGCTTACCACTACCTCATAACTTAACCTTAATTGCTCTTGTATAGTTCATTTATCTTCTACTAGTTGTATATACCTCCTATTTAATTGAATTATTCTTAATTTGTGTTGCAATACCTGAATCATCCCTCTTGTGAACACTAGGCTTATCTTATCTTTATTCATAACCCTGCTCACAAACTCACCTTAACCTGTGTCATCTGTTTGCCAATATCAATGTTCCTGCTACAGTAAGTCCTATAGGCAAATTGTTCTGCTTTCACCGTAGTATGAACAATACACTTTTAAGGTTTTTTGTCAAATATTGTGCAATTTGTTATGAATTACTCATTGTTTTGACAAGGTAAATTAAAGCTATTTACCAAGTGTCAGCTGTGGTCAATTTAATTGTACTGTTTTTTTTAATAAATGTTATGGAAAATGAAAAAAACAATTTGCCTTGATCAGGGTTTTAATTTGTTCCAAATATGAACATGGTTTTAATAATCTGTATCTTATTGCTCTGAAAAACTACAATGATTTAAGAAATATCAGTGATACTTAACATTTATTGAATTGATTGAATATATTGGCAGACATTACAGGCACCTATTCATGTCAACAGAGAAAACAATAGTTTGTTCTCTCTTTTATCACTTTGATTATGCAGGTGATGGTGCAGAAAGAGGGGTGAAGTCCTTGTAGATCTCTGGCACTTTGAGGACAGAAAGATCCAGCAACTCTCCACTGTTGTCTTTGTATAGTATGTTCCTATTAAAGACAAATTCATAGACATCAACACATAAGATATTAGGTGTACATAGCTTTCTTTAACATCATTACTATATATATACAGTACAGGCCAAAAGTTTGGACACACCTTCTCATTCAATGTGTTTCCTTTTTATTTTCATGACTATTTACATTGTAGATTCTCACTGAAGGCATCAAAACTATGAATGAACACATATGGAATTATGTACTTAACAAAAAAGTGTGAAATAACTGAAAACATGTCTTAGATTTTAGATTCTTTAAAGTAGCCACCCTTTGCTTTTTTTGATAACTCTGCAAACCCTTGGTGTTCTCTCAATGAGCTTCATGAGGTAGTCACCTGAAATGGTTTTACCTTCACAGGTGTGCTTTGTCAGGGTTCATTAGTGGAATTATTTCCCTTATTAATAAAAAAGCAAAGGGTGGCTACTTTGAAGAATCTAAAATATAAGACATGTTTTCAGTTATTTTATTTCACACTTTTTTGTTAAGTACATAATTCCAAATGTGTTCATTCATAGTTTTGATGCCTTCGGTGAGAATCTACAATGTAAATAGTCATGAAAATAAAAAGGAAACACATTGAATGAGAAACTTTTTGTGTGTATATATATATATATATATATACACACACACACACACACCTTACCTTATCTGATTTGTTTTTGTGGACATCATTAATTTTCTCTCCCAGGCCTGGTTGTGCACCCTGTGAATTTAAGCAAGAAACATAAATGATAAGTGTATGTAACATGATTTTACTATTATATTACAACAGGGGTACTTCAGTCACACCTAGAAGAAGAGAAACAAACAAACAAAACATTTGTTCTTTTCTGTTTGCTTTGTATTACCGGTAATTAAAAAAAATAACATATTTAAGTTGCAAATAAAGCATATCATTTCTAGATCTGTTTTATTATAGTGGTGAAATTGTACTTAACAGACTGGGTCCGTGTACTTTTTCGTTCATTCAATTTTCATTTCATAAACAGGTATTATGAAACAAAAAAACAAATGGTTATTTGATTTTTGTTTTAAAAATACGAAATTTGAAATTGAAATACAATTTTTTCCTTTTCATGGTCAAAAGGGGATGGAAGAAATTTAAAATATGCTGTGATTTTCATTTTCTATTTCATATAACAAAAAAAAAAGAAACACTCGAAAATAGAAATGAAAAAAGTCTTGTTTTTTTCATATTCAGAGACCGGATGTTGTCATTTCCAAGGCAACAGCGCCAGCCTAGCCTACCAGTGTTGCTTTCAGCCCAGGCTAAAATTACTTTGGAAACCTATACTCTTGATAATGCTTTGAGGGGAATTTAATTTCATAATGTCACATGTATTTATTCCCCTCTCTCCCTGCCTCCCTCTGACTCTCTGTCTCTACCCGCCGCAGACAACTTCGCCCCAATCGAACCAGCTGACTGAGGAAACAGACTTTCAGTTCACGGCTGTAACGTTACCGTTACGCCACCGTTAACAATCCCAGCAAACTTTCTGTTGCTGCCGTTAAACTTGCTGATCTGGCAGAGAGTCACCGGGGGTTCGGGATCAGACCTCCGGTGCTGGGTCTAATATTCTAATATTAGCTGCTGCTGCAGCTAGCTAGCAGCTAGCCACCAGCCCTGTGACCTCGGTCCCTGCGGTTCGCTGGCGTTACCCGCTCTAGCTGAACTGGGAATCTGCCGCGCTTGTGATTTATTCATATTTTCTTTTCTTTGCAGTGATATGCTATGATGCACTGATGCCAGGCAGGCTTGCTGCTGTTTTTTAGTCAGAGTCTGTGAGATAACAAAACTTAATAAAATATAAAATATAACGTGCATATAAATAGACGGAATAAATAAAAGTCCCCGGAAATAAAACATATGTATTTAGGCTATTGAACTATAATGACTAGCTAATGCCTATATATGTATTGCCTCATTTATGTATTTCATAGCCATATTTATTATGTAAAGGGTGGCAAAAAAACGGATGATCAGTCGCTTAGGAAGTTATAGGCTACAGTTTACCTCAACTGCAGCTGGGACATTCTAACGCTTAACGTGAAAAAAACTAAACAGTCAGTTATCAGTCACATAACGTCCATAATAATTGGACTTTGGTTTAGATTTTTTGACAGTTTTCAGTGGTTATGAGGAGCAATATGAGATAGAAATTTGCTAAACATTGATCATTGCTTAGGTACATTAAACCACATTAAGCTTTTTCACGTTAAGAGTTAGAATGTCCCGGCTGCAGTTGTTTTTTAATACCTGTTTATGAAATGAAAATTGAATGATCGAAAAAGTACACAGACCAGACTGATATGAATTCATCATTTTCAGACTAATGCTATATGAAGGAATGGAGACTAAATTCTGATGAACAACACAACAGTGATGCAAAAACTGACACAAACAATCCAGTTTCTGGTGTTCTTTCAGTTATATTACAGTTTAGGTTTTACTACTGGCTCTAACATGAAATCAGCCAAATCCCTGGAACATGGTTAACCAAACGAGGAATACATACAAAGTGAGGTCATCACATACTGTATACACATACAGTCCGTCATATGTCGTTCAATCTAGCTAGCTATACAATAAAGAAAATCTATTTGTTTATGGACATCAAGCTAGGCTATATGCTAGCGCCATATGTTAGCTAGCTAGCTAGGTGCTTAAGTTATGTTACTCACCCTCGTAGTTGTGGACATAACTTCATATGTCCCACTTCAAAGCTTTCTCCCGTTTCCTGATGGGTGCAGCCGTGAAAAGTGCGTCGACCATTCTATGCACATTGTTGACATATACTTATAATAAAGCAATGAACGGCGCGGGGGTATATAAACTTGGTTACAGTTATCGGTTACAGTGCAGCCGCCCTCAACAGACATTCTAACGTAAAGTGAACGCACCCTCAACGGAGCAGGGATCATTTCATTGGTCAACACTACAGCTGGCATTCTATTGGTTGTTGATTTTTTGGCACAGTTATAACACAAAAAAATCCAAGCGCGCAGGAGAGATCCGAGAGCAGAAAATTTGCAAGCGAGCAGAATCAGCCTGAGTGCGAGGAGAAGGTTCAAAGCTGAGAGCAGGAAATCCGTCCAAACAACAACATATCTGAGTCTAAGCAGAACGTTTGAGCACAAGCAGAGCAAATCCAAGCACGAGCAGTGAATATTTGAGTGTGAGAGCAAGAAATCTGAACGTAATATCAGTGTGAAATGCTCTCAAATTGAAATAATGCGCTCTTGACTAGTGACAGTAATATAACGCCATATGAGGCCACGCCTACAATCTTGTGCAATTGGATAAAGTGGGCGTGGCCTATTACACCCAAAACAAATGCATTGATGCTTTTAGAATGGATGTATAAAATGAATGTAAATAGGAAGTTTGCATTTTCAGATCCCTCACACTTAATATTTTCCTGACGTTTGCCTTGTCGCTGTGTCTTATATTGTCAAAAAGTGAAATGTGAGCACTAGTGCTGCACAATATATCGTATATTTTATTGTCACCGCAATATCGACTGCTGCAATATACGCAAGGTGAAAGGCTGCAACATATCACAATAGATCCTCATAGGTTTGTTTAGAAGAAAATATCAGTAGAAAACTGCACATTAAAATGGAACATTCTTTTTTTAGTGGGGCTTTTAATATTCAATTCAATGTTGAATTTGTTCAATAAAAGAATGTTAGAAATGATTTCCTTTTATTTGTTTTAAATTCAACAAGCAATTTTTAGTATTTTAGAAGAATACTGAAAGTAGCAGAAATGCATAACTAAGTACATTTTAATATCTGTTTATGAATTGCAAGTAATATCGTTATCGCACATACAACAAAATTCAATAATGCCTCTTTCCAGAAACAATTAATGCAGTAACATTCTCCTAAATTTCTCTCATATTTTCTCTTAATTTCCTGTTAAGAGAAAAAAATAAGAGGTTAACTCCAGATGCACCAAATGTTGTTAACCCTCCAAATATGGTCTTACCCAGGTGTGCTCAAAGATGAATCCACTTTCATAATTGTTTATTTGCATGGGTAACACCCGCTTAACACTTTATGAGGTCAGGTGTTGTGCCGTGTGCAAATACTCTGGGACAGGAATTGGAGAGATGCCACCAAATAAAGGCTGTAAAATGAAGACGAACTTCAGCAGCAGTGTAATCAACATAGACGAAAACAAAACGTCGGTGAATTCAGGAAATCAATGGTTGGTGAATCCGGAAATCAATGTGTACTTACAAAATAAAAGCAAATCGTGGATACAAACAAACAATAAGAGGACATTTGTTTGTATATCACTTCCTGCACTAGGCCCAATGTCCCGACTACTTGGGGTAATCCACAGAAAACATTATGAACAGTTTGTGGATTATGGAGTATTTCTTCTGTAGACTATAGTATCCTGAGTAACTGACAGGGCAAATACAATCTCTATTGATAGATATTACTTCAGGTACTGTAAGTGAGAATCTTCCAATAACTCTTTTTACATCTCTCTTCAAAACTATCTTTGTTTGTAAAGGGGACCACAGAGGAAAACCTAATTTTCTTTATCCTTTGTCATTTTAGGCCTTCATTCAAGGACAGGTGAAGACATGAAAGGGGAGAGAGAGGGGGAATGACATGCAGCAAAGGGCCGCAGGGCGGAGTCGAACATGTGACTGCTGTGCCGAGGAGTTAACCTCTATATATGGGCACCTGCTCTACCAGGTGAGCTCCTCAGGTGCCCTGAAAACCTCAGTTTCAACAAGAACCACCAAATTCCTGTTCAGAATCGAACCCTGCTTGCCCGCATGTGAGCCCTAAGTCCGACCCAGTCATCCACTACAACTGACGTGTTACGGCAGAGAATGGACACATTTGTTGTGTGTGACTAAAGTAGGCTAAATAAGTGCTCTGACCAAGAAAAGCTAAAATGATGAGGACCTAGACAGAAAAGGCCGTGTAAAAAAACAACATTCCGCACGTTTCACGTAGGCCGACATTTAATTGTATAATGCCAGTAATATAAAAGTTACTGCTTTTGATCAAAAGCGGCAGCTTTCCTGTTTAGTTTTAAAACCGTTACTTTTAAAATGATTCCGATTCCTAAACCGATTCTTGAAAAACTGAAAAAGTGTAATATGTTTACTAGCAATGACGTGCCCAGAGGGGAAATGTGGCATTTTAAAAGTAGCCTACATTTACGGTAGCTAGCTAACGGTAGACTACAGAGAATGTGTGAAATGTTTACGTCCGTTTCGGAGAGACAGAGGGAAAACACACAGCGCTGACTACTGACGATCGTCGGGCAGTTACAACTGGAGGTGTCGACGCCACTCGGAGGATCTCGGCCTGGGAACACTGATTTGTGAATACAGGCGGATGTTTTTTTTTTTAAATACTTCACAACTTGGCACATGTACTGAAGCCTGCTCATGGACTATGTCATTTGGGTTTGGGTGAACATCATGAAATGTTGCTCTTTAAAGTCAGCCTGGGCCTTTTTTTCCCCCAGATTGCCTTCATTCAAGCACTTCACCTAAATCTTTGTTATTGAAAAGCAACGTGACGAAGAAAATGTGCTTTATCATCTGTCACAGACTCTAACCTGCCAAGGGCAGGGCCGGATTAACCCCCAGGGAGCCCTGGGGCCAAAATGACCTTTGGGCCCCTCTAAACCTCAATATCCCTCTCTCTCTGTACATTGTGTACGTATTAGTAAGTTATTTGTGATTAGTTTTGGTCACTTCATTAAGCATTACAGAAAAATACTTCGCACATCTACAACGTGAGACGGGTGCGTTGGAGGGGGACAAGCAGGTCAAAAGTTGGGAAGTAAAACTCCTGCACACCGTCTAACTTGCAAAAATAAATCAAGTTTAATAGTAGGCAACGTTTTCGAAGATGCTCAAGTACCTACTATTAAACGTCATGTATTTTCGCAAGTTAGACAGTGTGTGGGAGTTTTTCTTTATTAAGCATAACATTGTTTAGGCAAATGCACCATGCAAGCGCATGATGTCCTGAAATAATATAGGCTTTAAAACTAAAGTATAACTCGGGACCTTTATACTGAAAGTGTTGCTGGGGTTTTGTAGTCCCTTTAATAGTCCCCAACATCGGAGTAGTCCTGGCTGAAGCAGTGCTTCATTTTCATAAATGTCTTTGTAGTGATATGAAATCGGTCAAGTTAAGTTCCCTCCACTCTCTTCCTCCCCCCCCCCCATCTCTCTTGGATGGCGTTCTCCTCTCCTCAGAGCTGGTCCTTTGAACTTTTCAGCCCAGTTCAAGGGAACAAAAGCAAACAAATCACATTGTCCTTTCGGGAATTTTGGTTTGTTTGCTGCCTTTCATGACCTCTTCTTTAGGCATCTCTCTGCCTCTCCGCATTCAGGGTCCCCCAAGAAAGTCAATGGTTCCTTACATCCCAGTTTGACAAGTCAGGAGGATACACGCTAATCCCCTTAATCTGGCCTTTCTCCCGCACGCAGTCACAGGGAGAGAGGGACCACAGAGAGTAATCCTGTCGGAGAGACAATAGGATTAAGGGCCCAACCCCGTGAGTGACAATCAGGTATCCACTGACTGATCTGCAAAGCAGGAGCCCCGGCCACTCTGTCTTCAATGTGACTTTATTTTTGTGTGGCGGGCCTAAGAGGAATGGGGGGGTGAGGTAGGGGAGGGACGGGTGGGTTGTGACGGGAGGGAGGATATTTCTTTGAGGGGCTGCTGGAGGTCTGACAGGCCTGTGGTCCTCTGAGCACCAGGGACCCAGGAATGACTGACAGGTGAGGGGTGAGAGCGTGAAGGGTTTGGTATGGGAGGATGGGGAATTTGTATCTGGGGGTGTGAACTGGGGGGGTGGCACAGATACAGTTGATTTCTCTTCATATTTCTCTAGAGCGTGTGTATTGTTATTGTGACAGAAGGTGCAGGGACACACACCCGTGCGTGGCTACTATATACTGTAGATAGTAGTTTGTTCATATTTCACTATGGAAGTTGTTGCATAGATAAAGATATTTTCCCTGTAAAGGAATGGATGTGACATACATGGCAATCGGACAGGCAGAGTTTTTAGCAATTCAAACAGGATGAAATATCAGCTGACAACGCTCACTGAGTGCTCTTTCACATCATGAATCCTGAAGATGCATGTAAGGATGCAATACATCATATGTGATCACATCAATTTCACATTCGAACATGTGCTTTCAAAATACATAGCGACATAAAGTGAAAAATGACATATTCAAACATGTATTTTCGGACCTGTCACGCGAAAGAGAAATATGATACAAGCACATTTTCAGTTATTTCACATGTTTCAACATGAATTTTGTTGGTGCTCCCTTGTAAGGGTTTTCTCACATCAACAGTATTAGATGAAGATTCAATTGACTCAATTATCAGAATGGCAACAATGGGTTCAATTTTCTAAGCACAATAGGACATTTGGAAAAACAGAAAAATGGGATCAAATATCAAATTCTTTATTTTTTTCCACCTTGACAAATTAAAAAATTGGATCTTTAACCTGTTTTTCCAATTTGTCAAGGCGGGAAACAATGACAAATTTGGAATCAATGAAAAATTTGATATTGGAACCCATTTTTCTGTTTTTCCAAATGTCCGTTTGTGCTTAGAAAATTGAACTGATAAGCGTTACGCTGACCCATAACACCCCCAATTTGTGATTAACATGTGAACTTCACTGTATGTACACCAGATGGCCCCATTGGTACAAATATGTCTTCAGCAGGACTATCGCAGTTAAGGGGACCCTCTGTAGCCAAAGTGAAGCTCCTGAGGGTCACAGAAAAGACCGACTGCTTATTGAACCAACACTTTAAACCCAAATATCTGTCCAAAACAGCGAGTTGCTTCTGATATCCGATTCTCTGTCGCTGCAGCCAGGAGCCAGCCCAGGCCCCAGAGCCGAAGGAAACAAGCCTGGCATCCAGTGAAAAGAGAAGCCGTCCGCTCCATTCAGGTCCAGTGAACTTGGCCAAAGAAAACAGCAGTCGATTCTTCACATCTCCTCATGTTACGGTGATGGTCTTGTTAAGTGCTGGGGGTAAATTACAGGTTAGCCATTGTGTGAAAGGGAATGAGTCACAGGATGGTGGATTTCCATGTGTGACAGGTGCCTGCAGTGGTTACTCTGTGTTTGTTTAGGCTAGCTGATACTGTGGAAATTCCCACTGAAGGCTCACCCTCAGAGGTGACCAAAGTAAGGGTTGAGAGGGACTCAGGGGTCCTTGACAGTGACCCTCCTGAATGCTTTTAACTTAGAAAGAATGTCTTCCATTCATTACTTAAAAATCTGGTTAAAGGAATAGCTCAAAATTTTTGGAAATACGCTTATTCGCCTTTTTTTTCAAGAACTAGATAAAAAGAAATATCAATCAAGTCAGGATTGGGTTAGCTAAATTTCCCTGTCATCTAATCGAATCTGTTCACAAACAGAAATGTAAAAACCACAGTTTGTGGTGTTGAAAGTAGTTACATGATGGAACTATTTTGTGGGCATTTTCAGCCTTTATTTTCAACAGGACAGATGAAGACATGAAAGGGGTGAGAGAGGGGGAATGACATGGGGCCGTGGGGGGAGTCGAACCTGCAGCCACTGCGTCGAGGACTAAGCCTCTTTATATGGGGCACGCTCTACCAGGTGAGCTACCCAGGCACCTTGATGGAACTATTTCTCCACTTCTGTGCAGCATCTCCAGCAAAAGTGAGGGTTGTCAGATATAGTAGTGAGCAAAAGACTTGAATGAGGAATGAGCAACCCCCTATATATATATATATATATATATATATATATATATATATATATATATATTTTATTATAATTTGCAAGATTATCCCTATACCCATTTATATTAATTGACCCTGTGTTAACTTTCTTCACAGACAAAAATTAAAAGAGCCTGTCAATCAAAGCTCAGCTTTGAGAAGGTAAGAGATGGAGAAGGGGAAGATGAGGAGACTGAGAGAAAAATAAAGAGAAGGTGATGGAGATGAGAGAGGAAGAGCGGGTACTGCCTTCTGTGCCCGGGGTAGGATTAAGGTTATGTCCCTGTGCTGTTCAACACAAAAACTGACCAGATCCATATCAAACTGCCATTAACACAGAAATATATACAGTAGGTTATCTGGTAATTACAGTGGAATCTTTTTTTTTAAGATTATTTTTTGGGGTATTTCCCTTTATTCGATAGTGACAGTGGATAGACAGGGAAGGGGGGAGAAAAAGAGAGGGGATGACACGCAGCAAAGGGCCACAGGTCGGACTCAAACCTGGGCCGCTGCAAAGGCCTCAGCCTACACAGGGCGCACGCTCTACCGGGTGGGCTAGAGGCCGCCCCAATTACAGTGGAATTTAACAACAACACAAACACCTAGCAGAATTATAGTGTAATAATATAGTATCATTGTCTAAATATATTATTGTACAACACATTTTGCTCACTTATATGTACTGTTTGAGACACATTTTATAATTCAAATCCCAAATGATGCGAGCACTAAGATGATGATGGGATGTGTGGGATTTCCCCCTTTCTGGTCTACATATCCCTGCCTCTGCTGAATTATTAAAATGTAGCCCCCCCTCAAAGTGATCAATGCTACTTCACTAATAGACCATATATTATATTCCCAAAATAGAGTGAAGCGCTGTAACGTGAACAGTCTATAGTGCCATAGAACCATAAAATCTGAGCAGTAGTTGCTGGTTGGATTTAGCCGCTCCAGAGCTCCAGGACGCCGGCTACCAGCAGCAGTTATTTAGCCCCCAACAGGTGACTGTGAGCCGGCTACAGGCGGCGCCAGATGACGCTCCTTTCAGGCACCGTGGTAGTGGAGTTTAGTCAGAAAAAGTGAGCGTCATGCAGCGATGACAGTTAAGTTTAGGCACCACATCGACACGTTAAATTTAGGAAAAAGATGATTTGGATTAAAACACTCCCTAGGAACGAACAAGCGTTTCCTGGGTGAAAGTATTTTGTTTTCACCGCAAAGTGAACTCGCTCGCCGGCTCAAAAGCGCTGTGTTTTATGTTGACACCACGTTGTGCTATTTCATGTTGAGTCACTTTCCAATGAATAACCCTAAACCCTAAACCCCCCTCTGCTTTTTTCACAAATCGCACCCTGGCTCTAGTGTATGTGTATACATAGCTCTATGTGTCGCTATTGCACATCTACATTTAAGGGATTGAATTATTTGGAAGTAGTGGTTACGCTCAAGTGACAAAGTCCACAGAGGGAGGTGGGTGGATGGGGTTCTGCTCTTCACTTCCTGTTTTCCAAACGGCAGTCAATATTGTTTTTTTTTTTAAAGCATATCCATGATGTAAACATGACAACGAAGATCCTCTAACCTTAAGTACTTATTTTGAACCAAAACCATGATCTTTCCCCAAACCTAACGGTCGGTAACCATAGCGTTGTCACATCATCAAACAGATATCTTTTCCAATAGTGATGTGTTAAGGTTTTGGAAAGCACAAAAAGATGATGTTGTCGTGCTGATAGAGGCATCGGACTTCTCCGTTGATTGTCTCCTTGTCGTGGTGGAGAAGCTTGAATGTACCTGAGAGCACGAGAGCAATCGTCGTCTGGAGCTGTGGTCCTGGTAGTGTCCCCTACGGTGGTATGGGTAAGGGGGAGGGTCTCTGACAAAGAGCAATCCAACCGAGACCCCAACAGTGGAACAGGCAGAGGATGATGGCTGAGTTTCGAGGAGCATCACAACGACTGGGAAGGCGCATGAAGGCTGCAACAGAAATGGACCCCCAGTCGTCGGAGACTCCATGCCACTGGATCCTGGCCCAGATCTGTCAAGGACCGTGTGGTGGCTGTCCGTGTACCAGTCTCCCCATTTTAAACCACGTCACACAAAAAAAATCCACCATAACATCCCAGACTAAGTCCTCTGGCTCTTGGACCGGGTCCTTCAGCATCTGCATTTATGACTGAGCAGCCCTCTTTAGCATCCACTGTGGGGCAGCTGGGGCTCAGGTGGTAGAGCGGTCACCTTCCAATCGCAATGTCGGTTGTTCAATCAGCACCAGTGTGTGAATGTGCGTGTGATTGGTAAATGGCACTGTTTCATGTAAAAGCGCTTTGAGTGTTTGTTTAGATTAGAAAAGCGCTATATAAAAGCTCATCCCACCTGGGGATAGGGCTGGAAAGCAGTGTTCGAATTATCTTTTTGTCTTCAAGGGGGTCTCTCTATCTCATAAAAAAAGTTGGCACAGCCGCGCATAGCCTAACAAGGCTATACAATTAAATAACATAGGCGCAAGTGGCGCTTTTGCGCAGTATGCACACAGCAGAGTCTTTTGCCACGAGTCCAAGTCAAGTCTCTGGCCATCTGATCTTTCCCATAAATCTTATGAATTCAAAGCATGTCCAGACAGTACAGTATTAAAATCAGTTGTGGAATAACTTTATGGGGTCTACTTAATACATCCCTCTAGCCCTCAGACCTGGTGAAATATTAACCTAAGTCTGTCACATTATATGGATACAACTATAAAGATACAATGTGCCTGTTCCCAGCATTAGCACAACACTTTGCCATGGTTAGCTTGTTACCTGTGATGATATCATATATTCTAAATGTAACGTCTCTTTCATTCAAAAAAACTAATGTTGAAGTGGAAATCAAGAGAATAGTGGCAGCGCCACACCAGTTACAGAACAACATGCATCTCAGTGTCAGTCCAAATTACGCACAATAAGCAGTTTGAACTCACTGATGTAATGTAATTTATTTTCTTAGGGCCCTATCTTGCACTCAGCGCAATTGCCTTTTGTACACCGACGCATGTATCATTCCTATTTTGCACCCGACGCACAGCGGACTTTTCCCTCCACATGAGCACGTCGGTAAATTAGGGAATGTATTTGCGCTCCTGGGGGTGGTTCAGCAAAAAGAGGAGGCGTGTTCCGGCGCAAATGTTATCTGATGCTATTTTGCAGTTTCAGAAACCAATTCCGCCACTGACCAGGAAAAACCTGGTGTAAAGTCATTAACACTAATCTAAAGTCAGTAACGCTAGTCTAAAGTCAGTAGCGCGTTATTCAGATGCTATTTTAGGGGCGCATGCTTGGCCATAATGTAGCTGTGCACAACGCACATACACTTCTCTCATCTAAACGGACACAGCAGTTCCCATTTTTGCAAACCATACATAATTACAAAGGAAAATATTACTGAAAATGCGCTTCAGGTGTTTATCAGGAGGAACTTTACAGTACAGTCCTCAAAAAGTCCCAGCATTCTTTGTGGCTTGTTGAGTTTTACACAACATTTCCATGAATCATGGATGTGTTGATGACATAAATGAGGAAATATTAGAGGACTTAAGGAGACGTGATGTTGAACTACGGTGGGATCTGGTCCGGGAGTAATGCGCGATGTGCTCCTGATGGAGCGGGTGGATGGAGATGGAGTGGGGGGAAGAGGAAGGGGCACAACAGGAGCAGGTGGTGCGTTTGGAGCCTCCATGGCTGCAGCAATCCTCTCCAGACTTGAGCAGATGCCCCCGAGATCCGCCCACAAAGCTACTTGCGTTTTGCGTTTCATACTTGCGTTTCAGATCGTTAAAATAGGGCCCTAAGTGTTAGTACTCTCAGTGAAACTGAGTCCAGCGCGAGAGAGACCCGACTCAGAGGAGGAGAGGTTAGTGAGGCCAGCGTCTCCATGGCAGGTGACAGTGTGCACGGATCCGCTGCGCCACGCATGGATGAAATAATGAAATAGTAGCCTAAATAGGACTACAGTAACACAAATATGTGCAGAATTAAGACCCAGTGTTTGGTGGACCGGGGTACACCTTGTTCACTTAATAGCCTACAAATCATCCACGGGATCAATTACGCATCACATGAGTTTGCCCACCCGACACAGCGTTGTTCCTGGGGAGATGGATCAGTGCGTCCTGCCTCCTGTGCGCCAGGGATGTCTGAGCCTCAGCAACTACTAACTATAAATATATAATTTACCTGTTCCCAGCATTAGCACAACACTTAGCGATGGTTAGCTTGTTACCTGTGACGAAATACTCTAAATAACGTCTCTTTCACATTAGCATGTGAGTGACTGACCTGCCTGGGTGCGTTTTGAGATGCCTGATGAAGTCCGACGTTACACCTTGCACGTAGCTGTTGGCTTACTGCCACTGTTTACAAAGTTATTGAAAACAAAACTAATGACAAAAGCAAGATCACTTCTTCGGACTTGCGAGTGCTGTGAAATCGATCGTATGCGGTTTGCTCACGTAGCCTAGTGGTGTGGTGGTGAAGTGCAGTCATGCTGCGTTCATGAGCGTAGGGTAGGCTCAGGTCTACGTCCGTAGTAGCCTATATTTTAATTTAACATCTTTAATGGTAAGAGATCGGACAGGGATGGATAATGAGCGTTGATTAAGATTAAATTACAATGCCACATATGGCAGACACCTTCAGATATGAGAGACCCCCTCAGATTTTTGACTTTGGTGCTTTCATGGGAGCCAGTCCTCCCTCTATGGGAGCTCGGCTCCCTCTGGCTCCCACGTAATTCGGACACTGCTGGAAAGGGTGCCCTAAAACCTCAAACCTCTGGATTACCGTGTCTGGAGGGATCACCAATACGATAAGAAACACAGATAAATGAACTTTGCCTGGAATGTGCGCACACTGATGGATAGTTCAGCCAGTGACAGAGTGGAGAGGAGAATCACGATCATACTAGAGAACTAAGGAGAGGCCGGATTGACCTTCCTGCCCCACACAAAGCATGTAACCTGTTCACATAATATTTGGGATTTTACTAAAAGGGGTGGAAATTGTCCCCAAACGTTCACTACTACTAACACTACTAACACTGCTCACGTGTGTAGTATAGAGGATGGATACCCGAACTGTTCGGACAGATATTTAGAAATGATGTTCGGGTTCGGGTCAGGCTCGGTCACATCAGCACGATAAGGCATTGAATATTTTAAATTAAACAGCTTATTAACGTGTGCTTGTTGGGGCGGGCTCGGTTACTGCTCTGTCGGACCATTAGTCAAGCTATTGCAGGGTCTCATGCCAGCTAGCATGACATGCACGGACAATAAAAAATGGATTGATTTATCATTAGACAAAGTTGCAAACCAGATAGACAGAAACAAAGTGGTGTGACAAGTGAGGAAAACGGCAACCCAAAATCAAAATGAAGACGCCGGAGCGGGGGCCAGGGCAGACAGCAGGTGGTCAGAGTGAGAAAAGAAAAAATACGAGCCATACAAGATGAGGATAGGAAATATCAAGAAAAATAAACAGACATATTTTTATTTGTCCTCCAAGAATCCAACCCTTTGTGTTTAATAATCAACCAGAGAGAAAAGAGCAGCTTAAGTATGCATTTATAAAAAATAGCAAATATTATTAATTATTTCCTCAGGAAATGCCTAAATCATCTTGCTAGCATATAAAGAAGTGCCCACAAAATAGCTAAGCCTACAACATTAAGTGAGAAAATCTACAATTTCCAACCCAGGCAACAATCTGCCATGTGGCTCAACTTATTTCCGCCCAAGGCAAAGTTGAGCCAAGAGACAACTTTTTTTTTGGAAATAAATTTTTTTTAACCCTTGTGTTGTCTTCCTGTTGAACATCAAGCAACTTTTTGTTTTTCTGGGTCAAAATTGAAAATGAAAACTTTTTTTGAACGTTTTGGTCGTCTTTTTTTGACACTTTTGTCACTCCCCCCCCCCCCTTTTTTTAAAGATTTTTTTGTTGTTGTCATTTAGGCCTTTAGTGACAGCTTAGAAATGAAAGGGGAGAGAGAGAGGGAATGACATGCAAGAAAGTGCTGTAGGTCAGAATTGAACCCACAACTTCTGCGTCAAGGATCAAGCCACTTTATATGGGCATTCGCTCTACCACGAGGCCACCCAGGCACCCAGTTTTTGTCACTTTTTCCGATGTCTGTCAATTTTTTCAGCGACTTTTTACATTTTTGAAGCTTTTTCCAACATTTTTGTCACTTTTTTCAATGTATTTCTCTCTAAATGCTATTAAATTGAATAAAACAACCAAATTCAATGAAAGCCGCTAACTGATAATTTATTTTAATTGTGAAGAGCGAACCTAACCGAACCACACTGTTGTCATACATACATACATACATATGTTGTTCATATACCTGATGACCAAAATGCTAGACGAAAATACCTGGAGTCACTTTGATTTATTTCTGCTTGTAAAAGTAGTGTGCTCAACAATATTCCAGTGACCACCAAAAGAATCAGCTTGGTGCTCGGAAAAGAGAGTAATGAAAAGAGAGGTAGAGCAGATGCAGCTGCTTTTAAAACAAAGACCTGTTTGAAGTGTCTGGATGAACAGCGTGGCGTGTTTCACGGGGCCGACGCTCGACAGCAGCTTTGTGCTTAATGATGTAGCAGCACCTTCTGGAATGGATGATGTCACCCAAGACACAGGAATCAGGGATGAGAGGGCCTTTTTTTTCTCATGGTCTAAGCTCCCAAACCCTGAGTGACACTACAGAGGAAAGACATGTACAAACAAGAAAAGCCATCGCTCACTACCAGGCCCATGTATCCGCTGGACCCAAACATCTACAGAGAGAGCATATTTATTTTAAAAGTTGTGATCATAAGGAAGTCAAACGGTGATTCTTTTTCAGCGTACAAAAAAAACGAACAGCTCCCAAGCGCCATGGGAACTTTCGTCATCGTCGCTTAGTTCCTTCCGTGTCTACGACCCAACACATTTTCTAACTTTTTAGCTGTAATCTTCGCTGTCCAAACACCTTTACAGTGTTCGCTCCTCTCCGTCCTGCTGTTATTATAGACATGTCTGAGCTGGCCGCAAACCCTCGACTCCTTCATGGACTCGCCTCTTCTGGCATGATGTTTATTTAGCCCGGGAACATCTAGAACTTCAAGGGAAATAATGAGGAAACAATGACTTGTTTTAAGTTGTATTTGAAATGGTTTTCATCAATATTTGAGGAGACCATTGATAAGCCTTTTATGAAATAAAAAAAGGTATTAAAGGCACCTAAGACGAACAGATTCAATAGATAACAATGTTGGAATGCTTTTTTTATAAACAAGGCAAGCTGTGTTAGTAATTTGCACTATTAAAAATATTAAAGTGCTCATATTATGCTCATTTTCAAGTTGATAATTGTATTTAGAGGTTGTGCCAGAATAGGTTTATGTGGTTTAATTTCCAAAAACACCATATTTTTGTTGTACTGCACATTGCTGCAGCTCCTCTTTTCACCTTGTGTGTTGAGCTCTCTGTTTTAGCTACAGAGTGAGACATCTCACTTCTGTTCCATCTTTGTGGGGAGTCACACATGCTCAGTAGCTAGATAAGGACTACTAGCCAGTCAGAAGCAGAGTATGAGGGCGTGCCCTGACAGTACCTAGGTAAGGACTACTAGCCAGTCAGAAGCAGAGTATGAGGGTGTGCCCTGACAGTAGCTAGGTAAGGACTACTAGCCAGTCAGAAGCAGAGTATGAGGGCGTGCTATGCTAGTAGCTAGGTGAGCATTATAACGTGTTCCAAAGTGACCACGTTTGTCTCTAAAGTAAAGGCTGGACTACAATAGAGCTGTTTGGAGCAGTTGGTGAACAGTGTTTTCAGTTAATCTTGCTGATTGGACCTCTTCCCAGGACTGTCTGGTGCTACGTTTCCACGTGGCCGGCTATTTTCATAAACGGACATTTCAACCTCTCGGTTTTCAGAAAATTGTTCGTTTATATGTACCCATGTATATATGCAACCCGGTCTCACGCCAGGTCGTGTAATAGTTACGTTATTGTAATCTATTAAGTCGTGGACAGGTTATGATTTTGACGTTTTTTTCATGTATATGCAACGACTTTTGAACGTGTACAGGTCACGCTTTTCGAACCTGCTCTGGGGGACGCGACTACGGGGAAATGAGGCGCCACACGCCGGCCAAAACAACGGCACGGGCCGCAACTCGCGATCGGGGAAATGCTGACGTGACTACGGGGAAATGAGGCGCCACACGCCGGCCAAAACAACGGCACGGGCCGCCACTCGCGATCGGGGAAATGCGGCGCCACACGCCACTCGCAAGACACGGGAAATGAAATGCCACAATAACGAGACGGTTGGGGTTAGGGAAAAGAAAGAACGGGGAAAGGAACCGTCACACGCGGGACACGCCGACAAAGGAACTGCAACACGCGGGACAAAGGTACTGCCACACGCGGGGCGCGATCCCCGGTCTCCGGCGTGAAAGTCCTGTGTTTTACTCGCTACTCGCTTTCGTTCTGGAATCACGAAATATGCTTCCCATTAAAATGCATTGCTTTCAATTTCGTAATCGCCACATGAAAAAACGGCATTTACGTAACCTGTCCACGACTTAATAGATTACAATAACGTGACTATATAACGACCTGGCATGAGACTGGGCTGATATATGCCGTCACTGCAGTCAAGAGCACGCCAAACCTGTAGGTGGCGGTGTAACGAGAAGCTCAAGCCCAGGTTAGCCAATCAGAATCCCAAAAATAGCAACAACAGCAACGAATATCTTCCTCTTTCTCTCTCTCGGCTGCCTAAATCTCTGTTTGTCTGTTTACATGCAAACGAAGATTTCTAAAATCTCCACTCTGGCCGGAGTTATTAGAAAGACTCGGTCTCAGAGTCGAATTCTCTGTTTGCGTGTAAACGAAGGGCACAAACGAAGGGAAATGTCTCAGTTTGTAAAAATAACCATGTACGTGTAAACAGGGTCTAAGTGTGTATCGACTGAGTTAGCTTTGTTTAACCTGTTAGGGGCAAATGACAGCTTTGTCATTCTCATTGGTAGAAACTATTTGTGACCTATAAAGTCCTATCTAAGATCTGGGCCACTTTCAACCTGAGCAGAGGTCTAATCAGCCAGAATAACTGAAATCACCTGTGTGGGTGTTCAGTGGCTGGAATCAGAGATTTTTTACCTTTTCTTTTTCGTTATAAATAACTCAAACTGATCAATTGGTTATCAAAATAGTTGGTGATTCATTTAATAGTTGACAACTAATTGATTAATCTTTACAGCTCTAAACTAATGTTTATGTTTTCAAAAATCCTCCACCCAGATAATCTGGTGTGTAGCTTGTTGTTGTGGAGACTGCCCCCACCCCCGCCTGCTATGATTAATTCAAGTATCCGGAGTCTCTGGGGGTCACATCTCCTGCATGGGTGTGCAATGTCTGTACGCACCCTGGCCACTCCTCTTATGTGGCCCCGGCATATTAGCTAATGGACGACATATGATCTAATATATGCCATTAATCGCCAGCAGGGACGGTCACTGCCCAGACTTACAGTGGGCACCCCGCACCGTGTGTGGCTGTTAGAGCAACATACAAACACAACCTCACAGTCTCATGAGAGTCTCTCTAACACTCACACTCCTTGAATGTGAATGCCTTAATTGCACAGCAACTTAATTGCACAGCAAAATTCTTGTTTATTATAACTTTAATCTAATTTTCATAGTTTTGTCCATCATGTTTATCAGTTATGATACCATTTTACTTTCTGAGATCTGGGAACATATGTTAGTCTAGTCCTCCTGACTCATTGACTGAGGTTTGTGCAAGTTAGACCTGACCATGGCTCTAAGATATTACATGGATCATAACCTAGAGGCTGTAGGAAGGAAAACAAAAGGTTCCGAAAGCCGGACACCAAATCACTATTAAGAGAGCATACAAACACTTCAGTGAGGACCATTTTATAGAAGATGTTAGAAATATTTGCTGGATAGTGTGTTGGTGAAGGATGATCCAGATGACGCTGTTGAGGCTTTCAATAAGCTGTTTGTAGAAATAATTGATAAGCACGCACCTGTGAAAAAGAGAACAGTTAGAAATGTGAGATGCTCTTGGATTGAAGGATTATATGATACAGAGAGACCAAGCAAAGAAAAAGGCAAAAAACTCCAATTATGAATCAGCCTGGCAAGTTTAACGCATCTAAGAAATTATGTAATCAAGTTAAACAAAAGAAAAAAGATGTATTATGGAAATGTGATTAGTAATGCAAAGCCCGACAGTAAGGAAATGTGGAATATTCTTAATGAGATGATGGGCAGGAGATCCGAATCTACTCCATTTCTTGAATCAGAAGGACATTTCATTACCAAGCGGACCAAGCATTAGCTCAACAGTTATTTTAATAACAAAGTGGAAAAACTTAAAGAGGAAATGTGCCAAACAAACAACGTACAATTATATACCTTGATTTGAAATCAAATTATGATAGGAAAAAAAGTTTGCTTTTGAATTTATTAAAGTTGATGTGAGCTATGTGGAAAAGTTACTACTCAGTTGTAAGGACAAACCATCAGGTGTGGATAACATGCATACGAAACCATTGAAATTGGTGGCAAACGTGATTGCCATTCCAGTCATGTGTAAATTAGTTTTATCCAAAGCATGGAAAACTGCAAAAATCATTCCTTTACCTAAGAATGCAACTGTACCATTTAGTGGCCCTAATAGTCGACCAATTAGCCTGCTGCCAGCCTTGAGTAAGATCAAGGAGAAAATTGCTTTTGAACAAATACAATGTTATTTTTCAGTTAATGATTTATATACATATTATCAACATGCCAATAGAGTTGGACATTCCTCAGGCACAGCCCTGACTCAAATGTCAGATGACTGGCACAGAGAAATAGAAAATAGGATGTTAGTAGGGGCTGTGCTGTTAGATTTCACTGGGGCTTTTGATATAATTGATCGCAATTTGTTATTATAAAAACTAAAATGTTATGGTTTCAATTCAACTGCAATACTTTGGCTATAAAGCTATTTAGCAAATAGGAAACAGACTTTGTGTACTTTAATGGAAGGTTCTCTGAGGTAAAATCATTAAGCTGTGGAATTCCACAAGGAAGCTGTATGGGGCCATTGCTATATTCCATATTTACCAATAAACTACCTTTAACTTAAAAAAAATGCAAAAATTGCGATGTATGCTGATGATTCACCAATATACTGTTTGCTGCTGCAACACCGTTATTTCCCATTTTTTTGGATCAATAAAAATCTATCTATCATCTATCTATCTATACAATGGCGGCATCTACAGCTGAGAGCCTTGTGTCTTGAATGAGGAATTTCTGTCAGCATTGGAATGGGTAACAAAAAAACCAACAGGTTCTTAATCTAAAACTAAAAGCATTGTATTTGGAACAAAAAACCTGTTGTTTAATGAACCAACATTGAATTTGTATGTTGGAGGTATGGCAGTTGAACAGGTACAAAGGACCAAGCTTCTTGGCATTATAGTAGACAGTAAATTATCCTGGTCTCAACATATTGATGAGGTGGTGAATAAAATGGGCAGAGGTCTCTCAGTTATAAGGAGATGTTCAATTTTTTTTTTACCTAAAAATGTAATGGGAAATGTCATTAAAACAATTGTCTTATCTCATCTGGACTACTGTTCAGAGGTTTGGTCAGGTGCTGCCATATCAAATCTGAATCAGAATAAGGCTGCACGCTGTTTACCACAGTGCTCATACAGATCTAGTGTTGATGCAATGCATGGCTGCACTGTAACGAATTTGACTGTAGATTTTACAGTAAATACCTGGCAAAAAAGTTGCCAGTAAAGTCTTGTAAAATTGCTGTTAATAACTGTGAAAATAATTACAGTATAATACAGGATTTCGTTTACAGGTTATTGTTGTACATAAATTACAGCAATGTATTGCTATTTTTACAGGAAACCAACACTTTATTGTAATTTAGTTTACAACATTATCTTGTATTCTTTTCAAATTACAGATATTACCTGGCAACTCGAGTTGCCAGGTAATATCTGTAATTTCTTCACAATACAATATGTTGTTGTAAATAGTTTTTTACAACATATTGTATTGTGAAATACAAGCAAAAAGCTGTAAATATTTCACAATACAATATGTTCTTGTAAAAAAATGACAGTTAATTTTTGTTTTTTACATTCACAGCTTTGCTGATTCCTATTGTAAAGTGTTTTAAATAAGACCAGGCTTGCTTTTAATCCAAAAATCATTGCATTAAATTCTCTTCAACTGTTAAGTAAAACCAGAGTCCGGGATGCAAAATCATGAAATTTTATTATTAAAAAGCAATACTGTGTAACAAGATTGTACGTTTTCAGAATTAGTAACATTTCTTTTTCTTAACAGCTCATTAAACATTCAATGGAATTCAAATTAAGAGTTGCAACGAGGTTCAGCAATATTAAAATTCACAATATGCATTGCTTAAAGGGGTGATAGAATGATTATATAGGGTATTTTACACTGTTCCTTAAGGTCTCTTAATGGGGTATGTAACATTGGTTGGGCTGAAAATTGCCCGAATGCTATTTTATTAGGCCCTTAACTACCCTGTGAATATGGCTCTATTTGGAACAAGAGCTTTTCTTCCAAATATGGTATACTCATGAATATTCAGAATGACCTACGCACTGATTGGTTTGAGCAAACTACATAGAAACACACGGGAGACTCGACAGCAGGTCTCATTGCAAAGTTATACATTGTTTGTCGGGCTATTACGTTATTAAATTCACTTCTGAGACTTTTTTAAGCAAGAAATCAACTATATAAAGCTCAAATATGGGACGTTTTACGAAAATTGATGGCTTATTGCAAATTTGGTAAGACTATTCAACTATGACAGGGTAAAATTGGTTTTGCATTCTATCACCCCTTTAAAGACCCAATTTAATATCAGGACCTGGATTACCATAACTGTTTAAAACATAACCTCGACAACAGGCAAAAATTAAACATTAGAAGATTAGAACAATGTCCGTTCAAATAGTGAGGAAGTCGTTTGTATATGACTTACAATTGAAGCCATTCAAAATCCATCATCCGCTTGAGTAGAGAGGAAACGTGAGGGTTTCTCATCTTCTCCTGTACCTTCCCACTTTTTTGACTCACCATCTTTGTTGTCTTGGTCCCACTGGAGGGGTTCAGTCCAATAAAGCATCTGAAATTACAAAATCACATGAAAATAAACTTCATGAAAAAGTGCCTTAACTGTTCTACAAGAGAGTGCAAAATACACCAGGCTGTGCAAGTCAAGCTAAATTAACTATTTCTACGACTCTGTTTTCCACAACAAAGCACCTTCTTTAAAACTTGTCTGAGTCTCATTTTTACCCATAAATAATTGAATTATCGTCAAAGGTCATGCAAATCTCAATAGTTTTTTTGTTAAAAAGAAAACGTAGGTAGGTAGGAGTGTATGGTATGTTTATGTATCAATATATGTACGTGAGTGTGTATATGTACATACATGCATACAGATCCTTTTTTGTGTGTTTGCTTTGAGCATCACTGTGCCATAGTGAGGGAGGGTGGGGGGCTGGGTGGGCATAGAAAATCATGCATAACTGTAAAATTAACTTTCATCTGGGATTTCTTGTGAATGCAATAAAAAAAAGAACAAAGCAAGTTTGCAGTTTATTCACCTAAATGCTCAGTTTACCCCAATGCAGAACTACTTTTCAAAATGTATAATCAAATAGATCTTTATTGTCAATTTTTGAAAAACAACGGAACACAGTTTAGCATTAGTCATTATTATAAAAGGAATTGGTTCTGCAATGGTATAAAGCATTTGGGTAAATAACTGCTAACTTACCCTTTTTCTAAACTCAAAAATCACGTTAAAGGTATTTACTGTAAGTACACTTAAAGCAAAATAAAATTTCTGTTACTCATAATAGCAAACTTTACAAAATAATGATCAACCGCATTCTACTTCAAGCTCATAGTTACCTTTGAATAAATTCCAGTGTGCAAGATGCTTGCTCCTGGTACACCAGATTGAAGTTGTCGTAGCTAGAAAACAAAGGTGCCACTCCAGCCAAGAAGTTGGGATGTGGAGGCAAAACCACCTGACCCTCGATGCTCAGCATCCAAAAGCTTGCTGTGAGCAATTCACCTAAATATAAATAAACAAATGGTTTACATGCAAAAAAAAATTCTGTTGCCTTCCACATAAACATATCTACATTTAACTAATGTGTGTCCTTCATAGACTCTGTCTTTGCAATGCTTTACAACTGATTACAAAAATAGATTACCTAAGACAATTAGTCTTGAAGAGTCAGGAAGCTGTAGTGTTTGATCAACGTCAGCTGCTGTTGCCAACACCTAAAAGACAAAGAAAAATGGATTCAAAATTTACAGTAACTTTTCTAAATCATACCAATATATTTTTTTAAAACTTCATAATATAATAATTTCACACTTACATGGCACACTTCAAAGAAACACCTGAGGGACTCCTTCTGCAGGCAGATGTAAGTGTGAAAATCATCTTCAGGATGTTTCTCCTCGACCTGTAGCTAGCTTAAACAACACAAAAAATGAAAAACACATGTTATGTTGGATTAGTCTCACATTTGGTTACTAATAAGGTTGGGCACATTTACGTTAATGATGTCTGCCTAGTATAACATGAACTAAGATCTAAGCCAATATCAGCAAAACCTCTAACTATCTCAGCCAATGTTCATTATATTCTGTTTTGGCTGCCATGCCAGTCTGAAGGCCCGTTATACAAAAAGAAAACAAATATGTTGTTTATGTAACCCTCAGAGACCCAACATAGACCTGAGGAAAGCATGGTCTACATCATCCAAAAATTGGGAGGGTGAAAAATTTTAGATGCAGCTAAGCATGGTGTGTCAAGTTTTCTAGTCATAAATCTGTAATAAACAGTGTGTTAGGTGCATATTTGAATCTTGAAAGTTGAGAGTGTATAACATTATGATGGAAGTATATGATGGCCATTTTCCTCCTTTAAAATAAGTTGTTACAGCTATTTGGGTTGATATAATTTGTTACACAGATTTGATGTTAAATTTAACCATTATTGGCCACTCAAGAATTGGTTAAAAATTGTCAAATTACCACCAAAATACCACATTAAGACACCAAGATATGAGATACAAAATTCAGTCATTGTTACCAAAAACGTTTGTTTCTGCAAGAATTGCATTTTTTTGTTGATACATCATCATCACACATTTATTGAGGCCACAAAAGTCTCTAGTCGACTAAATTTATGCAACTCCAAGGCTGTTTAGGGACCCCAGTCTGCTGAAATATCTAAATACACCCTTATAGAACAGGCGAAAATAACACGTGCGCTGCATAAATTGCATGGGATTATCAAAAAGTGGCCATATCTGTAAAGGGAAGACTCATGGGTGCCTACACAGCCCATTTTCATTCAGATATCTTGAATTAAGAGGTCAAGGGACCCCTTTGCAAATAGCCAAGCCTTTTTTCACCCAGCTATCATTAACATTAATGACAGTAAAACAGAGACGTCAAGAATGTTTTAAACGGAGCCAGCTTAATGTCGGGCTCTAACTTAGTTTACAGAAGAGCAGTTAAAGTTAAATATCAGCCGAAATTAAAAGGTTTTTTTCAGGGATCGTGCAAAGTCAACGTTATTATAATTTAGACATTATCTGTTAAATCGAATATATTAATGACGTCTGGAATGAAGGAACCAACAGTCACTGAAGAGTGTATATTTTGGAGCAGTGACCTCTGAGCAAAACACGACCAGACTTAGCTACGTTATGGGCTTTCGGTTCAATAAGACATTTTTCGAACTATTGGGACTTCGGATTAACGTTAATGGGCCGTCTGCAGCCCCCTGATCTGCAGGCGATTCGGCTAATGCATACGGTTAAGTTAGCTGGCTTTTTCCTCACTAAAGTTGACTTTAGTTTGCTAGTGTTAGCTAGAACGGCAAAGAAATGTATTACAGTCAGTCACAAATAGCTAAATAAAACATTGTAACCTTAGACTGTTACTTACCAAAGACCTGACTCCGTGGCGGTGGCGCCTGACCGTCTGCCTTGTACCTCTGCTGCATGCCTGAGTGACGATATAACGTTAACGTTACAACACATACATTGAAGTCCACTACTACGCTCAGTTGAAAATTAAATAACTATGAAAAGGGTTAACGCTAACATTATACCCATACCTTTACTTTGGTTTTACCATTAACTGCTTCGCCTGGGATTGCTTGTTCAAAATGTCTTCTGAAAATTTTCCAGCTAACGTTAGCTATAAGTTAGCTTTATTTTGGGGCCTGCACTAGACTGATACACGGTCAACTTAGGTTATTTCAACTAACATTAACAAGTTAAAACACAATTTAATTATGTAGGCTATTTATAATAGTATACTTACGTATTGTGGATGAGTGGCGTGGCAGTGTGGCTGCTCCTCTGTAATCCTCCATCAAATGGTCTTGTGTCAAGCTAACCGCCTCGTGCAAGGCATTCAACAGTAAATAACTGTACCCCTGAATCATTTACAGTCAAGCGCAAATATGCCTGTAATTTATTGTGGAAAAAAGCTGTCAACTACTGTAATAGTTTTTTGACCCACAATGCATTGCAATATAAATCGGCAATTTATGCGGCGAAAGTGCGGCATATTTGCATAAATATGCGGACTTTGGCTGATTTTGCATTGAATTATGCGATCGCATAATCATGTTTTTCTGGAGGGACTGGGTGATGTCATGTTATCATGTTCTTTCCTTACACAACTGACCACACACACACACACACACACACACACATCATGAACTCCAGCTGTCCTGTTCCTGTGTGTGAAATACCAGGTGCACTGTATGATAATCCAGATGTGGGATGATGTAGTTTCGATGATCTCTGTCCATCAAATGGATCCTCACATTGTATGGAGTGGATTTGGGGGGGCGGGGGGGTCAAACACTCAAATCCCCTCCGGTGTGATCTCAGGTGCAGGGGTCAAATGTATGTAAACCCAAACAGTGTGTTTCCACAGTGATGCGATGGGTTTGTCAAGAGGCTAATGTGCCTTAATCCCTTCAAAAGCTCTGGGTTGATCCACGCAGCCACTCCAAAGTGTTGGGGAGGAAAGGCTGAGCTGTGTTTTCCTCACTGGGACTTATTCACTGGCTCGACAGACAGTGTGTGCACATGATTTTTATGTGTTGAACATTTGTGCTCACAGTGCCTCAAGCTAACGGATTAGCCATTTCCCGGCAGGCACCAGCATGCTTCTCAACAAATGAGTCCAGCTCACTTTCAGTGTTTTGGTTTATCTTCACAGGGTGGTAGTTTTTCTCTGGCCACAGTCATCATCATACCAGATGCTACACAGAGTTACACTGATGTTTGTATGATGCAAATGGAGGTTTCTGAATGCTGACAAATGAATTGTGTTGTTTAAAGGTCCAGTGTGTAACGTGTTTAGTTGTTCATTGTCAAAATCTGTGTTGCACGTTCACAAACTTGTCCTTTTTTTTTGAATATGTACCACAACCATCAATTCCAAGTATTCCTATTGGCGTGAAATTTTACATTTGCGTTTGCATGAACTGGGGTAGACGCTCCATATTCATGCTCCATCTTTGAAATACGTTAGCCGGTAAGGGACATACAGGACATACTGCTCCGCCTTTCGCGTTTTCTCTGTCACATGATAAACTCTCAGGTGCTGCTAATGCTGCTAATGGATATCGTAGCTTCCGGGCCCCCGACAAGTTTGAAGAAGGAAACATGGAGGACCACACGTAGAGACCGGCTTTTTGAAGCGTGAAGGCTACCGTAGCTGTAATACCTACTTTAAACTGCGTGGCTGTCAGTACCCGATCCGTTCCACCGGCACGATCCGTTCTGCGCATGTGCAAGATGACACGTATGCCATGACGTAGGCGCAGATGATAATGCTGCGTTCATGCCACCACCACCTCGGAATAACGGCACTGCTTCCACCTGCACGATCCGTTCTGCGCATGCGCAAGATGTTCACACGCTAGCCTCCAGCTAACGTTAGTTAGCTAATAGCTAATTCGGCGGACCGCTAGGTGATTATAGCGGTCTGCCGTTAGCCTCCACTGGGAAGCTAACGTTAGTTTAGCTAACGGTTAATTTGGCTAACCGCTAGCTGATTGCAGCGGTCTGCCGTTAGCCTCCACAGTTAAGCTAACGTTAGTTTAGCTAACAGCTAATTCGGCTAACCGCTAGGTGAGACAGCATGTAAACTTTAAAAGACCCTCAAAATAAAACTTTAAAATAAACGTTAACATATATAACAGCTGTTACGTCAGTTCTACTTTACTTGTGCTCATTTAAAATACAATCACTCAATACTTGTCTTTATTGTTATTACTGTAAAGTCTTAATTTAGCTGTAGCCTGCTTTTCCCATTATGTTTGACAACGTTATTTTAGACTGAATGGCATGAACACAGCATTATCATCTGCGCCTATGTCATGGCATACGTGTCATCTTGCACATGCGCAGAACGGATCGTGCCGGTGGAACGGATCGGGTACTGACACCGGCACGAGAGAGTTGATTGCGATATATGATCTCAACGCTAGATGGGAGCAATTCCCACACATTGGACCTTTAAATTTGGTAAGACCACAGAAGGGTCTAATTCTAATACAGGGTCCGTGGATATGCATTCACCTTGAATATGGATAGTTAACTCAAGAACGTGTTTGACTTTTTCAAGAAAATAGATGAATTGAACCGTTAATGAGAGACTGAAGTCATACACTGTGTTTTCGTCGGTGATGCTTGGTGCTCAAACGCAGTCAAAGTTAATGGACAATGTTTCCTTAATGTCAAATTTTTTATGTTAACTATGGGTTGGGAGACGTTGAACAACACATCATGTAAAATAACATCCAAAGACCTGAATGCTGACCTGGAGCAATCTGGAGGGATTGTTTCAACCCGCACCATACGCTGCACATTAAAGGTATTGTGGAGGATTTTCCTGAATTTTAGAAAAGAACCGCCCTCTGTACTTTTTGAAAAAATGCACATGCGCAACACTCTGCCTGCTCCCGAGAGGGAACGCCTATTAAACGCGTGCACGAGAGTGCACTGTTTACAAGTTGCTGTCGGCATGGCTCATACAAGCCTACTTTCCAAAAGAAGATTTGCACTTTTTCACAAATTGAGATGTTTACCGTGTGTGCGCGGTGCGTGACTTGTGCCAGGGCTGGAAACACGGTGAGAACGGCGAGCTTCCATGAACGGCTGAAACCGTAGCTCACCACACATATACACCTGAAAGTGCTCATGCGCAGAAAGCGAAAACTACCTAGCGACGAGCACGTACGACGGCCTTACGTATACATACCACCAGACTGATTGACAACTAGGAGGACCAATTATTTTGATGATCCACCCGGAAAAAGAAAATCCTCCACAATACCTTTAAACCAAAAAGGGCTTCATGGGTTAAGGCAAAGGAGGACCCCACTGCTGAAAGAAAGACATAAAAAGGCACGACTGATATTTACTAAAACGTAGGCTACCTAGACAATCCAAAGTCCTTCTGGACAAATCTTAAAGGTGCTGTAGGTAGGATTATGAAGGTCCAGGACTTAGCCAAAGAATTTGAACATCGACAACTTCTCAGTCCCTCCCCACCCTTTCTGCTAAAGCCCAAATGGTCTCCTAAGCTCGTCCCCCCACAAGGGAGAATCAATGTGTGCGCATGAGCAGTGATTGACACGCAGTCCTGATTGGTGCATCTGAACAGGGAGCTGTGGATTTTTGCAAATCACACTCCAGGCTGTACACAGTAAAAACAGAAGTGTTAATTTAACTCCTATAGAGTTGAATTTAACTCTGTTTCAGATAACATTTGGTCCCGCTCAAAATCAGTGTAAAATGTACTCTTTGGTCAGTGTAAAATTTTTAGAGTTAATTCTACTCAATATTGTGTAAAAAATAACAATGAAATGTGTCAAAATATTTAACACTGTAGTTTAATCACACTGTTGAGAGTAATATGATTACACTGTATAGAGTTAAGTCAACTACAATTTTACTTTCAAAAATGACACTTTAAAGTGTAATGTTATTTACTTTTCATTTCTCTAGTTTTTGTTTCAATATACATCATATGATGCAATAAATGACACTTTAAAGTGTAATGATATTTACTTTTCATTTCTCTACAGTTTTTTTTTATTTAAATCATATGATGCAGTGTTACTGAATTATAGAAATATCAATACTATCAAATGAAACGAACCACAATAATACAAGATGACAGCAGCCACATTTATTGAAAAATAAAAAAGTATAACTTCAATGTCCGTGAATTTACATTGTACACCCATTGCCTTGTCTATGACAGAGAAGTATAACATCATAAAAATGTTCACCAGAGAAAGCAATATGGCACGACAAGGACAGCTGTGTCATTTCCTCCATATGACCTTTGTATGTCAAAAGGCCTAGGGTAGTGCAGGTTGTCAACATGAAAAAAAACTAAATCATGCTTTGATCTGATCACCTCATATGCATGGAAATGTTCTTGAAAAGTTACTGTAACTAAAGGCACTGTGAGTAGCAACAGTTTTTCACACATTATCAGAACTGACTCAATCTGATAAAACAAGGGCACTTCAGAGTCAACTTTGCCACAGATAACCTAGTGTGGGCGATAAACAAACCCATTATGTTTAGCCCAATTAACCTTCATAACCTGAATGCTACTGGGCACTTGCATTGCCAAAGCAACTCCAGAACCTCCTTTTACCATATTTAAAGCCACCATTTTTCCTGGACCAATATCTAACCGACTAAAAGTTGTTGATCTTCGCCAACTATATGCCATATGATTCTGATGCTTTTTTGCCAGCGTTTTGGTAATATTTTTAAACGATTTAAGCTGTTTTTTGAAAAAATTATGTTTGCCTTCATACCTCATACACCAACTATGAAGTACAGGCCCTATTTTCTGGATGCAGCGGGGATAGTGGATAAGAAAATGGTGCTTTGGTAAAAGTTTTTTCTGAGGATACAACTTCTTAAACAGTGTATGGTGATCAACAATTAAATGTTTTAAATATACACATAGACCTTGAGATAACATGGGCGAGAAAATAATGTTAATTATTTGCAGTAATAAAAGAAGCAGGCCCCAGTGTTGGTCAGTAGAAGTTACCAAATCTCCAAAGATAAGAGGAACATTCCTAAGTAAGCACCAGGACTGAATTGCATTCAGTCCCAGATCATTAGATCCTTCACTTAAATTAACAGTCACAGGCCTGTTGTTTCTCTCTGTGAAACCATAATCAAAACTTTGTATTCTTGAATGTATTTCTCCTGATGTAACATGTTTTTCATTCAAATACAGAAACTTCAATTCGTACTGGCCAACCCCTTCTAACACATCATGCATCACATCAACTGAGAAGTTCTCAGTTGTGTGAAAATACCTCAATGAATTTAATATGCATGACCTTTTCACACCAAAAACATACGGAAGGGATGGATTACAAGCCATTTCTTGACAGTGAGCAGTATGCATATCTTTGGTGCGTAAAACTATTTTGGAAGAATCTTCAGAGAATTCTGTTTGAAAGTCCTCCTTTTCTGCTAAACAGAACCTGCAACAGTACCTTGCACTGAAAGACTCCACCAGACCAAACAAACTATGCAAACCCAAATTATCACCTGTTACCTGTACTACAGTGCCACGTACATAACCACCGTATAATGGAATCTCAATACCATCGCTCTCTAACACTTTAATGTCTCGAACAATGGGAGCAAAAATTTCACTAAAACCATATCGTTTAACATCTTGAGTATGAAATAAGGCGCACAGGTGTATGTTAGCCAAAAAAGAATTCCATTTTGGAGAGAAGTTTCTTAAAGTAAAATATACTCCACCCAATTTATGAATACCTCACTTAGAACCCAGAGGGTTGGCGACCCTCAAAATCATCATAGAACATCTGGATCTGTATTGTCTGCTTCTCAGTTGAGAACAGGGGGTGACTTTTAAAAAAAGATCCATCACAAATATCTCTCAGTCTAGAGTTGCTGGTAGCTGAGCTTTGCAACATTTCTGCAACATACTGACTTTTAAATATTGACTGCAGTGTAGATAAAATTGGAATATACATGAATTTATCTTGAACTACGACCTGATCATATGTTCCAGTCTTTTTATTTTGTCTTGTGTCAAATCTTGAACCAATCACACATTCAACTGGTTCAACTATTTCCCACTTGGCAGTCATAAATTTTGATCGCTTGTATTCCGAATTTAGAACTGTGAAAGGATTCTCTAACCCCTCAAAACACGCCTCAACTTTCTTGCACATTTCTGTTTCTCTTTCATTACTAAATACATGCTTTATCACTGTTTCTTTAGCATGCTGATGGATATCTTGAACGATCTCTTCCATGGAAATCACTACAGTATTCACTGTACTTTTACCAACACCTGCTGCCTTTAGATCAGAAATTACAGCTGCACAACTATTTACAATGTATGGCGAAGATAACTCTGACTCAGCCTCTAAACATTCAGTCGACACTTCAACATGAGAAATATTACTGGTGTTGACGGTACTTTGAGGGTCTGAAAGATCATCTTCTACAGAATCTACTAAACTGCTTCCATGGCACTTGTTAAGATGTTTTCTAAAACCAGAAAAGCTACCAAAAGAACGTGAGCATCCTTCTTGACCACATTTCAGAAAAAGAGTCCTGCCTGTACATAGCCCATGAATTATCTTAAGGTGCTTAACAAGGTTGTTTGGACTTCCATGGTCACTTTTGCAAAGAAAACACTTCATAGTTTTATCTCAACTAACGCACCATTCTTGCTCGCAACTCAGCAACTCTAGGAGTCTCCTTTGTTTCCCCCATGTCGATGTTATAGATGGTTGTTTGCACAAAGTGAAAAAGCTGCTCAAGGAAGAACTGTATGACGTACCAAATACGTAATGGGCTTTAAAGACTTCGTCAAAAGCTCCTACTGAACCTGTTGCCTTGCATGGAAGTGCATGCTTGTCAACCACAATGAAGTAGGAGTGAATGCTGCTCTGTGTGGATCCCTGGGCGAGAAGGTAGGGCTAACTGCTTTGGGTGATGTTGTCAAGATGCTGCTGCACACTGGTTCCAACCTACAAAAAAACAAACACATTCAACAGAATTGTTTTGGTGACTAACCTCTGACAATAGATAAGATCACCTCAAACTGTGCACAAGATTGAGATGATGGAATATATATTTTAAACAACTGTTAAGCTAGGGCTGTAATCTCCCAATCGACTAGTCGATTTATTGGTCGATACGTTCTGGCTCGACCAAAATTCTGATTGGTCAATTTTTTGCCGTGTTAATTTCATCAGGTGGAAAGCACTAATTGCTAATGGGGGTTATTTTCAGAGCACCCCTGTTTCACAGGTAAGTCTGTCTTCAGAAACACCCCCCTTGTTTTCACTTTTTTGGATTAGCCCAACCCACTGGAGACAGAAGAAAGTACTAGAAGGCATTCGTCTGGTGGTTTGCGTTTCAGTCAGTCCTCCTCTACCATGTCAAAGACATCGGCAGTGTGGCAGCATTTTACAAAAATAGATAATGGAAAAAAAGTTGAATGCAAAGTTTGCAAGCAACAGTTTGCATATCACAGTTCGACTACAAACATGGCATATCACCTAAAAACGGTAAGCTAACTTGTCTGCGTTAGCTTGCCCTGTCTGTTTTGAGTAGGCTATATGAACATATCAGAATTGGCATATTTCAATGTTTTAGTCTAATAATCGTTTTATAACTGCAGGCGCACCCGCCCGCAACGACGGTAGCATCCCCCAGACACACCCAGACCACGCTGGATGTTAAGGCTCCTCTATCATCCAAACGCAAAAATAATATCACGGAAGGAATTGTCGACTTCATTGCTCAGGATATGAGGCCCATTACTGTTGTGGAGGGCCAAGGTTTTAAGAACTTGTTAAAAGTTTTGGAACCTGGATATACAATGCCAGCACGCTACACAATCAAGCATGCACTAACCGCAAAATATGAGGGACTCAAAGAGAAAGTTTCAGAGTCAATACAACACAGCGAGGCACTGAGCTTGACCACAGATATGTGGACATCTCTTAGCATGGAGTCCTATATGACAGTGACTGCCCATTTCATTGATGGAGACTGGAAAGCACGGAGTCTTGTGCTTGAGACAAAACAAATAGAAGAGGCGCACACAGGAAGAAACATTGCTGCACGACTATCTGAAGTTGCTGATACCTTTGGAATTCCAGAAGCAAAGAGAGTTTCTGTTGTATGTGACAACGTGGCTAATATGGCACTCTGTGTGGAAACACTAAAGGAATCACATGAATGGCCAGAGATGCAGGGTGTCAGGTGCGCCGGCCACACTTTGCAGCTCTGTATTAACGCTGCACTCAAACAAGAACCAATTTGTCGTGCCGTGGCTGCATCACGTCATCTGGTGGGACATTTCAAAAAGGGGCACAAAGCCAAAACTGGGCTAAAACAGAAGCAGGAGCAGCAAAATGTCCCTCAGCATGAACTAATTCAGGATGTGTCTACACGTTGGAACTCAACATTTTCAATGTTGGAGCGACTGCTTGAGCAACGCTGGCCCATTACCGCAGTGCTGTCGGACCCAAACTTTACGAAGAAGAGCGACAGCAGTACACTGGACCTTACCACAGCACACTGGAATGCGGTAGAGGACATAAAAAATGTGCTGAAACCGATGACAACCCTGACCGAGCTGCTGTCTGAAGAGGACAACACGTCCCTGTCTGCAACAGTACCCATGCTGGCAAACTTGAAGAAACGTCACCTGGTCATCACGGATGATGACAGCCCCATTACCAAAAAAATGAAAAGCAAGCTGGTCGAAGAAATTGACAGTAGGTGGGAGTTTAAAAACCGAATGATGATGACTAACAGTGTATACATTACAGCTGCAGTAGTAGACCCTCGTTTTAAGCAGCTGTCTTTTCTGGATGATGCCAGACGAGGCCTATACAGTAGTTGCACAGCTGGCAGACCGACTGAGTGCACTCAGCGCTGCCACAGGCACAGGTGAACCTGGAGGTGAGGAGCAACATGTGTCAAAAAAACACAGAACCGACAAAGGGAAGGAGATTGCTATGCTGTTGTGCGGAGATGATGAGGAAAATCTGGTTTCTACAGAATCAGGTGGGAGAAGCACAGAAGAAATGAAAAACTATCTTCAGGACAGAACCAAAATTGACTCTGGACCATTGGGGTGGTGGAAAAAAAACCAAGACAGATACCCGAGACTGGCCCGAGTTGCAAAGCGACTGCTCTGTATCCCTGCAACATCCACGCCATCTGAACGCATCTTCTCCAAGGCAGGATTTATTGTCAATAAAGCAAGAAGCTGTCTCCTTCCGAAGAACGTGGATATGCTGGTGTTTCTCGCACACAACACAAAAAAGTGTGGATAGTTTGTGGACAGTGGACACTGATTGTACTCTCTGTGAGTGAGTAGCCATTTGTTTATTTCGTTGTTTTTACATTATTTCGTTTTGGACAATAATAACATTTTATAATTTTGCACATTTATTTGAAATACTTGTGGATTTGGGCATTTGATTTATTTTTGTATTTGTTCTGAGTGAGTCTACCTTGTTGTTGTTATGCTCTTTATTTTGTTTCGGTTTAAAATTTGGCTAAATAACATTTTGTAATATGGTTACCTTTTATTATTGTGCACATTTATTTATAGTATTATTTATTGGATTTGGGCACTTTATTATTATTTCTTTTTTGGAGCGTAATGCGCAATTGCGCAGTTTGTATTTGTTTTGAGCCTAGGTTTTATTTTTCAGTTAAGCACTTTATTTTGTTTCTGCTCTCGTCTTGATCTGGTTTGTTTAATAAATATTCTTTTTTTATTAAAGTGGACGTGCCTTTTGTGTTTAAGAGTAAAAGCTTTAAGTTAATAGTCTAATCGTGTCTCAGCCGCGATGCTGAGTTCCTATGTTCAGCCGCTCTGTGCGAGGACACGCACAGAGCGGCTGAAATGATAGTGTCTGTCAGTTATTATAACATATGACAAAAACAATTGTCTAAATTATGTTGCATATTTCTCAACAGTTATTGTGCTGATATCATGACATAGTACTATTTTCGGAAATCATAGGCTATGATATTCCGCAGCTGCACGTGATGCAGCGCTATCAGAGCCGACAGACTCGAGGGGATTCATTTCAGTGCAAAATAATTAGGTCAAAAACGATTGAATATACTGCAAATAGCCTACTAGTTTTTATGTTTATTTATAATTCATTTAGGTGGACAAGGCTACCAAGTACTGGGCAGCTAATTAATCCCCCCCACGCGCGGTTTTCTTTGGTTGATTACAGCCCTATGTTAAGCATACCTTTTGAATTCTGATGAGCTGATCTACAGCTTGATATGCAGACATCTTTCCCGGCCTCTTTCTACCTTGTGCAGATGGTGGTAGCAAATGTAGCAGCAGCAAGATGGCAGACATGTCACTGTCCCAGCCTACAAATAAGTAAATAAAAACCTGGTTAACATTGTGCCATAGCATAACATTCTAATTGACAACTTGCACCATTATGGACTTGTATACTGCACACCTACATAATCCACAATAAAAAGTAAAACAGTTCATTCATACCATTCTCAACTTCAGCAGCTGACTCAGCATTGCGCATCAAATCCAAGAGTTCTGTGGTGGGTACAAGTCCATGGCTTTCCTTTATTACTTTTGCTTTGAAAGTGGTTGGCCACTTCTCCAAGAATTTGTTGGCTGTGGCCTCACCAAACAGAAGTCTGAAATCTTGTTCTATCTGCAATGTAACACACAAAGACAGAAATAATGTGTCTTACCTGATGCTACATTAGATATTTTTGGTGATGCAGTGAATTAAGTTGTCATACCAGTCCTGGTGTGTCCAGAAATCTTGGGAAGACCGAGAAGACATCTGATGATTTGGCTCCATCGTTGACCATTGCTTGCCGATATATGAAGGTCATTTTCATCTTCTCACGGACAGTGTTTTCATCAGCAGAGTGTCTCAAAACAGCAATAGCTGCTTCCACATCCTCATCAGATGGCTCTCTGTCATAGGTGAAGGGCTGACGACCACGGCCTGGCCCACCAACTTAAGACAAAATACAGTGTTAGGAAATCCTTTCTGTACAATTCACAGGTCACCATTATAATTACATGTCACTGATCAGAAAACATACCTTTAGGAGATTTGCTGACTGAGGCACCTCTTTCCTCTGCTGTTTTTTCTTTGTATGGTCTTCAATCGCCATGCAAGGTATCCGGAACCACTCTCCGGATCGTAGTAATGTTCCTATATTATTATAAATAAATTATAAAGGAGTACTATTCCCATTTCAAAGAGTGAATATGTGCATAATGTTGCAATAACCCATTTACTTACATATCCATGTTGAGAGTATGGGTCTTCTAGATAGGGAAACAAAGCTAATATCCCCTGTGCATACATCACTCTGACACTTTTGGGGGGGGATGTCCTAGCATATGAATTCAAAGTTAACATCACACTGAATTAACATTGCACAACACATTTTACATAATTAATAACCGGAAAATAATAATGTTTCTTTACAGCCCATCTATATGCTTAATGCTTACCCATGTGTTTCTGTCATCTCAGCAGCAAGTATGTTGATCATCTGTCTTCTGGTGGCATCTGTCAGAGATTTGGTTTTTCCATACTCTTGCATAATGCGTTCACCACCAGGCTTTGATGTTAGGATTTTTTCAATCAACTATAGGTGGAATGAAATGTGCTTTCCGTAATTGTAAAACAAAATGTAATGCTGTCACATGATGAAACAACATTCAGATTGGACTTAACAACAATTTTCACCACTTACTGCTTTTGCCTCATAGTTTATGTGGCATGGCCTTTTAGGCTGGCTTCCTTCACCAGCCGCTGCTTCTTCAACATCATCACACATAGTGAAATTCAGAATGATGGTGTCATCAGATGTACCCGAGCATGATGATGATTGAGAGGTATCTGTTCATTATGAAATTTGTGCAAAACATAGAAACATATTACAATAAACTGTTATTTTTAAGACAATAAAGGTTCTCATTCTGGCCTTTAAACTAAAAAACTAATTGAATGAATGAATACCAAGTCCATTGCCCAGCATGATTCTGAAAGTTCCAGGTGACTCCTTTAGTAATTCTTCAAAAACATCTGAGTCAACTTCTGTGTCAGACTGGTCATACACCTTAATGTCTGGCTTTCTGCTTTCTGGTATGTTGAATTTTAGACACACTGTTAAAAAAAGAAAAAAAAAGAAAAACATGCATTCCTTTCTCACAAGAATCCAAGGTCATATTTAAGTTTGCCTCATGTATTCACAAAATGATGAAAGACAAGGATCTGCACCTGATTTTATGTTACTGAAAATAAAGCACAGCAGAAATGATTATAGACCTAACTAGATATCATAAGATAATAGCTTAATGCTGTATTATTTTGTCATTAGGGTGATGTGTATTGTTTTAACCTAATATACCCACCTTCTTTTAAGAAAGCATTGAATGTCAGCTCAGACAGCTTGACGTATTTCTGCTCTTCCCCGAGCTGAACACGCAACAGCATTTTGCCTCTGTTAACAAAGAAAATATATATTCAAAATCATCATTTAGTGCTGGTTCAACTAAGCGTTAGCTAACTATCCATTTCTCTCAGTAGTACTAGCTACGCAGTGCACTACCCAGATAGCAAAAAATATCCACAGGGCTTCTTTTTGCCGCCGGCCCTAAGCTGTCGGCTATAGGTGCGTCCCGCTGGCGGGGATGAAACGTTTGCCGCCGAATACGTCACTCCCATTTCTTGCGAGAGCCGGCGGGCCGACTGCTTCACTTTCTCTGGCGGTTGCCTCTGTCTAATGGTGCTTTTCCATTACCAGTACCTACTCGCCTCGCCTCGCCTTTTTTTGGTTTTCCATTACGAAAAAAAGTACCTGGTACCTGCTAACAGATACTTTTTTTCGCACCTCCTCAGTCGAGGTTCCAAGCGAGCTGAGGCGAGCTGAGAAGGTGACGCGAAACCCTGCAGGCTGCTGACTGGTCGGAAAGAATCGTCACTGATCACCGCATTGCCAGCGACAGACGGCATTTTTAAATAGTTTAGCCAGCGGTGTTTTTTTGCTGCCGGAGGCTCCACGCAGAGCTTTCTCCGTAGCATACAAGTGGCCTGATGGTTATACTGGTGCGCTGGTGTGTGTAATGTGTGATGTGTGTGTGTCGAGTCGCCGTATGTGTGCGTGTGGGGAGCTGGTGAGCGAGGGAGAAGTGAGAGAGTGACGGCGATTATCTCCGCAGCGAGTAGTGACTCTAGAGTCATATATATGTGAGAGAAATAAAGAGAGTAGCGACTCTAGAGTCATATATATGTGAGAGAAACAAAGAGAGTAGCGACTCTAGAGTCATATATATGTGAGAGAAACAAAGAGAGTAGCGACTCTAGAGTCATATATATGTGAGAGAAACAAAGAGAGTAGCGACTCTAGAGTCATATATATGTGAGAGAAACAAAGAGAGTAGCGACTCTAGAGTCATATATATGTGAGAGAAACAAAGAGAGTAGCGACTCTAGAGTCATATATATGTGAGAGAAACAAAGAGAGTAGCGACTCTAGAGTCATATATATGTGATCACGGTGGGAAATCTGGAGCAGTAAACGTTAACTCTTTGATATCATGTTGTTCACGGAGACAGAGAACCAGGAAATGCGGCGGGGATTTGTCAATGGCAAGCTACTAAGCCACGCCCACGGCAGTCGCTATGACGACCAGCCACGCTGAAGCGATTCTTAAAATCTGCAATGGAAAACGGACGCGAGGCGAGTAGGTACTGGTAATGGAAAAGCACCATAATGGACCGCAGCCGGCTGGCGGCAAGCCGCTTTGAAATACAAGGCTACTCTCAAAATCGACCAGCCATGTTGGTTTGGCATGTTGGGAGTTAGAGTGGAACTGACAGCGTTTTAACTAATTTTCACATTTGAAGCGATTATAAAATCATAATAGCCTATATGTGAATTACATCAAATAGTTTTTTTGCTCCAAAGCCATTAGGGTTTATAACAGATTCTTGACTTTTGATTCCATGATAAGGTATGGTTTAGGAAATGACATTTAAATTACTTTGAAACTCTGAATCGATAATACAGTAATATATGTAAAATATATCGAATTATTTATATAAACTCCTGGTTTATTTCTTCAACCCAGTTTCTGGGTTATTTATGTTGGGTTAAAATCGTGGGTTATTTTTTCAGAGAGTAACCATTTCTGGGTTATAGGGTTGGCTTTCTCACTCTCTCTCTCTCTCAATGTATTTTTAATTATTATATTGTCATGTCAACATTTATAATATGAACAATCACACTTGTGTGTTGTGTACATTATGATAAAACAGTATCACCATTTGTAGGAGAAATAAATTGACACACCCTCTAAACATGGATATATTAACTAAGAAATAGAAGAAATAAGTTCATATATTAAACCCATAGACTGTTAATGATTAAACCCTTGCTCAAACCCAGTCTGCCAGAAATTCAGAAGAAGAGGAAGAAGAAACACCTCCTGCCCTCTCTACCCCCGTAGAAGAAGAACGCCCCCCTCCCCCGCAGTTGTTGGAATTTTGAATTTTCTCTCAACAGTCGTTGGAAATAACCGTCGCTTCGCGGTCGATCCGTTTTGGCCTGTGCTTCTTCGGTGAAACTTCATCGTGTATTCAAGGTAAGCGAGTATGTTCACTGTTGATGTAACGTAAACTTTTCTGTGTCCATGTCCCCGTTGCTAGTTTAGCACCATTTGCTGAAATAAATGACCATGGCTTAGCTAGTTGCTACGTTGAGACTAGCGTTAGCCGTGGTAGCTAATTCTGTGGTTGGCATGTAGCCACGGCTATCGCGACGCAACACAATAATTGACTAGCTAATGTTTACCAGCTGTGCCGTGCTTATCATATTATACAGTGCTCTACTGGTTGAAGTAGTGAGAGTTAGCTAAAGAAGCGGGTCAAGTCTTCGAATTGTTGCTAACCTCTAGCTATATTGCTATGTTTTCTCCAGGATGGAGAGCTTTGTCGCTGATAAGCTAACTGACTGGCGGCTGTCTGAGCTGACAGAGAATGTTAGAGGTGAGCATTTTACTCTTACTGCCCTGACATCATCTCTATACCTAGACATTTTTCTTTAATGGGGCTTGAATGTGTCGGTGGAAGATTTTGTGAAAGTTACAACTTCTTCGACAGTGGGGTATGCATATCCATATAACCCTTATAGTTAAAGATACTTGTGCCTTGAAATTCAATGTCTCTGATATTTTCAGATTATCTTACTTTTGGAAATATTTAAATATCTGGAAATTTAAATCTGTAATGTCACTTGTTTGTTTATTTACTGAAAGTGTTTTTTTTTTACATTTACAGGCCATCCACAAACATAAAAGAGGCCCTGGCGCTATCATTGGTTCAGACTAGGGATGCACCGATCCGACTTTTTCAGTCCCGATACCGATGCCAGGGCTTTGTGTATCTGTCGATACCCGATACCGATCCGATACCATCGCTGAATTAATAATAAACTGTATACCTTCCACCTTATACCTTCCTTCCACCATGTGGAAGAGACTAAAGGCACCAGACCTTACTAACTAAACATTACTTTCCTAACTAAGACAAAATAACATAGATGTAATGTATTGAATTCTTATTTATTTGTTATTTAAAAAACAATTGTGCATTCAAATCGAAAATATAATGTAATCAAACTTCTTAAAATAAATTTAAATAAATAATAATGGGCCATCAGTAATGGGCCACCTTTATATAGGTTTATAATGGCTTATTCTACTGTCAGGAGTACATAGAATATCTCAAAAACATGTTACTATGTTTACTAAAAGCTTTTTATTACTAAAGAGTTTGGCTCCACAAGATTATACAATAACTTCATATGAAGGAGAATCCATGAAACAGTTACAGAAGCTAAACTATTTGTATTGTACAAACTGCAAAGTAGTAAAATAAACTCAAATCGAATGAATACACATACTAACAACTTTAACATTGTTTCCCTTTCAAAACAAAATAGTTGTAAGCTAGTTGTGTAAACACTACCTTGGCCACAGGTAAGTTAGGTTGTAGTGTTGTTGTAGTGGCCGAGTGAACGGAGCTCCGCTGTCAGCCTCCTTCGCTGTTTGAATAACGTTAGCAGGTTGGCGGACGTATTTCAGCGAGGCGAGACATCTTAAATCCAGAGTTTTAATCATTGCTCTGAACCCGTCCCTCTCAACGGTCTATAGCGAGACCGGAGGTGGATTGTGTTCATAATGTTGCTCCGCTGCATGCTTGAAGTGACACGTCTTTAACGTTAGCACGGCCGAGTAACGTTAGAGCGACGGGCAACAACAGCGGCTAAATTATGTCCGATTTGTTAGAAACAAAAAACTTGGGAACAACAGACTGCTCCTCTCTTGAGCACACGTTGTTCTGGTGTACCTCCGGTCTTTCTTCATCCTCTAGCTAACTTTCTTCTCTGTTCTTGAATGTGCAGTAGCGACCGGAGCCTCTCCCAGCTTAACAGACTGTTATGCTACCTGGCTGGCTAGTCTAGCAGCTGTAATGTTACCCAGCATGCCATTCGGCGGTGTAGCTACATTTTAAATGTAAAATTATTAGTGTTAGAAACTGTTTAAGTCTCAAATTGTTATATGCTTTGATGTTTTATCCTTTTAAAGAGAGTTAGTTGTGGGTTATTAATTGTTGTGTTATGAAGTTACTACCATGAGTGAGAAGGGTACACAGTTAACAGGGGTCCCAGTGCTGCGACGGAGTGAAAAAAAAAAAAACTGGATCGGCCCGATCCAGCTATTTTGTCAATATCGGGACCGATACCCGATCCAAATATCGGATCGGTGCACCCCTAGTTCAGACATTCCCTGAATGATGGATCAGAAATTGGCTGTGAGTTTAATTATCTTGGTTCATATGGAATTTGATGCTGATTTAAAACAAAGATGTGAATGCACTATAATAAGCAATGGTGTCTAATGAGATGAAGCAGTCATACGAGACATAATATAGTGTATGTGTACATGTATCATTTTCTTTAATTTTGCTTTTAACCCTTATTTCTCTTATCAGTACCTGATGTGTGTTATCTCTACTGCTAAACTTTGTAAAAGATTAAAAAGGTCCCTCTTAGATATGGAAAGTTCTGTCTTTTTTTCTTCCAGGAAATATGGTATTTATTTATTTATTTTATGTAGATTTCCAGAGACTCCAGAATGAAAACCAAGCTCTGAGGGAGGAGAACCACACCATGAGGGAAAGCAATGCACGAGCAGGTGAGAATATGCACTCTTTCTTAAATTTTATTTTTTTGTGTGTAATTTAGGTTCAAAATTACCAATGCCTTTTCATTTTGTAGCTTCGGATGACAGCGGCTCACTTCAAGAGCAGGTGAAGCAAGTTGGGACAATGTTGAAGACGTTTGCTTGCACTTGGCAATCAGGTAAACTTGCAAACACCTGTGGTTGTTGGTTTAATTCCCACTGGGGCCACCTGTACATGTAGTAGACCTAGATATAAATGTCATATGGTGCTTTTCCATTACCAGTACCTACTCGCCTCGCCTTTTTTTGGTTTTCCATTACGAAAAAAAGTACCTGGTACCTGCTAACAGATACTTTTTTTCGCACCTCCTCAGTCGAGGTTCCAAGCGAGCTGAGGCGAGCTGAGAAGGTGACGTGAAACCCTGCAGGCTGCTGACTGGTCGGAAAGAATCGTCACTGATCACCGCATTGCCAGCGACAGACGGCATTTTTAAATAGTTTAGTCAGCGGTGGTTTTTTGCTTGCTGCCGGAGGCTCCACGCAGAGCTTTCTCCGTAGCATACAAGTGGCCTGATGGTTATACTGGTGCGCTGGTGTGTGTAATGTGTGATGTGTGTGTGTCGAGTCGCCGTATGTGTGCGTGTGGGAAGCTGGTGAGCGAGGGAGAAGTGAGAGAGTGACGGCGATTATCTCCGCAGCGAGTAGCGACTCTAGAGTCATATATATGTGAGAGAAATAAAGCGAGTAGCGACTCTAGAGTCATATATATGTGAAAGAAACAAAGCGAGTAGCGACTCTAGAGTCATATATATGTGAGAGAAACAAAGCGAGTAGCGACTCTAGAGTCATATATGTGAAAGAAACAAAGCGAGTAGCGACTCTAGAGTCATATATATGTGATCACGGTGGGAAATCTGGAGCAGTAAACGTTAACTATCTCTTTGATATCATGTTGTTTACGGAGACAGAGAACCAGGAAATGCGGCGGGGATTTGTCAATGGGAAAACCAAGCTACTAAGCCACGCCCACGGCAGTCGCTATGACGACCAGCCACGCTGAGGCGATTCTTAAAATCTGCAATGGAAAACGGACGCGAGGCGAGTAGGTACTGGTAATGGAAAAACACCAATAGTTTAGTAGTTGTGGGACCAGGACTGACTACTTTATTCTTTTATTCTGGGAACCCCTGTAGGTGCAGATCAGACCCTAATGCTGCGACGTCTTGGAGAGTTTGGCGATGTTGTGCGTAGCATGGACAACAAAATGGAAACTATGCAGCAACATTTCAGTGCCAATGTGTCTGTTGGAGAGCCACTGATGAGGCGGTCCAGGTTAACGTTACGCGTTACCTGAAAGGAGCATCTGACCGTGAAGGCGGAAAAAGGCGCCGCACAGCTGAGAGGGACCCACAGCCGACCCCTTAAACCTAGGCTGACTACTGACACCCCCGCATCACTGACAACTGGAACACTTTCTTTATCCTGCAGTCAGTAACATCAAGAAGCCAGAAGTGCCAGACTACACTCACCTAATCCACACTATCCACTGTGGAAATTATTTTTTCTTTTTCTTCTTATTCCCCCATGACCCTGCCTTGAGGGCAGCGCCTTGGATGGATATGGGATGGGGAGATTGTTTGTCCTTTATACAGGCGCACGAGGGATCACTGAAGATATGCCCATTTTGCACTGCCTCATTCTGGAGATCCCGTAGTCAGGCTTGAAAGACTGATTATCATTACTTAGACTGTCCTGCAATTCTCAGCCCACTACCCCACGCAGACCCCAACCACTCCACACATTCTGATTGGCTGTGTTCTCTACAGCCAGATTTCCTGCTGTTAATTGTATTTGTTCCCACTTGTTGTCATGTGTAAATTGAATGTCAAAATGTATATTACCTGGTATCCTGCACATTCTTTGATACCAAAGATCTCAATTACTTCCTATACAATTTGCTGCTTATTTCATTGTTACAGTGCTTAACTATTCTATTTATAAAAATAGCTTGTAAATCCTAGATTATACCTCTAATACTTGATATCTGCTCATTATCTGTTCTGGTACCAAATATTTTACTTAACGTAACTTTAGTATTGGCTTATTTCATTCCGTCAGTGCTTAACAATGGTATTATAGTTTGTAAATCCTATTTCATACCTGTTACTTGATATTGCACATTAACTAGTACCAACATTCTACTTTCATTCCATCAGTGTGCTTAACTGTTATTCTATTAAAAATAGCTTGGAAATCCTATTTCACCAAATATTCTACTTACTCTGTTTTTAACATTTGCTTTTTTCGTTTTGTCACAGTGCTTAACTTTTATTCTGTTGTTAAATAGAACTTGTAAATCCTTGTGTCACAAGTCAGCATTGCCGTTATAATGGTCTGTTCTACTACTGTTTTTACCTCAGTATGTATGTGTAAATATATAATATATATGTGTGTGTGTGTGTGTGTGTATTTAAGTGATCTGACACGTCTTGTTTCAATGACAGATACTGTACTTTGAAATGTGGAATTAAAACGCCAAATGGAAATTTGTCTGGTTTGATCAATCATTATTCTTGATAAACTGCATGCTATAAATATTAAATATATATATATATACATATATACACACACACACACATATACACACACACACATATACACACACACACACACACACACACACACACACACACACACACACACACACACACACACACACACACACAATAACCGGCGGCAGATCGCTCGAAAATAGCGTTTGCCTCCGACGGGCCGCAGAATGGCCACCTTTGGTATAACGGCGGCGGAACGGCGGTTGTCCCGCGGGCCGGCCTCGGAACGAAGGCGGTAGGAAGGCGGCAAACGTGTTTGCGATTACGCCATTCTGACGCTTCTACTGCCTCTGGAGCACCGCCGGTGGTCCGCCGACTCATTGCTATCTGGGTGTGCATTACTTAGACGTTACACTGCAATTACAAAGGCTGAAGTAGACAAAGTTGTGCTGGTTGAATATAACTTTAAGCTGCCATTTTCTGCAGCAAATGGGTGTAGGCTAGTTCAAGTTTAGAGGCACGTTGTTCCATTAGCTACCAAATAAATAGCTATGTGCCAAAGTTAGCTAGCTCATTAGCTATTTTAGTTCGAACAGTAACCATTAAAATGGTTAAGCAATGTTAAACAAACCCGTCATGCAAATCAGTGATCTAAGTTATCGTTTTATTACACTAACAAGCTAGCTAACTATCAGAAGCATGCTAACATTACCAGTATATATAGCTTTATAAAAAACAGTTAACGTTAGTGTAAGGAAGCCTGGCAAGCTATACAATAACGTTAGCTAACAATACTATCTGTATAAATGTTTTGTTGTTAGCGAACGTTATTTTACGTATTTACCATTCTGACAAACTTCATTCGTGAAAATATTGCAACACATAAAGAAAGACAGTTACCGATACTGATTGCTAGCTAGCTAGCTAACCCCATGACAAGCACAATCTGCGCTCATGCCAAACGGTGGTGTCCTTCAAACGAACTGATTAAGTTAACATTACCTATTTTTAGCCATATGAAACAGCAGGCCATTCACAAAAATATCCAACATATTCCATGGGTATATCATAACAGTTATTGCTGTCAACCATCTGAACTGACAAGCTAATTTAGCTGGCTGATGACGAGCTCACTGCAAGGGGGACCGCCGCATGGAACTCGTAACTTATAATATGACCTCGACATCAGCACAACTCTAAAATTATGTAAAGTTAAAAAATACAGGTTTGGTGTTGACAAAACGGATGTAACTTACCTAGCAATATCAGTGGCCTAGCTACTCCTTCGCAATCTTCCTCCACCAACGTACGTGCCAAACTTCAGCAAAGCAGAGTGGCGGGTATTCATCACTGCTGTAGAGTTGAAATTGTCACTGCGTATCTGCAGATTTTTACACTCACTTTTAACACCACTGATAGAGCAACTTTACGCTCAAAAATGTTGAAAATACTCTATATGGGTTAAAATAACTTTACTCTGGTGCCTGAGGAGCCAGATTATTTTTAAATGACCTGCTTCATGTAGTTCTACTAGAACATAGGGTCAGTTTCAGCAAATATGACAGAAAGTTAGTTTTATAAGGCTTACCTACTGCACCTTTAAATTTGCGGCAGACAAAGCTAACTTCCGTTTTGTATATGTTATTTGTGTAGAAGTTGGAGCGGGCCGTTTTCATTAAAAAGGATGTCCTGTTTGATTCATGTTTTTTCACCAGGTATGTTTTAGCAATATATTATATTGCTTTATATTGTTTTTGTCAATTGTTAATGTTAATTTTTTTTGGTAATCCCGTTTGGGAGAGAAGCTGGAGCGGGCTGTTTTCATTAATAAGGATGTCCTGTTTGATTCATGTTTTTCACCAGAATAAACGGACATCATCATTCAGAGATCCTGGTGTCACGGTGTGGTGAATAAAATAAACACAGAAATCGACCTTCATTGCGTTTCTCTGTTCCCTAGTCTACCTAAAGGAAAACTGCATCTGGAATGCTCACATGTTCCACCTGGTGGTTGTTGGTGCGCACTGCAGCGGCACCACTGCGGTATCACCTCACAGTGGTGATCACGTGAAATGGAACCAGTAGGATCTGTGCAATGCCGTTCATTGACTTCAGCTCAGCATTTCCCGCCATCGTCCCCCGGAAGCTTGGAGGGAAACCTTCCCTGCTGGGCCTCGACACCTCCTCTGTAATTGGGTTCTGGACTTCCTGACACCGAAAAGAAAGGCTGACAGTACGCATCTGCAGCAGAACATCATGCACCACCGTCACTGCTGTTTACACCGCTCACCCACGACTGTTCGGCCAAGTCCTAATCGAATCACATCATCAAGTTCGCAGATGCCACGTAGGGTTGCACGATATTGTCAAAATGTGAGATTGGGATATCGATTATGAATACTGCGATACCGATATTAATTTTGATATAAAAAAATAGGTTTGTTGTATTGCCTCTTGCACGGTTACCCACCATTCGACAAGTTTTGCATAGTGCATTAGCCTGTGAAATATCTGTTGGCTTAAAGCCCAGACTGATCTCATGAAGTGGCGTATGTATGACACGCCAATTCGTATGCCATTTTGGCATGTTATCAAGACGCATACTCGCTTTTTAGCGTGTTCATCAACGCTGTTTGGCCTCCATTGACTTACATTACCTTGCGATTGCGTGTGAATTGACGCAGTAGCGAGTAGAATGAAAAGGCAAAAATTTACGTAGGGAGGTTGGTCCCTACTGAGGAGGGGTTACTTTTGGCCACTAAAGTTTCCTCTTCAGTCTCTGTTATTTCGTCTTTTCCCTGAGCAACACTCATTTTCTTACTTTTGTGTTCTTTCTTTTGCTCCCCTGACTCCCTTCGCTCTCTCTTTAGGTCCTTTCTTTTCTTTCACTTCTCTGATTTGTTCCGTTTTGTTGTCTCTATCTATTTCTTCACTCACACTGTCACTCTGTCGAAATATGCACACACGTCACGTGGTACGCTCCATAGGGTTTGTCACCTTGTGGCCCCGTGCCCTGACGTGCACTAACATGTGCACGTGGCACGGTAACTGGCCGATGAAACATGATCATTATAGCGTTTCAAGCTCTAAATCAAACACAGCTAAGCCACACAGCCAACGGACGGGACGCAGCACTCCACAAAATAAACTAAATATCGCACACTTTCGATATAATATTGCGCAACATGATATTGCGATAACAATATGGAGTCGATAGATCATGCACCCCTAATGCCACGACAGAGCTGGGCTTCTCAGCACTAATGATGAACCATCATACAGAGAAGAAGTAGAGCAACGGGTTAGCTAGTGCAACGACAACAACTTATCTCTCAACGTAGAAAACACAAAAGAGATGGTTGGCACTGTAGAGGGCGTCCTGACCAGCTGCATCACTACGTGGTATGAAAACAGCAAAGCATAAAGAATGCAAGATCCTGCAACGCTTAGTGAGGACAGGGGGCCCTCTCCCCTCCGGCAGCTAGGCGAGCATTATAACATGTGTTCCAAAGTGACCACATTTGTCTCTGAAGTAAAGGCTGGACTACGGTAGAGCTGTTTGGAGCATGTTTTGAACAGTGATTTCTGTTGGAGATGGTAAGTCCCTTTGGGGGGGACTTTGGGCTTTTAATAATATGAGCACTTTAAACAATTATCCTATGTCTTGGGCATACTCAAGGGATGAGCAGGAATGTCTCTGTTTGGCACTTCTGCTGACAGAATTATTCGTTTATTTGCCATTTTTCTCCTCTTCTTCATCTACCGCCTTTTTTTTTTCCTGCTCAAAATGGTCGGCCGTGACCATTGCTGCGGAGTCATTCACAATAACTGTTACACTGCTCATTGTGCTGCTACATTGGGAGATAATCTGTTTTACTCCTAATTTGCCTATTTTTGTGTCCATGTTGCATTTTGCATATTTATGTATATTTATGTTAGCACCACTATGTGCTGTGGGAAACTGTATGTGGAAATGACAACTAAAAAACTTCATCTTCAACTGTGTATAAAAACTACTGTGCTTACCATACTATCATAAAAGTGTTTTAAAGGGCCACTTTCTAAAGTCTGATTAAATAACCCTGAAGATGTCATAGTGATGCCATTAGGGTTTGAAAGACTTATTCAGATATTCAGCTGCATTATGGGAAAAATTGGATTGAGTGATTTTGGATGTCTCGGCCTCTGCTGCTTTGCCCATTCTTCTCTCTTATGAACCCCCGACTTTATGGACTATTATATTACTGTGACATATATTATATACATTGACAAAGCTTAAGTCATGGTCAATCAGTTGCTGGATCAGAATAACAATTCCTTTCAAAAAAACATTTTGTGTGAAAATAGACAACTTTATTTAGATTTATTTGAAAGTGTGTGTGTGTGTGTGTCATCTGATGCAGACGTGGTTCTGTCTGAAGTCCAGTGAGTGCAGCGAGGTGGCGAGGGCGGCGTACAGGTGAGAGCTGTTGAACCTCAGGCAGTACACCGGGCTGCTCACTGGGTGTGAGCTCAACTGGAAGAACTGCGCAAAAATTAAAACATGACATCCCATTACAATAGCATTAACTTTATTAACATCTGACAGTCACCCCATGACATGGTGTTTTAAACCGGCCTTTAAAGCATGTCAGGTACTATACTTCATTCACACTGTTTTATTTCATGCTCAGGCTATAATATACACACCTGCAGGCATTCAGTCTGCCGTTTGTCCCAGAGTCGTACCACACCGTAGTACGAGGAGCCGCTCGCTATCATGTGGTTTCCGTCCGTCTGGATGCAGTACAGAGCGCTGTCATGAGGCTCCTCCCACGCCATCACACACTTCCTGTTGGGAAGGATGGGAGACTTCACACACGTGTTGAGATAAAGCGCCACATGTCAAAAAGGCAACTGTAGTTCTTAAAGACGTACCGGAGAGATGGTTCATTGAGGCTTTTTCGCAGACTGAAGGTGTGTGTTGTCTGTCGTGTACATGTATCAGGTCTTTTCAGAAGCATAGGAATATATTTCTATACTTTGTAATTTGTGTACAGTACAGACAATAGTTATTAAAATTCCTGCATGTTGGATTTCAAATGAAGCACTTTTATGTTACAGTGTTGAATGTGAGCTTCATTTTGAAGTTGTTTGCATCCACATCAGATAAATAGCAAAAGAATTGTAGCACTTATATAACCTAAAATACAATTTTTGTCTTTTTGCCTATTTTATTTACAGTAACAGAAGATACAGACAGGAAGAGAGAGAGGGAAGGGGATGACATGCAACTATGGTACCCAGCTGGAATAAAACTAGGAAGGTTGCGATTCTTCCATTCATTCAACATAACAGAACATTTTGGCTACTATGTACACATATAAATATATATAATGCGGGATTGGGCGGATTGGAGGTTGTCAGGGTTGGAGCATAGATTGTAAAAAATAATGGACGAAGCTTCCAGGTCTGAAAAGTAAAGCCATTATCTCAAACCTTCATTCTGATTGGCCTGCCTGCATGTGCCGACTCATACAGCTCGACTCCTCTTCAACCTCCCCAAGTTCTCTCCCACTACACCGCTCCTCCGCTCTCTTCACTGGTTACCAGCCCCAGCTGACATCCAGGACATGGTCAAACCTTATACCCCAACCCGCTCACTTCGCTCTGCATCAGCCAACCTGCTTGCTGCCCCCTCACAGCGAGGGAGAACTAATCACGCAACGAAATCCTGACTGTTTGCTGTCCTAGCTCCCAAATGGTGGAATGAGCTCCCTATTGACAGGATGGCCGAAAGCCTACGCATCTTCCGCTGAAGGCTAAAAACACATCTCTTCCGACTACACCTTGGATAAACGTAAAGAAAAAAAAATAATATATATATATATATATATATATATATATATATATATATATATATATATACATACATACATACATACATATACACACACACACACACACACACACACACACTACTGGTCAAAAGTTTTAGAACATCCCAATTTTTCTAGTTTTTTATTGAAATTTTAGCAGTTCAAGTCCAATGAATAGCTTGAAATGGTAAAAAGGTAAGTGGTGAACTGCCTGAGGTTAAAAAAAACAGTCTAGGTTACCCAAAACTGAAAAATAATGTACATTTCAGAATTTTACAAAACGGCCTTTTTCAGGGAACAAGAAATGGGTAAACAACGTAAAGCTGTTCTGCTGCAATGGAGGTTGATCAAGCTTTGAAAGTTGGTGCTACCAATTCCCACAGGTGTTCCAACTTGTCTGGATTACTTACAACCCCCTCTGTTTGTATAAAAGTATTGTTGGAACACACTGTGGTACCGTACCCTTGTGAGCATTATTTGACCAGTATTGTACTGCAGAAAGTAGTGTGTTGCCATAAAAATTGCAGGAAAAAGGCAATTAAGAATGGAAGAGAGACAGACCATCATAACACTTAAGAACGTTGGTCTTTCCTACAGAGAAATTGCGAAGAAAGTCAAGGTGTCAGTGAGTACAGTATTCTTCACCATCAAAAGGCACTTAGAAACTGGGGAAAACTCTGACAGGAAGAGGTCTGGCAGACCCAAAGCCACAACAGAATCAGAAGACAAGTTTCTGAGAGTCAACAGCTTGCGTGATAGGCAGCTCACAGGACAACAGCTTCAAGCACAGCTTAATAGTGGTCGTAATAAGAAGTCTCAGTTTCAACTGGAAAGAGAAGACTTGGAGATGCAGGTTTGATAGGTCCAGTTGCAGCAAGAAAGCCATTGCTAAGACGTCAGAATAAGAAAAAGAGGCTTGCCTGGACCAAGAAACATCGTCAATGGACTACTGAAGACTGGAAGAAGGTGTTATGGACTGATGAATCAAAATTGAAATCTTCGGTTCATCACGCAGGATTGTTGTACACCGTCGAGTAGGTGAAAGGATGGTTCCTCAGTGTGTGACATCAACTGTCAAACATGGAGGAGGAAGCATGATGGTCTGGGGCGGTTTTGCTGGATCCAGGGTCGGTGATTTGTACAGAGTGAAAGGCACCCTGAACCAAAACGGCTACCACAGCATTTTGCAGCGCCATGCAGTACCCTCTGGTATGCGCCTAGTTGGTCAGGGGTTCATCCTACAGCAAGATAATGACCCAAAACACAAGTCCAAGCTATGCCAGAACTACCTTAGCAAAAAAGACCAAGATGGTGAGCTTAAAAACATGGAGTGGCCAGCACAGTCCCCAGACTTAAACCCCATTGAGCTGGTTTGGGATGAACTGGACAGAAAAGTGAAAGCAAAGCAACCTACAAGGGCCACACATTTATGGGAACTTCTGCAACAGAGTTGGGAAGAACTTTCTGAAGAATATTTGATTTCCATTGTAGAAAGAATGCCACGAGTGTGTTCAGCTGTTATATCTGCCAAAGGGGGCTACTTTGATTAGTTGAAAATAAATTTAGAATACATTTTGGTTTATAAATTGATTCCATGATTTCTTTTTTAACTTAAATTGTTCATTTTTTCTATTCTTTCATTTCAGAGTACAATAAGACATTGAACTGCATGAATTTCAATAAAAACCTGGAAAAATTGGGGTGTTCTAAAACTTTTGACCGGTAGAGTGTGTGTGTGTGTGTGTGTGTGTGTGTGTGTGATATATATATATATATATATATATATATATATATATATATATATATATATATTCTTGAAGCACTTTCATATGGCTCTTTGTAGTTTTGCTTATTTAATGCTAATGTACTTGCACTTACTACTTGTTGTCTGGAGTTTGAATTGGAAGTCACTTTGGATAAAAGCATCAGCTAAATGACATGTAATGTAATGTAATGTAATTTCCAGCAGGGGGCGACACCATGGTTGCAAAAAGAAGTCAGTTTCTATACAAGTCTATGGGAAAATGACCCTACTTCTCATTTGATTTATAACCTCAAACATGTTCATGAGTTTATGGTCTCAATCACTAGTTTCAAGTCTTCAATAGAGCATGATGTTCATTTAATCAATTATTATGCATGCTTAGTCTCTGTCATGGATGACAGGTCGGCATGCATTGGGTGTGGCTTCATGCCGACCTGTCATCCATGACAGAGACTAAGCAATGCTAACCATGGCACTGTGTACATTAAAATAGCTGTGAACTTATTTTGGGGTGTCTGTGTTTTTGTCTTAAACCTCTTGACCCTCTCGCTGTGTGTTTTCAGTTCATAAAAAGTTGGTTGGAACATTTTGGTCGCCTAAAAATGTCTTATTTAGTGTTCGGTAGTACTTTGTCAACCAAAGCTAGCTAGCACTAGCGTTAGCTGCTAACTTAGGGGAAAGTCTGCCCATTTTCTGTACTGCTGTACATGCCAACGAACGCCACCAATATCATGAGGTCCGAAAAAACTGGATCATGGATCAACTATGATCTGTCACACCACTACTGTATATTCAATGCCACTAACAATTTATTGATCAATATAAAAAATGTATTCAAAAATAAAACATTACACTTAATAAGGTATTGTATTCATAACACGAGGTATGGGCTGCATCTGGATAGGCTTGCCGTTTGGTCTGGATGCAGACCTTGGTCCGGACTTTGAGAAACGCTACAATACCTTATGACGGAAGAGTTTTAAATTTTTAAATAAACTTTTTTATTGATTGGTACCGGTACCAAATTCCAGGTACCAGTATTGGTAGAAAAAACTGAATTTTCAACTTGTTATCGCCAATTGTTCTGGAACTCTGACCTTGGTGGCCCAGTGGTTAGCACTGTGGCCTCACAGCAAGAAGGTTCTGGGTTCGAATCCAGGTCGTTCCGGGGCCTTTCTGTGTGGAGTTTGCATGTTCTCCCCATGTTTGCGTGGGTTTCCTCCGGGTGCTCTGGTTTCCCCCACCATCAAAAACATGTACTAGGTTCTCCAGTCAGTGCCCTTGATCAAGGCACTGGCTCAGATCTGGAGTTGGTCCCCGGGCGCTGTCATTGGCTGCCCACTGCTCCCTTGAGGGATGAGTTAAATGCAGAGAATGAATCTCGCTACATGTATGTGACAAATAAAGTACCTTTACCTTAAATCAGTGCAGACTTTTAAGTAATGAGTTTGAGAATCCCTGAAATATTGCATTCATAACACAAGGTATGGACTAGGTCCGGATAGATGTGCCGTTCGGTCCGGATGCGGATCTAGCTCTGGACTTTGAGAAGTCCTGCCTTAATGCCTAAATATGTGAAGATTTTTTCCAGTTAATAAGGTTGTCCCTACTAGTCTGAGATATTGGACTATGAATCAATAAGTTTAATGGTTTCTTGCAGTGATGAGTGAAGGCTATGTAGAAACTGCGATATATCACCTGCAGACTGTGACTGACGCTAAAGAATGATTTTATGCTGTTTGGAATCCTCTTATGTAGTTGTTGTTTGTGAAGTAGTGCTATAAGGCAAGTCATGATTCTCGCGAGATTTGGCGGGGCGCCACCTCTCAAACCTGCATTGCTGGTTTTGCCAGCGGGATGATTTGCCCTACTACGAGTTTGTTTACCATGGAAATTACTTTGAAGCGGTTATATTAAGGTACAAATCTTGCATAGTGTGCCTTTAATAAATGATTCCCCAAAGCCAAATCTTTCTAATTGTATGTAATCTCGAATTTACTCTGTTAAAGGCTTTTTCTGCATCTGTGGTGGCTATAATAGAGCATGCTTATTTTAATTATGAGTGCATTAAATTAAATAGTCTGCGTGTGTTGCTGCATGAATGTCTACCTTTGAATTAGTTATTAAATTATTGATGGAGTAACATTTTCTATTCTATGGGCTAGTGCCTTACTAATGATTTTGACATCCACATTCAGGAGAGAAATGGGATGGTATCTTGATGGCAGTGTCGGGTCAGGTTTAAGGAGGAGTGAAATCATGTTTTTATATTTTTCTGTTAACACATTTTATTGATTTTTGCCATTAAATAGACAATTCTGAACAAAAAGCAGTTCAAATCTTGGCCGTACAAAAGTGCAGTACAAGTGGTATAGAACAGCAATAATCAAAACACCCACCCCACGCTCATCCAATCTGTCCATCCCAACCCCAACCCATCCAGTCCAAACCCTACAGTCTGTCCTAAGAAATAGGCATACTATAATAAAGTATGTTACTATAAAGTAAATACCTTTATTAAGTAAATATAAACACAGTAAATAAAAAATAAATAAGTAAATAAATAAATAAAAAATAAAAAAAATACATAAATACATACCCAAAAAAATAAATAAGTGCAAAATGCAAAATCACAGGGGGTGGGAAAAGGGGAGAAGGGGGGGGCGGGATGTCATCATCTAGTCAGTTTCCTGTAAGGGTCTTTGTAAGCTCTCAAAGTATGTCATGAAGGGGGGTCCAAGTCCTCTCAAAGCTCTGTATGGAGCCTTTCAGTGTGTATCTAATTTTCTCTAGTTTCAGGAAAAAACATAATGTCTCTCATCCATCTACTGAATGTGGGTGGTGTTTGTTCCTTCCACAGGAGTAATATCTGGCGTCTAGCAAGCAAAGAGGTGAATGCTATAACAGCAAAAGCCCTGCCTTTAAGAGATTTAGTTTCTTGTGTAAAGCCAAATATGGCACATATTGGGTTTGGGGGGATGTCTATACCAAACATTTTGGAGTAGGCCTGAAATATGTCTGCCCAAAATGTCTTTAGATAAGGGCAAGACCAGAACATATGTATGTGATCAGCTGGCTGAATTTTACAGCGGGGACAAGCAGGATCAGCACTAGGGAAAATCTTGGCCAGTTTAGCCCTAGTCCAGTGTACTCTAAGAAGGATTTTAAGTTGAATTAGGCTGTGTCTGGCACAAGGAGAGGAGGTGTGTACTAGGCCAAGTGCTGCCTCCCATTGATCCTCTCTCATTGCTTCCCCAAAGTCATCCTCCCAGAGCTGTCTTATTCCTTGCAGCGAAAGGGGAAAAATGTTGCAGATATCATTATAAAGAGTTGAAATTAAGCCTTTCCGATGCGGAGATAAAGACAGAAAATTGTCTATTGTATTATCTGTTGGAAAGTATGGGAAGGAGGCAACGTTTGTTTTGTACAAAATGTCTTACTTGGAGATACCTAAAGAAATGAGACTTTGGCAGATCGAACTTCTCAGAGAGTTGTGCAAATGACCCAAAGCTGCCCTCAATAAAGAGATTGGAAATAGATGTAATGCCTTGCGCCAGCCATATCCCAAAGGCTGAGTCCAGGGTAGAAGGTGGGAAATTATAATTGTTCATGATAGGAGAATGTGTTGACATTGTTGATAAATTAAAATGTCTTTTAAATTGTGACCAAATTTTGATTGAATTAAGAACAATGGGATTTGAGGAGAATTTGCTTAGTGGAGCAGGAGGAAAAGGGGCACACAGCACAGAACTTAGGTGAACCGGGCTGCTTGTGCGCTCCAGGTGTACCCAGGGCTCACTCCTATCCGGTTGGTATTTTTCTGTCCAAAACAACATTTTCTGAATATTACAAGCCCAGTAATAATAAATAAAGTTGGGTAGTGCTAAGCCCGCAAGTCCTTTGGGTCTTTCAAGAGACTGCCTTTTGATCCTGTGTGACTTACCATTCCAAATGAATGATGTTATGCTCTGGTCCAAGGTTTTGAAAAACTTTTTCCTTATTAAAATGGGAATGTTTTGAAAAAAATAAAGAAATTTTGGTAATACAATCATTTTAATGAGGTTAACGCGACCAATTACGGATAGTGGTTGATTCGACCATCTCATCATATCTTGTTTACACTTATCAAAAAGAGCACCAAAGTTTTTAACAAACAGTGATGAAAAGGTGGGCGTGATCTCCACACCAAGATATTTAAATCCTTTTTTAACTATTTTGAATGGGAAAGTAGTTGGGGGAATTTGGGTTGCAGCCTGATTGAGGGGAAACATCTCACTTTTCTGGAGATTAATTTTGTAACCAGACAGTCTCCCAAATTGATTTAAAATATTAACAATATAAGGAACAGAGGTCATAGGGTTAGATGTATACAGGAGTAAGTCATCGGCATAGAGAGATAATTTATGCGTAAGCCCACCTCGCACTATGCCTGAAAACTCTGCAGATTGTCTCAGGGCGATGGCTAGTGGCTCTATGGCTATAGCGAAGAGGAGAGGAGATAGGGGGCAGCCCTGACGGGTACCTCTACCAAGGGAAAAGTATTCGGACTGCTGTCCATTGGTAACCACCGCAGCCAGGGGTTGAGCATACAGAAGTTGAACCCAGGATATGAACGCATCGTCAAATCCGAATTGTTTCAGCACCGAGAAAAGATAGCGCCACTCAACTCGGTCAAATGCCTTTTCAGCATCGAGTGAGATCACCATTTCAGGAACAGATGCTGAAGGGGAATACACAATGTTCAGGAGTCTTCTTAAGTTTGAGCTAGAATGTCTGTTTAAAATGAAACCAGTTTGATCAGTAGATATTATCCAAGGTAAGACCTTCTCCAATTGGCCAGCTAAAATTTTAGACAGAATCTTATAATCACCATTTAATAAGGAGATGGGACGATATGAAGCACATTTGAGGGGATCTTTACCTTTTTTTGGAATTAGGGTTATGGCAGCTTGGCGTACAGTTGGTGGAAGCTGTCTAGATGACAATGATTCATTGAACATGGCTTGACGCAGTGGAGAAAGTTCAGGTGCAATTTTTTATAAAAGTCAGAGGTGAAGCCATCTGGTCCAGGCGTTTTATTGCTTTTTAGGGATTTAATAGCATCTAAGATCTCTGCAGAAGAAATATTTCCTCCTAATGAAGTGTGTTCAGATTGGATCGAGGGAAATGCAAGGTTGTTAAAGAAGCTGCTTATTTGTGGAAAGTTTTCATCACATTCAGAGGTATAGAGGTCACTGTAATATTGTTTAAAGGCGTTATTAATCTCCAGGTGATCGGTCACAATTTCGCCATTTGTATTATAAACCTTAGGTATAAGGCAAGAGGAGGCAGTTTGACGGGCTTGTTGGGCTAAAAGTTTGCCGGCTTTGTCACCTGATTCATAAGTATTATATCGGGCCCTTGTGGGTAGATATGTAGCCTTGTCTGTGGTGAGAGAGTCATATTCCGCTTGAAAGCATAGTCTTTCTTTATAAAGAGATGGAGATGGGAATGACGAGTAACGTTCATCAATACTAGCCAAAGCCTGAGAGATGTTGCCTAGTTTGGCCATTCTTATTTTTTTCATTCTGGAAGAATATCCAATTATTTGTCCTCTGAGAAAAGCCTTGAGTGTCTCCCATAAGATCGAATGGGAAATCTCTTGGGTGACATTGGTTTCTAAAAAATACTGAATCTAAGATGAGATGAAGTTAATAAATTCCTCGTCAGATAGTAGGAGTGGATTAAGTCTCCAATGACGTGATGGTTTGAAACAATTAGGTAATGACATTTGGAAGGAGAGTGCACCATGGTCTGAGACAGACATACATCTAAAAGAAAATAATCGATACGGGTGTAAGTATGATGGACCCTGGAGAAAAAGGAGAAGCCTTTTTTGGTAGGATATTTAAATCTCCAGATGTCTGAAAGACAGTCTGTGTACAGAATTCATTGACAATTTTGGCGGATTTACGAAGAGACTTAGGTGTATTTGAGGCAGACATGGGGGACTCGAGTCACATGACTTGACTCGAGTTAGACTCGAGTCGCAAATTTTAGGACTTGAGACTTGCTTGATTAAGATTCATAAAAGATTCGACTTGACTTTGACTTGGTATTCATGACTTGAGACTTGACTTAGACTTGAGTCAAATGACTTGAAATGACTTGATTTTCTGTTTAATAAATATATTTTTCCCTTCTGATATTGAGGAGGATTTAACTTTACGATGTTAGTGCTATTGCATGCGCAGGAACCGTTGATATGATGACGCGGCGCATGGCGGCAGACCGTCAGTTAACAACACTGCGGCCGCAGAGTTGTTAAGTTACTAGCCGGCTAGTAACTTAACGTCATGGATCCCTCTCATGTGCGCCGATACCGTCAGCTCGAGCTCCGGAGCACCCACGGAAAATACTGACCGCCCACGAGTGCCAGACTGCCAGTTCATTTTTACGTGAATCTAAAATTAAACACTGCAGTTGTGGAGCGTCTGTCATAGTGTGATTGGTTATGTCGGTGGCATTGATTCTTAATTTCCCACGAAGTGATCGCGGTTACGTGCTAGTTAAACGTTTCATCTCCAATCCTCTCTGTATTTGTGAGAAGTGGCGCTGTCCTGGTGTTATTATGGCGTGTGTGTTCGTGTCGGCCGCTGTCCGTTTCCTAAGGTTCGGAAATGCAAACACTTTTTTGTAAAGGGTGTGCGCGTGTGAGCACCCACGGAGGAAAACATAAATCGGCGCCTATCCCTCTGCACAGAAAATAATAAAGTTTGGTTATAAGGATTACACATCTGACCAGGCAAAGATAAAACATATGGCAGTTTGCAAGGTCTGCAGTACTTATTTCCGACGTCGAATTTCATCAGACACTGATGGTTCCAGTCCCCATCCAGTTTGTGATGGACAGAAGTCCCTTCAGTTTTTGGCCATGAATAAGCACACCCTCCCCTCTTTGTTGAGCGAATAAAACTAGGCACACATACACACACAACACAAACTGCGCTCTCTCTCTCTCTCTCTCTCTCTCTCTCATAAACACACACACATGCAGGTATGTGAATAAAGCTAGGCACACATACAATGCACTCTGCACTCTCACACACAGGCACATTCACTCACCAATATTAATAACTTTTCACTCACTCTTTCTCAAACACGCACACATTCACTCACAAATACACTGACAAATATCTACATATACTTTCCTTTCCATGTGATAAGCAAAGGTGGTGGGATTCAGCTACTCCTAAAGAATATGTTTTGTTCTTTAAGAGAAGGAAAGGTTAAAGGATGTGTTTCTGTCTCATAAAAGTGAGGCATGTTTGAAGAATATTATTTGACTTAGGAACCATTATACTTTAATTGTTTGAAGGAATTTCATGATTTAATGTCATGTTTGAGGCATATTGAAGAATGTTGATTTATTGTTGGCCTAATATCAGTTTTAGGCTGTGATTTTCTTTTTTATCTGTGTTAATTTAAACTCTTCAATGCCTTTTGGGTAAAAAATGCAAATAAAACTCCAGCAGTTTGTAATCACTGTCTTTAGCTTGTTTAAAAATGGAAACTTTGGTATGACTTGACTTGACTTGCTTGACCAAAGCTATGACTTGACTTGACTTGCTTGATTGTCACAAAAAATGACTTGGACTTGCTTGAGACTTGAAGGTTAAGACTTGAGACTTGCTTGCGACTTGCCCATGTGTGACTTACTCCCATCTCTGATTTGAGGATCTATCCAATGTAGTGTTGAGTACGCAATTAAAGTCACCTCCTATTATCAGATTGTATGTATTATGGTCAGGTATAGAAGAAAATAGTCTCTTAAAGAAAATGTGATCATCAAAATTTGGGGCATAGATATTGACAAGAATGACAGGGAGGGAGAATAACTGCCCAGTTACAATAATAAACCTCCCATTACTATCAGCGATCACCTCCTCTGCCTGAAATGCAAAATTTTTGTGTATAAGGATTGCTGTCCCCCTGGCTTTAGCATTAAACCGTGAGTGGTACAGCTGTCCCACCCAGCTTCGTTTAAAATAATTAACAGAATCGTTTTTCAGATGCGTTTCCTGTATAAAAGCAATATCTGCCTGTAATTGTTGAAGATAAGACACTATTTTCTGTCTTTTCACTGTGTTATTCAGGCCCTTAGCATTAAGAGAGACGCATTGGATAGAGCTAGTCTGACCGGGGTTAACTTGAGCTGTCATTACCTATCACTTGAAATGAGTAGTCTGACATGTGGACATATAGGCAGCCATGAGAGGCCAATGTAAAGTGAGATGATGACAAGGGGTAGGGTGGGGAGAGGGAAAAAAATAATAAAAATAAAAAAAATAAAAATATAAAAAATATGCAGGGTGACTGGTAAATTCTCCTTTCAAGCAAACAGCACAAAGAACACGTGCTCACGTTACCTAAACTCTACACTCTGTTAATATGGCACAGCATTTCTTAATAAAAACATAGTTTGTGCACAACACCGTAAACAAATGTGGCGTTTTGGGCAGGCTAGCCTAAAGAGCACAACTGAACATAATATTGGCCCATCAGCCCATTAGAGTTCAAAATATCCATACAGAACAAGTTTAAAAAGAAAAAGGGAATACAGTCCAACTAAAAGACACAGGCCTACATAGCCATCAATGGGATAGCGCCGTCTGGACTCCTTTGAAGCATTAATTAGTGTGGAAAGTACAAGAAGGAGAAGAGAATAAAAATAAAACCACACTGATGACTGACACGTCAATTGAGCCAACAGTTCGGCGAAGTGGGCTAATATGGCAATCAGAGCTCGCTTACCAACATAAGTCCATAGACTGTAGTAGTTAGCTTAGGCTACTCACCCTATTATAGGCCATTCAAACAAAATTATGCGGTTTCTGTCTGTATGGAAATATCCAGGTCCGGTTCGGCTGCACTTTCCAAAAATGAGGAGGCCTCGTCGGGTGAGAGGAAAATCCGCCTCTGCCCGTTCTTGTCGGTGACCTGGAGCTTGGCGGGGAATAGCATCCTGTAGGAGAGCCCAGCGTTTTTTAGCTGAGACTTAACTGGAACAAATGCAGCTCTCTTCCTAGAGACTTCGGCACTGAAATCCGGGAAAAAGTGAATCTCCGATCCGCGAAAGGACAGAGAGCTTGCCTCTCTTGCCAATTTTAGAATGCGTCCCCTGGTCTGATAATGATGAATCCGTACGAGGAATGGACGTGGTCTCGGGTCAGATGGATTCTTCTTAGCCATGGCTGTCCGATGAGCCATGTCGGTGATTGTGGTGGTAGGAAAAGCCTTGGTTCCAAAGGTCTCCCTCAGCGGTGTTTCAATGAATGCGGTTTGGCTGTGATCCCTCGACTTTTTCAGGCAGACCTATTATGCGGATGTTGTTACGCCTAGATCAGTTTTCCAGATCTTCCACTTTAAGTTTCAGTGCTTCGTTATTGGTGGAAAGGGCTGTAAGTTTAGAATCAAGTCCTTCAAGCCTCGTCTGCGTGTCATTGAGCGAGGTTTCCAGGTGTTGAATGGTTGCATGGTGTTGATCAATAATCTCTCGGTCAGCAGACAGTTGAGCAGAGAGTTTGGCTACTATGCGTTCTTCCATGGAAGTCAGCAGCCTCTCCATATCACACAGCATTAGCGGTGCGCGGCTAATGCTAGCATCAGAATCCACTGGTTTAGCTAGCTTAGCTGCGTCATCTTGAATTACTTTTGTAATTTGTTGGTCCGCCAGTTGATTTGGCTTTTTAGTGGCCTTCTTCATATTATAGGTTAAGTACAGCGTTTGCACATTAGTTGTGTAGTAGATTAGATTAGATTAGATAATACTTTATTTATCCCACAATGGGGAAATTCACATATTACAGCAGCAGTTTTTCCACAATAAAAACAAACTAACAAACAACCAAACAAACAAACAGGCAAACAACAGACAATGAGCAAAAAAACAAAAACAAAACACTGAATGGATGTAAAGTGGCATTGTATAAAAATTATTTAAGTAAAGTAAAGTGAGGTGGCCATAGTGCAAAAAAAATAAATAAATACTGTAATGTAAGTAAGTAATTGACATGAAATTAGATTGAAAAATATGTAATTACATAACAGCGAAAGTAAATTAACCATAATATAAATTATATTTATATTTAAGTGTGACCATAATATAAATAATATTGAAAGAGTAAGTACTTGGAATGGAAAAGATATAAATACAGATGGAAAAGTATAAATACAGATAATAAGAAATATATACATAGAGCCATGCTAAGTGGTGGGTGATTGAGACAGGACCCGAAGAAAATAAAAATAAAAAGAACTACAACAATTATCGAATGGTGTAGGTGTTGTAGAGTCTGACAGCGGCCGGGATGAAGGACCTGCGGTACCTCTCCTTCTTACACCGTGGGTGTATCAGTCTGCTGCTGAAGGAGCTGCTCAGGGACCCCACAGTGTCATGTAGGGGGTGAGAGGTGTTGTCCATGATGGATATCAGCTTGGCTAACATCCTTCTCTCCCCCACCACCTCTATGGAGTCCAGAGGACAGTCCAGGACAGAGCTCGCTCTCCTGATCAGTCTATTGAGTCTGCTCCTGTCTCTGTCCGAGCTGCCTCCTTTCCAGCAGACCACAGCATAATGGATGGCAGAGGCCACCACAGAGTCATAAAAAGTCCTGAGGAGAGTCCTGCACACTCCAAAGGACATGAGTCTCCTCAGGAGATGGAGGCGACTCTGGCACTTCTTGTAAAGAGCATGGGTGTTATCAGTTCAGTTCAGATTATTGTTTAGGTGAACACCCAGGAATTTGTAGCTCTTCACTACCTCAATGTTCGATCCCTGAATGCTCACTGGTGTGAAGTGGGATGTTTTCCTCCTAAAGTTGACGATCATCTCCTTCGTCTTGCTGGTGTTAAGCTGAAGTTGGTTGAGCTCACACCAGCTGACAAAGTCCCTGATAACCGTCTTGTATTCCAGATTGTTTCCCTCAGAAACACATCCAACGACGGCTGTGTCATCTGAGAACTTCTGGATGTGGCAGTGGGTGGAGTTGTGAGTGAAGTCCGAGGTGTAGAGGGTGAAAAGGAATGGGGATAGCACCGTACCCTGAGGGGCACCTGTGCTGCATAGCACCACGTCAGACACACATTGATGAAGCCTCACATACTGTGGTCTGTTGGTGAGATAGTCTGTTGTCCATGCAGCCAGGTGTTGGTCCACTCCAACACTCTCCATCTTCACTCTGAGCAGTGAAGGCTGGATGGTGTTAAAAGCACTGGAGAAGTCGAAAAACATGACTCTCACAGTGCTCCCGCTGTCCTCCAGGTGTAGCAGCGATCTGTGCAGAAGATAGATCACTGCATCGTCCACCCCAATCCCAGGCTGGTAAGCAAACTGCAGGGGGTCCAGCTGTGTGCCCACCAGGGGTCGCAAGTGTCGCAGGATAATCCTCTCCATGGTCTTCATCAGGTGAGAAGTTAATGCAACAGGCCTGAAGTGGTTTTGGCTCCTTCGGGCGCGGCGTCTTCGGTACCGGGACCACACAGGAGGTCTTCCACAGAACTGGGACTTTCTCCAGGCTCAGGCTCAGGTTGAACAAGTGCCTGACCACACCACAGAGCTGGTCAGCACAGTCCTTGAGAAGTCTTGGGCTGATGCCGTCCGGGCCCGGGGCCTTCCTTGCCTTGATCTTCTTTAGTTGACTCCTCACCTGATCATCTGTTATGGAGAAGGGAGTGGAGAATGACTGGGGTGGGGATGTGGGGATGGTTGGTGATGTGGTTCTCAGGGGGGTGAGAGGGGGGTGGTGAACTGATGAGGGGGGAGGGAGCGGGCTGGTGGGCTGTTGGTAGTTAAAGGTGGTCGTTGAAGGTATCAGGCTGAGGAGGGGTATCAGACGGATATGACTAGGATTTTACCAGGATTTGAACAGAGCGATCCCAGTTTGCGACCTACTCCGCCATGCGTCAAACCGGAAGTCCCGTTTTTTTTTATGTTTGCTGGAAATCTTGAATTTCAGTTATCAGTTAGTTGAAGAGCAAAGCCAGAATGGACAGTGTTTATAGAGCTCAGCAGGAAAGCCATCAGGTCCTGGTGTTTTGTTATTGGGCATTCGATTTAGGGCAGTGCAAGTTTGTGCTGTGTAATTGGTGAATCAAGTATTTTGGTTTGTTCTTTACTAAGCTGTGGTAGTTCAAGGCTGTAAAAAAGCCCTCTTCTCTTAAGCTAGCAAGTTTTACATTTAATTATTAACTTATTTTTCTCTCCCTATTTCTTTTGCTAAAACTCTTCCACCACCGTAACATTATAGGGTAAATAAGAACTGTCCGGGTCCATTCAAGTGCCCCAAATCAGCACCAGCTACCAGGCACAGGGCGGGGCGCTTGAATGGTTCTCTCGGGAGCGTGCAGCATGGGGAAGGAAGACTAGGACACCCTTCCCAACAACAGCAAAACTGCATCTGACTGCGTAAATCCCAAATAAACAGCCCCCCTCCTTATGGTCTAGGAGCTGTTTTTTGGTTAGGATCGAGCCCACAATTGGCCTGCTCCCTCCAATTTAGGTGTGGGGCTGCCCTAAAGTTGGACCAATCAGTCAAAAAAACATGAAGAAAACAGATATAAGTCATACTAGTAGTGCTATGGTGCAGGGTCCAAATGGTTCTGGAATAAATATGGAATGATTAATGTAATAGGTTGCTTTATATAAATGAGGTGGGTGGATATAATAGTATATAGTTACTGTGTAGATTACAAATTATGTGCCTTTACCTTAGACTGTAGACCTTTTCATAGATCGTCCCAAGAGACCAAAACGTATTGGCCAATGAGGATTTATACTATATTAATATTAAATGCAGATTTAATATTTTAAATCCTTTGAAGTCCTTGACCCCCTTGACATTTTGAGACAGTTATTTGAATTGTGTGGTTCATCTTTATGCAGTTGTTGATTTCCAGAGGAATTTCCGTAATTGAACTGATTTTACACACATGTATTTTTTTGGAAACAAGGATATGTTGGTATATAGTTGGAATTAATTAATTGAAAGTGTAACAATTGAATACTGTCTCCATTTCATCTATAATGGATACATTACATAGGTGTTTCAAGGAACTTCCCTTTAATGGTTAAATAGCAGTTGGTACTAGTTAGTTAGTTTTAGCAGTAGCTTTTTTTAAGGAATTATAGGGAAATATCAGATCCATGACATAAAGTGATGCCAGCTGATATAACCTAAAGTGACAATTATTCCATCAAAGACCCTTAGTAGTTTGTCTGAATCTAGGTCGTTGGTGAGAAATTGTAAACTTGTACAAAATGTACAAATCAAAACTCTTCCAGCTGACATCACAGAAAAAAAAGTTTAAAACAATTAGAACTGCAACAGTACAGGGGGGATCCCATCCCTGTATGGATGATCTTTGTAGAGGTTCAAGGAGGTGAGAGTGTGTGTGTGTGTGTGTGTGTGTGTGTGTGTGTGCATAATGCTGAGTGAGTAAGCAAGGTGGTAGTAGCTGTGGTTAAGAGAGGGGAAGTATTTTGGGGATAAGTATTTTCTGCCAATAGACATCGATCCTCCATTAGTGCAGCCTCATCAATAAGTGATGGAGAGACACCAGGGGCAGACAATGGGGCAGCAGAGACGTCTGGAGACAGAAACACACACACACACACACACACACACACACACACACACACACACACACACACACAACAAACAAATGCACACTCTAATTCCAGCAAATGGGGAGGTCACTCATTGTCATTGCATTCTGAAGGTGAAACACACACACACACACACACACACACACACACACACACACACACACACACACACACTTCATGTTTTGATTTAAATACTTTCAGTATTAGAATAGGGCATTAACTCTAATGATGTGATGATTATGACACTATGGCAACTATATGATCAATCACACATGAAATATTTACATTGATGTACATAGCAATAGACTGTTTTAATGTACTGCAATATATGAGTTAGAATTCTTTTTCAAAGCATGGCTTGAATCAATCATGTCTCTTCTTCATTGAGCAGTGTTCCACTAATATAAAGCTGATTTGTGAAAATGTAACTTTAATGCATTAATTACGTAACATTATATCTGATATTAATCACCAAATAGCCATCATGCTTTTTTTATTATATACAAGTCAGGTTGGGCAATATGGTATATAAGGCGAAAAAATATTAATGTTTTAACTGTCAGATATATGTTTTTTTAATGCATCACTAATAGTTTATACCGTGGACAGATTTTTGACAATATTATGTTTCCATCAATGTAATGAAATACTGTTAGGATTTCAATTTGCCTGATGTCTGGCTATTACAACACTGATATCACAATATAAATTGTATAACTAAAACATGGTGAGGTTCTACTGTAAGCCCCTTACGGGTTTCTGACCTCTGCAGCACTGTGCTGGTGAAATACATACAGTATGATGTTTCCTATGAATGTGTGCAAACCAATAAAATCAAACCAAAACCATGATATAAAGACAATATAAATTGCGATAGAGGATTTTATCCAACTATTAGTGAATTGGTGCACTGGCAACAGCTGAGAGCTCACAATCAGACTGACCGTTCATTAGATCTGTTAAGCACCATGGGAACATTAAGAATCTGCATTGGTTTTGTTTTGTTTGTCTGTCACAATGCATTTCTCTTTGGTGGTGAGCCCCAACTTCCAGACAACCTGAACCTCCTGGATGACCCAGGGAGCCTTTTGAGGCCAGTTAGGTTTGGGCGTATGAATTATTTATATCTAAAGAGGGACCCCCCTCTGCCACCCTTCACCCCAACCCAGCCTCTTTCAAAGTCCCCAGAGCGATCTGCCAATCAGATCTAATTTGTCTTACTTGACTGATCACCCCGAAATACCTCTAACCCCTGCTGTCCAAAATAAATGCTGCCCTCCCCAATCATAAAGGGAACCTGCCGGCATGTAGTGAAGTAAGGGGCTGCTGCATTAATGAACCCCACAGAGGGCTGCAGGTTAGCTCCCTGTGCTCACACTGCTGGAAATAAAATAGTATAGGCTTGACATTATGTATTATTTCAGAAGCTTTTCTTTTATCCTGACGAGAGGAGACTGAGGGACCTAAGAAGGTTTTCTCATTTAAAGATAGCAGATATTTGCATGCAAGCAAGTGACCAAACTATGTCTGCAGGACTATGCTGTAATTACTGTATGTAATACTGTAATATTAGCCAGCTCACTCAAGATTTAACTCCACTGGAGACCCAAGATAAAGCGATGAATGGACTTGAGATTAGAGTTAATTTTCACTTGGCATTGTGGGTTTCATTTATTATTATTAGGGCTGGGCGATATGGAGAAAATCAAATATCACGATATTTTTTTACCAAAAACCTCGATATCGATACCGCAACGATATTGTAGTGTTGACTATTGGTGCTTTCACAAAATATTTACAGAATGAGATTTTAGATAAATAATCATCAGTAATGTGGATATAATGACGAATAACAGAACAGCTACAACAGTCTGGTAAGTTCAGAAAATGACATCACTTTACTGGAATGCAGCCTTTAAAACCAGGAACAGACAACACTTGTGCCATATTACGATATCCAAAATCTAAGACGATATCTAGTCTCATATCACCATATCGATATAATAATCGATATATTGCCCAGCTCTAATTTTTATCAATCATTACTAGTAATCATTCATACTTGTATTAGAGCTAGACTTTTAGGATATCCTTCCATTTGATTAATTACTCAGAATAAATGCAAGTTTTGGAGTTTAGGTAAACTGGTTTTGTATCTTTTGCAATTCAACTGTCATTCAGCTGACCTGATTTCAGTGCTTACTCGTCAACTTACATTTCAACCGCTTTCACGGCTTCTGCATTGAGTGACGGTTCACCTGCTTTCAGCTCCCATTCATCAACTATTTTCATGGTTTAAATACAAACTGACTATTCAACTGCCTACTGGGCTTAAAGTAAAAACTTACATTTAATTTCAGTCATTACGCTTCATCTGACACTTCAACTGCTTTAAGTGCTTCAACGTAAATTGCAATCCCAAACAACTAGGGGTGTCACGAGTCTACAAATCCACGATTTCAATAGATTTTCGATTTTAAGGTCACGATTTGATTCATTTTCCCCCAGCAGTGACAGCAATACCACAATAAGAGCCACTAGATGGCAGAAGAGTACTTTACAACAACAGTTTCAGATTATTTATTTTTTTAGAGTTAATGAGGTGCACCTGAATGCACCATCAGGTCACGTTGGAGCCCACACACTTTACTGTTGGTTGTTTGTTGACATAACTGGGAAGGCAAAATGTTGCACGTCCTGTAATTTCCTTATTATGAAGCAATTTGTGCTGCATTTCTTGTATGAATGGTGCTATACAAATAAAGTTATTATTATTGTTATTTTTATTATTATTAATGATAATGTTCGTAGCTGTAGGATATAAACTACACCATGTGGTTAGTGTTAAGCACTCAAATTCCCAAAAGAAGACGGTGTCCTCAATGCTAGTTTTGGTGTCAAGCATGTTGTAAAGATCTGTCACTATTTAACAAAGCGATCGTACATGGTCTCAAGAGAAAATCCCAAAGGAGCGCTGACTGTTGCACTAACTGGGCGTACCGTGGGCTGAGCCGGAGGTCCCACAGTCGAATGAAGGTGTCATAGCTGCAGGTGAAGAGCTGGAACGGAGACTCGAACACCATGTCCAACACACCAGCCCCGCGACGAAACTCTGAGCCCAGACTGCACACGCATTCAGACCTGGGGGAGGAGAGAGGGATGGAGGGAGATGAAAGGAGAGGAGAAATCAACATTAGAAATTTGTGTTTTCACATGCGGAATATGATCATACCCATGGAACACGTCCGAAAACTACATATGCCTTCATGTGAAAATGTAGATTCAAGAATGAAAGAAGAAATGTAAATGGACAGGGAACTAAACAGATAAGTACATACTGTATAAATAAAAAATTTTTTTGGCTTTATTTAAAATGTATTTCATTGTTTCATTCTTTTGCAGGGTGTAAATGTTCCACCAAAACAAGTTCCTTCCCAAGACTATTTCGCAGAGCCACTGTCTCTGCATCCCGACCTTAGCGCCGCCCAAAAGACGATTGTGATTGGTTTAAAGAAATGTAAACAACCCAGAGCGTTTTTTTCCTCCTAACCCAGAATGTATCTGTGGTAGAGCCATACCTTCCTCCACAGCGCTGTGGAGATACAGTAGGTCTGGCAATACGAGATTAACCTGGAATCAACGCTGAAAGAGTGTTGCCCGTGTGTCACTGAGACTGGATTACTAATACTTGGAGTGTGGGACAGGAGAAACACACAAACTGTGTGTATGTACAAGTGATAAATAAAGTTTGTGTGTCTGGGTTGATAGGGTGTGTCCTATGTGTGTGTGTGTGTGAGAGAGTCAAGCTCCTTGCAGCACCATGCTCTTGTGATCACAGCTCTGTCCCGCCTGCTCCTATAGCCTCTTGATTATTGAAGAATAACTTGCACTCAGCAGGGCGGATTATTGCAGAATAACTGTCTCTTTGTTGCCATTTAATACCCTCCATGACCGTGACTGTGTGCGACTCTCGCACGTTTGATACCTGCTCCGTAGCAACCATTTAAAGGAGGCCGCTGGCCCTGGCGACCGAGTAGCCCTGTGCTTCGACTCGTGCCCCCCCTCCCTCGCCCTGAAGCTCAATCCACAGGCTTGGGCTGGTAATCCCCCCAGCCTTACCCCAGGGGGCCTTCTTATTGGACCAGGGCTTTCCCCACAGGGCACCTTATTGGGTGAGAGCTTTCTCATTGCCAGGGTCTCATGACTAAGCCCGGGCCAATGGGGAGTCTGTTATGAGGCTGAGTTTGTGTCTGTATGGGTAGTGACCCCTCATTTTCCCCTTACCACTAAAACCAAGGAGCTTAGCACATGTCACACAAAAAGAAACTCATTCAAGCCAAAGGGATACGAGGCTGTTCATTCATAACTAAATAATGATGTCTCCATCACAGCACGAGCACTCTAACTAAAAAGAGATCATCAATTCATAACCCGACCCTTTGAAATCCTTTCAATAAAAATGATTACAAACTTACGCTGTTCTGAAGAAGAGAGAAAAAAAAAAAAACAGTCAAAAACTGGTACAAACACCCAAAATGTGAAAGCAAAAATCAAAGCTAGGTTTCCATAAAATGGACCTGACATCTGTGCAGGGATCTTAAAGCCAGTAATAGCACCATGCGATGAGCCGGTGCACGGTGCAAAAACAGCAGGGATTCTCAAATTGGTAGGTCACTGGCTTTTATGGGCTGCGTGTGATTACAGGATGGAGGCATAAGCATATAATCTGTCAAAATGACTGTATCTGTTAGTGAGCAGCGGTGCAATGTTCTGATCTGACTATCCTTTCTATTGCTTGTCTGGAAACCCTAATGTTGAATACCTGGGTCTGGCCTCCAGTCTGGGCTCTAAAACAACTGACTGGCTAAGTCACAACCAGACCCAAACAGTAGATTTTCTTTTGACATCACTAGAATATTAGATATCTTGTAATATGCCAACCAACATCTCTTTAGGTTATTATCAGTAGATTAACACTTAGTTTTCTATAGTTGTTCTTTGTCTTACATTGTTTAAGTTAAGTCACATTGATATTGGACCAATACTAACCGGACTACTTATATATATTATTTTAACCTACTTCGCAGTTTTTTTATTCAGTTAACTAATATTGTTATTCACTTTATTTGTTGTTAATTTCATCCATTGTCTTTCATAATTGTGCTTTGGCAACACATGTCAAAAGGCATGCCAATAAAGCATGTGGAATTGAACTGAATGGAGTTAAAATGTCCCTTACCATGCATACCAAAATCTACACATTCAATTAAATTCGTAAGGTAGCGCTGCCCCAAGAAAGAACATGGCCAGAATTCAATTGCTGGTAGGCACGCACCAGTCTGACTCCAGTGTCTTGTGGGGCAGCTGCAGAGGTTTCGTGGTTTAGTGGCAGGTACAGGGGCTCTGGAGAGGAGACGGTTGCAGTAGTCCAGGGCAAGGACAAGGAAGGAGGGAGTGTCTATCCCCCAAAATATTCATGAACATCCCTCATAGTTAAAAGACATTCTGTAGCTGTGTGCAATGAGGGAGTATTATTGACACTTCAGGTGCGCTCACTTTCAGTTTGGCCTCCAGAAAAAAAAATGGTTCAGACAATCTGGATAAGCTGTTGGTTTGTTACCGACTCCTGTGCTTCTTGACCCGTCCGACTTTGTTGTAGCAATGCTACCGTGTTCCCTGATCATAATGACTTCAGTGAGTAGAAGTCATGGGACTTCTACATCACTATAAATGCAAAACATTAAAATGAAAGATAGATCACATGCTTAATTGCTCGACAAAGTCAGATCCTCCCCTGATGAAGACGGGATAGATCAAATTAAAGCATGGCGTACTGGAAAGAAATTGTAACTTGTTTCATTTTGATGAATTTACAATGTCATCATAACAGCAACACCAGATGGCCCAAACTACAAAGAATAGGAACCAGGTCGTAAGCTCTGAGAATGATCCTTTAAGCCTCATGTCAAATGAGAGGAATCATTTTGCTGCTTGAGAACGAAGCAGTTTGAGCTGCAGTGTGGCATCTACTTTGTGAGATGGGTAGTCTGGTGGCCCTGGGGGGGCACCGACTTAGTGATTGTTATGAAGGGGCTACTGGCTGTGTGACATACAGGGTCTAAGTCCTGATTTAAGCCTGTCTGGTCTCACTGCAGGAGTCAGGTTGGCTTTAGGGGCCACACACACACACACAAGTTGTGAAAGGAATCGAATAATGAATTGACAATGTTGAAAAAAGAAGAAGCTAAGGAGGGCATTATCCTTTAGTGTGGGGACAGCTAAAGAAAAGCAGTGTGTGGGTGTGGGTGTGTGTGTGTGTTTTTGGCTGAGCTCTAAACAGGAGCCTCGGGACGCACTGGAAAACAGGCCCTCTCGTCAAAAGCCGTCAGACAGGTAGAGAAAAGAAGCCCTGCTGAGGTTTTTACTTGCCAAAACAAACAGAGGGGAGCCACGCAACCTGCTGCCCGTTCACTCAATTTACCCTGCACCTCTGAGCTGGCTGCAGCAGGAATGTGAGCTTTCCTGGCAGAGACAGTGGAGAGGAGGGGCCCATCAACAATGAACACCTTCAAAATGCCACATACATGCGTGCACTGCAAAGACAAAACGGCTGCAATTTGTATAACAGAGCGTCCACCCCGACGCAGAAATTTCACTCCGCTCTTTTCACTGCCAGGAATGTGAGGAATCCCTGCTTGGCCATTTGATTGTAAGGAGGGCTCCCTTTCTGAGGGAACAGAGGGGAATCTTGGGAGTTGGGAGTGATGTTCAGGGTCTTTTCTCTTTGATGCTTTTCCCCCCTCTGTGTTTAGCCATGAGCGAAGACAGTGTGAAAAGTTGGGGTGCTGCTCCAATGGCGCTACTTCTGTGGGATCCCCCTCTATATGGCTGATCATAAGACCTCTTTGAGCCGCCGAGATGGAAAAAACAGACACTGAATTAATTGCAATGGATGTGAACAAGAGAAAGCGTTTAATTAAATTAAAATCAAGCCACAAGAGCTCAATAGGAGCCTGGGCTTTTCAACCTGCAGTCGCTGCCAACCATGTGTAGAATAGTCACAGAAAGCAGCAACTACAACTGGACAATGTGAGACTAATTGCATTTATCTGACCACCACTGTGATTGTGATCTAAATTACTATTTAATACCCAAGGACACGTTACTGAATTACTGTGGCTAAGCTAAAGGAGTTTGGAGGCTGTGGTGAACAGGTGGTGTTTGAGGAGTTTTTTTTAAATGTCCAGGGATGTAGCATTTTGGATATCTGCAGGGAGGGTGTTCCAGAGGGATGGGGCTGCAACACTAAAGGCTCTGTCTCCGAAGGTACAGAGTCTGGTGGGGGGAATGGAGAGCAGGCCAGCGTCTGAGGACAGCCAGTTTCGGGGTGGGGTGTATGGATGGAGGAGGTCGTAGAGGTACTGGGGGGACAGGGGCATGGAGGGATTTGTAGGTGAGGAGGAGGATTTTATATGTGATGCAGGACTTAATTGGGAGCCAGTGAAGGTGGATGAGGGTTGGGTTGATGTGCTGCCAGGTCTTGGTGTGGGTGAGGGCCCTGGCGGCAGAGTTTTGGACATACTGGAGCCTGTCTAGGGTTTTGCTGGGGACCCCAGACAAGACTCCATTGCAGTAGTCCAAACGGGAGGTTACGAAAGCATGAATGAGGGTTTCTGCCACGGAGTCAGAGAGTGATGGCGGATGGAGATGTTTTTGAGATGAAAAAAGGCTGATTTGGTGATGGATTTGATGCGAGTATGGAAAGAGAGGGTGGAGTCCAGGATTACACGAAGGAGGCGGACCTCAGAGGATGGGCAGATGGCGCACCCGTCAACATCCAGAATGAGATCTCCAACCTTCCAGACTGATCTCATAAAGTGGCGTTTGTATGACACGGCAATTTGTATGCCATTTTGGCGTGTTATCAAGACGCATAATCACTTTTTAGCACGTTTATAAATGCCGTTCAGCCGCCATTGACCTACATTACGTGTGAATTTTCGCCGTAGCGAGTAGTATGAAAGGACGTAAGTTGGTTGGGGTGGCAGATAGGTAAAACACAGGACTTTCACCCAGGAGAGCCGGGATTGTGTCCCGTGTGTGGCGTTTTTTAGCCTTCCCCAATGTTTTTTCTAAACCCAACCGTTTATTGTTTTCCTAAGCGTGTGAAGTTGGTCACCATCAAGTTTTTGTCTCTTTTCTTTTTGTGTTGTCGTTTTTTGTGTTAATAAAGCCTTTCCCAATGTTCTTTTCCTAAACCCAACCTTATTTTATTTTTTTTTTCACGTGTGACGTTGTTCTCGTGATAGTACGGCACGTTCTCGCGATAAGATGCCACGTAGTGTGTATGTTTACATCCGCTGCATACAGCGTAGACATACACGTGGATAGCTCAAAATGTGTACAGATAACACGCCATGTGGCTTTATGAAAGTGGCGTGTATGTTTACGCAAAGTCATGATGCCACGTAGAACCTTTTGGAGCAGCGCCTTGGGGGCCACAACCAAGAGCTCTGTTTTTATTGCTGTTGGTTGCCTATGTGATGTTTATACCAAGCATCATCAAACTTATTTCTACGTGAAAAGAATACAAGTTGCATGTTGTTGAGGACCTCCAGGGTGCTTTTTTCTCTCAAAATCAGCTGATTTAAAGAAAAGACAATCTACTGGTAAAGCCTACTAGAGTTCTTCTAACAGCTTGTAAAGACAGTAAAGTTAATAAAGTTAATAGTGTCTCTTCTGATTTAAACTCAATGTAAAAACTATTTATTGTTCAGCATATCACTGATCCCTGACTACAGCCTGTAAAACAGCATGGCAAAAATAACTTTTTTTTTCTTTGATCCGATTTGAGTCAAAGGGAGAATTATGAGAAAACAGTGAAGACCTGACAGTCAGACAGCGCCACCACTATTTTCCACAGAGACAGGAAGTGAGTGCTGGAATCCTTCCTGGAAGCTTGCGGTCTCTTTTCTGTGAAGTGGCTGTGGCAGCAGCTGTTTTGCTGGCCGTTGTTTGGTGCTGCAGGTGGAACAGTGTTTGCTTTATGATGTTTTGGCTCAGGTGGATGTTTAATCAAAGGGACACGCAGTTGTGCACAGGGGAAAGGCTGATGCTGGTGGGTGTGTAGGGGCTGACTCATGGGAGGAGAAGAAGGTATCTGCGGTGTCTGAAGCTATCACTGGAATTGACGGTGAACCAGTGTGTCTACAAGTTACTGAAAACATTAAAAAAAGTAAAGGACATTAGCATATCTCTTCAGATATTTGTACAACAAATTCTTAACGATAAAATTAGATTTCAAAAACATATTTTTTTTATCAATCATTTATTTGTTCTACCCGTCACCACCATCATAGTTATATCAGCTCACAGTAGGGCTGGGTACCAAATTCAATACTTTTTAGGCACTGACCGAATTGCCTCTAAAGTATTGTTTATTGTTTATACCTATACTTATATTGTTTAATATTACATTTAGAGAATGTGTGATGTGCACCAACAACACCAAAACAAATTCCTTGTATGTGTCAAAAAATGTACTTGGCAATAAAACCCTTTCTGATTCTGATTCTGATTGAGTATTGAAAAAATGCCTTGTCATTCAATACCCAATGTCAATCTCTAAGGAGTAAATCTCATCAGCGTCAGTGAGCCAATCAGCATGCAGGATGCTTCTACCGAGATCTAATGATGTCTGTGATTGGCTGTCTAACGTTACATGTCGTAGTGACACGCAACAGAGTTACACACAGGGATGGAGCTCAAGTAGTAGGAGCTGAAAAAATAAATAAAAAGATTTGTGCCGTAATGTGTAATGGTGTAATTTCTTTTTGTTGAAATGGATTTTAAAAAATTGGTATCGTAAAAAAGTATTGTTTAGGAACCGGTATCGAAGTCACGGTATTGGGATCTGTACTGGTATCGAACATTTTTGAACGATACCCATCCCTAGCTCACGGTCTTTCATTTTCTGGCCCACAGTAACACAGTGCACTATTTGGACAAAAGGGTGTGGACCAAGCCTTGAAACCCACATAGACTGTAAAAATAGTGGACTGCCGTTTTGAAGCCTCGAGTTTGGTAATAAGGGTGTCGCCATCTTGGTTTCTTGCAACTGGATGTGTCAATTTTTGACGAGAGGGTGGAACTGGGGAGGATGACGCGGCCAGTGTTGTTTATGGATGCAATGGCGCTGCGCTAAGCTAAACGCTAAAGAGGGAAAGTTGCCAATTTTCATCCAGTGAAGATTTACCGGCGGGTAAACGCAGATCTAAGGGTATGGGCGGCATTCAACTGCGTATACGAGCACTTTTGTGAAGTTAAAAACAAGCTGGAAAATTGTCCTATTAACTTACATTGTAGCTTGTTTCGCCGCTACCGACTACAGCGTTCTTGCTTAATCCTGGACCAATGTCAAAGATTGTTGTTCCCATCAGTCACTTAGACACAAAAACATAGGAAAATAGGATCCAGGTTAAAAAAAAACAATAGTTACTCTTTAATAGCATGGGATGTTTTTTTTAAAAGATTTCACTGTTTTGTAAAGATCAGTTTTTCACGAAAGAAAGACATCACTTGGGCTATGGAGGACACATGCAGTATGCAGGTCTGTTGCACCTTTTAACCATGTCAATTTCCCTCACCACCTGGAACCTCCAGCATAACCAACCCACCCATCCCTTCCTTCCTTCACTCTCCCTGTGTCTCCTGTCTTCTCCTCAGATTTCCAGACCATTTGGGAGCAGGAAGCAGCTTTTTGTGTTGTGTTGTGTTGGCCTGTTTTAATTGGCCCAGGTAAAGCTGGGAATTACAGCAGCCTTGGAGGGGATGTATCAGGTTTAAGCCTCGCTTTTCAGAGGCCCCTTATTTTGAACTGTGCCTTGTTCAAGAATAGTATGTTCCCATGCTGCTTTGAAACCTGTGCTTCAGGGGGCCACACTGTTGCTGTGTCCATGCTCCAATGCAGTTATGTTGTACATGGGAAATTCACTGGCTCTGCAAAATGTTTTTCCGTCAGTCTGTTGATTTGACTACACAACTCAAACGTTTTCTACTTCATGACAAAAGCACTACCCTGGAAATCCAGAGTTCTCGCGACAGCACTGCAATGTCGAAGTCATTAGTAAACATTGCAAGATGGCTACGGATGAACTACTTAGACTTGGCTTTTTATCTAAAAGAGGAGGAGAAGACAGCGCTCGAATCGTTCCTTTGCCAGAAGGACGACCGGATATGGCAAGAGTTTAATCTACCGGTTAGCTCCGCTGGTAACTACCAGTTAGCTCCACTGGTAGCTAAGAGTTTAATCTACCAGTTAGCTCCTCTGGTAGCTAGGAGTTAGCTCCTCTGGTAGCTAAGAGTTTAATCTACCAGTTAGCTCCTCTGGTAGCTAAGAGTTTAATCTACCAGTTAGCTCCTCTGGTAGCTAAGAGTTAGCTCATCTGGTAGCTAAGAGTTTAATCTACCAGTTAGCTCCTCTGGTAGCTAAGAGTTTAATCTACCGGTTAGCTCATCTGGTAGCTAAGAGTTTAACCTACCGGTTAGCTCATCTGGTAGCTAAGAGTTTAATCTACCAGTTAGCTCCTCTGGTAGCTAAGAGTTTAATCTACTGGTTAGCTCCTCAGGTAGCTAAGAGTTTAATATACCAGTTAGCTCTGCTGGTAGCTAAGCGTATGGGGCTCTGGATACGTCACCCTGTGTATTGTTGTGATTGGTCGTAGTGTTATCCAATTGCGTGCAGTGAGATTTTCAAATGCATGCTTGGTGCCACCCCTTGAGTTGGGCCATCATTTTCATTACTCATTGCCAGACCCTTAATCTTTCGGATTTGGGTCTGGATTTCTAGGCTAGAAAAGCACAGCAACGCTCCAACAATAATGACATTCATCAGAAACTTCACCTTTTTTGAATCTTTAGTAGCTCATGAACCTACAGCCAGACATTTCACTGTGACATCAGAGCTCACCTGTCTGTGTCTCTGTGCTGCTCAGGCTTCTGCTACCAATTTGTTACTGATACAGTGATGGATGACATTTACAGACAAACTGTGGCTAACTTACTCCATATGTATATGTATGTATATGTCCATTATAATGACCCATTCAAAAATAGGTCAACGCATGAGTGTAGCAGACTCAGGACACACCACGAAATCACCATTGGATCCTTTTCTTTACTGAGTGAGGCTGTAATAATACAACATGTGACAGGGACTGCATCAGTTCACACCCACTTCTCAGACTAACACCATTACATGATTGTGCATGTTACTATCATATACAGGTATGTGTCACACGCTTAGAGTTAAAACTGGGCTCACAGCACGCATCCCCACATCACATCGCAATATTCTTGTACAATTATGTACAATAATTCCTACAATAGTTATCAGCTACATGAACAAAAGTGTTTATTCACTGCTGCTACTTGTATTCGTACTGTACACTGCAGCACAATTAAATTTGTACAATACATTGAAACAATCTTTTTAACCTAATCTGACTTGTAACCTAATCTCACTCACTTCTACTTAACGTTACTTATTTACTGTATACACTTACTGACTCGCTCTTTTCTTACTCTTATTTTACCTTGAATGTGACTGTGAGCAACTGCAACTAAATAATTTCACTGAGGGAGGGATCAATAAAGTATTCCGATTCTGTTTTTAATGCATACATTGTGAACTGACAGGATTACATTTCCCGTGACAAATAAATTCACCGTTTGATTGATTGATTGATTAATTGATTGAAACTAATGTCAAAGTTTAGACTGACACTGGTTTCTTTAAAAAAAAAAAAAAAAAAACAGAAATCCTTATTTATTTATATTTGTAATGTTTGCCATTTCAATTTGTTTGATAAAAACGACATATCTGAGCAATGATCAGAATAGAACCAGTTGACTGGTAGCACTAACCAGCAAAGAGCAAACATTTTGCAATCTTTGAAACAGTTAAAGAGGCCTAATTATGCTTTATGGGGTTTGCCAATAAGTCTTTCATCTGCCAGGTTTTTATCATGACAAACAATAAAGACTTTTTTTTTATCATCACTGAATCTTGGACTAATCCTGAGGATTGTGCCCTCTCACTAAGTCATGCTCCTCACAATATGTTTTTTTTTATTTTTCCATCATTTTAAAATGAACTGCCCATTTTATGTTTTAATCTATTGATCCCCTAGACTTACGTCTGGTTTTATTTAGGAATTTATTGAGTCATCATGTTACAATATGACATAGTTTGTAATCCTTGTTGATTTTATTATCCATGTTTGTTGCCCCTATTCCTCCTCGTTTACCAGATTTAGCATGTTAAGTCCACACGCTTCACATACAGGCTATTTTTAGGATAGCACAGTGTCACCGACTCACCGGCACTGAAGACACACCTTCAAGCGGGTAGCTCTGTTGTAATGGAAATGCAAATCCCTGCCGTGCTGGGCTGATGTGCCAAGCCAAGCCGAGCCAAGCCAGCACATGTGGATGGAAAAACCCTATCATACACCAGCAAGAGCCAAACCAGTTTGTAGGATAGTGAAGGATTCTCACCTTGCCAGAAACAGACTAGTCCAGCTCAGACAAACTCCTCATCCAACACAGGTGGATGATGAACTCTGTCTAAAGCCTCGGTTTGTAAAAATGTGTAATTTTAATCTGCTAAAATTAAATATGAAAATATGCACATTCACCTTTTAATACTTTGATTACTTACAATATATTATGATTTATACGTTTCATCTTTTAAATGTTACCCTTTATGTAGATTTTCAATGTATGTTGTCCATCTCGGTGCACACAATTAGTCACACTATATTTTTTAAAGAAAATGTTTAGCCTTTAAAAAGGTAACTACCATTTTTTCAACCTGGACCCTATGTTCCTATGTTTTTGTGCAAATCGGTAAACTCTATATTTATTTCAACTAAAACTAGAGTTGTGATGGTTGGGAAAGTGGAAAGACGACCAAAAACGGCTTTCCATAGTTTTATTTTGTTTCTGTCGACTTTGAATGAAGTATATTTTACGATGCTAAAATTACTGTTTATTTACATGGGCGGGTTTAGTGAACGCAATTTCGTGGATGTTTTTATGTATAAAAAAAGGATCTTACTCTTTAACAGAAAGAAAGTCGACCTCCTTAGAAATCATTTCCATAATGTTGTCAGACACTTAGAATATTAATCTGAGCCCGTCAATGGCAAAACCAGCACTTTTGTGAAGGTAAATCCAAGCTGGACAATCCTCACACTATTTCTTACCTGCTGGCAATAGACTTGAGTCGGATTAAAGGTGGAGTCTGCGATTCCGGAGAAGGATGGTTGTACACAAATAGACCCCTCCCTTCAGTGCTCCTTTGAAACATTAGCATGCGCCAGATTTATCGCCCCTCTCGCTCCCTCTGCCTTTCTCTTTATACATCCATGGCCTTTCCCCTGCCCTGTGTACGAGCACCAACAGAATAGCGTTGCGTTACTTGTTCCGACCCACTTTGTTTGCTTCCCATTCACTGACCCAGGGCTGTGTATGAACACACAGAACGGACAGCTAGCGGACGATGAGGAGATATTCGCTGAATTTGACCAAAAGTGTAATGATTTGAATCGCAGACTCCACCTTTAAAATGTATAATTCTGCATAGAAGCTCCTGCAATATTGAATTTATTCCCTTTCGGATCATCGTCTGCCATCTCCTGTTGTGCTTGTGTCATTTGGATTACAAGGCCAATACTCAGGCAGCATCGCTGTTCACACTTTCACTGTATCATTCACGTATCACTCAGCAGGAGACTTGCAGAAACATGTGGGATTATAAAACATACGTGTGCAGCAACGCTGTAGCATGTCAGAGCAGCTTCTTGACTTACCGCTCAACATCCCAGATGCGGAGAGGGGAGAAGTTCTCGCAGCATGCGGTGCCTGTTACAAAGGTTCTGTACACAGAGAGAAAGAGGGAGAGGGAGAGAGAGAGAAGGGGAGACAGACAGAGAGAATCAATAGTCTCACAGAAACTATGCAAAAAAGTGTTAATGACAATAACTTTTGTTTTGGTTAACAGATGTATCATTTGGTACAAAGAAAAAAAAAGGGGAAATTTGTCCCGCCCAAGGTAACATTTTCAAATGCCTCGTTTGGACACAAAAATACTCAATACATTCAATTTAAAATGATTTAAAAAAATCTAAATCTAAAATGAATGACACCGACAAACAAAAATTCCAAACATTCCTTGACCCTTGAACGATTTCCGACTTCATATATCAGCCACTGTATTTATGCTTTTTGCCCACTAAGTACTCAATGCATTTACTTTCATTTGCCAAAAGTTAACATTAAACAAAAAAGGGAAAAGGTGATTTTTACAGCATCATGGAGGAGTACACCAACATCTGTCGCCGTTGTCATTTCTTCCCATGAAAGTATGTGTACTTCATTGGTTAAGGATGTGTCTGCTGAGGAGACAGCACACACACACCGCCATGTAGGGCTTGTCTACCACTCTGCATTTAACAAAGAATGATTCCCCTTGCTGTCACATAGCAGCGCACACACACACACACACACACACACACACACTTGTCCCTGCCTCCATCCACCAAACATTGTTTCCCAGCAGAAGAAAAGAGAATAAAACTACAACAGTCGTGATCCTTTGATTGGAGTGGCAGGTCCGAATTAGCAGCCTAGGTATGCACAGTGAATACCACGCATGTGGAGAGGTGGGGGAGCAGTGAAAGGAGAGGGGAGGAGTGCTGTGGGAGTGGGCTGATGGGGTGTGTTTGGGTGTTAGAAGCTATGTAGAGGGTTGGGCGGTGACCAGGGGTGCTGGTGGTAGGGGGGCTTCTGTTGGGCCGGGCCGAGTCTCAGGGCTTAGTGCCCTCCTACGGGGTTGACGGACAGGGGGGAGGGCCCACCTTCTACACACAGAGAGATAGTTGCCGACGTGCTGTTGGCTGGATGAGAATACTGCAGACGTAGGAGACAGAAGCATAGAGAAATAATAAACATCATGAAGTGGATGAAGAAGGGAAATCACTACGAAATGTTACATCGGTTGAATTCTTGCAGGAGGTCGGGCAGCTCTGACTGCTGGCCTTAAACAGGGACACATCTGAAGCCAGGGAACACATGAGTTGTAACTTCCGGCATGAACAATGCGTCCATGCCGATATTCAGCCCCATGTTGTGGAAAGCCAAAAGTACCATGTCAGATGATGAAGAGACACTGAAGCTACAAAGACTGTTTTTATTGAAATTACAAATATGCTTCTAGGGTTGGGCATCGTTTGGATATTAACGATTCTGATTCCAATTCCAATTCTTCCTTTCGATTCTGGTTCTTATCGATTCTCGATTCTGATTCTTTGAGTGGTGGAGTTGAAACGGGTCACATGCTTATTTCACAAATAAGAGGAACCTTTTTATTTTGATTCAAAGGTGGGTTGAAGTTTGACGGGGCTTTTTCAACGTAAAATAAAGCCACGATAGAGCACAGCTTACTGTGCTCCATGGCTGCAACACAACAAGCGCCTGGTCACTACGGAAACCAAAACTTGCGCATGTTAAATTTGGAACCCATGATCAGATTTGAAACCAAATCCTCCAAACAATTCCAATAAAGAAACGATTCCGATGGAATCGTAATTTTTGAAACGATTCCAAGTAGGAATCGGTTCTCGATGCCCAACCCTAAATGCTTCTCTTCTTATTCTTTACCAAGGCAGTTCACATTAGATAAGAAACACACGGACACATTAGGGCTGCTACTCAGTTTATGATGAACTAGAAGGGCACTCTAAAAGTGCAGACCTCAGCCAAGGTCTCACAATGTTGGCAAAGTGAAAAATACTTTGTGTATCTGCCTTGTATCTGAATTGGATTCTCCCTTGGCCCACTCTAAACCCTTCCACCAAGTTTCATTAAAATCGGGCTAGTAGTAATTTCGTACCCCAAACTATTCATGTAATTGAAAATGACTTTTTTTTACTTGATAAATGACTTATGAAATAAATGTCATTGAACTAAACCATTAACTGAAATCATTTCAGCGCTAATAAACAGAAAGTTGGATGGCAACAATAAGACCTCCCCCAGGTACACACGGAGACATATTTTAATCTGAATATGTTTTAGGTATTGGGCATCCAAATGTAAGCATCAGTTTCATTATTTCATTGGCCTATCCCACCCTGCAAAGGCAGCTGCTGCCGTGGTCCTGCTCTCCGCCCTGCACTGCCACAACTATTATTAATTCTAGTCATCAGGGCCGGATTGGGACTCATTTTCAGCCCTGGATTTTCATGCCTTAGACCGGCCCACTTTACTTCACAAATGACTATATTAAAAAAATGTAATCAAAACCTTAGTATATAAGTCTGCAATAGCACCCTGTTCTGTACATCCTTGTAATTCGGTGTATTTTGTAAAATATCACTATTTCCAAGTGTTGCTTCACAATGTAGATTTATTAGAAAAGTTAACATCTTAACAACAACCCAATGATGTTGAACAATATCAGAATCTGTTTCTGTGCAAATAAGTAATCACAGATTAAATAAAGAACAAGATACATTGTATTGCACTTTCTAATGACATCTATATTTTCCTTTGAATATTTCATACAACTTTCATAATGGGTCACAAGTAATATTTGGGCATAAAAAGTGATTATATTATAGCTAATCTGATCATGTTTGCTTGTTCCCACACTGTGATACAACAGCTTACAGTAGATGTGCCATCCACACTGACAGCAGCTATCCATAATGCACACTACTGGCTCTGCTTCTGACACTAAATCACATTTTATAAATTGTCATAATTCTCAGCACAAATCTCTCCTTTTTACAAAGCTTTCTGATCAAGTCAAGTCAGTGTCATTATGGTAGTGCCGAATCATCTGGCATCATTAATTATCCCAGGGCATTTTTCATATAGAGCAGGTCAACACCACACTCTTATTAATTCTTATAATATTCAGTCAATGATCAACCGTACCTGCCCAAACTGGAGTTCTGGGCTCATATAGCTGCTGCTTGGTAACTTACTGGCTCTTCATTGGCACTGTTAGCAGCAAACCAGTGGACCAGTAGTAGGCCTACTAGCTGCTGCTGCGGAGCTACAACAACAAGTTTGATTCATAAACATAGACGCTGGTTTACAGTCACTTCTCCTAACTAACTTAGCTTACCCGTCTCAACGTCTTCATTTGGCGTTTTGCTAAAAATAGAAAAAGTTCATTTGGCCGCGTCACTTTCTAGAGCTCTCCTTTTTAAATTGAAGCCTTTTCAGTGCCGTTTTGCGCTTTCTACTCCCCTAACAGCTTATTTTTGCTCGCGGTGGCATCTTCCAACAAGAAACAGTGACTTGTGTACGCTGACGTATTTTTTTTTTTTAGCAAGGTGCTGCCGTCGGAGGACTCCGAACATAAATATGTCATCATTTACCAGGCTGCACACTCTGCGAGTGGGCTGCATGAATGAAGAGAACGGTGGGCTGGGTTTTATACAAAAAGTGGGCTGCGAGCGCAGGCAGCATATGGACAGCATCCATAATATTCAACTATGATTTCAACCCAGTGCCACACCTGAACACCGGCCCTCGACTTGACCGGCCCACCGGGAATTCTCCCGGTGCTCCCGATTAGCCAATCCGGGCCTGCTAGTCATAGTTTGATTATCTTTATTGTTACTATACTGTATATCTGTATCAGTGTCTCTGTGTCCCAACAAATGGCCGCCCACCAAGAGCCTGGGTCTGTCTGAGATTTCTGCCTAAAAAGGACGTTTTTCCTCACCACTGTTGCACCAAATGCTTGTTGGGGGGAAATTGTTGGGTCTATGTAAATCGTAGAGTGTGGTCTATACCTACTCTATCTGTACAGTGTCCTGAGATAACTCCTGTTGTGATTTGAAACTATAAATAAAATTGAATTGAACATGACGACACTAAAGTATACCTCCGTATCTCCTGCATGGGGACCATGAACTGTTAAGGATTAACAGTTTGTTATTCTTGAGGATGTTTGCAGCCTGTACATAAACCAGATGGCCTTATCTAGATATGTATGGGTAAAAGAAAATCCAAGAAATTGTTTCAGGGACTGACTGTATGTATATTCAAAGCAGAAACTGCAATTATGTTGACCCCAAGGTTGACTCCCTGCCTGCAAACCACAGTGAGAGGAAGGAAGCTATTAGCGCCAGCTGTGGTAGAGCATAGATCAGGAACATGGTCACAATGTGACCCGAGTCTGTACCTTCATTTAAACAAGACAACCAGCGCTCCTGTCCCGTTGTCACATGTGTCTTCTACTAGTGCAATGTCCGTTCAAAGCATGCGTGTTGGGAAAGGGCTGATTGCTTGGCCTGTGGAATTGCTGGTTGCAGCTTTCTCCGGAACAGCTCTGCAAACAACTTTACACTCGACACTCTGCTTCCCTGTGTCCTGAGAAATACACCTGCCCAGGGCTGGGCGATATGGAGAATATCAGATATCACGATATTCTTGGCCAAATACATTGATACCGATATTGGGACGATATTGTAAGGTTGAGAATTGGTGCTTCCATGAAATATTTTTTACGAGATTTTAGATAATCATTAATAATGACTTACATGCAAAAAAATAGTGTGATGTTAAAACAAATCTGCTAATCTTCACATGATATACCCTCAAAATGTTTCACAACAGATTTGAGAAAATTGAGTTAGTATGTGCCTGTTATTATCAATTTAGACAATGTAATTGTATATCACGATATAGGATTTTAATCACAATATGATTCCATCGAAAGACCAAAAATGATCTTAATAACCAGCCCTACACCTGCCATGGCATAGTTGTGTCCCCTAGCGCTTCTATAATATAGGCGTTATTTGGGACCAGGCTATTTCCAGGCACAAAAACATCCATTTCAAAAAGTTCCATCGCTGGGGTCTCATTACAGAAACTTCTTATCTCAGTTTACGATTACATTTAGGATTTTTTGGTATGCAAGAAGCACTTCCTTAAATCTGTCTCACCAATTCGGAAAGAAAACCTACACTCTCGACAGAAATGGGGCCCTATCTCTCACCCGGCGCAGCGCAAAGCCAAACGCAAGTGTCTTTGCTAGTTTAAGACCAACGCAGTTGTCAATTTCCCGTCTAGCGCCAACGTCGTTTAAATAACAAATGCACCTGCACCCATGGGCGTGCTGGTCTTACAGGGAGGTGTGTTCAGGTGCAATCTGGGAGTATTGCTATCTTGAGGCAGCGGGAAATGATCCGGCCATTGACCAACAAAAACCTGGTCTAAAGTCAATAAAGCAGCATTTCATTGTTATTTTAACAGCAAAATAACGCCTGGGCTCGTGCACAGTGCGCACACACTATGCTTGTTACACACACCCAGCACACACACATAAAAAATATTACGGTGCAAATCCGCCATTATAATAGCAATGCTCCAAGGTCCAAACGCGCCTGGCTTTTAAAGGGAATGGGAGATGATCTCTGATTGGTTTATTGCATGTTACGGCCTTAGTACTAAGTACAACCCTTTAGAACCATGCACCTAGCGCACAGACCCTTTTTTCCGTCATCAAACTAGCAAAAGTGGATTTGGACACGCCCTAAACACACCTGTGCCAGGCGCTCCACGACGTGCGCTTAGATCGTTAAAATAGGGCCCCTGGTCTGGAGATGTCGACTGGGCCGTATTCCACTCAGTACCCTCTGCAGAAAAAGTTGTATGCCATATTTTGTGGACATTTTCTATTGAGTGTCCCTTCTGTAGATGTTATTATACCACAATACCCCACCGATGCCCTTAATAAAAGATTAATATTCAAATGGAATTCATCCGATAGGGTAGATGAAAAAGGCTACGCAGCAGTCCATGCAGAAGCAAACAGAGCTGTGACTGAGGGATGCTGACAGTACACACATGTACTGTCAAAGGAAGGTGGTGAGGAGTGGGATGTGTTGGGGGGGTTAAACGGTTGGAAGGATGGGGCTGGGGGGGGTCTAAGTACGGCATACAGGCAGCTGTCAGGCCCATTAAGCAGTGAGGCCCATTGGCAGGCCCTCGGTAATTAGTGTTGGGTAAACTCATTTATGGCCCAAATGGGTCGGGTGGGGCCGGGACCAGTATGCTCGGTGGGTGACCTCTGACCCCGCTGACACAGGATACAATAGGGTTACGGTCACACTCTGGACTGTCTGGACCCTATTACTCTCCATTACTCACATTACTCACCCCTCACTGGGCCGGGGCGCTGGCCGAGTCAGGACAGAGGACACCAGCCATACAATGAAAGAATGACTCCCCCCTTGTCTCCCACAGCTCTCTCACCACGCTGAAGGGCCAACCAGGCCTGATCTGAGGTCAGAGCTTGCACTGATATTATAGCTGCTAAGGTCAGAGCCTCTCTCGCCTAATGTGGGGCAGGTGCCCCCCCCATATGCGCACACACACACACACACACACACACACACACACACACACACACACACACACACACACACACACACACACACACACACACACACACACACACACACATACACACACACACACACAGTCATATCTCTGACCAAACAGAGTCCTGATCTGTGCCTCCCCTGCCTCCCCCTCTCACTCCTCCTCTCATCATTAGCAGCATGCTGGGCCTTTGCTGCCGTTTGGGTAACCTCATCAGCTGGCTGTATTATCTAAGGGCCTGTGTGGCAGGGTCACACAAACTAACTAAGTCCTCAGTGGGAACCCAGCCCCACACACACACATACACACACACACAAACACACACACATACAGAAGCACAAATCACAAATATGAAGAGACACATCTATACACATTCACAACACTCATTCATGCACGCTCAATCATACAGGCTGAAGCAAAGACATGGGCAGCCATAACACACCCACCCACCCACACACATAGAGTACAAAGTGTGAGAGCCCCTGCTGGGAGTTAAGTCTAACAGTACCAACATTGTTAGCTCCAAATTAACAACCTGACTGCGCAGTAGGGATGGGCATCGAGAACTTGTACTAAACTGGTCGGTTCTGGGTTGGTTGGTACCGAAGTAGCGAAGTAGGACAAAAGATCCTTCTATCGATTTTTATGTTGCGCTGCCGGGCACCCGCCGAGTCTGAGCATCTGGGAATGATTTTTAAACAAAAATGTGTTTACAGGCTATACAACAAGTAGAGAACTCCTTTGAGGAATAACTCAGCGCATTTATCATGTCAAGTCATTTTATTTGTACAGCACATTTAAACGCACAACAGTTGACCCAAAGTGCTTCACAGGTAGAGCAGGGAAGGCAGAAACAGTACGCCTTAAAGATACATAATCAAGTGTGCAAAGTTCCACGAATATAGTTACGCAAAGGTAAATTCAAATAATGTAGCATAGAATAAAACAACAATGGAACAAAATGTGCAAATACAAAAGATAAGAAAAAGTTGAGTTCAGTTCATAGCTCTGAATCTTAAAAAAAAAAAAAAAGGAATTAAAGGGAGTTAAAAGCAAGATTAAAAATGCGTCTTCAGGTTTGATTTAAAACTGGCAATTGTATTACAGGATTTGATATGGGGTGGGAGGGGAGGGCATTCCAGAGTTTGGGGGCTACTACAGAAAAGGCTCGGCCCCCTCTGGTTTTTAGGCGTGTCTGGGAGATGACGAGGAGTTGTTGGGTTGTGGACCTGAGTGCCCTGGCGGCATATGTGCAATATAATGTAAGCAAGTGAGAGAGAAAAAGAGTGTGTGTGACGGTGAAGTTAGCAGTTAGTTGTGAATGTAACATTAGCAGTGCAGTGTGTGTGTGTGTGTGTGTGTCTGTGTGAGAGAGACGGCAGTAAATATTAAGCAATAAGGTTATAGCTGTGAACATAGCCGAGTATATATATATATATATATATATATACACACACACTCGGCTATGTTTTTTTTGATAACTCTGCAAACCCTTGGTGTTCTCTCAATGAGCTTCATGAGGTAGTCACCTGAAATGGTTTTACCTTCACAGGTGTGCTTTGTCAGGGTTAATTAGTGGAATTTTTTCCCTTATTAATAAAAAAGCAAAGGGTGGCTACTTTAAAGAATCTAAAATATAAGACATGTTTTCAGTTATTTCACACTTTTTTGTTAAGTACATAATTCCATATGTGTTCATTCATAGTTTTGATGCCTTCAGTGAGAATCTACAATGTAAATAGTCATGAAAATAAAAAGGAAACGCATTGAATGAGAAAGTGTGTCCAAACTTTTGGCCTGTAATATATATATATATATATATATATATATATATATATATATATATATATACTCTTAACTCTTAATGCTTTGCCTCATCACACAGTGACAGTGATACCCAGTTTATCTCACGATACATCCAGGCTAAGTTACCGTATATAACACTTGAAATGCAACGATAATGATTTAATAATTCATTACATTTATATAGCGCTTTATCACAGACACTCTCTAACACCACCAATGTGCAGCAGCCATCTGGGTGATGCACGGCAACCTTACGACGCCAGACGCTCACCACACATCGGCTTGGTAGAGAGGGAGGGGAACATATTTTTAGTGGTGGGCAAAACCGGAGCACCCGGAGAAAACCCACGCAGACACGTGGAGAACATGCACACTCCACACAGAAAGGCCCGGGATGAGCAGGGTTAGAACCTGGTACCTTCTTGCTGTGAGGCCACAGTGCTAACCATTGGGCCACCGTATTCTCTTATAGCAAACGAATGATGTTCTGTCTCAGCAAAACAGTCATTGCAACTGTATGACCTCCCGGTAACACTAACGGTAACACAGCACCGTAAAGAAAATATATTTACGAAGGCAGTTGTGATAAAAACACTAGCGCTTTTGTCCAAAGCGGCCACTACAATCAAGACAAACTGAAAGTTACATATAGCCACTGGCCAAACTGATGTTTTACAGTACCCGGAAGACTCACCTTTTAGTGCCTCAAATCAAATTTGATTTTCACAAAAAGTGTGTGTCCTTATAACAGTTCACTAACAAAATACTACTTACTCAGCAGTAGCTGTTAGCTGAACTGGCAAAGAAGCAATGTGAGAGTCTGTCATGATCTTTGTGTTCATATCCCTCTCCCCTGGGAGTTATCACCGTGATTTAAAGAATTACAAAGATAAATACAATTTGCCTGTTCAGTATCATGTATATAACTTCCACAAATACTTGAATAAATGTGTATGACTTGTATCATCAAACAATTAACCTGCACCATTAAATAAAAGTCAATTCATTTGTGTGCATGTATGCACTACAGTAAAAATGGTATTAAGCAGTCTACTATAAAATCCTGGTTTCTTTAGCTGTGTGATAGACAGACAAATCATCCACCCATTTTCACAATGACACTGTGCAAGGACCTGCATCTTATCTCAGCTCCCACTGGCTGAGAGGCGGGGTACGCCAGTCTATCACAGGGCCGACTCAGACAGACAGCCCTTCAGACTTGCATTATACGGCCAATTTAGAGATACCAGTTACCCTAACCTGTCTTTGGACCGGTAGAGGAAAGCCATGCAGATGCACGGAGAACATGCAACCTTCCCCAGCTGGTGCATGGAGTCAAACCCAGGACCTCTTTGCTAGTCAACGGTGCACAAATAATGTAAATAAGATAATGTGCACATTATAATATATTCACTTAAATGCACACACCCATGTTGAAGAAATGCACATAACACATGTAGTTGAAGTAGCAAGACAAGAGTAATCTTTCAGTTATAAATGTGGTCCAGCATTTTAATTTCACTGTGCTGTGTACCAACATGGTCTCACGTTTGTGAAATGGTCACGTTATTTTTAATCTATTGATTTGTGTAAACGGACACGTTTATTGTTTTGTTCGTGTTGGTCAGCACGTAATGGGAAGCATCTATACTGAGGTTGGGTTTAGGAAAGGAAGAACGGGGAAAGGACACGTCACACGCCGGGACAGGATCTGCGGTCTCCGGGGGACGCGCGACAACAACGGGACGGTTGGGTTTAGGAAAAGAACGGGGAAATGAAACGTCACACGCGGGACCCGATCCCCGGTCTCGGTCCTGTGTTGTTTGACCGGTCCACCACCCCCAACCAACCCCCTGCGCGCATTTTCGGCATTTCATACTACTCGCTACCATAGTCGTGCTGTGATCATGAAAGATGCTTCCCATTGAAATACATTAGTTTAAAAAAACGTCCTGACCACTGCGAAAAAAACGACATAAACGTGTCCGTGTACATGAGTCAATAGATTAAATAACGTGACCATTTCACGAACTGCCGTGAGACTAGCTTGTGTGTACAGTGCTGCTCTGGTGCATGTGTGAACTACCTACTTGTGTGCAGCTCAGGGGAACACAGGTTGGAACTAATTAAACTACTCTCACCTGTTAAGCAGCTGTGGTATTTTTAGAGTGGGTATGTCTCAACATCTGAACCAAATCTATCCGCATGGCTAGACACAAGGTTTTTTCTGTGGTTTGAGTGACACACTTGGAAATGTATCTTTGTATCCCACTGCTCTGGCCTTCCAAACACACTAAGTCAGCATTTTACAACGTTACAACATTTTTCGAAACGCACAATGTTTCGAATGCTTTTTGAATGAAAAATTAAAACCCAGGTCTCGCCAAGAAGTGCAGATGAAAAAAAAAAAAACATGCTGAAGTCTGATTCGATTTAATGGGCTCTCCATTATCTGGGGCCATAGCCACAACTATTCTTCCTGGAGTCCAACCAAAACTTGTGCATCTGTACATTGCCGTGCATAATTACATTAAAAACAGCCACCAAACAAAACCACATTCAATACATCACAGAAACAATGACAACCAAAGTAATAACAGAGACCAAACAACATTCAACTCAACACAACACAGGACCTAGTTTCAGCTGAGATGAGAACATGACATGAATCACTAATGGTCAGACCAAACAAAATCATACATAAAAGCCTTAATGGGACTGGCAGCATTCATCGAATATTAGCAAATGCAGAGAACTGCTCAGCTATGTTCTTTAAATATATTTTCTTTTCTTTTCTTTCTATTTTCTTAAATGACGTAACTAGGCATGTGGCCCTATCTTGCACCCGGCCCAGTGCAAAGCCCGAAGCAGTTGTAAATGTCCCGTCCAGCGCCCACGTCGTTTAAACAGCAAATACACCTGCGCCCATCTGTGCGCCCTTGGGCGTGCTGGTCTTACAGGGAGGTGTGTTTAGGTGCATTCTGGGAGTATTGCTATCTTGAGGCAGCGGGAAGGGATTGCGCCATTGACCAAGAAAAACCTCAATAACGCAGCATTTGATTGTTATTTTAACAACAAATTAGTTAAATGCTCCTAGGCTCGTGCACAGCGTGCGCACACTATGCTTGTTACACACACAGGGACGCACACCAGCACACAAACATTCAAAAGATTAAAAATAAAAATATTACGGTGCAAATCCTCCATCATAATAGCAATGCTCCAAGGTCCAAACGCGCCTGGCTTTTAAAGGGAATGGGAGACACCGCCTACCAAGAGCCTGGGTCTGTCCCAGGTTTCTTCCCAAGAGGGAGTTTTTCCTCGCCACTGTCGCACTGCTTGCTCTTGAGGGAATTACTGTAATTGCTGGAATTGTTGGGGCTTTGTAAATTATAGAGTGTGGTCTAGACCTACTCTATCTGTAAAGTGTCTCGAGATAACTCTTGTTATGATTTGATACTATAAATAGAATTGAATTGAATAGATGATCTCTGACTGGTTTATTGCATGTTACGCCCAAAACACACCTCTGATTAATGAAGACACTAAGTACAACCCTTTAGGACCATGAGCCGGGCACACGGACCCGCCGTCACACTAGCAAAAGTGGATTTGGATATTTGGCCCGAAATGCACCTGCGCCAGGCGCTTCATGCTGTGTGCTCAGATCGTTAAAATAGGGCCCATGGTGTTCCTGTTACTCAGGGCTCTGTATACTACAGTATTTTCCCGTTTTCTTTGTTCTTACCTTGGGTAGTGTGAATCTGCCTGGTGCTATAATCATGTTCAATAGAACTGAAACAAAGCCCCTCGGTCTGACTGTCAACCGTCATAGGCAGGGTAAGGTATTGTTCCATAGCCTTGCTTGGTAGCTATAGTTTAGAATTCTTAATTGCTATTTTATACTGATTCAATTGAACATGAACATATCAATGACACTGCCTCCATTGTGTGTTTGGCTCTATTAAAACAAATATGGAAAAAAAAATGTTATTTAAAAAAATAAGTTTTTTTTTAAAATTAGGCCCTATGTTCCCACATTTCTAAGATTTTTTTTCCAAAATTAGGCCTTATGTTCCCACATTTCCTTTTTCATAAATGTATCAGTATTGTCTCAGATCCGATTGATCCCCCTTTCTCCCAATTTGGTAGCCAATTACACCCAACCTATTATCCAGTAGCAATGGACTACAGATGGAATGTAACCCTAACCCTAACATAGGGCCTAATTTTAAGAATAATCTTAGAAAAGTGGGAACATTGGGCTGTGGGAACATAGGGCCTAATTTTCAGTGAAAAAAAAATAATTCTTAGAAATGTGGGAACATAGGGCTGTGGGGACCATTGGGCTGACCCTGGCAGAACAACCCAACAGCACACGTCAGGGTCGCCCGATGATGGCCGTTTGGTTTGTTTGCCAACTGAGGGGAGGGATACAAAATGTTTTAGAAAAGGATGTGAACTTACAGTGAAATTTTCCCCACTTTTCAAATTGGTGGCTTAACTATTTAATATATAAAATGTTTGAAAAGTGTGAAATTGCTCGATGTGTGCGACAGTCCAAAACCAAAACAGATTTACTTTACAATGATGTAACAAGTGTGAACCAGCAAATGTTTGTCATTTTTGCCTGACACATGATAAATGTCAATTAATCAAACTACATTTTTGGTTGACTGATAAATTACTCAATTGAAGCGATTAACTAATTGTGTCAACATGAGATGGAACCATGTTAAAGAGAGAGAAAAAGAAAGAAAGCCATTCAAGCGGTCACTGATTTAACGTGAGGATGTGGCACGAGCTGTGATGATGATGATTTCACTTTGAGCCTGTTTAGCTGTACGACTGTGCTTGTGCTCTTATTATGAGTGAATGCCATATATTTGCAGAAAATGCAAAAGCTTACCTAAACAGGGCAACATTTTAAAAGTTTGGGATTTTAATGTGTGGAACCTGGCTTGTGACCCTGAGTGACAAATTATTTAAATTCCTTCATAATGGCCGTCTTGACTTTTGTTGGAATTAGGGAATTCCAAACAAGTCTTCTATTAAGAGGACATAATACAAACACAAAAAGTAAGTCAGTATTTATCTCAGCCTCTGCCCCGAGGACCAATTACACATGAATGCAAGAGAACAGCCCACATCCCCGCTATGGGAATGTGGAGGCATTTGGCTATGGACTCCAGGGGCGGTTTAGCTCTGCCCTGTCACCCCCCCTTCCCACTCCCTACCCCCCCCGTCAGAAAAAGGGTTGTTAATTTGTTGCGCTTGACCCCGGGCTTTGTGTCTGACGTGTATCTAGTTTGTAAAAAGTGCTTTTATCTGCTTTCTAAATATGTCTGAGCTCAAAGGGTTATGATGCTTTTATGTCGGTCAGGGAGGGAGACAATGGCCAAAGGGTACAAGTGCTGACCCCCGCTGACACACACACACACACACACACACACACACACACACACACACACACACACACACACACACACTCTCTCTCTCTCTCGCTTTCTTTCACTCTCAGCCTACACTCCCTTGCTCCCTCTAGCCCTTTCTTACACTCCGATATGCATGGGCAAACATATGCATGCACACAAACATGCACCTTTTTTCACAGATTCACACTGTTAGGCCTGGACACACACACACGCACACACACACACGCCTGGACCCTGTTGTCCCATCCCCACCCCCCTGTGGCCCTTTTGGCTTCTGTTTGTGTCTCCTGTGTGTAGGGTCACCAGGACATTCCTCAGCCGGCCCCTCGGCTCTGTTCACCCGACTGGAACACTCTGGGACCCAGCACAACCGTCCACACCGGACACACACACACACACACACACACACACACACACACACACACACACACCAGACACAACAACACACAAATGTTAGCTAGCTGTCCCTGTGAGAGCTGTAAAAATAAAAGCAATCTCTTAACGCAAGAAAATGCCACGTTTGGTGAGCAAAAGGTGAAGTGAAGTTTACAGGATACGGTACTGTAAATGACTGAAGCAGAATGTAATTACACGTATCTTTAGACATCTGTAATAAAACGGCCTGATGATATTAGAGAGTTATTGTTCTGACAGGTCACAGTGTAGTCATCACGACTTGTGCATTGTGGTAAATCTAAATATAATCATGGACAGTGAAACCATTTATAGGTTTAAAAAAAAAAAAAAAAGGCCTGCCCTAGCTATACATTTATTTAATCAGTTTTTATTTGTTTTTTAAAAACCTCATTCATTTTATGCTGCTATAAAAGCCAAAAAAGCATGGTATTTGTTGAAAATGTAACCTGTACATGTTCAATAATTTGTGTGTGTCTGTGTTATTGTTGCCCATGTCTATGCTTTAGCCTGTATGAATGAGTGTTGTGAATATGTATAGATGTGTCTCTTCATATCTGCGATTTGTGCTTCTGTGTGTGTGTAAAAATGTATCAAACATAAACTTCTGAATCCTGACAAAACTGTCCCTATAAAGACCATGTGGAACATCTGAAGAAGAAATCCTGCTTCTCTTATGCCAGTTGGGAGACCATTGTGCAATCTACAATTCAGCTTTTAGTTTTTTTTTTTGATGTATGCAAGTACACAAGAAAATGAAAAACTAAATCTTAAATTGATTATGGTGATATTGTACATATGCATGCCTCAAAGCCTCTTGCCTCTGTGTATCATAGGTCTCTCTTGAAATAGAGAGCATTAACCCAATGACAAATAAATGAATGATATATCGTATGCCCTTGAATATATAATGGATTCATAGGTATTTTTGAGTGATTAATGTTTACTAATTAATGGATACCTTGAAATGACCTAAGGCCTTCATCAGGAGGAAACACACATCACTGCACAGAGCTGCATCCCTATGAAGACCAGAGCACGGTAGAGCTGCATGCACGATATGAGGAAAATATGCGATACGCAATGATGTTGAATATCGCTATAACGATATTACTTGCAAAAAATAAACAGATATTAAAGTGGACACAGTTCTGCATTTCTGCTGCTTTCGGTATTATGCTAAAATACAGCACGTTGCTTGATGAATTTAAAACAAATGAAAAGGAAATCAAACAATTGAATATATAGAAGGCCCCACTAAAAAAAAAGAATGACAGTTACATTTTAAAGTGCAGTTTTCTACTGATATTTCCTTTCAACTAACTAACCCTCTGAGTGTCTTTGGTGATATGTTGCAGCCTTTGGCCATGTGTTTTATTGCGCCCAAGAGCGTAACTTTGGGTTCAACATTTTGAGAAAAATGAAAATTTTGAACGTCAAACACAGGTGAATTTTTCTGCAACATTATGTGCCTTTTGTTGCATTGATTTATTGTGCAAATGTCTGTATTTAAATTGTAAAGGAAATTATAATAGGTTTTTGCACTGGCCAGTTTTTATTAATGGGAGGGTTGTAAGTCCCCCAACCCCCCCTGTAAATCCCGCCTATGATTGCGCCAATCGACAAAAAGACTACATATTGTGCAGCCCTGGAGCACAGCAAAACTATTTGGACTTTTAAACAAGTATCTTAATGAATGGATGTTGATGAAGGAGAAAACAGCCTTTTTTAGGGCAAAACAAGTTGAAGTCAAAATCATTTGGGGGAGCCAGTGAAAGGGGGGTCTCTTTGACAAGCATTTGTATGGCCGGGGTCAGCGAGGAGCACGACTGACAACTTTTATACGAGGATCCACTAGAAGCAGAGCTTCAGTGATCACAGAGCTGTCTCCTGCTCAAAATGTGGTAGGAGTGACGCTCATTAGGATAATGTGCTGTATGAATAACACTGCCGCCGGTACACATCACACACTCCCACGCTGTTAGGGCTCCATGGTGCCTGGATCACTACACACACATGTAGACTTTAACACTTTGGGTAGAGGGAGTTTTCTAAAGAATTCAAAATGAGGCTCTGAGAAATAATATCACACAAAAAAAAATGTCTTTACAATCTAAATCAGTGCTACTCATTCCTGCGGCTCGCCAAACTTTAATTTGTGGCTCGCATGGCAGTATACTGTGATATGCTCAAGCAGTCAATACAATTGCTGTAACCCTATTACTCCAAATGTCTAATATTGACTGTTGATTTGTGTCTATCTCATTGTCTACTTTATGCCCTTATATTGCCCATATTTAATGCTGTCTTTTTAAAAATGTATCCTTGCACTGCTATAGTTTTTATATTACTATATTGTAAATATTTAATGTCTCTCTAGACTTTATCCTTGCACTATTGGACTTATTTGCTCTACCACCATGACACACCCTCTCATTGAGCACCTTATCCATAGCCACTGCTAATGCTTGCTCTTGAGGGAATTACTGGAATTGTTGGGGCTTTGGAAATTATAGAGTGTGGTCTAGACCTACTCTATCTGTAAAGTGTTTCGAGATAACTCTTGTTATGATTTGATACTATAAATAAAATTGAATTGAATCCTTCATAGTGAATCACAGGGTCAGTCCCTGTCCTGTCACTGCAAGCGTCTCATACTTATACATCCCTTAGTACGTTCATGGGGATTTTTTTGATTTCTTATTTAGTATCTTTTCTTTTATTGTCAATTTATTCAATATTATCCTGTTTTTGATGTATGTGTATGTTGGTGTGTGATGTCTTTAAGCTACTGGGACCTTGAATTTCCACTTGGGGATCAATAAAGTATCTATCCATCCATCCATCCATCCATCTACCAACAAGGCTATAACATAACCCTGAGTCTGCTATATAACAAATCATTTATATTTAAAAAATAACCAAAACAGCCACATTCCAAGATGGAAATATAGACTATAGACTGCAGAGTTGCCAGTTTGGGCGGTCTGTCCAGCTCTTAACACTGAATGTGCTCTTGGATGGTTAGATACATGATGGGCTAATGTAGAAAAAATTGCATATTGTATGTTCAGGGATGACAGATTGATAAGCAGACATGCTACTTATGACTGGATGTAACTTTGTGATAAAAATGGCTCTCCTATTGACTTTGTCAGTGTAGCTGTCATGAAACAAATAGTGAAGACCACTGATCAATCAATCAATGATTCCAAGTAACCTGCAATATGCCATTTGGCATTTATAAGCAGTGTATAAACAATCAATAATTGGTTTATAACAGACTATATATAATGTAGTTATAAGTTCTTATACAGTATTTGTCAACTATTATAACCTCTCAGACATTTTGTAATTACTACCACTGTTATCTGTTACTCCAACAGCCTCCAATTATGTGTTATAGTTAGTATATTAATAAAGACTTCTATCGATTATGACTACGTTATAGTGTGTTACCGGACTGAAGTTTTTGTTGCATTGAGCATCAATTTGGTTATCGTATTTATGATTGTACATACATTTACCATATTGTTTTTTTTATATATTGAGATTGGAAAAATATTCTTGTTAATATTGTTTATATTATATTTTTAAATAGTTTAGCCAGCGGTGGTTTTTTTGCTGCCTCCAGCTTCTTTAGAAACTAAATGTGTCTTCCGGGTGTGGCAACAACAACAACAACACACCTTCGACGTTCTGCGTGTGTGTCGCGTAAGGTCACGGCAGTTTCCTGCGGCGGCGCTATGACGACCAGCCGCGCTCGCCTCACGCATTAGGGCGGTACTAAATCTGCAATGGAAAATGGAGGAACTCCGTACCCATACACATCTGTGACCGTACTGACCTGGACACATTCAAAACACACCTCTTCAGATTAGCCTTCTTACATTTCTCACCTGATAGTTATTGGTCTTATTGTTTTTAATTGCTTTTAATATGCTTGTTTTATATGTTGGTTATATTACTTATCTGTTTTTAATATGCTATATGTGCTGGTTTTACTGTAAAATGTCTTTGAGTACCATGTAAATCGCTATATAAATAAAATGTATTATTATTATTATTATTATATTTGGACTATCGAAAGAAAACTACAACCCCACGGCACAGCATTAGAGGTACAGTAGCGTAGGGCTGGCCAATATATCGATATTATATCAATATCGTGATATCAGACAAGATATCGTCAAAGATTGTGGATATATGCGTCATATGACTGTTTTCTTTTCCTGATTTTAAAAATCTGCATTCCAGTGAAGTGATGTCATTTTCTGAACTTACCAGACTGTTTTGGCTCTTCTGTTATTTGCCTTTACCCACGTAGTCATTATATCCACATTATGGACGAATGTTTATCTAAAATCTCATTGCGACAACCCTTACAATATCGTCGCAATATTGACATTGATGTATTTGGTCAACAATATCGTGCTATTGGATTTTCTCCGTATCGCCCAGCCCTACATGGACGTAATAAAATTAAAACCTGTTTGAAATTATTTCAGACCTAAAACACAAGCAAATTTAAGACTTTTTAAGGCCTAAAATTTTGATTGTAAAATTCTAGACTTTCGTAGACTTTTCTAAGACCCCGCGGAAACCCTGTATAATAAGTGTAACTAATGTAACTTTAATACACAGAAACAGACAGAAGGCTTTAATTCATATATCCAGAAGGCTCAAGTTTAACAAGCTGAGAACTCTGCTGTTAGGCTTGTTATCTGTAGAGTTTTTGTATTAATGCTGTATATCTTAGTTCAAAACAATGAAAGAAAAAAAATATCTCTCTGTCATATATTATGCTGCACATAGGAGATGTTTTGAACGTTTGGAAACAGACTTCACAGACAGGACAGTTGCTTGTGTTTTTATCATGTCCAACGTCAGACAGAGTGTGTCTTGCGTGAAAACACTTCCCTGGTAAACCTGAGACCTGAGAACACCTGTATGAGGCCAGCATGTAATGAAAGGTCTTTATGTGCTGAGGTGTGTGTGTGTGTGGTGTGAATTTGTGTGTGTGTGTGCGGAAGTTTCTCCCAGTGTGTGTAGTAAGTGTGGGCTGTCTGCAAGGTGTGTCTCTCGTCAAGTGAATGTCTGCCTGTAATGCGTGTCTGCATGAAGCTATCTGTGTGTGTAAGGAATGTAAGGTGTGTGTGTGTGCGTGTGCGGGTGTGTGTGTGTGTGTGTGTTTGTAATGAGGGGGTTCACAGGGAGCTGTGATTATTCTCGCCTCCTGCGGTGCGGGTCCTCTGGCTCTGTGGGCCCCAGGGAAAGCGCCCTGTATTTAGCGTGTGGGAACGCACATTCTGCCCCCTTATCGCTGCATTGTTGCAGCCTCGCTCTTTTCTTCTCTTTTTTTAACTAATTGAATTCTTGACTCCTGAGCCACAGGGACGGCTCGGGAGAGACCAAAGAGAAAGACGTGAATTTCGGGCTTTTTCTTGCGGTTGAGTGGGGCAGAGCAGTGGGGGTGAAATTGGAGTGTGTGAGGTTGGCTGGTGGTGGCAGCGGTGGTGGGGGTGCAGTCAGAGAGGGACGGCTCTGGCTGGCTGGGTGGCTGCTGTGGCGTCACCCTGTACTTTGATACTGGAGGTCAAAGGTCCTCCTCCCCCGGCGGTGGTGAGAAAGTGGCGAATTGGGGACGGTTTATCCAACAATCATTTTCTCCTTTTGGAAACTTTCAAAAGCGCTTTTGGCCCCTGCAACATCTTTGTAGTTGTGCTTGAGGAATTCTAGACAAAACAATTGGAACCACCCCCTCCCTGTTCTCACCTCTCTTCAGGGTAGCTTCTCCCTTCACTGGCTTCTGCCCAGCCCCCCTTCTCTACACTAGTGGTCAGTGTAGCGTACCCCCCACGCTAAACCCCACCCCAGCGCCAAGTCACGATACCCGCCTCGTCTGGCAGGAAATTGGCACAGGGTAATGTGGGACATTAGTGGCTCTATGCTCCTTGGCATAAGTGACCATCAAAGTCAAATGAACAGGCAAAGCCCTGCTTTCTTACTGTGAGGTGGGTTTCAATGTTTCTTATTTCACAGGACTGTAATTGTAAAAAAATTTAAATTAAATCCACCCCCGATATGCTCTTTTAAGGCGTGGAACCTGTAACATAGCTTTGTCTGTTAAATTGATGGCTCCTTGTCATACAGACCCAAATGTTCATTATGGCTTCATACAGAAATGACACAATGACACAATGCTCGCTATATTTGGCACCTGGTGTCTGAGAGGAGCTGTGTCAAGAGTTCAACAAGCTTCAAAAGAGCTACTTTGTAGTCTACGAATGAGGATTTGCAGCCCAAACCGCCAAATTGGGTTTCTCTTTACCTACTAAAGGAGTTTAAAGGCCCAGACACACCAACCCGATAGGTCGGTGACTCGGGTCTGTTCCGTGTGTTCCGTGCCGTCGTCGGTCGGAGGAGCCGTCGGCCTTCATTTGGCCCGATCTGACTTGCTGGTTCGGAGGGCGGGCAGTCGGACTCAATGACCAATCTGATTGGTGGAGCGCTAACCCGGAAATGACGAGCGGGATGAGCGTGACTTTGCCTCTCAAAATCTGACGAAAGTCTTTTAAACTGACCTTTGTTGATCTGAAATGAAGACAGATTCACCAACTGCACGGCCTATTTCTCTCTTAAAATGTTTTCAGAAACGCATTTCGGTGAACTATCTTCATAAAGTATGAGATCCTATTCCGAACGAGCCGCCATTATGGTCGCAGACCCCATGATGCGTTCGTCCAATCAGCTGCCAGTTTTAATTCTTTGGCCGACAATACAGATTTGCGCCGCCTGCTGTATTACGTCTGGGGCACGAGCAGAATTTACACTCAAGTCGGCGTCACTTCGGTGAGTTCTGAGGCACTTTTTGGACGGTTGGCCGTCGGGTTGGTGTGTCAGGGGCATAAGTGATTTTTCAAAAACTCATTCAATCTCTGAATTTTTTACGGAGCTGATAACTTCATCGTATTCCACTAATACTTCCTCCAATAAAGCCTTCCTCTTGAAAGATGAATACACACTTGCAGATCCAAAAGTGTCTCTTCAACTAGTGTTTACAGTGTTAGGTATGTTGCTTCATTACTTTCAATACACCTCATTGTTATTTAGTGGCACTTTCTGCAATACAGATGAACTCATTTATATCTGGTTTTAGTCAATAACCCGCTAAATTAGAAAACCGCGGTGACGTATCATTTTGCTCTCCTCACAGCAGTTTGCGACAGGCTTCGTAAATATATTGCCCAAAGTGTCATCTAGCCTCATCTAAAGGAAGACATGTTTATTGTTCTTCCAAATGATTTTAGAAGAATCTTGGTGGATTGTTACCAGTGTTGGGCAAGTTACTTCCAAAATGTAATACATTATAGATTACTAGTTACTGTCATTTGAGAGTAATTAGTACATTACAATATTACTGTCTCTGAATTGTAATGCTTTACACTACTTTTGCATTACGTTTGAGTTACTTTCACCAAAATAACAGCGGAAGTTGACTTGGCAGCTAGCTTGTGAATTTCACCACCGGATCAATAAAGTCTCCTCTTTATCCACGTTAATACATCATAGATTATTCATAATATTTTGTATAATGAATATGAATATGCAAAGTAACTAAAGCTATAAAAATAGGAGTAGTAAAACGTACAATAGGCAAGTAGGAGAAAATTAAAATACTCAATTAAAAGTATCTTACAGTTGTATTGAAGTACATTCCACGGCTGATACAATGCAATGATATTTACGTGCAGCAAGCCTAAACATTAATTCCCGACATATTTCTATCTGTCAGCAGCTCGGACACACCGCTCTGACCACGGGAACCACGAGCTATTACGGGAACGTTACTGAGATTGTAACGGGTATAATATTATCGAAATTTAATTAGTAATGCATTATATTACTCAGTTACAGCAAAAAGGAATACATTACTGTAATTGCGTTACTTTTGTAATGCTTTACTCCCAACACTGATTGTAACTAAGTACTTTTTAATTGAGTGTTGTACTGTACATGTCCAATTTATTAAATGCTTCTAAAATGTTGATTGCACTCTCCAGCTGATCCAGAATGCTGCAGCCCGTGTTCTCACAAGAACTAAGAAAAGAGATCATATTTCTCCTTATTAGCTTCTCTGCATTGGCTTCCTGTAAAATCCAGGATTGAATTTAAAATCCTTCTCCTGACCTACAAAGCTCTAAATGGTCTAGCACCATCATATCTAGAAGAGCTCCTAATACCCTATTGTCCCACTAGAGCACTGCGCTCCCAGAATGCAGAGTTACTGGTGGTACCTAGAGTCTCTAAAAGTAGAATGGGAGCCAGAGCCTTCAGTTATCAGGCTCCTCTCCTATGGAACCAGCTCCCGATCTGGGTTCGGGGGGCAGAAACCACCGCATTTAAGAATGAACTTAAAACTCTTCTATTTGATAAAGCTTATAGTTAGGGGGTGAGGAGTTGCAGCGTCCGCCTAACCCGGCCCACATGCTTCTCTTCATAGTCGTTAGATTAATAATATAACAAAAGTAGAGGGAGACAGGCCAGCACAGCCCGATCCGGCAGGGGAGAGTTCCAAGCCCGAACAGGCCACCTCTCCTTTTGACCTGTCTCTTTTAGTTACGCTGTTATAGTTCTAGACTGCCGGGGGACTTTCTTCCTTTGACACACTGAGCTGCTCTCTCCTCTCCCTTTCTATTACCATTTGTGTGCATCCCGTCCCAGAAATGCTTGTTACTAATCCTAGCTTCTGGGGAGTTTACTCCCCGGAGTCCTTATGTTTTTTCACCCAGCGTATTTCCTTGGAGAACGTTGGCACCAAGATCCTGGTTGCAGCTGTCGCCGTGGTCCTGCTGCACTCCCTGCTGAGCTCAGCGGTGCCCTGCTGCGTCCTGCTGAACCCTGCTGCTTCCTGCTACGCCCATCCATGCTCTGCTGGGCCACGCTACATCCTGTAACGCCCTGCAGCGCCCTGATATGACATGAACTACTACGACTACCATTTGAAGTCACTGTTCCATTATTAATTTGACTATTATTGCCACTGTTCATCATATCCCCAACCGGCCCGTCAGACACCGCCTACCAAGAGCCTGGGTCTGTCCGAGGTTTCTTCCCAAGAGGGAGTTTTTCCTCGCCACTGTCGCACTGCTTGCTCTTGAGGGAATTACTGTAATTGTTGGGGCTTTGTAAATTATAGTGTATTACTGTGTTACATGATTTTTACTTGTAATGGAATATCTTTAAAATGGTATGAAACTACTTTGACTTACTACTTATTATTATTATGCATTACTTTATTACTTGTTTTTTGTGAATAAGAGATGATAACTGAGTCACATTGACAAACATGACTCACACATTAATTACAGCGATGTTCGGAAAGGCAGAACAAAATGTGTTTCTAACCTCTTTGTGTATTGAACCTTGTGCTGCAGTGGTCTGACAAATGTTACCGGTCAGATTGTTTGTGAATCGTTTGTGACTTTAACATAAAAGGGACTCAATCAATTATTCAGACATGACACCAACATGTCAATTTGTCAGAACATTTACCTCACAGGACACACATCTGAAGAGGCTTCATGTAGTAGTTATTGTTCAGGCTGTTCTCATGAACCATTCGTACATTTAGCTACAAAAAGTAATGCACTCTAATCTGTAGGTTTTCCACGTATGTATTGCTGTACGCACCACATTGACTGCTGCTGTACAAAGCTCAGATCCGCGTGGGGAGGAGGTCGGGGTGCATTGGTGGGTCCTAAAACACAGGGCTTTGAAGCAGAGTTTGTGTCCTGGAAGAAGTTAAGGGGAAAACACAAGACTTTCACCCAGGAAACATGTGTTTGTGTACCGGGAGTACTACTTAAAGGGCAACTACCGTTTTTTTCAACCTGGACCCTATGTTCCTATGTTTTTGTGTGTAAGTGACTGATGGGAACAACAATCTTTGACATTGGTCCTGTAGCGAGATCTCTGCAGTCGGCAGCGGAGAAACAAGCTACAATGTTAGTTAATAGGACAATTGTCCAGCTTGTATTTACCTTCACAAAAGTGCTGGTTTTGCCACTGACAGGCTCAGATTAATATTCAAATTATGAATATCATTATGGAAAGGATCCCTTCAGAGATGGACCTTTAAAACCTCTTTGATTCCTTTCTGTTTAACCAGAACCAGCTCTGAAGTCACTAGCACTAAACCCACCAGACTCCATATAAAATGAAAAATGAATTCATTATTTTACTTTTTAATTGAAGTTATTTGCTTTTATCAATATTTGTGGCAGTCATGCTTTCAGTTGTAGTTGAACTAGTCCATATCATCGACGTTCTACTTCCGGGATTGTTCAGGTGCTGCTGGAAATTCCTCCTGATGTCCCTCTTTTTAGGTCAGATGTCCGTTACCTTCCGCTTTTTTTTGGCATTCTAAACTCCAGTCTGATGACTATGGTTAACTGCTCCTCAGATCTCTGCAGGGTAAATCCAGACAGCTAGCTAGACTATCTGTCCAATCTGAGTTTTCTGTTGCACGACTAAAACTACTTTTGATCGTATACGTTCCACCAAAAAACAAGTTCCTTCCCGAGGCTATTTTGCAGCGGCACCGTCATTGAGTCCAGCACTTAGCGCCGCCCAAGACGATTGTGATTGGTTTAAAGAAATGCCAATAAACCAGAGCACGTTTTTCTCCCATCCAGGAATGCTGTGTGGACTAGCCAGACCTTCCTCCGCAGCGCTGTGGAGGAAGGTCTGGCAAAGCGAGACTAGTTTAACTAACTAATTAACTAACTAACTAACTAACTAACTAACATGTTCAACAGATGCCAGTTTGAATGTTTGTATTCAATAAAGTGAGAAAAATAAGTAACCTTCGATCTTATCCATCTTGAAATTGAAAAAAAAGAAAAAGAAAAAAAACAAACACAGTTGGTGCATGACCAAGAGCTGGGACAACAACGTATATGACACGCTCGCACCAAGGACACTGTGGCGAGCCTAAACCTTAGTCAGTAAAACAAAAAATATGATGATGAATGATGTAATTATAATCAACACACTGACACAAAGGAGAAAGTCATACCTCAGTAGTGCAGAGTATTTACTGTATTTTTCACTGAAGAAGTGAATCCTGCAGACAAATGCAAGAAATGCTTGGTGTGTTCAAAGAGCCAGAAATCCCAACTCCCAATTGTTCAATTTTACCTGGTGCTTAAACAAGCTGCACACAGGCAATAAGAAAACAGGAAACTACTATGTTCATACACACAAAGATATGAATGAGTTTCCATATGTTCCAAGTAAACATCAAATCCTGCATACAATAAAATCTAGGGTAAGTCACAAAAAGTGGGATAATAATGTTCATGTAAACATACTCACACTTTGCTACTTGGCATGAGATACCATCAACGCCACATTACCATTCAAACACATGCCTTAATGTGGTGAGAAGGATTGCACCTTTTCTTATTTCACATGACTGTAATTTTAAATAATATATCTCCACCACTGTTAGCTACGTAGCAGTAGCTACGTAGCAGCAGCTAGCGGCACCACGAATGCAGACTGACAATCCGGAAGAAAACGCTAATGAGAGATCTCCCAATTCAAACCCAAATATAATGTCCACAGAAGAAAACTAGGAGCTGGGTTTGCACCCAGCCGAGTGCTGAGCTCAAAGTCAGCCATGTCCAAGAAACTGAATCAGCCATGACTCGGTGTGAGAGCTGACCTGCCGCTACACATCTGCAGCTGCCCAACCCACACTTTAACCTGTTGGGTCTTGTCTGAATGACAGCAGGGTCTGCAGGAAGCACCTCAGTCAACTATTAGCTAACCACCTGCCCCACTTCTTATTGCCTGGACCCGCACACTCAAGGTATACAGCAGGAGAGAGACGGCAGAGAGAGGGAGAGACAGACAGGGAGGACATTGAGAGGGGTGGAGACTCGTCAACCGGGCCACACGGAATCTGCAGAAGCAGAATTCTGCTGACTTTTTGCACATTTTTCCTCAGATTTTCCACAGATTCAAAAATAATAATACTACAAATTGAACTCAGAATGTTAACACATCACCACAAGCAGAAAAAAAAATCAGCAGCTTCAATTTGGACTTGCTCATCACTATACTACTACAACAAACATGTATTACATATTATCTAATTAAAGCTAATATCCAAATGATGGTCGAGTCAAATAATAGCAAGTAATGGCTTACATGGTAATTTCCTTTTAATGTCCATTTCCACAGTTCAAATTCCATCAGTACAACAGTCATGTTACACTCACCACCCTGCTCGTTTGACCCTCTCCTTTTATTCTACCCTCCCTACCATCCCTTTTAGCATTTGTTTTTAAGCATACAGTACCTCTGAGGTTATTCTGGAGTATATTCAAAAAGGGTTTTTGTCATTGTGTTGGATTGTTGCAATCATAACAAACATTTGCATAAAGCAAGCATATTTATCCTCTCCCATGCTGATAAGAGCATCATTTAAAAACTTGAAAACTAAATCAATTTTTTATTTGTACATTTAGTACAAATAAAAAATGTGTGATTATTGGCAAGTTAACTATCACAATAGCATCCAAAACACACAATTCACTCCGAGTGGTTTCTGTGACTTTAAAATACTTTAAAAGAAGAGTACGCAGTTCCACTTACAGTACAGTTGAGTAGGCGGTCCTTCATGTGGCCCTAGGACACATACCCGTACACACTGCTATAAGAATGTGGCCATATGAGGCGACATGTGGCTAAGACCACCTCCGAATGTGGTCTGAGTGGTCTGATCTCAATGCGTCCTAGGTTCATTCACACCTGTACTTAGAGCTATCCACTTGTCATGGGATCACTCAGACCAGTGGTGTAGTCTACATGATACGCAGGTATACGCCGAATACCCACTAGGAAACTTCAAGGATTTCCGTATGCCCACTTATGAAAAGCCAGAGGATACGTAACAATGATTGTTTTGTGACAGAACTTTTACACTTCATAAATTCACCCCGTCTGTGTTGCGAGTCACGTAATAACGACAACCCAGTTGCCTGGTAGTCATTCTCTGGGCAAATTAGAAATTAACTAATCACCATTGACTATAGGAGATGTAAAACAAAAACTAATTCAGACTACACTCTTTCAGTGTTTTGGTAAGGGCCGTTTTACAGTCGCCGCAGCCGAGCTGGCTTTGTTGCACACACTTAAAATCCTGGCGTGCCAGCGAGATCTACGTCATTTTGACGTCACAGTGGCGCGCCAGGATTTTAAGTGCGCGGAAACAGGAAGCATGGACGAGTTTGCGGATAACCGGATGCCAGGACTCTCAAAGTGACTGCAAGTCTCTCTTGTAAACTTACTGGGTTAAGATGAGTTCTTTTATGGTGAATGAAAGGCTTGAGCCCACCAAGTAGATCATCCAATCAAATTGAAGCATTGACGTCAATGCTGCTGCCAGTTCTGCCGTTGTTTTGAGCACAGGAATTTCCCCAGTGTGGGATTAATAAAGTCTATCTCATCTTTACCTTTTTCTTCTTCTTCCAGTCCATAGAAAGAGTAAAGTCGGTAGCCTTTGCTCATTAGCACCACCTCTGTTCAGGAGAAGACTGCAACTAGTGTCGCAAGCACCACGCGCGAGTATAAATAGTTACGTCGCTCCCGTGACGTTTTGCGTGCGACAGGTCGGCTACGGCGAGTGTACCGCAAGTTTAAAGCCTGCCCCTGAAGCTACTGCTGCTTCGAGTGATTACAGCAGACATTAATGTTACAGAGACTACAGAAAATGAGCCAGATGAGGCTGATGCTATACGCCGATACTGTTGGCACCATGATCAAGTCTTGAAGATCACTGACATTAGCAGCAGAGTTGAGTAGAGCAAGCGGTCCCACCCCTCAAAACTAGTGCTGGGTATCAATAAAAAAATTACGATACCATTACAGTGACTTCAATACTGGTTCCTGAACAATACTTTTTTTTATACCAATTATTAAAATCCGTTTTAACAAAAAGAAATTTACATTACAAAGGCCCAAATCTTTTTATTTATTTTTTAGCTCCTACTAAAGTGAACCCTGTCTCTGTGCGTAACATAACAAGTTTTTCCTGGTGTCTCTATGACGTCTAACGTTAGACAGCCAATAACCAGCATTATTAGATCTTGATTGAAGCATGCTGTATGCTGATTGGCTCACTGACACTGATGAGATTTGCTCCTTAGATATTGAAATTTGGTATTGAATGTCGAGGCATTTTTAGCTAGCGATACAAAGGAGGAAATTCGGTCGGTACCTAAAAAGTATTGAATTCGGTACCAAGCCCTACTCAAACCACCTTCACTAGAGCTGTTTGCAGCCAGGACCCTCAGCTACAACATCTACAGGAATCTCGGCCTCTGCAAGGGACTCACCATAATAAGACCTGATATTGTTCTCATGTCTGAATCCTCCAGGCATGCTGGAGCTAATGGTTCTCTAAGAAGACCACTTGGACAAAAGAATTCCCCTCTGGTTGGTGACTGCAGGCAAGGTGGCTGATTCTGGGTTGAAGTTGGATGCAGGGGCTTTGCAGTGGGGCTACTGGGCTTTGAGGGAGAAAGGAGGACAAAAGCCAACACCATAGATGCGGCAACGAGAGCCTCGAGATGGCTGTAGGCCAAGACGAGAACCACAAGTAGCTAGTATCTAGTCATCTGGAAACAAGCTGAGGTCTGGGTCGCCATATAATAGATGATTGCAGGAACTTCACTGAAGACGTAAAAATGTGGAAACACGGAAGTGACTGGAATTAACTAACGAATAAAAATAGTATTTGTGTTAAAAAGAGAAAGTGAGAGGTGTGGTTAGCATGATGTTGACTGTTGTACTGGTGGAATTGGTGCTGTGGAAAACAATGTCACAAGACAATGGGGAAACACAAATAATGTTTGGAGTAAGAGAAAAAGGGAAATAAAAGACACGTCACTAAAATAAGCCGGTTCCAAATAAAGGCCCGGTTCTCTGTGCAGTTGAGATCAACAAAGTGTGAACTTCATTCACGTCACACAGTTGTTTAATTTAAAATTTCTTTATTATTAGACCCCACTGAGCTTTCTTTTGTTTTCTACATAACAATCAAGACTAGACTCAACTATTTCAGTTATTTCCATTTTGGTAAACTGAAAAAAATATATATTGAAGAATAATTTGTTGATTTTATAAAACAAAATGCTAAAAGTTACACAATTGGACTGAAACAAAGTAGTTTTTGATGCAAAGTATATATTGACTGTATAAAGTTAAATGATATCAGAATTATACATCAAATTATTAAATTGTGGTGTTTTCTGGAATGGTCAGAGTCTCTCAACACAAGGTCAAGGGAACCACTAAAAACCATGTACAGTAGAGATTTACCCACACAGGGGCAGACAGACAGACTCATTCAAACTCAGATACCAGTGGAAGAAAACCGTATCTGACCCCTGTAACCTAAAAAAAGCCACGGTCCAGGGCCACTGCTGAGATCCATATCTTTTCCGAAGCTGTAGGACGGGGGCGACGGTCCTGCACTAGCCTTGGCATTTCACTGCAGATGCAATAATCTTCACCAACAGACCTTGAGATGATATCCAGTGGAACAACAGAAACACAGGGATGGAAACAGAGGTGGGCTGAGAGGTGTGTGTGTGTGTGTGTGTGTGTGTGTGTGTGTGTGTGTGTGTGTGTGTGTGTGTGTGTGTGTGTGTTTGTGGGTGTGTGATGACTGATTCCAGCCATGCTTTGAAAAAGATTTTTAACTCATATATTGCAGCACATTAACAGTCTATTGCTATGTACATCAATGTAAATATGTAATGTGTGATTAATCATATAGTTGCCATATCGTGATATATAGCAGATAATCATCACACAGTTTGAGTTAATGCCCTATTCCAATACTGAAAGTATTTAAATCAAAATGTGAAGTGTGTGTGTGTGTGTAACTGTAGTGTTGTTGTCACTGAATATTAATATTATCATGCTTGTGCTCTTCAACAGGAAGCTGGGAGATACCGTGCATATAAGGAAATGGTGGCTGAATACGGCTGGCTCGACAAACGTATGTTGAGTATTCCAAAATATGATTTTACAAGATGGAGATAGTGTTAAAGATGAGTGTTAAAAGAAATGACTTGAGTAGTAGTGTGAAAGAATTACCTGCATTAAACTCAATATTACAGAACAAAATAATGAAGATGTGACCTGGTGATTAGAAGTTTTTAAATCTAATTTCCGTTTGCAAAGCCACATGTTTGATTCTACTTCTAGTGAAAATAGTGGAACAGTGGCCTCATGTATCCTTGCTTCTTCTAAAATAAGTCCTTTAATTTCTTCACAAGACTCAAATTCCTTGTTTTTTAGTTTGATATTCTGAACACAGCCAGGGATTAATTCAGCGTACTCAAAGGCAGCTCAGTCGTTTGGAACAGAGCATGACCTGACATCTGTGTCAAGATGCAGAGCCATTTTGGAGTTTCATTACAAAAAAGAAAGACACAGAATAACTCCGGGTTCATGTTCTGTCTCTCAAAAGTTTAGAGGATTAACAGGACAAGAGGGCAGACAGACTTTAATCCAAACAAAGCAGACTGTGTAAAATAAGGAAATTGATCTTCCTGTGCAAATCCTATTCACTGTGTTACCTAGCAGTTGTGTGTGTGTGTGTGTGTGTGTGTGTGTGTGTGTGTGTGTGTGTGTGTGTGTGTGTGTGTGTGTGTGTGTGTGTGTGTGTGGAGTAGTGTTAAGTCTATTGATTCTATTCTAAACAAATTGATTTCTCTCCAGTTGCGTGACAATATACTGACGACTATCGACGTTATTTGACAATTGATGCCTGCAGCACACACACTGTACAGGTAAAACGAGTAGGGACAGTCACTTTTAAATACAACCATGCTTTTAAAACATAGCCCACATATCACAAAGTACTGAGGGCAGACAAGGAGGCCAGAAGCCCAAAATAAGAAGAGCAGTGTATCTTGCTGGTTCAGCATAAGCAGCTAATGGAACCACTGAGCTGGTCGAGATTGATAATACAAAATGTGTTTAAAAAAATATATTTTAGATTCAGATTCAACTTTACTGTCACTGCACATGTCACAAGTACATAGCAACGAATGTAGTTAGTGTCTAACCAGAAGTGCTGTAAGCTGTAATTAAATAATGTGTGCTACAGTATGATTATATAACATATGCTACAGCTACAGTATATACAGAGTGCCATGTATGAATGATATATAAGTGTATAGATATGTGTCTGAGTGTCTATTACTATAAGTATGTATAGGCTATGAACAGGCTAAATGGTAATACAGAATAAATAACTATACAGTATGTAACTATACAGTATGTACAGTGGTGCAAATTGTGAGTAATGGAGATACAATATCTACAGCGATTATACAACACAAGGGAACCTTATGATTTTGATATGGCTCTTATTTTGAATCATTGTTTTTAATAACTTGCTTGGTTAAACTTAGATTGAATAGGAGGCATTTGGAATAATGCTGATTCTGTGGACTATTCAGCCCCTGTTAAGTGATCAAAGGAAAGGAGGAGTGTGAAGCAGGGATAGTGACATTTCTAACACAGGGAAGGCATGCTGTGGAGGCAGCCACCATTCACCTCATTCCCTCTGAACTAGCCTTTAAACATCCAACAAAAGCTGTCAAAGTGGCACATGGCACAAACAAATGCCACAAACTGTTAAGAGAGAGTGAATTACGACACCTGCCTCAAGCCGTACATCTGCTTAGAGAATCAGCCTCCTTAATGGAAACCACGTAGGCTGCTGGAGACCAGGGTTCAACAGTCAACACTACATCTATATCCAGCAGATGTTGAAAAACAGCATTTTAGAAAATAACATAGAATAATTAAATAACAACTTCCGAAACAATCTCCCCAAAATGGCATTATTGTACTTGCACACTGGTTACTTCATATTAAATATTATACATATTTTATTTTGTATGTAAATTTTATTATACACTTGTATATACATGTACATTTTTGTTCATCCCTCTAAGTATATTTTTCAGTAGTTGTTGTGGCATTTTTATCTTTGCTATCTTATTTTTTTTTTTATTTTATCTTATTTTTTAATCTTATTTATTATTTCTAGTATATTTCCTGTATTTCCTGTATGTGTGTGTTACGGAGTATGTGTGTATGTCCCTGGTAACTTGCTGCTTGTAATTAATAAAGTAAATTGGGATTAATAAAGTCTATCCATCCATCCATCCATCCATCCATCCATCTAGTAGTATTGTTAGTATTGTCTCTTACAGGATGAAACAAACAAACCTTACACATTAAAACTCATTAAAAACTATGTGTGTACATCAGGACGGAGCATGTGGGTTTGGTATTCCCCCAGAAAAGGAGGTTGCATCCAAATTGGCATAAATGGATCTTAATTCTGATTTTAAAGTCAAGACAGTAAGGGCAGTGGATTTTGAAATTAGTTTGAGATGCAATATTCCAGCATTTATTTGGAGCACTATCATACTAAAACGTGTCATCTGTATAGACTTACATACTATGGTCAATACATTAGCTCAATGTAGATAATGTATCCTGTTTAAATCCATCTAAAATAAACACCACAACAGCTAGAGAATTCATTCTTTTTGCAGCAGAAAGTTAAGGCTTCCGCCTTTCGAGTCATTACGTTGTACACTTGAGATGACGCTATCGCTTTACGTGACGTCCAGTGGAAAGCCGCGTGACACCATTCTATTGCACATGAAACTATTAAAACACCTTAATTAAAATGAGCATATCTCAAAAACAAACAAAAATTAACATAGTTGAAATAAGTTATGGAGTGTTATACATATTTTGTTCAAGTTTCTACATTTAAAGATCTTTTGGATCAATATGTTTTGTGTGTTCATTTAGTAAAATTTGATTTTGACATTTTTAGGACAATTAAATTTATGTCAATTTATGACAATTAAAAAGAGTATTATTATTTTTATAATGGTTTATTGACTTACATAACCTTTTAGCTCATGTTGTGCTGATTTTAGGGATGTAAAGTATTTGAATATTATCCAAGAAAGGACATCACAATAAGCAAAAATTTCAATGTAGGCACTGGCGGACTATTTCTATTGCAGAGTTCAAAGGGTTAAAGGGTGTCCAGCACTCTTACCCTAGTCTCGCATAGCCAGACCCTCCTCCACAGCGCTGTGGAGGAGGGTCTGGCTAGTCCACACAGAATTCCAGGATGGGAGAAAAATGTGCTCTGGTTTATTGGCATTTCTTTAAACCAATCACAATTGTCTTGGGCGGTGCTAAGTGCCGTACGGAGCAATAGGGCCGCTGCAAAATAGCCTCGGAAAGGAACTTGTTTTGGTGGAACGTGTACGTTCAAAGGTTGTTTCAGTCGTGCAACAGAAAACTCAGACTGGACAGATAATCTAGCTAGCTGTCTGGATTTACCCTGCAGAGATCTGAGAAAAGGTTAACTATAGTCCTTATAAATCGACCAGAGTTTAAAATGCCAACACAAAGGAAGCCCAAGGCAACGGATATCTGGCCTAAATGAGTAAAATCCGGCGGAATATTGGTCTGCAACGGAGCAATCCCAGAAGTGAAACGTTGTGGCTATAGACTACACTTTCCCTAACCTTAACCAAGTCTTTTAGTCACCTAATCATGACCATACAGTAACAGTCCAGTAGTAGTCATAGATGGATCTTGTAGAACTAAATCATGTAAAAACCACTGCACTGAATGCATTCTGATGTTTTGCACAATGCCTAATGCCAATTTGGGTGTGTATACTGCGGTTTTGCCTGTGCATTATGTTGCTGTAGGGGCTCCACAAGTATACACGTAGTTTACAAGTACACAGAGTATGTTTGCATCTTGAAAAAACTATGATGTACATGTTGATCATGTTGTTCGTACCCCTTTTGTTTGAATGTTTTATGATAATGTATATACAGTGCCAAGGAAAAGAGAGTGAACCCTGTGGAATTACCTGGTTTCCTGCTTTAACTGGTCATACAATTACAGGTATAGACAAACACAATAGGCTTAAGGAGACCTATAATGCTCATTTTCAAGTTCATACTTATTATGTATACTTACGTATTTTGTGTTTCAACTAGAACATGTTTAAATTATTTAATGTTCCAAAAACACTTAATTTTTTTTTCATACTGCCTATGGCTGCTGCCCCTGTATTCACCCTCTGTCTGCGACGCTCTGTTGGAGTGCCTGTCTCTTTAAGCATCGCAAACCAGCGTGGTATGATATCATACCAAGCCGAGAATAGAAAAAAACCATAGCAAGGTTTTGGCTCACAGGGATTTCTTTTACATACGTACGTCATTATTTGACGCTTTGGCCACGTTTATTACGAACATCCAACATTGTAACAATATAGATATGACAGAAAAATACGGAAAAGCATTATAGGTTTCCTTTAAGATAATGAAACAGAAACCATTATAATTCTCTATGTAGTTATTGAACACACCCAATACACATGTACAGTGCTGGGTGAAAAGGTAGGTGAATCCTTGGATTTCATATCTGTTAAACCTCAAACAAACGCTTCTGGTAGCTGCCGACCTGCACACCTCTCTAACCCTAACCCTCCTTACAAAAATGTTATGCTGTGAGAGGCTCATTTGAGGTCTGTCCACAGCATTTCTACATTTCAAAGCAAACAACTCCACCTTCCGCAAAACATTCACCCAGTAGTGTTGTGGAGTGTCCAGATGCTTCCGGTGTGCAGCAATCTTTTTTTGGAGAGCAATGGCTTCCTCTGTGGTGTCCTGCAATAGAATAATCAAGCTTTGCGTATGGTGGACTCATGAACAGAGATGTAAACCTGTTCCAATGATGCCTTTAGGCCTTCTGTGGATCGAGGGTTCTTTTTTACCTCGTATAGCATTCTTTGATGTGCCCTTGTGGCCACTTCTAGGGAGATTTGTAACAGTTCTCAGTTGCCTAAATTTGCAGACAACCTGTCTAAATGTGGATGGATGAATATCTAAAGTCTTGGAGATGGTTGTAACCCTTTTTACACTTTTAAATGAATCATTAATTATTGATCTATATAAATTATTGATCTTCTGAGAGCTCTTTCCTTCAAGCCATGTTCACATCAAACTCAAAAAGTTGTTTTTATTATTATTAAAGTAGTTCTAATCCACATCTCCAAACTGCTTACTTTGATGCCAAACCAGGGGCCAGATGCACAAAACTTAGCCTGGATGCCAACCGAACTTAGCCCCGCCCACAACATTTGAGGTCAGGAAGTTCGGTCTGGACTTGATCTGTTGTGGAGCAACAATGCTGGAACCAGAGCTGTTTGGACCAATCAAGTTGTCAGGGCGGGCTTTATACGATGATGGACAGATCGCAAAAACATCTTTCCAATCGACAAAGGCCTCGATCGTGGTTCTCTGTTCGTCTTTTAAAATGAATGTGCTGTCGATATCTTCTATAACAGACGTGATGGAGGAATCTACACATCTCAATTCTACAACGGCAGCCATCTTTGTTGTAAATAAATTCAACCCAAGCGCTCTTTGGTGACGTGGTTGATTACGTTACTGTTAATCATCTGTCCACCATCGTATAAAGCCCGCCCTGACAATTTGATTGGCCCAAACAGCCCTGGTTCATAGCATAGTTGCTCCACAACAGATCAAGTCCAGACCGAACTTCCCGACCTCAAATGTTGTGGGCATCCAGGCTAATCCCCTTCAGCTATCTCAGCTAAAACCGTCCTTACGCATTCTCACCATATATCACCATTCCTTCATAACTACCAGTTTATGTGTGGAAAAAAGGCCTACACATCGTAATACATCTAGCCCCAGGTTTGCAAATTACTTGACCTGAATTAGTTTTTGTTGAGGTTCCCTTAGTTTTTCCAAGGTACACTTGGAATGGTTTAATGATGTATTCAATATGGACATGTACAATACAATAGTTTGTGTACTATTCAAAACAGATTGAGTTTGTTCATTGTTGTAACGGAGATGAGATCAGGCCATATTTTAAGTAATTCCAAATGATTAACTCTCTTTTGCGTTACGTTAAACTGTATTTCTACACAATGTGTTCCATAACTTCAACTTGAACTAGCTAAGTGTATTGTACTGTGGCTCATGCACACGCATGTCAATGATCAGGACCTTGCACATCTAGCCTCCACAGGACCACTTTGCAGGGTCTCAATGTGGAAAGTGATACTGTATGAAATACTGGTTACACTTTACTTGAAGGTATCTACATAAGAGTGACATGACACTGTCATGAACGTGTCATAAACATTATAAACAAGTCAAACGTTTATGACATAAACGCTTCTGTCAGTAAGTGTCATTCGGTTTTTGTCACGACAAGTTATGGTTAGGGTTAGGGTTCATGTGTCATGACAGTGTCATGACACTACTGAAATTCTCAACATATACATACATTACTGTATTGATATATCAGAATAATGATATCTTAGTTGTAGCATCAACAGTGGCACTTAGATACATTGCTGGAAGTCTACCCTTAGGCAAGGCAAAGCAAGGCAGCTTTATTTCCATAGCACATTTCAGCAACAAGGCAATTTAAAGTGCTTTTCATAAAACATTAAAGGCCCACTCCAGGGGCGACCTGTAGCTCACCCAGTAAGAGCGTTCGCCCCATGTTGGCTAAGTCCTGCAGCGGCGTTCGAATCGCGGTGTTCGAATATGACCTGCTGCCCTTTGCTGCGTGTCATCCCCCATTCTCTCCCCCCTTTCAAGCCTATCCACTGTCACTGTAATAAAGAGAAAAGCCTAAAAAAAAAATCTTAAAAAAAAGAAAATCTTAAAAAAAATAAAGTCCCACTCCAGACACGTTTTACAGTATGTAGAAAATACTCTGTTTTGGTTAATATTTTAACCTATTTTTTTTTAAATTAAAAAGTAAAAATAAAACTCTGGAAGCAACATGGCTAGAAGCACATCTACTCTTTCTCCCTCATTGAGAAAGTCTGGATGTGGCCTCGCCCCACCCTGCTCGCGCTAGTTTGAGAATATTACGTGACTGCATTCTTACATCTAGGTTGACCAGTAAAAGAGCGGCGCGCATCAAGACGGATGGAGTGAGGCCGGTCAGCCCGTTCGCGAAAGCTCTACGGGTGGGCAACCGTCCTGAAACCGCCGTCAGTCAGACCCAAACCCAGATGAAGAGTCTGTTGTGCACTAAAATCGGCGACTAGCAGATCAGAATGGTAAGTGTAGTTAGCATCTATTATTTGTTTATGTTGTTTGCTAGCTTATAACTGCCAGTGGCTGACCGCTAGGATTACAGTGTGTTTTAGCTCTCTGCAGTGACGTTCCGCTCTGCGCTGGAGGTGTCAGGTTTCTTTGCTGGCTTTTGCGTATTGGACAGCGATTGGTTTTATGGATAAGGGACATACCTAACCAAGCTTGCCAGGATATGTTTAAATGTCAAATTTTAGAAAGGTGCAGAGACATCTTAGCCTGGCTGACACCAGACCCTTCTCAGTTGTAACTGAGAGTGGGTCTCGGGAAGGTTCATTCACAGCCCATTTCCAAAGGGGCGTCACCAACGGACGCCGCTCAAATGCCTCTGGGCGCAATTGGATAGTCCTTCAACCAATCAGACCAACAATCTGGGTGACGTAGCAGCGACAGCGGCATCAACGGGTTGCTGTGCATCGGTGGCCGTCACGTTGAATGTAAACAAAAAGCTGTTTGCCGTCGCTGTGCTATCGTCATCGTGTAAAGCCCGCCTCAACGGTTTGGAAAAATTGGAGATTGAATGGGCCCTTGGTCAGATGGACTTGCAGAGCAAATCTCAAATTTGCCAGAAGTTTGTCAGGGTATTCCCAGGCTAGAGACATCTCTCCCTTCAGTAAAAAGATGTGAAAACACCTCTCTAGTGACCAACTTTGCATGGATATAAGTCAGTATAGCAAAGTCAAACATTTTAGGGGACATAAACATAAAACACACATTATTGAGTGGAAGGGGACTTTAAAGAGCAGTTAAAACAGAACATATGAACAGCTAAAAAGGTATGAAATACAACTGTTTCAGACCTCGTCTGTTGCAGGCCATTGGGTGGGACTTTCACCCCTGGCTATACAGCACTTTCTCAACTGTTTGATTTGGGATGGTTTTGTGACTTTTAGCTAAGTTTGTGCTTAAACGGCTGGGGTGAAAACCAGGAGGGGTAACTTGGTGTGTGGGGCAGAAGTTTATCAGTGAGTTGACACCTGTTTTCCAGAAGATTTTTAATTAACCAGGCCATTGGTCAGTGAGTGATAGTTTCCATTATGAGGGGGCGGAGGGCTGAGGCATGGTCTGCTATTTCAGCCAGCAAATTGGAGAATTAATGATGTGGATAATCTGCCTGTTCCTCTCAGATCTGAGAGAAGCTGCAAGGCCTGGGTCAGACAGACAAGGCCACCAAGCTTGTGTGTTGATATACTGGATATCTTATTACCGTGTGTGCAAAGGTTATAATTTTAGACTGAAAAGGAGGACATGTTATCTGCTCCTCGCTTATTTAAAAGGGCTTAAGGACCAAGCTGGACTATTACATTAGATTCAGGGTTAGAGGTTATTCATATACGGTATTAGGGGTTTTGGAATAAATGCTATTTAGGGTTAAACCTGCTCCACAGCCCAGAATTATAGAAATTCTGTCCATATTGGATGCCTCTGCAATTGAGTGTTTTAGTTACTTTAAAAGGTGCAATATGTCAATGTGTAATACTAACAGCTAGCCTTTAAAATAGTTACTGCAGTCCAATCTCAAAACAATGGAGAGAGTAGTCTACCCTGGCCCTCCTCAACAGACTCAAAGTTCACGGAGGTTGCAAGGTTGCATACGCAGCATCCAACAATGTTGCTAGATGCTAGTCTGACAAAGCCAGACATTACTCCACATCACAGCGGAGTAGCTGAGGTTAAATGCTGGCAATTTTGACAGTCATAAAAGCCTGTGCTCACGCAAAGCTCTCTACCCGACTGACAGACACACTTTCTCAGCTTAAAACGACTCACCGTCGGTCGGCTACGGCTGCTGAACGGGCAACATGGTTGTTTTGCCAAAGTTAAATTGCACGTTTCTTATGAGGAAGTCAAACTTGCGGTCTCTGTCATAGGTCTGTCAAGCTGGTTGTAAACAGCCGTGGCCCGCTTGCCTGGTCATCCGCTAACGTTAGCAGTTATCGCGTGTTAGCATGGCGGCGTTAGCCAGGACCAGCCGGGATCACTTCACTGGCTGTGTCTCAATTGTTTTTGCGACCAACTCGAGTACTCTATATAATTCCATGTGAGTACACAAATGTTGAAATGACTGAAAATGCCCATCGCTAGTAGCTGTGATAAATTAGCCTGAAGCCAATGCTTACCTGTTCAGCAGAAAATTAGCCAACTCAGTGTTGTTTTGGGCTCTAAACTGTCTCCATTTTTCAAATACATCTCCGATATTTACCCGGGGTTTGTTACGTCTCTGGTCATGCTGATTAGAAACACTGAGGTCTTTTAGGTCGGGTACAATCTGTCTTCGTTGATCCAGTTTGTTTGTTTCTTTCATGGCTGTACTAACCTTATAGCTGTAGAGCACTGGGTTTACGTTTTTACAGGTATACAGTGGCTTGCATAAGTTTTCGCACCCATGCTAAAGTTGACTAAAAAGAGGAATAAAAAAACATCTTTTGGAAATTGATCTTAATGCCTTAATTACATTTTTTTTGAAGAATCCAACCTTTAAGGACACCAATTTTCTTTGTAAATGAATAATGTATTGTAAATAAATAAATGTTCTTCGCATAATTATACATACCCCTATGTTAAATTCCCATAGAGGCAGGCAGATGTTTATTTTTAAAGGCCAGTTATTTCATGGATCCAGGATACTATGCATCCTGATAAAGTTCCCTTGGCCTTTGGAATTAAAATAGCCCCACATCATCACATACCCTTCACCATACGTAGAGCCCTCTATGGGACTTTAACATAGGGGTGTGTATTATGCCCCCTGTATTTTAAGGAAGAACATTTATTTATTTATTTATTTACGATACATTATTAATTCACAAAGAAAACTGGTGTCCTTAAAGGTTGGATTTTTCCTAATGTTTTTAATTAAGGTATTAAGATCAATTTCCAAAAGATGTTTTTTTATTCCTCTTTTTAGTCAACTTTAGCATGGGTGTGTAAACTTATGCACGCCACTGTATCTGGCAACCCAGCCTGGCTGTCAAACTGGGCAGTTGATACCAACACACAGGCCAAAACACAAACAGAAGGAGAAAATACTGACATTAGCATTGTTGTCAGAAAAGATAGTATTTCAACTTACCATGTTTCCTTAATATCTGATGATATATTGTAGTAATTTTTGGATTTAATACAGTAAATATATTACATATTACACCTTTAATTTTCCATAACCACCATCTTTCCATAACCTTAACCACACTTTAGGGTGAGATGCACAAATATTAATAACATGATTTTGTGAAGTGTTCACATTGGATGTTATAAAACGTCATTGAATGTAATCTTTTTTTTTTTTTGCAGAAGCACCCAATTCAACGTTCTATGGTTGAGTTGTTAAAAAAACCTATGATCATATTTTCAGACCATGTTTTCATAATAAAGTATTTTCAATATGCCTGTAAAACACATAAAATGTTGGCAAAACAACTCTAAACAATAGTGGAAATGATCTGCTGAAGAACAGAGAGCTGTGACACAGAAAGTCAATTTGTTGACATGGGTAGGTATGCCAAAGATTAGGTTTGTTAGGACCCAAGAGACAACATGGGTACTTGCTGCAAAAATAGGGCCCTGACACCTGAGTTATGTTGAACATGTTTTAACCCCATAAGAACACAGCGGTTCAAGAGAGAGGGAATGTGTTGGGTTCAAAGTACTGTAGCAGTTTAAAGCAGATAATGATAAGAGTAAAACAGCAACCTGCTTCTCCAGACAGGTAGGCTAGATCACCCAAAGCTGTGATTTACTTCAACGCATTCTCATGAACGGGTTCGTACGGAAATGTATGCACACCAATTTTTATGATATCCTACGAAATTAGGTGACCGCCGGCTGGTCACGTGAAGCCAGCTACAGAGCTCCGTCAGCTGTCGCTCGTATCAGCGGCCGTTGCTAGTTGAGTTTAGCCGACAAAAGGTAGATGGGAGCTGGCTACGCGGCACCGTGAGATGACGGTCCTTTCAGGGGCCGTGGCAGATAAGTTTAGCCGACAAAAAAATTAACGTTGTGCGGTGAAGACGGTTAAGTTTAGGCACCAAAACGACTAGTTAAGTTTAGGATAAAGATCGTGGTTTGGATTAAGACACTACCAAGTAACAAAACACGCGTGACCTCCTCCCTACGCGGTCCACAGTGTTTTTATACAGCAGGAGTCAATGTGTTTGCATACAGCAAAAAATATGTTCAATACATAGGAATTACAGCGCATTACTTTTCGTAGCTATATGTACGAATGGTTCATGAGAACAGCCGGTTTACTTGACTTAGTCAACCAGTCCCTGCTACTAAAAGAAATAAAAGAAATATATAACAAAGGCAGGGTCCTGCTATGCAGAAACCTCAGGAGCTAAAATGAACTACTGTAATTTGTTTTAAATGAATCCTGAAGCTCTATACAGAGCGGTCAATTATTTAGTGTGACCTGTGATGCAGCCAGATGGGCAATCAACCGCCTCACTGCTGGACTAGCAGGTGGTGAAGTCAGGGTACTGTTAAAGTGCTCTGCATCTGTCTGCCTGCATTTTATCAATGGTGTGTGTGTGTGTGTGTGTGTGTGTGTGTGTGTGTGTGTGTGTGTGTGTGTGTGTGTGTGTGTGTCAAGTGCATTATTGAGTGTCTGGGTGTAAACATGGCTGAGAAATCAAAGGCACCTCTAAACCACAACCACATAGAATTTGGTTCTGCTCTCTCAAGCCAATTTCAGTCAGTACCTTTTAATATCTCACACTGGTTATATGCTGACACACTGGCAAGGCAAGGCAAGGCAACTTTATTTCTATAGCACAATTCAGCAGCAATGCGATTCAAAGTGCTTTACATAAGACATAAAAACAGTTAAAAATATCATACAAATTGGTAACAGATGAAGAAACAGTTATATAAAAACAATAGATGAATAAAAAAATAAAATTTAAATACAAAAATGAATTAAGAAAAGGCGGTGTTAAAAAGAAAGGTCTTCAGCCTTGATTTAAAAGAGCTGAGATTAGGAGCCAACCTACAGTTTTGCGGTAGTTTGTTCCAGATGTAGGGACCATAGAAGCTGAACGCAGCTTCCCCCTTTTTTGTTCCAACTCTGGGTATGGCGAGCAGACCCGTCCCCTGATGATCTCAAGGATCTCAACGGCTCATAGTGTAGTAGCAGGTTTGAAAGGTAAATTGGTCCTAAACCGTTTAGTGACTTATAAACTAACATGAGTATTTTGAAATCTATTCTTTGATGCACAGGAAGCCAGTGTAAGGACTTCAGAACTGGAGTGATGTGATCTATTTTTTTGGTGTTGGTAAGGACTCGTGCAGCAGCGTTCTGAATCAGCTGCAGCTGTTTAATAGACTTTTTATGAATACCTGTAAAAATGCCGTTGCAGTAGTCAAGTCTACTGAAAATGAAAGCATGGACAAGTTTTTCTAAATCCTGTTGGCACATAAGTCCTTTTACCCTTGCTATATTTTTAAGATGATAATAGGCAGATTTTGTTACTGACCTAATGTGGCTGTTAAAATTCAAATGCAGCGCTGAGATCTAATAAAACTAAGACTGTAGTTCTGCCACTATCTGTGCTTAGGTGGATATCATTAAAGATTTTCAGAAGAGCTGTCTCAGTGCTATGATGTGGCCGAAAACCCGACTGTAAGGGATCCAAAATATTCTTTTGGGACAATAAAAGGTTTATTTGTTGAAAAACAGCTTTTTCAATAATTTTACTTAAGAATGGGAGGTTTGATATAGGCCTATAGTTGTCCATTAGTGATGTATCCAGGTTATTCTTTTTAAGAGTGGCTTGATTACTGCAGTTTTTAACGCCTGTGGGAAGATGCCTGTTTGAAGAGACATGTTTACAATTTGTAAAAGATCTGAGACCAAACAATTCGAAACATTTTTAAAAAAAGCCAGTTGGTAAAATATCAAGGCAACAGGAAGAGGTTTTCAGATTTTGTATAAACTCCGCCAGTTGACCTTGGTGAATCGTTTGAAATTGTGCCATATGAGGACTTGTTTTGCTTAAGCATGGAGACAGCACATATCCTGTAACTGATATGGATGCACTGACTGTAAGTCTAATTTTTTGAATTTTTTTTACTAAAGAAGATTGCAAAGTTATTGCAAGCTTCAGTGGACAAAAAGTCAGATGCTACTGGTACTGGAGGGTTTGATAACCTATCCACAGTAGCAAATAGAGCACGTGAATTATTAGAGTTTTTTGAAATAATTTCAGAGAAGAACGTCCGCCTTGCATTTCTCAGTACCACATTAAAAAATACAAAGTCTTTCTTTATAGATTTCATAATGGACCTGTAGGTTTGTTTTTCGCCACCTGCGCTCAGCTTTTCGACACTCTTTTTTTCTAATCTTACAGGTGCGACATTTCTCCATGGAGATTTTTTTTTCTTGCTAGAGATGATTTTGACCTTAACGGGAGCAATGGTGTCAATAATAGTTGATATTCTACAGTTGAAATTATCTAGAAGTTCGGTTGCTGAGGCTCCAGAGGGGGGCAGTTGTGGACGAGAAAAGCTGAATGAATTTTTTCACTGATGCTTTCAGTGATGTATCGTTTTTTGATTACCTCTGTATGAACAGTTTTTTTCACAGTTATAGAGCTATTAAAAAAACACACAGGAATGATCAGAAAGAGCAATATCATTCACCACAACTTTGGAAATGTTCAAGCCTTTAGAAATAATTAAGTCCAAGATGTGACCTTTGTTGTGTGTGGCTGTAGTCACATGTTGAGTGAGTCCATAATTGTCAAAGATACAATACAATTCCTTTGTACCTCTATCCTCAGGGTTGTCGACATGAATGTTGAAATCACCCGTAGCAATTATACAGTCAAAGTCAACACAGATCATAGACAGTAGTTCAGCAAAATCATCAAAAAAAGGCTGCACAGTACTTAGGTGGTCTGTAGATATTTATAAATATAGCTCTATTAGTGGACCTTAGCTGAAGAGCCACATACTCAAAGGAAGCGAAAATTTCCGACGGATAATTGCGTACATATGAATGAGTTTTTTAAACAAAATAGCGACCCCCGCCTCCTCTCTTATGAACTCTACTCTCATTCATAAAACTGAAACCAGGGGGAGCTGACTCGATGAGGACAGCAGCGCTGTTATTCTGATCCAACCAGGTTTCAGTTAAAAACATAAAATCAAGATTATGTTGAATAATAAAATCATTGATAAAAAAATGATTTTCCTGCTAAGGATCTGACATTTAATAAAGCTAGTGTTAGTGTGTTGAGGCAAATATCTGCCTCGTTTCTTATGGCAGGCTGTAGATGACGGGGAATGAGCGCTAAATTTACTATATTAGCAGTTGAATGTGTTTTATTGTATTGCTGCTTCACCACTTTGTGTGGTCTGTTGTTAATAATAACTGGGATGATATAGCTGTTTTGTGGACTAGGAGACGTTGTTTTAGAGGAGGAGGAGGTTATGGAAGAGTGCATCTGGGAATTGTGTTTGAGCGTGTTTTTTTCGGGAGGTAAACCGTCAGTCATTCCACTGCGTTTGCAGGACATGCTGCATATTTATACATAGCATCTGGTTGCCCCGTGCGTTCGGATGAATTCCATCCCTGCTGAACAGAGCGCCACGTTTCCCAAAAAAAGATGGAAATTGTCAATGAACCCTATGTGGTGAAGATTGCAGGCAGTCTGAAGCCAGGTGTTGAGGCCAAGAAGTCTGCTAAAAAGGTCTTTTCCACGACCTAGAGAGGGAAGTGGGCCCGAAATAAAAACCGATTTCCCAGTACTCTTTAAAACGTCAATCAGAGTGTTAAAATCTTTCTTTGTGCGTTCATTTTCACGGTAGGACATGTCATTATGTCCACAGTGGACCACGATGCGCTTGATTGTTGTTGAAAGTGAGGGTATCAGGTCCACAATTTTAACATGGATATCTGCAACCTTAGCTCCTGGAAAACAGTGTGTGGTCGCATTAAAAAATCGCATGCGTCGGCAGAATGAATCACCGACAATTATTGTGTTTGGAGGGAAAAGTGGTCGGGGAGTGGAGGATTGTGAATGGCCGGTGATAGGAAGAGAGCAGTCAGTAACAATTTCCGATGTACTAGGAAAGGAAGAATGCTTACTCTGTTGGAGTACGTTGGTGTTTGAGCGGCCCAGACAGTGGCGGCCACCAGATCGTCTGAACACCGCATCTCTTAGTAGCTTCCGACGAGAGGCAGCAGTCTTCTCCCGTGACGACAGCTGACCAGCCGGCTCTGGAGACGTTGAATCGCGGGGAACCGCAACAGCCACCGGGAGGGCCGATCCGCGACCACGGGGAACTGCAGCATCCGAGACCGAGAGGGTCGTACAGACCGCGACAGCCACTCCACCAGCTGCCGACCGCACGGAGGCTCCAGCAGCACCGGTCCTCGGGCATGATCCCGATCCCACCAGCCGCCAGCTCTGACAAAACGCCGAAGCGATTCGAAAGGCTGACGGTGGGAGGCGATGCAGAAGGCGATGGAGCCCTATTTGAGGCCCTCTTACGGCCGCAAACCACCTCAGTCCAAGACGCCTTGAAGTTGGGCGTAGAACAGGATGATGGGCGCTGGTGGTAGGCAGATGGATCCCAGTGTTCCGTGTCCTGGAGGGCCGCCGTAAGAGACGAAATCTGGAGCGACTGGTCGTGAGCCACGTTCAGGCAGGTTGTTAGTAAAGCATTCTTGTGTTTTTGGTCCTCTAAAAGCATCCGAATCTCTTCCTTGAGATCTGCAATTTCTTTCTGAGTGTCTCTGAACAAAGATGAAATCCTGCGAGGGAGTGGGGACTCGCTTAGAGTGGAAGTAGCCATAGAGCTATCGAGTTAGCGTTAACACTTTTGCCACGTAGCCAGCCACGTAGGGCAGCAGATCAGCAGTTTAGAGTCCCACTTGATTCTTTTCATGTTCTTCAAAACTCTTTCTTTGAATATAATTAAAACCTGGGCCACATGGTGGGCGCTGGTGGTAGGCAGGGCTGAACCTTTACTATTTTCTATTAATGTGTATTCTATTGCTCTAATTTGGACAAGACAGAGGCTTAGCAATAGACTGGGTAAACCCAGCCCGATTTGCCGGCGATTTGATTTCGCCTTGAAGCTCAGGCTTTTTTCTATCCTGCTTCAGTCACAAATCTGCGGGGACCAATCACAAACTGGCTTGTCCACCTGGCGCGCTATTGGCGGGTTTAACACGATGATGTCAATCCAATTCCTTTTTAACCTCTCGACGATGCTCAATGGCTTCTTTAGTTTAGCAAACAAATCGCTCAAGTGGGTGTAAATACCACTCACTTTCATGTTATTTTTTTTTTTTTTTGCACAACCTGCAAAAATCGCTCGATGCCATTGCTGCTTCTGCAAACTGCTGATCAATACTACAAACCAACACGTTTGTTGACACGTATCCTGCCTGGAGTTTTCGCATTGCTCTGCAAAGTACGTCCCCCTGATCGTTGCTCTGATTGGTTGAAGGACTATCCAATCGCGTACAGAATCATTTGAAGTATGCCCATCGATCACGCCTCTTGTGCAGTTGAAAATACAGAGCAGACTCCCCAGACTGATGTTCAGTCTTAAAAGATTGAGCTTGGTCTGGTGATAGCCAGACTAGCTTAGCAATGCTTAACCATGACATTGTCTACATTAAAATAGCTGTGAACTTGTTTCTGGGTTATGTCCATGTTTTCATCCTAAACTTTGACTTAAACACTTTGGTCAGCTAGAAATGTCTTGTTCAACATTCTACCGACCAAGTTAGCTAGCTAGCGCTAGCGTTGGCTGTTAACTTAAGAGAAAGTCTGGCGATTTTCAACCAGCTCTGTGTACTGCCGTGCATGCTGAGGAACGGCACCAGTAGCCGGACATTCGCATTTATCCGCCAGTTAGTCTATATCCACGACCTTCCATTTCTGGGATTGCGCCGTTGCCGCCGGAAACTCCGCCGCATGTCCTTCTATTCGTCCGTATGTCCGTCACCTTGTGCTTCCTTTGTGTTGGCATTTTAAACTCTGGTCGAGGACTATGGTGAACTGCTCCTCAGACCTCTGCAGGGTAAATCCAGACTAGGCCTGCACGATACTGGAAATACTGACATTGCAATATTTTATAATATATATTGCGATATGAAAAAAGATCAAATTTTTACAAGATGACATAAATAGCTCTATTTGGAAATAATAAATCATTCTTGACTACTGAGGAGATTTTGTAGGAGAGTGTATCTACATAGAGAATAAAAATGAAAAAGAAACTATTCCAATGTGAACCAGTCTTTGTTGAACTTTAATGCTTTACAAACACCAAAGCAAGAGAGCGCTGTGACTACTCTTCTGAAGTGATTTTGGCGAGGGACATTAGGTAGTTAAATACACTTGTTGACTGCCATGACATCATTGTATTCGTATAATATCAATCCAGGCTAAAGTGAATGATAATAATGCATGCATGTTGCTTCCTCTAATTTCCAGGTTGTGGTTGACTAGCGGGGCCTGCTTGGTTGTTTGATAAATTGATCAACATTGATTGTGATTGGTGCTTCTGGGTTCAGAGCCTGCGTGTCACACACTAGCAACAAACTGTGTATCCAAGAGCACTTCAGTCAGTGTAAATGACGTTATATCAGACACAGACTGCTGTTGTAGATTAGGGTTACTGTTTCCAGCTTCGCGGCTCCGAACCCTAACGTTAGTTGGGACAGACGCCTCGTTTCTTTAGGCTAACTATATTAGCGTTAGCCTGGCCGGTAGCAGCTATCTGCGGTGAAAAATGGCTGGGAGACGTCGTGATAACGTTGCATTAATCAGGTGATTTAGTTTGTCTTTGCAGCTTCACTACTCATTACCCACTTACGGGACTTTACTACACACTGGAGAGCCCGTAACAAACCCTGTCGTTACTTCACACACACACGCTGCCCACATGGCTACGTGTCTTAAAGGGGAAGGCTCGGCTGGTAACAATCATGTAAAAGGACAACGGTGAAAGTTTACTTTTCTATCAAGCAGCAAAAAAGTTAGCGTTAACATCGCACATCCTGCGATGTGACTATCGCGCATGCGCACATCACGATGCAGCTCAAATTCAGACAGCAAGCTAGACTATCTGTCCAATCAGAATTTTTTTTTAGCACGACTAAAACTACTTTTGAACGTACACGTTTCTATTCTATTCTATTCTATCTACACGAGGCTATTTTGCAGCGGCACCGGGGCTCCTTGCAGCGCTTAGCGACGCCCATGACGACAAGAAATGCCAATAAACCAGGGCCCGTTTCTTTCCCATCCCGGAATTCTGTGTGGACTAGCCAGACCTTCCTCTGCAGGAAGGAAGGTTCCGGCAATGTAAAATTCAGCCAACTGCTGGCTTCCAAACGGCAGTCCAAAAACCACTGGGTGACTTCACCGATGCTACATCCATTATTTTTTTTACAGACTATGATCATAGCAGCATGATGCAACAATCTGAGTATTTACAATTTGGTAACAGTAGGGGCAAACAGGGGGGCGGTGATCGCGTTTAACTTTACATAACAATCAAGATAACATTACGTGTATTTGTATGATATAGGCCTAATACTTTCCCCTTGGTAATGTAGCATATGAATTTCCATGAACACAATTCTAAAATGCATGAGACATATAGGCTTCTGCTATCGGTTGATAACTCAAACTTGCCGAGAACCTAGACACCCGTTTGAATAGAATAGACTCATGCAGTACCCTTGGTTACGGTCCTTACAGTCTTGTTCAGTAGCCTGGTGCACGGTCTCCTCGTGACAGCCTAGCCTAGCTACCACGTAGCAACATTCACTTTTCTAACATTTAACTTAACATAACTACCAAGATAACATGAAGTGTATTTGTATGTGATGTACTGTACTTCCCCATCGATAATGTGTGAATTGCCGTGAACACAATCCTCTAAGATGCACCAGAAACAAGGCTTGGTTAATAACTCAAACTTGCCGAGAACCAAGACACCGCTTGATTACATTAGACTCGAGCGGACGGCCGGTTGCACGGTTACATTAGACTCGAGCGGCCGGCTGGTTGCACAGTTACATTAGACTCGAGCGGCCGGCCGGTTGCACGGTTACATTAGACTCGAGCGGCCGGCCGGTTGCACGGTTACATTAGACTCGAGCGGCCGGCTGGTTGCACGGTTACATTAGACTCGAGCGGCCGGCCGGTGGCACGGTTACATTAGACTCGAGCGGCCGGCCGGTTGCACGGTTACATTAGACTCGATTGGCCAGCCGGTTGCACGGTTACATTAGACTCGAGCGGGCCGGCCGGTTGCACGGTTATATTCGGTCTCGTTCGGCATAGGGTCTAGGTAGCTCATTCCCTGATTGATTCTACCACCACCACTCCAGTCCAGTGGAGGCGCTAATGGGCTATTACTACACAGTAGCAGAAGAATACCAGGTACACAACGGCCAACCATTGACATATATACTGTATATATATATATAATGCCAACGGCACAAATGAAGTAAAAGAAAAAAACAGGAGTGAGTCGGTTCATTGACGTAACGCACTCGATTCTCCCGGCTCAGTGACACGAGTCCGGTTAATTAACCGGCTCTTCGGTTAGTTCGTCAACACTAATTGTAATATGATCCACTTTGGCATAATATCCACATTACTGATGATTATTTATCACAAATCTCATTGAGTAAATATTTTGTGAAAGCACCAATTGACAACCCCACAATATCGTTATCGAGGTATTTTTGTCAAAAATATTGTGATATTTGATTTTCTCTATATCGTCCAGCCATACTTTAGAGCGTACCACCTCCACTGACATTTCCCTAACAGCCACCTCTTTCTGGCTCCTGTTAACCATACTTTTGGGAGTGATTCTGAGCAAATGCCTACCTCAATGTGGGACTAATCGCAACAGACCACACTCTGTCATACATGGGGATGGTGTCTCTGGGGCAGCCGGAAGTCAAAGTCCAAATCTAGAGACACAAAAGTCCCCAGTGAGTACATTTAATAATGTATGCATAAACAGACATACTATGCTATCCATCTATCCTTCCATCATCTGTAACCGCTTATCCTTAGACAGGGGTGGGGGGGGAGACAGGTTGCCAATGTTGGCATACTATGTTAAGCATATGATATATACTGCTGAATTATCCATGAAGCTTTTGACAAATTAAAATCTGAAGTGAAACGTTAATAATTTTCTTGTTCTGCAAAGGTTAATGCCCTTCAGTCTAGGGATCGACCGATGCTGTTTTTCAAGGCCGATACCAATACCGATTAATATTAGTTAATAAAACCGATAACCGATATTTGGATACAATGTGCAAAATTTAAATCTTTGAATCAAAATTAAGATTTTGGAATGTTACAAACTCTAACACAAAACTCTGTGTAAATGCTTTAAGCAACAATTTAAAATAGAAACTTGGAACATAATCCCCAGCAACAGAGAGTCAGTGTTGTGGGGGGGGCATTAAGTCAGACTCAGTGGTGAGTGAAACCAGAGCAGAGGGACAGACACAGAGCTGTAGCCGAGCCAAAGTAGAACACTTTTTAATTAAATAACTTTATCGGTTATCAGGCAAATAAAACGCTGATACAGATAATCTGCAAACTGCCCAAAAACTGCCTGATAATCGGCCAGGGCCGATAATCGCTCTATCCCTACTTCAGTCTCCCTCTTTGTGAAAAAAATGTGGATTGTACACATCACGGCACTGTGCATCACAATAATCAATCTGAATTGTAAAGGGTGTTCTGACCCGGGCAGTTCGGTCTCTGGATCCACTGATGACGAGTCCATCTTTAGAGTCCAGGCAGTTGACTTCCTGGTTGTGACCTGATAACTCCATCAACATGTCCCCCTGCCTGCTGTGAACCAGGATCCTGCCATCACTGACGCAGACAAAGAGGAGTTAATTTCAGTTGGGCAGCAACTAACGATTATTTTCACTGTCGATTAATTTGTAGATTACAGTTTGGGCTATAAAATGTCAGAAAACTGTGAAAAATGTCTATCAGTGTTTCCCAAAGCCCAAGACGACTTCCTCAAATTTCACATTTAAAGGAGAAATCCGGCGCAAAATGAACCTAGGGGTTAATAACACATGGGTACCGAGTCGACCATTCTCTGGGATATGTTTTCATGCTAATCCAATGTGACCAGTTTTAGTACAAACCGCTAATTAGCTTGTAACGCTAGTCGTTGGGGCACTGGTAAAGTAAAAAGAAATCTCTATTTCTACACCACTACCAAAGCTCAAACTATCACCTCACTTCCACGGTAGCATAATGAGGGTCCCTATATCTAAACTGAAGCATTGAGAACTTTGTAAGTGTACAGACAGTTTATCAAAAAGATAGTTTATAAAGACAGTACCGTTCACGTATACAGGCGGGCGCCATCTTGGGAAAGCAGTCACGATCAGTTGAACGCCGTGCAACCAGTAACCAGTAACATAGCACAAGCACAGCGTTTGTCGTTCAAATGATCGTGTTTTCCAAAGATGGCGCCCGCCTGTATACGTGAACGGTACAGTCTTTCTTTTCATTTCATTCATTCGTTCATTCATTTTGCGCCGGATTTGCCCTTTAAGAAGCTGGAATCAAACGGATTAATCGATTATCAAAATAGTTGCCGATCAATTTAATAGTTGACAACTAATTGGTTAATCGATTCATCTTTGCAGCGCAACAATTTACCCTGATCTTCTGTTTACGCCAAACTAATTGTTGTTGCTGCACATACTTGTCATGTGCCACATGATTTCCCCAATAAACAGATACCGGTGTACAAAAACAGCAAGTGTAAAATCTTTATTTCAATCTCTATAGAAGAAGGGTCTTCAACGTTTTTTAAACCAAGGACCCCTTAACTTAAAGCAAGATGGAGCAGGGACCCCCTACTACATATATTGTATAAAATGAAGTTGCATAATAAACTGGGCCTACAATTACGAGTAGGGCAGCCTAAAGCCTTTTTACATAACTTGTTTTGCATAGAATACTAAGCTTTGAAAAAAGCCTTATAATTGTTTGCATGATTTTATAAATTACATTTTAAATTTTAAAACATACATGTGGCACAGTGAATCCTTAGGATGAACTGTATCTGTGGATGGCAGTGACTAAGTAAGCCTATCTTCAGTGCAGATTGATATTTGCTAATAATATGTTGGATTCATGTTAAGACTTTTTAATTTTTGAAAAGACTTTCAAAAATTGACAATAATTTGGAGGGGCCCCCTGCAGTGACTCTGAGGTCCCCTAAGGGTCCCGGACCCCCTGTTGAAGATCCCTGCTATAGAAGATGCTAATTGTTACTTTATTACCTCTGAAGGGAACATAATGGCTATTCCACGTTGCCTATGTCAAATAAAGTCACCGTTAAAAATATGAGGTACCTTCCACCACTGACCAGGTGAGAGTCCGTCACAACAAAGCGACAGACATCACCCTTGTGGCCCGAGTAGATTTCAAATGGGTTACGCTGGAGCTTCCCGGAGTCGTGGCGCAGATGGTGCGCTCCAATATCACCAGCCTGAGACAGAAACAGTGTGTCCCCATCCAGCTGCAACCATGGCAACAGTCTGAAGACAAGATAGAGACAGAGCACATTAAAGTCCCACCCCCATCGGAGGGGAAAACAAAGCTCCGCTCTCCATTGGCTTGTATTGCGTAAAGGTGCCTCCTAGACAATTCCGTAAGCTAGCAAACAACAACAAAAATGCCTAAAAGCTGCTGTGTGGTGGGATGCACTACTAACAGGGTAAAGAACCCAAAACAAAGTTTTTTATAAGCTTTCGAACCGAAAAACTGAGCTTTTATGAAGACAAAAGTGAATACGGATGTGAGGAAATGAGCAGGAAGAATGGAAAGACCGTGGGATACTGACACTAAGCTAACGATATGCCCAATGTTAGTGCGCAGCAAGCATTTAGCTGCCAGAACGCATATCCAAATGACAGTTTTAGGCTAACTTTATATCTGTAAGTTCAGCTAAAACATTTTGACAGTATGCAACTTGTGTTATAGTGGAATGTGGATAAATCAGAAAAGCTATAGTATTATGTCTGGATAAGTGCCTTGGCTTGCTAACTCATAGCTAACATTAGCGTACTAACCAAGGGGGTAAGCTTCGCTTCACAACTCAAACCTCCTATGGTGCAATTTTGATGCTACAAAAAGATCAACCGACGTTAGCATCCCATTGACTCCCATTCATTTTGCACGACAATGTGTAAAAGGCTCCATTACCTTGTATCTCACGTTATGGCTCCGTAGCAGACGTCTTTATAAAAATAGGCTAACGATTGTGTCGTAACCACGGGACTTACTGTCGCATAGTAGAGGAATTACCGTATAGTACAGGAGAAGCTCGCAGGCAGTTTGGACTCACATTAGCTGTTTAAGTTTAATTACTAATGTTAACTAGCATGTTAGTTAGCAATGATAAGCCTGTGCCTATGTTATCTCCTTACATATACCTACGCTCTCTGTCTCTGCAAGATTGGGAATGATTGAGATTTCTCTTGGCACAGCTACCAGAAGACTTCCAACTTTCAGACAGGTTGCTCACGTCACATCTACGTCTTCAAGCTCAGTTGGAGGCTGCTCAGTAACACTCAGCCATCACCGGAAAAGAGACTTCTAATATCCTTCACTGGTGTCCGTCCAGAGACACGGGATCTGTTGGGCCATTCTATATATACTGTCTATGGTACTAACAGCTAACTTGTTCTCACTGGTAGACATAGGTTGCTAAAATAATCCTTTGAAATGCTTAAAGCTATAGTGCGTAGTTTCTGTTGCCCCCATGAGGAATTCTAAGTAATGACAACAAAACTGTCAGCTGTCCACATGATACAATACTCACACTTAGATTTTAGATAAATAATCATCAGTAATATGGACATAATGTCTAAATGGGGAAAAGGCAAATAACAGAACAGCTAGAACAGTCTGATAAGTTCAGAAAAGTACATCACTTTACTGTAATGCAGCCTTTAAAACCAGGAAAAGACAACACTCATGTCATATCACGATATTACGATATCCAAAATCTAACACGACATTTAGTCTCATATCACAATATCGATATATTGCCCAGCCCTAATTAGCACTGCTTGAAATGCACTATCTTCAGTATAGTATAGTATAGTATAGCATAGTATAGAGGATCTTTGGATATACTGTATGTAAGTGATGTTAGTGAAACATGAGAGTAAAGCTAACATAAATGAAAAGTCACCATGATAGAATCCAGTAAAAGATAATAAATACATTATGTTTGTCAAAGGAATAGTGTAACATTTTAGGACACAGTTACATCAAAAGATAGATATCCATCTCATATTTGTGTGTTAAGTATATAGGTATATTTGTAATACTCACTTTGTTTTCCATTTGAGAGGAATTGCCCTTTTGCAGACCCCATCATACCAGTTTTGAGCTGCCTTTACTCTTTCCTTCAGTGGGATGGAAGGATATCTGCAATGACAGAGACAGTTTAACATTTCTATGCTTTCACCACTGTGGATCCCATCTGTTTAAAGGTCCATGGCATGAAAATGTCACTTTATGAGGTTTTTTAACATTAATATGCGTTCCCCCAGCCTGCCTATGGTCCCCCAGTGGCTAGAAATGGTGATAGGTGTAAACCGAGCCCTGGGTATCCTGCTCTGCCTTTGAGAAAATTAAAGCTCAGATGGACCAATCAGGAATCTTCTCCTTATGAGGTCATAAGGAGAAGCCCGCCCAGAGAATTTGGCCCACCCATGAGAGAGAGAGAGACATCATGGCTTTCAAACAAGCAAAGTGGCAGTTGGTCAAGGCCACACCCCCACCCTCCACCTTGCCCGCCCCCTCCTCAATAGCTACAGACACAGAAATGGCACATCCTAAGGAAAGCTCATTGTGGGACTGGCTCTAGGGGCTGTAATTCTGCACCAAGGCTGAATTTCGGGAAAGAGACTTCAGATACAGTATTAGGGCACCACTAAGGTCTATATAAAAGAGACTTCAGATACAGTATTAGGGGAGCACACTGACGTCTATATAAAAGAGACTTCAGATACAGTATTAGGGGACCACTGACGTCTATATAAATGCATGGGCCTTCAATAGTAGAGGACATACTAGAACACTGCTTTTAAATTATGAATTCATTCAAGTTTTATAAGTAAGTATTACATGAATAATTACACACTCATGGCCCTTTTTTTTAGAGAATTATGATCTGAATCACAGCTTATGAAATCTGGTCTATATGAAGTAAGGTAAAGTAAAATGAGGTACAGATACTGTGCACTGTGTGTACAACATATTCAGACTGCCTGCAGCCAAAATTCAGGGAGGCTTTAGCACACTCTGCAGTGTCAAAGCCTTGCTTCTTTGCGGGTAGCTGCGCCCTGCCTACACAGGAAGGTAAATGGTAAACTGCGCACAACATAAACATCAGCTTCGTCATCAGTGTGCGACTGGTTTCCTTACATGTCCGTCCCATTCCGAGTGATTCCGGTGTTTAAAAACTCTTTGGCAATCTTCCTCCACACGGCGTCCCGGTTTACAAAGTGGTAAATAGTTTTACAAACTTGAGAGAGGCGACTGAGGGAGGTGTAGTCCAAATAAGACAAGATATGATAGAGGACGTCTTCTGGCAGCTGGGACAACAGCATGATGCTGACAGCACTGCTGTCCCCTGTCCTCGCAGTCTATGTCCGCCGGCTCTCGGCTGTGTGTCGGCCCCCCCACGACACGGTGCTGCTCTGTAAAAACGGCTGCTGAACACGGTCAACTAACGGTCTCATCTTCAGAGAGCAGCAGGACGGAGGAAACCTCTCATAACACATCCGTGGAGGAAACAGGAAGCCATTCCAGCAGCGAACTGACAGCTGATGACGACTATCCCACGTCACTGGACGCGATGACGCTTGGTGCTGGGTTCTCTCATAGACGTTAGGCTCGTTCGAGATGAACTGCGCCTCGCCTGTAAAGTAGACGAGAGCAGGCGGCAGCAGCAGGGGGCGAAGACAAAAGTCCGCTCTCAAGTCGGACAGTTTTCCAGCTGATTCCCAGCAGCCTTCAGGCTCAACAGGAAGTGACACAAACACTGTGGTCCGTTCGGGTCCGATTCCGATTTAATAAAATGTTATCAGACCCATATATCAGCTCCTACACAGTCTCCAGTTGATTTTTATTATGACAGAGTAGCTGTCGAAATTCTCTACATGCGATCTGTTGCTGATTTTAATTACCAACAGACTGTAGATGATCCGTAATCTGAACAGATTTAGTCTCTCTGACTTCTAAACATAATTATCAGTCACACAACATTTGTTCTGTACAGAATAAGCTTTTAAATCAGACAAATAGCAGTTAAAATCCCTCCGATTCAAAATCAATAAAAAGTTTATATAAAATGTCATCATGTTGAGTTGATTCTGAACCAATCAGCTGTTCGATCAGCTGAGAGGCCGGCGTTTCCCAGCATGCCCTGGGTCCACCTGCGTCCGCCTGGCTCTTGCAGTTGGTGAAAAGCAACTGCGCTCAAGGGCGTAAATCCCAGGGGGGTCTAAGGGTTGCCCCCCCCCTAGAAATATCATTACAACAATGCTTAGTATTGTAAATAACATAATGATGTACACTTAAATATCTGTGTAAGCAGTAAAACAATACAAACCCCAAAAAGTGCTTTTTAAGTTTAGAAACATTTTGAGTCCCCCCTCCCTTGCCTCAGAGTGGTTTGGTCCACTGCATGCTTTAGGATCTGCGCTACACTCACGGTGACAGTCCCATCGGTAGTGACAGGAATGTAGTAAGTAGACGGTTCAGAGCTGTCTTATTCACATTAAACATCAGATTAAGTTTTTCTTTTCTCATATAGAAATGATTAAAAAGTTCGCTATGTTAGTGTAATATAGTGTAACGTTACCTAGCTTGTTGGATAGAAATGCACCCACTACAACTAACGTTACCACGGCGATAAGCCTTACGTTATGTGTGTGAACTTATATTAGGGTTAATTTTGGAGATCTAGGCCTTCAGTTTTTTTTTTTTTTCAATATGAAATTAAGTGGCTGATCAGTTAAGTATATATCCTCTGTCCCAGACATAACCTAATATTTATGTGGAGGACGCAAGATCTTTTTTATTGAATCACGAGAAACACTGAAAAGAAGGATAATGGTAGGCTACAGTCTCCATGCTACACTAATGATAGTATTAAGGCTTTCCTCTGTGTACGCATGTCTTCTACGAGTATAATTGTGGCTGTATTATTTGTGTCCCCTTCAAAAATTGCTCTTCAGAAATTTTTTATTTTTTTTTATTGTCCCCCCCTACTTTTAGATCAGATTTACGCCCTTGACTGCGCTACCTGCGTCTCAGAACTGCGGCCGCCTTGGTCTCGTGAGATTATCGTTGCCCACGTGTGCATGACGTCAGAGCAAGTCGGGATCAAGTCGGACACAAATCTAACCGGCATGCATTGGGCGCCGATCGCCGGTGATCGATTCTGCACAGATCTGGCTCATCTCGAACGAGGCTAGTATAACAACAGTAGAACATATCGGCATCATACATCATACACAAAAATAACAATTTCCAACCAGGGAACATTACAACCAATACAATATATATATATATATATATATATATATATATATATATATATATATATATATATATATAAATATATATATATATATATATATATATATATATATATATACATAAAATATAATACAAAGTCAATATGAAATGGGATGAAGGCTATATAATCACATTTCCTTGAAAAACTCTTGCAGTAGATCAGCTATATAAATAGTTTTTAATAAGTTGACAATTCTATGTATTGTTTTTGTTATCGTAATCAAGAATAACATCTTTTGCTTCCAATTTAATTTCATGGTTCTTTTGAATATTTAAATAGTTTCAATGGGTTCTCTCAGTAGTGTCTTTGCCTGTGCGTCTCTGTTACTGATGTTAACTGGCATAGGGCGTGGCTTGTTCCCTTTAGATATTGTATCACAAACAAAGTTAGGGAATTACATTTGAAAATATTAGGGCTGCCACCTCTTAGTCGATTAGTCGACTAATCGGTCGTTTTGGTCTTAGTCGACTAAGATTTCTTTAGTCGATTAGTCATTTTTTATGCTTATTCATGCTTAATTATTCATTTCCAAGAAACTTCTGAGCACATTTATGGTAAACACAAGATTTAAAGTGGTGCTTTTGCAGGATTAATTGTGGAGAAACTCAGTTTTACAGATGGTTAATTAACTACATTTATATTGTGCTTTTCTAGTCTTAACCACCTCTCAAAGTGCACAGCTCTGTCAATTAAATCAACTAATCGATTAGTCGACAAAATTGTATAAGTGTTAGTCGACTTAGAATTTCTTTAGTCGAGGACAGCCCTAGAAAATATTACATAATATATATCATAAAAACCTATTTGTATCGAAATTCATGACTGTTGATAACTATTGTAGTTTTTGTAAAACAGAACAAGAGTCGTTAACCCATCTTTTTATGGTTGTTCATTTTGTATTGCATTCTGGAAAAGCTTTGACGATTATGTGGTATCTAAAACAAAACATACAATCACACTTGAAGGGAAACCTATTATTACCTATTTTGTATGTACAGATAGAAAGTTATGTAATATTGTAAATCTCTTTATTTTATTAGGTAAGTTCCATATCCATAAGGCACTGTGCTTCAGACTATTCCAGTCTCTTAAATCGGTATCCAATAAGAAAGCTATCTTAATATCTGATGTCAACTCAAATTTCTTTGATTAAGTGCTCCTGCCGTCTATATTATTAACGCAGTTTGAAAGTCTGTCACTTTTGTACCTTTTGTGTATATATATTTTTTTATTTCTCTCTGTTTAGATTATTACTTTCATACTTACTTTCATACTATAGTATTTGCACATATTTGTTTGTATAACTTTATTTGATTATGAACTGTGATGACTGAATATCTGTAAACTATATTTTCAAAAAATAAATAAAGTAAAAAAAAAGCCTTCTGTGCATCTCCTGATGGTACATCCAGACTTACGTATGGTGCTCTCTCTTTAGCTGTACATAATAGCTTGTCCAAAAAAATTTATTCAATGTTGTTTAACTTTATATGGAAAAAAGTCTTCACAACCCTTAAATAACACTTTTAAAATAAACTGGATTAGACAGTTTATTAATAACCCCGTATCATTATGGAACGTTATCTCTTACTATGTTTTTTTCTAAAGTTGGTGTCCTGGAGTTTTTATTGATGTGCAATTATCAACATTAGTAAAATCCCAATCAAATCGTCTAACTTCCACAAGCAAATGCTTTTGGCGTGGTCTCTCATATTTAAGCATAACTTCTCACCTCACAAAGGCTACATTTGGAATCACGAGAACATTCTCTACAAAAACATTTTTTTTAAACTGGTTTAACAATAACATTACACCTGTTAGTCAACTTTTTGATTTGAATGGTAAACTATACAAATACTCGGAATTCCTAAGACGGTATCAAATTCCAATAACTGTCAAGGAATATGCTATTATTTTTGATGCAATTCCCACTGGGATTATAATGTTGTTAAAGGGTAATACTCCCCCACAACCACTTACTCATCTATTCACATTAACTGATACTAATGTGGGAAGTTTGTGCTGCTCAGTAAAAAAAAACAGTATTAATAGGAAAATTAGAGCTTTATTCCAGACTGACATTGTTACTACTCCCATGATATTCCATACTGCAATGGTATAGTACAGAATATTCCTTGGAAGAAAGTGTGGTCTTTACCTTTCAAATACCTTCTTACTAATAAAGTGAGAGAAGTTTTTCATTACACACAGGTTATACACAGCAAAATCCTTCCTTAAAAGATACAAACAGGATATTGATTCTAACTGCTCGTTTTGTAATAGCACTGATGAAAACATGTCACATCTTTTTTGGAACTGTACCCATACAGTAAAATTCTGGTCTGATTCCTAAAATTCATTCACTCAGTATTAATCTGAGTTTAGAAATTACATTGATTCAATGAAGTACTAAAACATTCTAAAGCCATAAAAACTCTGGTTCTATATGAGTTGTGTGTGAGCTCAGAGGTTTATTAATAAGGGTTTTTATTTTATTTTATTTCTTTTGTCCTCTCTGCCTACCAGACTGTCCACCTAGGTCTATTGTGATTGTGGCTGTACCCCTGTATGTTATATTTCTGTTGTAATTGTATGTCATCTGTTCTGTGTACTTTGTGCTGTATTTGACTGTAAAAAGTTGTCTTCTTCTTCTTCTTCTTCTTCTTCTTCTTCTTCTTCTTCTTCTTCTTCTTCTTTAGTTGTATTGGCGGGCTACAAACCAATGTTCAAGGTGCATGCCGCCACCTACTGTCCCGGAGTGTGTACCATCATGACTTAAAGTGCTCATATTATGCTTTTTGGCTTTTTCCCTTTCCTTTATAGTGTTATATATCTTTTTTGTGCACGTTATAGGTTTACAAATTGAAAAAGCCCAAAGTCCCCCCCAAAGGGACTTACCATCTCCAACAGAAAACACTGTTCACCAACTGCTCCAAACAGCTCTATTGTAGTCCAGCCTTTACTTCAGAGACCAACGTGGTCACTTTGTAACACACGTTATAATGCTCGCCTAGCTGCTAGCATGGCACGCCCTCATACTCTGCTTCTGACTGGCTAGTAGTCCTTACCTAGGTACTGTCAGGGCACGCCCTCATGCTCTGCTTCTGACTGGCTAGTAGTCCTTACCTAGGTACTGTCAGGGCACGCCCTCATACTCTGCTTCTGACTGGCTAGTAGTCCTTACCTAGGTACTGTCAGGGCACGCCCTCATACTCTGCTTCTGACTGGCTATTAGTCCTTACCTAGCAGTGGCGGCTGCTGGTCATTCAAAGAGGGGAAGCTCATTTTTGGCCTGAATCATATAAATTGTCCATTTATTTATGTTAATATTATAATATGTATATATATATATATATATATATATATATATATATATATATATATATATATATAATAGTAATGCAATAATTTAATTATATAATAATAATAATAATAAATAATAATGTAATTATTATAAGAATTTATAATATCCATGGGAAGGTTTCATCAAGAGGAATGGCCAGCAGTACATTTCTGTCACAGCACAGCCAGCTAACTTTGTCATACCAGGAGAGCTGAACAGACCTGTTACTTTGCCCTGTCTTTTGCACTAAATCAATCTTAAGTGTTGATCTAACCCTGCTGTTTAATTCTAAGTTTCTCCTCGTAAGGAAGACTTTCAAATGGCTTCGCCAAAATCAGGTCGACAATATTAGCAGTGTCTGCCATCGGGTGCAGTTTGCTAGCTGGCTAGTTCACCCCTACAACACTAGCCTAGCTTACTGTATGAATGAATGAACAAACGATCTAACAAAACGATATTAAACTTGAAGGAGGAAATGTAGGAATTAGGTTAAACTGAAACAAGGAATGTGGTGTATAATTGTATGAAATGTATGATGAAAATTGGCTAGCAATTTCGCCAGGCAAATACCAAGAAACAGGTTGCAGCAGTTCGTCTTTCAACTAGACTTGTAAAATCCGCGATGGGACTGAGCTGAGCTCTGCTTGAAGTTGAACAGCTTCGGCGACTTTTATAGTACAAAATCGCTGTCAATCAAAAGGAGATACAGTCCTCCAATCATCACGCAGAAGCCCAGCGTCCAGGCCAGCCCACTGCTCCATTGACCCCCAGAGACGCTGAGCGTCCGTGGGCGGGACATAATCGCAGCGTTTATCCAATGACCGTCTAGTTTCGAAGCACTGAAAAAAACTGCTCAAAGCAGTCCCATTGAAGTCAACGGACGCTGGGCTTCAACGGGGAAATGCACTGAGACGCTACGGGAATGTATGAGAAGGAAATCGAGTCAGTTGATTCTGAACCAACTCGTCTTCGAGATGAACGTATTCTAACGCATTTTAGTCAATAAAATGTTAACACAATAGTACATATTTGACCATTTAAATTTTAGACATTTTAGGGGAAGCTGAGCTTCCCTTGCAGTCTTAAAGAAATCGCCACTGTTACCTAGGTACTGTCAGGACACGCCCTCATACTCTGCTCCTGACTGGCTAGTAGTCCTTACATAGGTACTGTCAGGGCACTCCCTCATACTCTGCTCCTGACTGGCTAGTAGTCCTTACCTAGGTACTGTCAGGGCAGTCCCTCATACTCTGCTCCTGACTGGCTAGTAGTCCTTACCTAGGTACTGTCAGGACACGCCTCCATACTCTGCTTCTGACTGGCTAGTAGTCGTTACCTAGGTACTGTCAGGGCACGCCCTCATGCTCTGCTTCTGACTGGCTAGTAGTCCTTAGGTACTGTCAGGGCACGCCCTCATGCTCTGCTTCTGACTGGCTAGTAGTCCTTATCTAGCTACTGAGCATGTGCGACTCCCAACAAAGATGGAACAGAAGTGCGATGTCTCACTCTGTAGCTAAAACAGAGAGATCAACACACAGGGTGAAAAGAGGAGCTGCAGCAATGTGCAGTACAACATAAATATGGTGTTTTCTGAAAATTAAACCACATAAACCTATTCTGATATAATCTCTAAGTACAATTATGATCCTGAAAATGAGCATAATATGAGCACTTTAAGCAGAACCCATTACCTGTACTTTACTTACATTTTCCCCTGTCTTTGGCGGTCATTTGATGCTCCACCATAGCCTATATCCTCATGTCCATCAGTCTTTCTCTTCCTCCAATGAACTTCCTACAACCTATCAGCATGTGTTCAACAGTTTCCTCGCAGTTACAAGTCTCACATTTAAACCGACGCTGTCTTTTTCATCATGTATAATATAGAAAGTAGCATTGTGTCTTGCAGGTCCTAATCTTAACCCAGAAAAATGCATCTTTTTTCATACATGTAGGCTACCTCTATTACTTCTCGCAGGCTTTTTAATTTTATGACAATCTCTACTAGGGCGGGGTATCACCAGTGATTTCCCAAATTGATTCAATTCCATTTCACAAGGTCCTGATTTGATTACATTTCCAATTTGCTTTGATATCAATGAGGTTTAAAATAATAACATTTTGCTGGGATATAAAAGCGATACTCAGAGAATGTATGCTGTAAATTGTACAAGCAAAAGCAACCCTCCAATATATATACAGTACAGGCCAAAAGTTTGGACAGACCTTCTCATTCAATGTGTTTCTTTATTTTCATGTCTATTTACATTGTAGATTCTCACTGAACGCATCAAAACTATGAATGAACACATATGGAATTATGTACTTAACAAAAAAGTGTGAAATAACTGAAAACATGTCTTATATTTTAGATTCTTCAAAGTAGCCCCCCTTTGCTTTTTTGGTAACTCTGCAAACCCTTGGTGTTCTCTCAGTGAGCTTCATGAGGTAGTCACCTGAAATGGTTTTACCTTCACAGGTGTGCTTTGTCAGGGTTCATTAGTGGAATTTCTTCCCTTATTAGTAAAAAAGCAAAGGGTGGCTACTTTGAAGAATCTAAAATATAAGGCATGTTTTCAGTTATTTCACACTTTTTTGTTAAGTACATAATTCCATATGTGTTCATTCATAGTTTTGATGCCTTTAGTGAGAATCTACAATGTAAATAGTCATGAAAATAAAAAGGAAACTCATTGAATGAGAAGGTGTGTCCAAACTTTTGGCCTGTACTGTATGTATATGTATATGTATATGTATGTATATATATATATATATATATATATATATATATATATATATATATATATATATATATATATATATATATTTTTTTTTTTTTTTTACAATGCACAAGGTTAATGTTTACATCACTACATTTATGGTGAAATGAAATAAAAGATTGATTTCAGATCACTCAAACAAAGATCGATTTTAATTGGAGAATTGATTACTTTAACCCAGACCTAAATCTCCACCCTCGTTACCCTTGTTATTCCAGATTAAGATGTCCTTATTTCATGATGAATTATTGATTTTGCTTCTGACCTTCCAAACCAATTTCTAAAATGTCCTTATCATTTCTGTTTTAATGCACTTTTAGACTTTTAACGGCAACCTCATTTCTCCCTATTCCAACACATGCTGGTATCCAACAGAAATGAACATCTGTTCCTAGTTGCTGTAGATTCAATGATATCATATTACTCTCAAACTGTTTGAGCTGGCTTTATATTATAAATTGCAGCTGCAGAATTTAAACATATCACTACTTTAAAGCTATAGTGCGTAGTTTCTGTCTCCCCCATGAGGAATTCTAAGTAATGACAACGACACTGTCGGCTCGTCCACTTGATAGAAGCCTTACGTGATCGTGATAAACACGGCTCTTACCCCATCATCAGAAGCATCCGCCTCAACGGCAAATTGCCATTTGGGATCTGGGAGGATCACGATGGAAGCTAAGGGAAAGCGATGCTTGAGAATCTGGAAAGCCTCCACAGGTTGGGGAGACGGTGACCACTGAAAAGAGGAGCCATAACAGATACAGGAATGTAAAGGGGCAGCAGCAAAACTATAGTTAGAAATTAAAAAGATGATGCTTGCAGTTAGTTGGGTATAGGTTGTAGTAAATGACACAGTCATGGGGTCTGTGTGGGGCAAAGGAGTAGCTCAAGACCTCTTTTCAATTTTCCAGATATCAGGGGGCACCCCAGATAGGTCTGGGAACTCAGGAAATGAGGTATCAAATGACACAGAAGACAGTGCAGATTTCAGACAGACAGAAATTACTCAAACCCCAGAATAATCCCAGTGGACAAGTCTTTGTGAGGGTTGTGTTTAACGAGCCATGTGTCATCAAGAATGACAGTATACTGTCTGGAGCTTATCAGGTGAAAACTTAAATGTTCAAGGTGGTTACCTGACATTTCTAGTTCTCTAGGGGGTGGTGTGATGTGTCACCCTACTGAAGAGAAGACTGTCCACCGTGCTGGCTTCCTTGTAGGTGCAGCATACCTAAACCCAAGTGCTCGGCCAACACTGTCCATGAAATCCTCGTCCTTACCAGAGTCATGAACATCTCTCTGAGGCGGTGCAAGAGTTCTTTGGTTGTCAACTTGGTTCAGCTCAGCAGCATGGGTTTCTTCACGCCACCAGGGGTACTGGGGGTAGGTATTGATGAGGTTCAGGAGGACAAACTGGAGTGTCTAAAAAGAGAACTGGGTGATGGTTGCCTTCTGCCGCTCGAACAAATATCGCTTTCTTGGTCTTTGAACACTTCCTGAACCGGGTGCTGAGTCTATTCTGGCCAGATCCAACAGTGACCGTTCTGCACACAGAGACATTTACTTTTCTTTGTAAACAAAAATTGTTTACTTGGTAAGAAGTCGGTAAGAGCTTGGCAACAGATAATCAAACTAAGCAGGCAAGGGGCAGGTAGACGGAACCAGGAACAGGCTGTGGTCAGGAAAAGGCAGGCAAGAAACAGGAACAAAGACTGGAATGCTACGACTTGGTTGTACATTAGATGATTTGGCAAAAGACTGGGGAAAGATGGCTGGTAATCTATGCAGGGGAGCTAATGAGGGAATGGGGAACAGGCAGTGTTTTATAAAGTACTAGAAAGCAATACTTGAGTAAAAGTACAAGTATCGTACTAGAAAAAGACTTCGGTAGAAGTGAAAGTTACCTTTTAGAATATTACTTAAGTAAAAGTCTTAAAGTATCTGATATATACTGTACTTAAGTATCAAATGTAATTTTCTGATATTTAATGTACTTAAGTATCAAAAGTAAAAGTAAAAGTAGTTTTTTTTAAAAGCAAGCGGTTAGAACTTTTATTGTGGCTTTCTTATAGTAAAGCATAAAGCATATTCAGGGACTTTTCAGACAAAATTAAGGGTTAAGGGTTAAGGTTAAGGTTACAATTCTCTTAAGTTCAAAGAACAAACAGCATATGTTTAGAGCTGACATCAATGTACAGAAACATTTCTTGCAACACGGGTGTATGACGTTATCTTCACCACTACCCTGTTCACCGAGTTCACCACTATTGTCGGGGTGGTCGCAGGGCTCAACATAAAAAAAAATCCCCAGTTTTGCTGGCCCCTTCTACATTTTTACTGGCCCTGAAAGAAATATCATAGGTGTGATTGGAAAAGGACAAAAAAGCAGGAAAAAAGCTAGCCACTGCCACTGGATGTTGTGCCATTACCAGCAAAGCTAGACCAGGGGTCATCAACTACATTCAAATAAAGAAAATAAAAATATACCTAATACGCATCATCTTGTCATCTTGATATTTTCACTTTCTTACTAAATTAATGCTATATTTTTTTAAAATTAGTAAGCAAACATGGAAAATCCATAATGATAACTAGATAGGCTACTTAACTAGAAAATGATCTCAGATTAGTCCTGTATGCCTAATTTGAAATAAGACGATTCTGTTGCTAAATAATACAACTGGCAACATCGTCAACAATGAAGAACTCCTCATTCACGTGCATATTAAGTAGCCACGTGTATTTGTTTTGGTCTAAAAATACCTCCATAGGTTTACCGCTCCAGCGATAGGATGGCTCGTTTAGAAATCAGCTACGTTTACAAGAGTTTGTCCAAAGTTCAAGATTGGTTGCAAATTAAGACAAACAGTTAGACTACAAACTGACATCTTTCATTTTAGCTCGTTTGTAAAGTCGCTGTTTGCAGAGTAGAGCTGTGTTTGCACAGCGCGGTGGACCAGAGTGGACAGCGCAGACAGATCAGACTGAGATATGGGTTTCTACGTGTTTCTGCCTGTAGAACAGGTACGTGGGTTATTGATAAGTATTGACTCTACAGTAACGAGTGTAGCCTTAGTTCATCTGCGCTGTCGGGGGTAAATAATCCTCGGTAACGTTTCCAGTCAGTAGGATACATGTGCTGCGTGAAGTAACGCACACACTAGTGACTGTGGCTGCAACCAGCCCGACATACGTATTAACTGGCCCCGGGCGGGCCATCGGGCCATTGCTTATGTCAAGCCTGGTGGTCTACGATAACGGGAGGTCCTCCAGTAGGTGCTCCAGTAGGTGCTCATGCTTCCATGGCGGTTTGCAACAAACAAGCGCTGAAATAGAGCGCGCGGTGTGCAGAGCGTGCGTAATGCAATCTAGGAGCAGTGATTCGCCAAACGTCCCTTATTGCAGTCGCACACATTTCTTCTAATTTTATTTTTTAGTAACGAGAAACGAAGATGCTTAGTGGAAATATAACGGAGTAAAAGTATACATTTTATCTAGGAAATGTAGTGGAGTAAAAGTGAAAGTTGACATAAATTTAAATAGCGAAGTAAAGTACAGATACGTGAAGTACAGTAACGAAGTATTTGTACTCCGTCACATTACAACACTGGGAACAGGTGAATAAGGGGATCACACTGAGGGCAGCTACAGGGCAGGTGGGGAATAGCATGTATCTGAACAGGAGATGTTAATGACTGGAGTACCAGTAAAACAATCAAAAATGACTAAACAGAGGTAGGTATTGTGACATAGATAGCATTGTTTTGATAATTATCAGAAGCAACCATGACTTTACTTTTTTACTTTTTAGTAGAAAAGAGATAGCTTCAAGGAGAGTTTTAACTTTATTATTTATTAACAAATAATAAAATGAGTAAAATGACAATAATTGAACTCATCATTTCAAGTTCCAACATGGGTCTGCAGAAAGTCTTAAAGGGTCAGTTCACCCAAATTATAAGACTGTTTTGTTATTATTGAGTGTGCGAAACAAAAATATCTTAACTCAAGTATTAGCTTTTTACAGGTCTTTTAACTGCACTCACGGTCTTGCTCTTGTTCTGTAACAATAGCCCCTTTCACACAGCCTGTTCAAGACGAGACTGTTGCACCTTTAATCCACCTTTACTTGAATGTTAGAAAGACGGAATTGGGGGACAGAATTGTTGCACCCTTAAACCGGCAGTGGAGGTAGTCACAGAACTGTGACGGCGCCCAACCGACCGGCATGGCGGGACTACACGCACCAGCTGCGGCGCTGCAGTCGTCTCTGTCCTCTCTCTCTTGTCCTACTTTGATTTTGCTACTAGCCTATAATGCATAAAGTTGGCTGTTTGTGGGTCGGGTCGGGTCAGGCTCGCTTGGTTTGATTCGCGGTGCGGATCGGCTCACACACACTAGGCACGGATGCTGTTGTGTTACATGTCACGCCTCTTCTACTCCCAGAATGCCGGCATGCTATGTGAAATCACACACTGGGGTGGCATTAATTCGCCTTTGCTTGGATCTGTGTGAATAAATAAAGCCGGCACATAATCGCCGCCCTTCATTACGGCACTATTACGAAATCTCTGTGAGAAAGGGGCTTATAATTAGTCATGTTCGTTTATTTCACTAAATTCCAGTATGATGTTTTTCAGTGTATGATGAACCAGTGAATCATTTCAGCGGACAATGCATGGACACTCGATCTTGTTTGATCAGTATGTCTTTTCTGGCACAGCTTTCCCTCCACACCTCATATTGTGATTTATACTGACATTGTGCAATAGAATGAAAGTGGAATCCAGCCCAGCGCAGCCCCGAGGGCTGTTTAGCCACTAAAACTGCCAAGGTTGTGTCACGGTCAAATGACTACCAAAAGTTGATTGACCTTATGACATTTTGTGAGGCGCTTAACCGTTTAGCTTTAGTAGCATCAATTTGTGCTCATTCACATCATGAGGGTCCTCAAGCCTTCAGTTACGAGTGGCATCCCCGCAGCTCTTTGATCAGCTGAGCACAACCGCACATAATTGAAATATGCAGATCGTTTTTCTTTCTTTCTTCCTTTTTTTTTTTTTAAAGACATGTCCCCTTGTTGAAAGCTGTGCTTTCTAAAAAGGCCATGTCCCAAACACTGGGCCGTCGAAGAAAATCATTTATGGTTGGCTTTCCAGCTGAACTGTCATGGCTAAAAGGAAATGAAGAGGTTGGGAGGAGGGTTACGGGAGTGGAGGGGACGTTTGGGGGTTGCGGTGGGGGTGTTTTAAGGGGGGCTATGGAAGGGAGGGGAGGGTCTTCCCTTTTGATCTTTTTAGGGCAGCAAAGAGGGAGGGGGCTCTGCCTGAGCTGGCAAACACATTTAGCTGGTAATTGTTCAGATCAGACTGACAATCAGTCTTGGAAATGCATGGACAAACAAAAGTTTACAGCTCCAATTGGAAAAGTCAACAGGTCTCGCATAAGGCCCGTACACAAACAATGAAACTGTCGAGCTAGAGCTTCACTTTGATCAGTTGTTTGCGTTTCAATTATCCAGCCTGGTTGGACTGGTGGCTTTTGTTAGCACTGATGAATGGGGGCTTGGGTTTAATGGGTTGGCTGTCATTTTTGATAGAGAATCCATCCACCTTACTGCTTCTGTACTCTGCCGTGCTAACAAGCAGCTCACTACAGTATGAAATCTCCACTCACTAATCAGATCCATTGTGTTTTGACACATTTCCAAAGTAAAGCAGTGTTAAGTTGCTTTCTTATAACAGTTACAGAAATTCAAATCAAATATTCAATCATTTGTACATTGAATTTATTCTTTCCATTTTCCAATTTTACTGTAGTGTTGCGTAAATTTGTTTTGGCATTGCTAGTCATATAATGTAGTTCCACACAATTAAATATGGGTCATGGGACATAAACACAGAAGAACCATATCAGACTAGCATTTATGAGCAACATGATTCCCACAACTGTCAAAACCAGAGGTGTCAATTCCAGGTCCAGAAAGTAAAAGTCCTGCCATGTGTTCATTCCACCAATGAACTCAGCCAGCTGATTTCACTAATTAGTAGTGAAATCAGCAGGCTGAGTAGTGAAATCAGCTGGCTGAGTTCATTGGTGGAATAAACACATGGCAGGACTTTTACTTTCTGGACCTGGAATTGACACCTCTGGTCAAAACACTGTTAAAAACACTAGAGCTTGGTATGCAACGTCAATATTAAGTGAGCACTGGCTGTAATGGGTCCGACGTATACACGGGTGTAGCCAGGATTTTAGAAATTTTGGGGTCAGGACAAAAGTCCAAATTCTCCCAGCTGAATCGCAGCCAACAAAGAAAAAAATCAGTGGCCAGTGGGGAACTGTGCCCTCTAGGTCCTCAAAGAGGGCCTAAGATATTCTTACAAAAAATGTTTAAAAAGTCATCAGTTGTAATTTTATGTTATTAAGTCTTCATTTGACAATCAATGTTTGAACAAACATTTTTGAGGAAATAAACCCTACACAACTACCTATTCAGTTGATGTTGGAATGTAAGTGTGTGTGTAAATGAATTGTCGACCTATCAGAATTTTGCTGGCTTAGCGGTTGGCTGGAAAGAAGCTATGCTTGCTTTAAGCTCTGTGATTGGTGGTCCAGCTATAAAATGACAGAGGGGGGGTTACTGCCACTAACGAGCCTGTAAGTTTTATCTCTCTGCATATGATGGTCTAATTGTCGTGTTGTTTGTCTACAATTATAGAATGTGATTTCATTTTGGTGCTATCTTATGTTTTCCAAACTGAAGTATAAAAATATATGATCAAACAAATGCTCAAACAATTGCCAGCCCTACAAGACGCTTAAGCTGCTAATGATAAGATTACACGACCACTGTGATGCATGAGTAAACCTTTCAACACACCAGAGTATATAAAGATTAGATTTTTTGTTACGATCAAGGGATTTATTTGTAAATTAAGCATTACCAACAATGCATACACACATACATCTTGTTTAAAATGTATAAGAGGAGTAGTTGTACCGTAAAACTGTCAATACGAGAATTGTTTTTAAAAGATATTTTTTGGGGGCTTTTCCCTTTATTATAGTGACAGTGGACAGACATGAAAGGGGGAGAGAGATGGGGGATGACACGCAGCAAAGGGCCGCAGGTCAGATTTGAACCCCGGGCCGCTGCAGGACTCTCTTACTGGGGGAGCTAGAGGCGGGCCCGAAACGAGAATTCTAAGTGGATCCCAGGCGTAAAAAGCAATCAAACAATGAAACTGTAACAATAGGACTGTTGTTCCTAGTTTATGTGACAAACGCAACAACAGATAGAAAGATAAGGAAAACGAACATTAAATCAATAATAGGGAGAGAAAGGCGAGCAATGGAACAAACTAATATACGTCATTTTGAAACTGACCAAAATGACGTGCACCAAATGTCATTCAAGTGACTCAGATTTGTTATCTGTAAATGTCCCATTCACTTCTGAAGCAATCGATAGATTTTAATGGACTCATTTACTTCAAGAAAAAATTATATCGAGCTTGATTGTTCCCATTAATCAATCATTTTATTTCTAACGGGGCAACGGTGGTTCCAAATGTACTGAAACACTTTGAAGGTATCTCCATACCTGATGAGTAAATGATATTCCTGACAAAGGTCCTTAAGAAGTTCAGATTACTCTTGTTAGGCTATATGACTCTCCCACCGTCTACAGCTTGAGTCAGCCCAGAGCTAGTTGCTCCTTGGGAAAAAAATCCTCAACTCATTGAATGTTTCCGAGCACATGCAAGTGGCTGGAGGTTGTAAGTGCTTTTTGATGGGGACTGCTTCTGTGTTGGCTTGTGGCATTCAGAGTGCTTAGGGAGGCAGGGTTGTGTTCTCTGGTCACCCCTGCTATTCTACGGCCTCCACGGGGGTGTGGGGTGGTGGGGTCGAGGCAAGGGTTAAATTGCTCCCTAAGCAAATGAAGAAGGTAGCTCTGTTTGTTTATCCGGGGTTAAGAATGATGGTTGCGACTCAATAAAATGGATGAAAGCGATGTTACCCCCGTTACTGGAATTGCTCCACATTTGCATGGCCGCATTGGCGACACAGAAGGTGTGATTTTTCCCACAAGCCAGTTCCCTAAGGTTCGCTGAGGTTCACTCTGACTTTACAGACACTGGAGGCAGTGGTGGGGGCTGTAACGGAGAGGGCAGACTAGGGCCCTAATTGAATCAATTTACACAATGTCTACTGGTCTTTCAGAGGCTCCACAGAAGCAACATTATAAACTATCAAAATTGCACATTATCAGTATTTTTCAATTGCTATCAGGTTACATCATTGAGTTATCCCAAAGCACTGGCTTTAATTGATTGATTTGGTGTCTGTGAGCTTCTGTGGGAAGTCCTAAGGGACAGATCCCTCCCTTAATCCAATGTGGAAGGAGTTAAGCAGATTAATGTCAAGTATTGTCTAATCCATTTAATTCAGTGCTTTGGGTTCAACAGCCTTTCATAGGTCAGGATTAACTAGTGAAGGAACTCGTCCAGAAGTGCAGCGTCACAAAAGGGTTTTCATCATGACAAAGATATTTTTTGAAAATGGGATGAAATTGAATTTCCATGACAACAAATGAGCTGTAAAGATGAGCATGCAGCATGCAGCGATGTTTACTTAGTCTTGAATGATAGCAAACTGAATATCTCAGACAAATGGTCAGACAAAAAAAAAGACATTTAAAGATGTCAACCTTAGCTTGGGGTAATTGTGATGGCCTTTTCTCTTTTTACCATTTTCTGACATTTCCATCTGACATTTTTATAGACCAAATAATCGATTAATGATCAACTGATTAATTTATAATGAAAATAATCATTTGCAGCCCTATTCAATTGTGCATGCTAACATCAATAACATTCTATGAGTCAATCAGTGTGTTTAGATGCAGTTTAAAAAAACGATTATATTCAGGTTAAGGCAATACCCCGGTTTCTCAAACGCCACCTTACCAACCAAAAAAGAATTGGATGGTTCCCCGCAACGCTCTTTACAAGTAAAATAAATGATCAGTTCACTGCTTTCATTGAATTTGGATGATTTATTAAATTTTATAGCATTTGAAAAAAATTGGTAAAAGAACATTGAAAAAAGCTTAAAAAAACATCAGAAAAAAAGTTTTTTAAAAAGCGCTAAAAATTTTAAAAGGGTTACAAAAACAATGTTAAAAGTGGCAAAAATGTTGGGAGAAGCGACAAGGGTTTAAAAAGATGACCAAAATGTTGAAAACCCAAAACATTTTGACCCCAAAAATCAAAAAGTTGCATGGCCGACAGGAAGACAACACAAGGGTTAACAGAGGTAGAGAACTTCAGTAAGAAGTAACTGCCCCTCCCCACACTGCTGGAGTGGTTTTTAACCGGAAATAATCCGTCTGCGCTGGGAGTCGTAGCCGTTGCTATGATACCATACAACTAAACAGCGTTGTCCGAATTAGCGGGTCATCTGCAGACACCGGGAGATGGCTAAACAGATTGTCCATCTCTGGAGCTGTCAACGCTGTGTCTCGGCAAGAAAGTGGAGGGACCGAGCAACACAAGCAGCGGCCGCTTATGTTAGTTAACGCTAGCTAACGCCACCCAACGCTGGTTAACGTTACTGATATAATGAGCCGAACAAGTTGTCAGTCATCTGGCGACAACACTGTGCGTTCCTATGCTGTGACAAGAGTGTGTAAATTAAAATGTTAATTTTTTTGTAATTGAGAGGCCAATCGGTGTAATTTTGACATAGATCAACCAGAAGAAAAAGCCAGTTATGCGTTGGAGGTAGAGTTACTCCTGTCATTCTTCTCATTCCCCGATTATGTATACATATGGGGAGAACTGCCGTTTTTGGCGCTTTTTTCAAATATTTTTAGTGCTTTTCAATGTTTTTGGCCCACATTGAGGCTAAAGACGTACCAGGACCTCAGGATTTCAAGCTTTATTATCTGGTCACTTTCTTACTTTATTGACAATATTGTATTAGCCTGGAAATCCAGACCCAAATCCGAAAGATTAAGGGTCTGGCAATGAGTAATGAAAATTATGGCCCAACTTGAGGGGTGGAACCAAGCATGCATTTGAAAATCTCACTGCACGCAATTGGATAACACTACGACCAATCACAACAATACACAGGGTGACGTATCCAGAGCCCCATACGCTTAGCTACCAGCAGAGCTAACTGGTATATTAAACTCTTAGCTACCAGAGGAGCTAATTGGTAGATTAAACTCTTAGCTACCAGCAGAGCTAACTGGTATATTAAACTCTTAGCTACCAGAGGAGCTAACTGGTAGATTAAACTCTTAGCTACCAGCAGAGCTAACTGGTATATTAAACTCTTAGCTACCAGAGGAGCTAACTGGTAGATTAAACTCTTAGCTACCAGAGGAGCTAACTGGTAGATTAAACTCTTAGCTACCAGAGGAGCTAACTGGTAGATTAAACTCTTGCCGTATCAAAACAGCCAAAACGTCCTTCTTGCAAAGGAACGATTGGAGCACCGTCTTCTGTTCCTCTTTTAGATAAAAAGCCAAGTCTAACTCGTTCATTGTAGCGGCCAAAGCCGTTTCAAACAACTGGTGTTCATCCGTAGCCATCTTGCAATGTTTAATAATGACTTCGACGTCGCAGCGCTGTCGTCATCTGTTTAGCTCGCCTCTGGCCGCCTATATCAGATACACCGATGTGATTGGTGCAGCTCGGCTACAAGGGCATAGTTAATGAGCATCATTACTGAATGCCCGAGTGACTCACTGAGCAAATTACAATTGTGCTCTTGCGAGAACTCTGGATTTCCAGGGTAAATGTTTAATATGTCCAAGGATGTAAAAACCCCGTTGACTGTACTGATGATTCCATAGCTTTTTCTTGTGCCACCCTCAGGCCCTCGGGCTGCTGGGAGATGTGTTCACACTGGGAAACATAGGTGGAAAGAGTGATGTCACATTCACAAACCTTTGGGCTCATCTCATCAACATTCAACATCTTAATGAATGTACGAAGTCAAGATATACTGTAAAGGAAAATAGGAGTTCCCAGTAAGTTTTTAAAACTAGTGCTGCTCTGTTGCACGCACACACTTTAACTCACACACCGTCATCGATTGGCTAGATAACAACCACAACCACTCCAACAGGCAAATTTGTGTGAATAAAGGAAGAAGGAAATGTAAAGTCTGAGTGCACCATAAGAACAGTAACATTGCCACTGTTTTGCCAGTTCCATCTAAAACCGCTTATAAACTAATACATAGGTAACATAGTAAACATTTTTCAGGAATTGTATTCATTTTGGATGATTCTGCAGATCACAAATTGAAAAGGAGCCCAGAAAGTGTATTTCGTTTTCTTCTCTGTGTCCCTCATGCTCTTACTGACCTCTCTTATCTCCTCCCTTCTTTCCTCTTTTCTTTCTTGTCTCTTCTCTTTTGCCATTTTTCGACCCTGGAGAACCTGGAAGAATACCATCCTCATGGACCTTCATTTTGGACCCGGAATGAGCATCCTGTCTTACACCTATCTCTACGGTATTTCATGGATATGGATGAATTCATGGCTCATTTGTATCCCTTGACCAATGGTTATCCTTACCCTAACTATTTGATTTTGGTGCCTAACCCCAACTACTTAGATGAATAGATTTGATTTTGATTTATAGATTTTTAACACATTCATACAAAACATATATAAATATATACTGTAAATGAAAAAAAGAGCAATAAAAAGATAGGAAGAGATGAAATGTATGGCCAACTTTCAATCAGCAGTACTGGAACTATTTGCTCTCCTGCTGGCAAACAAACACACAGACACAGACACACACACACACACAGACAGGGATTCAACATTGGTTTTCTTGGACTGTTGTGGAGTTCACGTAAAGTATAATAACCTAATTTGATTGATAACAAAACGCGTCATATCAGAAGTAGATGACACTAACTGGACCAATACGAGGCCAATATCAAACACGTGCACTGGCAAATCCATGTAGTGATCCATCTCTCTTTCACACAAACATACCTTGTCCTTTGGTGTTAAAAGGCGGGAGATGAAAGAATAACAGTGGAGATACTGAGAGTTACAGAACCTGATGGAAGCTAAAGCCTAAAAACAAACACGGCAGTATCATCCCCACAACAGCAAAGTGCTCTGACACTGACATGCTGCTATCTGCTAAATAAAAGGAAGGGAGGGGGGGGGTGACCTTGTTATCCCTGTTGGGATCAGACTAAGAATACCTACCCTGTTAGCTTTCCCTGGTCAGGTTTCAAATGGGGAAAAACCAAAGGCCGCAGCGTTTTCTTTCTGTTCAGTTGAAGAGGTGCTTGTGTAGGAAGGTTAACACCAACACTAGATAAGAAGCACATGCTTTTTTTTAACAAATGTGCCAAAAATAATATCAAACTCAAAAAGATCCCATCAATGATGTTCTCAGTAAAAGTAAATAAACAGATGAGGTATGCAATGAGTTGAGAAACCCTGCAATTTGAAATCTTTATGCTAAGAAAAATGAGGAAATGGTACTGAAGACTGAAGTTACATGACCAGAGTCATGTAAACCTATTTCAGCTAGACTGGGTAAACCCAGCCCGATCTGCCGGCGATTTGATGCAGCTCAGGCTGGAAACCTGTACGTTTATCTATCCTGCTTCCGTTACAAATTTGCGGGAACCAATCACAAACTGGCTTAACCAGCAACCCGTTGATGCCGCTGTCGTTGCTACGTCACCCAGAACTTTGCTCTGATTGGTTGAAGGACTATCCAATTGCGTACAGAGTCATTTGAACTATGCCCGTTGATGACGCCGCTTGTGCGGTAGAAAATACAGAGCAGACTCCCCGGACTAATGTTCAATCTTAAAAGATTGAGCTTGCTCTGGTGATAGCCAGAATATATACTTCAGCACCAAAAACCCCAAAATGTTCATCACTAGAAGTGTACCATTAGATGCAATTAGGCCTTTGTCTAATCAGACCTGATTCATTAACCCTCCTGTTGTCCTCGGGTCAAATTTGACCCGTTTTAAAAGTTTCTATTTCAGACATTTGGGTTTCCATCAACCAAATTGCAAAATAATTCAGAATTTCTGCTTTTTTAAGTGATTAAATTAGACATCATTTCATATACTGTACAGTAAATTAGGTTAATCAACCATTAATTCTAACAATAAATGTAATGGTAGTGGGGTAAATAAAGAGACAAAAATGTTGAAAAAGGTTTTTAATTTTGACCCTGGAGGACAACAAGTTGATAGTCGATGGGAAGACAACACAAGGGTAGTGTAAGATGTAGAACCTGGTCTGTAATGAACTGGGCCACATAGAATCTGCGGATGGCACATGGGAAATTCCACAAAATATCAGGGGTCACTGCTGCAAACTGTAAAAAAAATTATTATTTAAAAAAATGCAGATTCTGTTTGGGTCTGTTAATGAAATAGGCTCTTGGTGCTTGAATAGACTGTAGGCCTGTGTTACAGGGGGCGCACAACAGCCTCGGTAATAAATGTTCAATTTATGAGACACCAAATAAAAGTAAAAGTAAACTATCTACATGGAGAGATACTACGTACTGGAGGAAGAGAGAAAAGCAAACGTTGGGGTCTTGTGTGACTTTGGGACTGTTTGGCTCCTAGTTCCAGCATTGGTCCACTTGTTGCTGGTCTGTCCAAGTTGGGTTTGTATTTTTTATAATGGCTACTTCAGTTTCAGGTACAGTACTTGCTTGAGCCCCCCCCTAAAAAGGGTCTAAAATCACCCATGGCATCGCCCAAGACGATTGTGATTGGTTTAAAGAAATGCCAATGAACCAGAGCACGTTTTTCTCCCATCCCAGAATGCTGTGTGGACTAGCCAGACCCTCCTCCGCAACGCTGTGGAGGGAGGTCTGGCAATGCGAGACTATGCTAAAGGACACTTTGACATGAGAGCGGAGGAGCTGGGGACCCAACCGCCAGTCTTGTTGATGGACAGTTGAAGATTGAAGATCGGAGCCCCAGCCAGAAGAAGATGAAGACAGTGATGGATAGCTGACCCCATACAGCTAACTAACAAACAAGCTGACATTATGCAAACACTAATTGAATTATCAGTGGTGTGGATTTGGCAAAATGACAACCAGAGCGCTGTTAGATTTGAAGGGGTTGCCTGCATACTGCCAGATTTAGCAGCTGAGGCTAACACACTTAGCATTACTAATAGCTCACCCGCTATTGGCTTGTACATGAATCTCATGGCATCACTTTTAGGAGGCAAAAATGTTTATGTTTATGTATGAATGGATGTTGTTTGTCAAGAAAAAGTCAAGACATTGTCAAAATGTGAAATTGGTGTTGTAATTGGACAATGACACACACACACACACACACACACATACACACACAAACTATGTTTTGGGAACAAGACATAGCATTAACCCTTGTGTTGTCCTTGGGTCAAATGACCCGTTTTTAAAGTTTTTTATATGTGAAATATGGGTTTCTTTCAACCAAATGGCCCAAAAATAACATGGATGCACGTTGTATGGTATGGAACCCATATAACATTCTTCGCAGGTAAAATTAATGATTACTTTTTATTTACTATTTATTACATTCTTTTCTCCAGCAGCCTTTCTATGTATATCTCTAGAACCCTCATCAGACACTTATCAGTCGTTCTAGTCTCTCCGCCATTTTTGTTCTACTCGCTTCCGACGCTTTTCAGCAGTGTAGTACGACGTCTGCTGATTTCCAAGTGCCAGTGGGAAGGCGGCTTTAGACATATGTTCAAATGTTAACATTATTTAATGCTGTGTTTTGCACACAAATAACCTAATAACCTGAGAGCATGAAACAAGTTGTTTGTTTTGTATTCCCTCTACAGGTGCTATCAGACACTGATCTTAAAGGTCCCATGGCATGACAATTTCACTTTATGAGGTTTTTTAACATTAATATGAGTTCCCCCAGCCTGCCTATGGTCCCCCAGTGGCTAGAAATGGTGATAGGTGTAAACCGAGCCCTGGGTATCCTGCTCTGCCTTTGAGAAAATGAAAGCTCAGATGGGCCAATCAGGAATCTTCTCCTTATGAGGTCATAAGGAGCAAGGTTACCTCCCCTTTCTCTGCTTTGCCCTCTCAGAGAATTTGGCCCACCCATGAGAGAGAGACATCATGGCTTTCAAACGAGCAAAGTGGCAGTTGGTTAAGGCCACAGCCCCACTCTCCCCCCCTGGGACCTTTAATGTATTTACACACAGCTCAGTGTGTGTGTGTGTGTGTGTGTGTGTGTGTGTGTGTGTGTGTGTGTGTGTGTGTGTGTGTGTGTGTGTATAGAGGATTAGGCTGCTCAGCACACTGGTGTGACTCTTTTCAGGATGTCAAAAATAGGGCCCAAAGCAGACATGTACCAAACAAGAGTTTAATATCAGTATTTTAATGTACATTTATTACACATTTTAAATAAATATTCCATCCTTAAAATTATTGTACACATCCTCAAATAAAAATATATTTATATATGTATAAAAACAGACATTCAGGGGGCAAGAAGAACACAAGAGGGTGAGGGGTTCCTTACACACTGCATTTTGTACACATCAACATTACAGTCACAAAAGGAAACCTGTGATTATCAAATGTAGCTGCCACATTGTTCCATCACTGGGTGAGAAAGATACAGAACGAGCCCAGTCAACACTGCAGTGTTACAGCCACACAGCGTGGGACAGTTTGTGTTCCTGGCAGTGTGGCCAATCAGGGCCCTTCAAGTCTCCTTGAGCAGCAGGCGAGAATCCCAAAAAAAAGACTCTACTGATCGAACATAACACACACTGTACTAAGATGTCCCGATAAGTCAGAAACTTAGTCATGTGCATCTAAAAACAAACTTATTTTTTTCTTTTTCTTTTACACAGGTCTAAGTCTAGAGTACAAAAATAGATTTCTCATATTTTTGTTTATGTACAGCTTTTTTTTTTGACTTTGAGGAAAAATAGAAAACAACCTACGTGTTAAGATATAGTAATGCTCAGTATAAAAATGTCTTTAGAGGTTGTTGTTTTTATTTTTTTTGGAGAGCGGAGGAGTGCGCCGGCTGCTTGTAATTCCGCTCAGTTTGTCAGTTTCTCCACTTTTCTCTCTGTCCCTTCTCTCTCTCTCTCTCCCTCCTCCTCCTCAGCGCTCGGACGAGTAGCGCGTGCGTTTAGTCCTTTGACTGAAGGGGTAGTGGATAAAGTCGAAAGGGCGGTGGTGGCTCGAGTGGACGGGCTGCTGCCCCTTCGGCAGCCTCTTCATGAAATGGACCTCGCGCTGGTGCTGGCGCGTCCGCGAGCCTTTCCGTGGCCGCCCGCGCCGGGTGAACGCCATGTACCAGCTCTCGTAGCGGGCGTTCCTCAGCGCCGTATAGTTGTTCTCCAGGACGATCTCGGTGAAGATACAGTCACGGCCTTGTCCGTTTTTCTGCAGAAACGCACACACACACAAAGAAACACAGTTAGTGGGTATGTTCAGAGACGATTTACAGATGGGAAATATCAGAAATATCAGATGTAAAAAAAAAGAAGGCTTCCCTGTGCTGCCTTGCACACACACATACACACACACGCGCACACACACACAGAGAAACACACTTATTGGGTATGTTCAGAGTCGATTTACAGATGGGAAATATCAGAAATATCAGATGTAAAAAAGGCTTCCCTGTGCTGCCTTGCACACACACACACACACACACACACACACACACACACACACACACACACAGCCCTCCCCTCATACACGCGGCATATGCTACAGTCATTACAGATCAGAGAGAGGGGGAATGACAGTAAGCGATGACTCTTCTCCCCTCCAGCCCTTGTGGGTCAGTAGCTGCAGGACGGATCCTCCGGCCATAAAGCCTTAATCAGCCCTCAAGTGTCCCTTTCACTGCCGGTTTGATCTGCTGTTGCATTTGTGGTGAAATGTAACCGAGCATGCTCGGCTTAAATTGAATAACAACCAATCGATTTTAAACACGCCTCCCCCAGTCCTCTGCTAAGTTTGGTAAAGCCCCGCGGGACAAAAGTGCAGCTCAAGGATGAGGCGGTGAATAAACAGCTGGGTGAAGCGTGGCCCTCTAGTTGTAAAGAAAACATGACACACTTTCCATCAGCGAGCAAATGTACAGTAAGGTCAGCTGCAACAGCATTAACTGGACTTGGACACAGCATAGCCTACTGTAACACGCAGCGTGTTAAAAATAGTCACGATACACCCATGTGCACACACATCGCCCAAAAGACACACTCTCTGCTCATTCTTCCTCTCTCTCCAACGGACACACGGGGCAGGCTGTGACTGGGCCGGTAGCTCGGGGCAGATGGTGCGCGAGGCAGGGTGCTGGGTGGGTGGAGGGGAGTGTGTGTGTGTGTGGGTGGGAGGTGTGTGTGTGTGTGTGGGGGGGGGGTGCAGAGAGGCTGGCAGCTCTGTTTATTAGCCATCCCAGTGAGAGAGGGGCACTGAGATAGCCTCAGCCTGAAGCACACGCCTAAACACTCACATAACAGCAAGGAAGAAACCCTAACCTGTATTAACTATTAATTATCATATAGCCTCTAAACACGCTGCTGTACTGATTTTAGAAGCATGGAACGATTATCTAGCAGGTCGTCTTCCTTAAGTCACGAGTCTAAAGAAAAAAACAAAGCTTGCAGTGGATTTGAGGATATGGTCTGCAGCAGGCATGGCGCCAGGATTCCAGTTTTGGATGGGCCAGACCAATTTTGGGTGGGCCTTAAATTAAAAACGTTATCAAATCCCTGTTTAATCTAATACAAATGACTGGCTAATATACTGTTATATTATATATATTATATGTGCTTACATAATAAAGACTGTAATAGCTTGATGCTATTTATATGTTGTTGCATTGTAAAAAGTTTCGGTGCAAAGGACGGACCTATCGATCGCTCTCCTTGGTTCTGCCCAAAAGAAGAGCGCTTTGGACTCTCATTACGCACCATACCTGGCTGTGCTATAGCGCATCTCTCCTAACCTAAGGCCTATCGACTGTAAAAGTGGTCAGGAATCTAATATTTCCCCAAAACATAGTTTAGTTCTGCTCGTATAACATAAGGCCGAATATTTCACAATTCTTTTCAATTGTTTTAAGTTTTCAACAATATACAGATCAACAACACTGCCCGACAGTTTCAATCAATACTCGGCCACAGAACGTGTTCATCGTTCATGTAAAACAAGACTCAAGTTATTTCCTTACTTTAGTGTGATGATTCATGTTATAAACATGTTTAACAAAAATAAATAAATCGCATTAACAAGCCCTAAAGCATTATTGGCCATAACAAGAGAAAACCATGAGGGAACAACAACTTGACAACAGTAACAAGCTGTTATAGAAATAGAACTGCGCCTTCAGCTCTGTAGCGGGTTATGAATTGATTATTTTAATCCATATATCTCATATAACGACATAATACAATACAGGCAGAGTAGCCTTCACATACCTTACTGTTATCCTCTGGCGGTCCTACACAATTAAACTCCCTAAAGAAGAAGTGACCGGATACTTTAGCACTGGTTGAGTTGCGGGCTCATCCACAAGACCGATCCACAGGGCAATATCCATAGGGGCTATATCATCCACTCGCGAGGCAGAGGCAAAGGCTAGCACCGGCGCTGGTCGCGCTGGCCGCGCTGGCCGCGCTGGCCGCGCTGGCCGTGCTAACCGCGTTAGCATCGCGAGCATCCTGCGGTGCCCGAGACAAAGATGTGCTAGGCGTTGTGGATCTCAGCTCTCCTTCATCTCCTGGTTGCAGCGATGACTCTGAGACCGTTCGTGCACGTTTGAGGTACCTAAACAACGACTGTTGCAACCTTGTCCTTTACTGGAAATGATTTTCACACTCTCAGATCACTGGGAGCTAGCCTAGCATACCGACAAGCTACATCCGATCCGAACCTCACTGTCTGCTGAACTTGCGCAGAAACATAAAAAATAGACATGACCAGTTTTTTTTTAAATTGTTTTTGAAAACTAAACATTTAGACAATTTTAGCACAAATTATGAGATTATTTGCCGATTTTTAATAATTCTTCAACAAATTATAATATATTAATTAATTATTGTTTTTTGAGGAAATGTTTTGGGTGGGCCTGTTGAAAAGTGGGTGGGCCTAGGCCCGTCAGGCCCACCCATAACGCCGTGCCTGGTCTGCAGGTTGAAATTATTGTCACATGTCCTGCGTAAAGACACAATGACTTCCTGTCGGCTTGGCTTTCAGCTCCGAGCTCATTGGTTCCTACTGAAGAGGTTCATCTTTCAAAAACGCTGCGTGAGTATATAGTTTTGAAAGAGCTCAGTAAAAAAAATATATATATAACAGCTGGTCACTGTAGTTTTTATCAAATAAACAGGAGGAAACAGTGCATGTGTGGGGACTATTTTCAGCTGTGGACTGATACCCATTTGGTAAGAGGAATGAGCTATGAGTAAGAGGTATGATGGAATTCTTGTTAGTTTTGGTCTCGTAATGAGATGTTTTGAGATTAGATAAACAGTATTGCCAATGTTATTATTTAAAAAGTATTATAAACTCATGAATGCTGATGTGCATTGGGTCATCTTTGGAACTATTTTTGGTGAGGAATAATGTATTCATCTGCTGTGCAGTGATATCTAACCGTACACAGTGGGGAAGTAACCTGGCTGGTTCAAAAATTATATGTGATGATGTCTGATATATGCTAATATGCTCTATTTATTGTAAATGTGACCTGTCTTCAACGCAAACCTAGCTGCAAATCATTCCAGATCACTTTTAAGATCTTTTGTTCACTTTTCACAACATGTAGTGTCAGACGGCAGCATGGAGCACCACGGCTGATGAAAACGAATGGATGATTTGGATTTCTCCGCTCTAAACAATTTGCCGTGTGGTTGGCCTTCACCAAACAGAAGACACACAAGACACACTCTGACTGAGGTCAAACGTTTCTCCTCACCTTGCCGATGAGCTTCCCCTTTTTGTTCATGCAGATGTAGAAGCCCGTCTCGGCTCCCTTGATGCGCACTCGGCTCCCAAACGTGTCTGTTTCCACGACGAGTTTAGCTAAAGAAATCAAAGAAAAAGAGTCTGGTTAGGAACTCCAGCTGAGAGCGGGGCGGCTGGGAGAAGGTTAATGCGTCTGAAATATTCCCTAAAACATCAAAAAACAGAATTAATGACAGTCCACGCGCATGTATGGACATAGAAAGCATCGACAACACACACAAATGCTTGAGTGTGTTTCCAAGCAAGCGTACTCTTTCTCCCTTCTCTCTTTCTCTCTCTCTATCTTTCACACACACACATGCACGACACACACACACACACACACACACACACACACACACATACCTGTGGGACCATTCCTGGGGATTTATGCAAGCTGAAATTCTTTCAAAATGATAAAAGCATGTGTCTCTTGATTCTTTGAAAGCTAAAGAGGCGACCCTGGCAGGCCCATCAAGAATCCTTTTTCAAATAGATCTGCATTGATCTTTCGCACGTAAAGCCTCACGTTTACCTCTACACCCCGGGACGAACCAAAAGACACTGGGGACACACGGACAGCATGACTTTAGTTTGTACATTTTTTTTTTGGAGTTGCTGTGCAACAAGATCCAAAACAAACTGTGGCGTATATCTTCACTTCATGCTGCAGTCATTTCACATTCTCGTGTCTATTTCTCCAGAACATTAGAAGCCAACAGGAGGTGAACTCTTAAAAAAAATATAATTTCTAATCCACACTGTCTCATGAAAACGGAACGCAGGGTCACCGGGGTCACCCACCCACTGTATCACCACTACACGTCTGAGTTACAGATTGTGGTCTGAATGAAGGGCAGAGTCAAAGACAGACATGGCAGACACACACACACACACACACACACACACACACGTAAAATTGCTTCAGATGACCTGAATAGCTTGCACACTCATTTGAGGCCACACACGTGCACAACTACCCTCCCTCTACCCCATTATCAGTAGATGTTTTAGTGGAATTCAGTTTACTCTGAATATAACAAAAACTGAAGTCCAGGCCCGCCAGATTCAGGCTGGACGGAGTGGGGTTGAAGGTATAGGGTTTGAGGCAGAGGGGTGGGGGGTGGGGGGGTGGAAGGAACTATGCAGGAAATGTTCGGAAGGTAGAAGTAAGATGACTTCTAATGGCTCTTCCAGACCTGCGGGATCCCTGGAGAACCGCCTCCAGCACAGTGTACAATCCAGCGGCCAGTTTCCCCCCCACCTCCACCTCTACCTCCACCAGGAGAGACTGAGATCATAAACCACCTCCACCTCCACCAGGAGAGACTGAGATCATAAACCACCTCCACCTCCACCTCCACCAGGAGAGACTGAGATCATAAACCACCTCCACCTCCACCAGGAGAGACTGAGATCATAAACCACCTCCAGCTCCACCAGCTAACTGTTCGGTTAAAGGGGAAGGCTTTGAGAAAACGCTGACGATAAGGGGGTTCCACTTTTATCTTTTATATTTTCAGTATCGTGAATCAAGACCAAAAATAGACAAATCTTTGAACAACTGAATGCATGAGGACGCATTCTGCAGATATCCAGAATTGCATTAAAAATTCCTGATTCACACACTCTTTATGAATGGCATTCAAATGAAATATGTGACTTTAAAAGGTTACGAGTTTGCCTATTTCATATCTCAGACATTTTGCTCTTTAAATTCTTCAGGCCTTCTTCTTATAGTTAACCCTTGTGTTGTCACCGGTTTATAAAGTATAAAGCAGCCTGTACAGTCTCCCCCAGGTCTGGCTTACATCTTCTTAGCCAACTTGATTCCAACTTATTACCACTCGTTTAACACTTCTTTGTAATGTATGGTCACTGCACCTCATTTACATGAAATGATGCCTATTTTTGTAATAGTTCAAATGAGCATATGTTTATGTATTATCACATATTTTGACCCGGGCAGACTATGAAAGTAGTGATCATCAATTATTTATTTTAGTGTTGCATGTTAATTTTGGGGAAATTTGGTTGAAAGAAACCCATATTTCTGATAGAAAACTTTGAAAAAGGGATCAAATTGGTTGAGGACAACATGAGGGTGTAATGACATTATAATATTGGCTTTAAGCCCCGTTTAAAAAAATTTAATAATAAAAAAAAAAAACATGCTGGAAAAAAAGATATTATTATATTAGAATTGCATTTGGCGAAATGTAATCAAACCTGAATCTGAAATGCCCGCGCTGAACACAATGAATGGTTTTCAGGTCATGGGGCATTTCATGGAACATGAACAAAACATGAAATCCATCTAGATTATCCTTTTGATTGGTTTCGAAATTTCCAAAAAAACACAAAGTAGGCTTATTACTGTACGGTAAACATTTAATGCGAATGCTATCAATTATTTGAAAACTATATCCACTTTAAACCCTGTGTTGTCTTCCCATCAGCCAATGTCCTAACTGACTCAGTCTGTTCTGCCTGTTTTATTAAGTAGTATAAATATATACAATATAATATATAATAATATATAAGTAGGCCTATAAATGATCCCCCAATTCTGTGTTGGGTCTTCTTAGCCAACTTCACTCCAACTTCTCACTGCTAAATTTCAACTTATTTTTGGAATTAATAAATGATGAATTATTTTAGTTAATAGTTACGATCAGAGGAAGGTATGTTGCTGCATCATTAGGCCACAGCATGATACACGTATGGAACTTTAGTTGAGAGAAAGACATTTTTTTTCAGGGACCTCGGAGGATCGAGCACAGGCGGAGTTATTGCGGGGCTTTTTATTTTTATTTTTATTTTGTTTCTTACCGTGCACATCTCCATCGTCGGCCATGGCGTTGATCTTCTTGTTGGGCAGGACCTGCACGTGCTTGCCGCTGGTCCGGCTGTACAGCTGGTAGATCCGGATCAACCTGCGGCTCACGCGGTCCGTCACTTCGCTCTGCTCGCTTACATGCTGCGTGAAATTAGGCGGGGACTGATTGGTTACCTGTCAGAAATTGGACGTCATCACAGTCATCAATGTGTACAATTTGTCTTATTTATGGATTTCTTTTAAATTTTACTGACATGCAACTGCACAAAAAAAAGAAAAGAAAGAAAAATAATAAAAAAGAATATCTGGACTGAGAGTGAAGCCAAATTGTGTGTCTGATGGTTACTGTAGGAAATGATTGAAGCACTTAAACATAGAGGGGAACGCTATCCTAACGCAACAACAGCTTGTTGTTGTTTTCCCCCGAGTGACAAGTGTAACAAGTTCCAGGCGCGCTGCTGCCAAGGGGAATTAACAGCTTCCAAAACTGACGCACGGCGTGATTACAGGTTGTGCGTACAGATGAATGCATGCGCGCCACAGCGCAGAGCACACACACAGACACAGACACACACACAAACAAACACACGTTATGAACGGGATAAATGAATTACAGAACATCACTTTTAAATCTCTCTATCCGCCGCGCTCCACTGTGATGGAATGACTGCTGCTGACGGGGAGGGGGGGAAATAGGGCCCTCACGATATTATTATTTTTTTTTTTTCTCCAAAAGACTCGCAAGCATTTCCCTCCGCCCCGATGCCCCGTCTGTGCCCACGCGTCCTGTGCCAAGGCCGGCATGTTCATTAGCAACCTGCCAGCAGGCCGCGCGCCCCGCTGCCCGGCGCGCCGTGGGAGCCATCCGATATTGTTGTATCCCATAATGTGATGATGATCCCTCACCTTTCCTCCTCTCGCTGTCATTGCATCACAAGCTTTGATTGTCATTGAGGTTTTAGAGGTTTCCGAAGACTCTTTTTTTTTATAACGCTCAAAATAAAAATAATAAAAAAACGGAATATTGTGAAACATGTAGGCTACATGACAATAAATGAATGCAGTGACATACCTGAGCATAGTAGCAGAACGCGAATAAGTGTAGACACCTGCAAGGGAGAAGAATAACATGCGTAAAGTTAGTTCAGAGCTGCGCCAGGGATGCATTTACGGTGCGTAAAGAGTGGAAGAGAGGGAGGAAAAAGCCACTCACAGATAGCTGAGTCTGGACGGGATGGGTCGCATGTTGGATGGAGGTGAAAAGCTCTTCCAGGACCCTCTCAGAGCGGCAAAGTCCAGCTGGTCTCGTTACAAATCAAACACGCGACGTCCCGAAAAGAAATTTCACCGAAATCCACACACACAAAAAAAAGGTCAGAGGTGCTGACAGAGAGGCTCATTCATGCACATCGGGCACTTCCCTCATTAAATGAATGTCCATTATCAGGCTCCCCTTGAACAGCCGAATAGCAGTGACGACGACTTGACAATTTCTCCTTCAAATAAAAACCTGATTCTGTCAGAAGGCTACAGCAAAAGTCTAAGTGCACTTGCAGAAGCGGAGCTGTACGTTGAAGTTTCCGGGATGGAAACAGAAAAAAAAATAACCCCCCAAAAAACTCAGCAGGGTTTTCTTCTTCTATGTGTCTTAATTATGTATTTTTACAAACAATTTGGTCCATGCTGTCAGGCTATTTCCGCGTGCTTTGTAATCCCCGTGGTCCTCCGTGGCCTTCAGGTGTGTGTGTGTGTGTGTGTGTGATCCCGCTGTAGAGGAGACTCGATGCTGCTGCTGCTGCTGCTGCTCCGCTCGGCTGTGTCAGGACTGCAGACTGGACGCTCCGTCTCTCCTCTCTCTCTGGTCCCATCCCACAGCGCTCCGTGTCAAGCCTCTCGGTCGGCGCTCACACACCCCTCGGGTAAAATGGAAGGCTGATCTCCTAAGAACAAGCCCCCTTTTTTTTTTTCTTCTCCTGCAGAACAAAAGCGGACAGCCCCAGCCCCACTCTCCCCTCCTTCTCCGCCCCCCCTTTATTTCAAACATCTCTACCTGAGCAGCGGTCTACACTTTGGAGATGAGTGGGGGGGGGGAGAAAAGAGGCGAGGAGGAGCCTGGGCTGCCCTGCTGCACTACCACCGCTTAAAGTCTGTCAATGAAAAAAATAACTAAAACACAAAATGACCGCCTCTCATCATCACCATACTACACAGTTGTGCTTGTGATGCGTCTTCAGCAGTAACCTGATGACCCTTGCCCCCCCCTCCTCTCTGCCCCCCATGTCCATTAATACTCTGCTCTTCCAGTTTGGGGATGCACCGGGCTTGCTCAGCTTTGTGTATTGCCAGAGCAAAGTGTGAGACATATTAAAAGGATTACAGGCGATTAGCGTTTTTACCCCCCCCCCCCTTTCCCTTCATTTGACAGAGAGAAAGCTCTAACTGAGCTGCGGAGACAAACAGGCTTTTATTCATGGAAAGCAATACGTGAATATCTGGAAGGCAGAGCTGCAGAAGATGACAGAGTGAAACATGAATTGATTAAGACGAAGCAGACAGCGGTGTGGAGAAGGGGGGGGGGGGGCATTCACGCCTCCCCAGCCTGGTCAATGACATGAAATAGACCCACTTACTTTTTTTTGACATAAGAGACATTAATTATCCGCAAACCGCGCCCTTTTAGTATAGAATAGCTGCATCCAATCACTATCAGCTCGACTTTATTGATTGTTTGCCCATTAATTAGACTGTTCGGTATCGGCCACAACAAGGGCACAGAAACTCAGCACGGCGTGATTAATACACATCATTTAAGGTGTCATTAAATTAGCTGGAACGGCTTGAAGTGGTCCATTGAGTTAAGATATACCTCCTCAAGGAGACCTAGAAGATGGAGGCCAGAAGATCTGGAGCCAGACCAAAAAAGTTTGTATTTAGGGTCATTTGACAGGCTGCAGAATTATGAATCCATAATGTGCCTATTAGCTTTCTTGATAGGCCTTATTAGAGGTGAATATCCCAACCATCTAACTGTCTGAAACAGCCCATGAGAGAAGACTGTCAGCCTGTCATACAGGGTACAGCCACCAGTGGGTGCTCCAGAAGAGGTGGTTAAGTGGAGTCAGTTGCCCCCCCCGCAGAGTCCTTGATGGTGTAATATGACAGAATTTAAGACTGTGGAGATCTGCGCTGTCTGCTGTATTACACGCCGGAGTCACTTCATGTGCTGTCTGCTCCACTGACAGGCTTCATGTTTTCACATGGTTTCTTTCTCTGGTTCCTCCTTCCTTCCATTAGCATCTGCTGCTCTGTGTGTGTGTGTGTGTGTGTGTGTGTGTGTGTGTGTGTGTGTGTGTGTGTGTGTGTGTGATGAGATGATACAAGTTAAACATGTAACCCCCATGTGAGACATGAAGTAGATCCGTGTGTGCAAGGAATGGTGCATAAGGGTGTTGACGTTTGACAACATTTTTTTATTGAAAGCTTGGAGTGTGTGTGTGTGTGTGTGAGATGATACAAGTTAAACATGTAACCCCCATGTGAGACATGAAGTAGATCCGTGTAATGTGATGGTGCATAAGAGTGTTGATGTTTGACTAAAAATTGTATCGAAAGCTCGGAGTGTGTGTGTGTGTGTGTGTGTGTGTGTGTGTGAGATGAGCGGCAGGTAGCTGCCACTCTGTACCCTGGCTCAGGGCCGGGCTGCCCTCCCCTTAACCCCAGGAGCCCTGCATCCATCAGCAGCTCTGCAGGGGGGCCAACACCCTTCCCCCTCTGCTCCTACTCTCCCTCTCTCTTTTCTGTTCCTACACTCAGGACCCGAGATCCACCAGTGAGGGGTTATGAAAAACATATTTTGACGCTGAAAATAAAATAAAATAAATCATATTTGTCATGTAACATGCATTTGGACCATCAGGGGCCACTGCTCCAAACACCTTTAAGTTTGCATGTTTCGGACTGTTACTACCAACTATTTATGCTTTACATTACCTAACATATTTCAATTTTAGATTGTTGGCATCCGTTGGTTTCCATTCATTTTAGTATGCTCTAAAATCATCTTGCAGCAAATTGAAACTGTAAACATCTCGTGTTTTCAAAGTTCCATGCTGGTTGTGTGGTAGTGCAGCGCAACGTGGAGACTGATTTAAAAAGTCTGTACTGCAGTACTACATAACAATAATATAAGCGACAGAAATAAAAGCTGACATAATGTTGACTGTGACTGTGACTGTTGTAGTGAAATGAAATGAAAGTGCTGGCATGCTCTGAAAGTGGAAAAGCATTTCTGCCTCCACCACAGTACAACAGGTGACTGGGATTTAGTTTGTGGTGCTCACAGTATTGGAAAATAACATTTAAAAAAATCAACAGCAGCATCTCTGTCTCTCTTGCTCTGGATATTCCAGTTTTCACTGGAACTATTTCTTCGTTAGAAATGTGTTCACATTGAAGTTTCACATTGCTCTCCTTTTGTTAAATATCATCCTCCTTTCCCTATCCAACCCCCCTGTCTTCAATTGACTACCTTGGTTACACTTCTCTCTCCCCTCCATCATTCCTGCTCTGCATTCCAATGTGCAGCCATCTGCCATCTTCCCTCCTCCCTCTGCTCTTCCTCCTCCCTCCATCATTTCTTTCTCTTCCCTTCACCTCGTTAAGCTGAGGTGTGCTTTAGTGTCTCAGGCTACGGCCACAAAAATAGGCTTGTGTTTAACCCTCCTGTTGTCCTCGGGTACAATTTGACCCATTTTTAAAAAGTTTCTATATCAGAAATTTACACCAAATTGTCAAAGAAACTATAAGGTGGATTGTTCCATACGACCATTACTCTTCACAGGTAAAATAAATGATCAGTTCATTACTTTTATTGAATTTGGGTGTTTTGTTTAATTTTATAGCGTTTGAAGAAAAAAAATGACAAAAGAATGTTGAAAAAAAAGTGACAAAAATGTTGGAAAAAGCTTCAAAAACGCAGGGGAAAAAAATCGACAAAAACATTTTTTTTTAAATCGCTGAAAAAAATCGACAATAACATCAAATGGTGACAAAGAATATGGAAAAAAATCATCAGGAAAAGTGACACGTGTCGAACCAGAACAACAAAAGGCAGTTGCTCAGGTGAATAAAATGGCACTTTTTAAGACCTTTTTAATATCACATTGAATGAAATGTAATAGCCATTTCACAATCGTATCAGTCAAAGAATGACAGAACACCAGTAGGGACGATAAGGCCTACAATTATTTATTTAGTAGCTGCATAGTCTCGCTTTGCCAGACCTTCCTCCACAGCGCTGCGGAGGAGAGTCTGGCGAGTCCACACGGCATTCTGGGATGGGAGAAAAATGTGCTCTGGTTTAATGGAATTTCTTTAAACCAATCACAATCGTCTTGGGCGGTTCTAAGCTCCGCACAGTCTCGGGAAGGAACTTGTTTTGGTGGAACGTGTGTACGTTCTAAAGTAGTTTTAGTCGTGCAACAAAAAACTCAGATTGGACAGATAGTCTAGCTAGCTGTCTGGATTTACCCTGCAGAGATCTGAGGAGCAGTTAACCATAGTCCTCACAAATCCACCGGAGGTTAGAATGACAACACAAAGGAAGCTGAAGCAAAAGGACATTGGCGTAAACACACGCATCCGGCGGAATTTCCTGCGGCACCGGAGCAATCCCTGAAGTGAAACGTCGTGGATATAGACCAAGGGTGATTCTAGGATCAGACCTTTAGGGGGGCTTAGACCCTAATGAGAATGTGACACGGATACAGTGCCTTGCAAAAGTGTTAACCCCCCATGCTAAATTAGTAATTTCATTATTTCATTCTCTGGGGACTACCAACGTTAAACTTCCCAACCGTCTCCTGCTCTCCCTCTGACAATCAGATAGAGACTCAGCCAAAGGCGGGAGTCTGGCACAACCTCCTCTGATTGGCCAACACTATGTTTCTGTTAACCCTTTCCTTGACGGGGTTACAGGTGCGTAGCATCGGCGACAGCAACACAGGATATTAAACCTGTAACTGTTTCTCCTCTGTCACCAACAGACAAGTTCAAAAACTCTCACTTAAAGCACCAAAATTGATAAAAAATAAAAAAAAATAAAACATGTTTTGGGGCTGCGATGAAATTTAGGGGAGCTTGAGCCCCCCTAAAAAGGATCAAAAATCGCCCATGATTTAGACTCTTTTATCCACCCTCATGCAAAGTGGTACTTTGTACAAAGTGACTAAATAATCACAATTATGATCTTCTGAGAGGACATTATCCATTTTTCTACAGATTCATTTCTTACAGTGTACTACAGCTCAGCGCTTCAGAGAAACAGCAACAACAGGATGGAGATGCTCTGCAGAATCATCTCCAGTAAACTTGGCTTCACTGTCACACTCAGGGTTGAATAGATCCAGGTGTTAGAGCAGAGGCAAACAGGAGTTGCTGCTGTAGCCTCTGTGCCGGGTTTAAGTGGTCATATGGAATGAGTTTTACTAGCATGTGTTCCATGAAGGAGGGTATATTTGGTCAAACCCAGCAGGGCAATCAAAGACGTCCTGGATTTGAGACTGGGAATGTCTGTATGTTCATAAATGCCAGTCTCTCTCTCTCTCTCTCTCTCTCTCTCTCTCTCTCTCTTTCCAGATGGATAAACAGTTGAAGGCACACACACACACACACACCCTAATGACTGGACTGGGGGCCTGAGAAAGTGACTAGAGGACCACAGAGTTACTTGAGACTTCTGGCTCAGCTGTGTCTATTATTTGGATGGTTGTAATTGTTTTTGAGGCAAAGCAGAACAACAGCACTTCACCGAGTGAAGTGAGCTGACAGCGGCTCACTGTAGTGTATTACTAATGAGGCATATAGTCACCCACAAAAAAGTTAGACTGAATCAGTGTTGGTCACGCATTGCCAGACCTTCCTCCACAGCGCCACAGAGGAAGGTCTGGCTAGTCCACACAGCATTCCAGTTTGGGGGAAAAACGTGCTCTGGTTTATTGGCATTTCTTTAAACCAATCACAATCGTCTTGGGCGGTGCTAAGCGCCATACGGAGTCACGGAGCCACTGCAAAATAGTCTCAGGAAGGAACTTGTACGTTCAAAAGTTGTTTTAGTAGTGCAACAGAAAACTCAGATTGGACAGATAGAGACCATAGTCTTCATGAATCCACCGCAGTTTAAAATGCCAACATAAAGGAAGCCCAAGGCAACAGATATCCGGCCGAAATGAGTGAAATCCAGCGGAATTTACAGTGGCAACGGAGCAGACCCGGAAGTGGAACGCCGTGGGTATAAACTAGGCGAACAGGAGCTCGTGAGAGACATAATAATACTGCTATCGCACCGGTTGTTATTTTACCATGTTGTATGTACCAAGTTTGTGCCGTCTGTCCATGCGGTGAGCTGCTGGCTGGATGGCATGGTCTGGTCCCGAGGGGGTCAGCCATGTTTTCATAAGGCAGAGGATGGTACAGTCCTGAATGTCTCTCTGGTACTTTATTCTGGCTCTATGGTCATCCAGCTTGTTCTCTAGAGGCTGGACATTGGCTAGGGTGGAAGACGTGCCCTTGGTTAAGTCAAGTCAATTTTATGTATACAGCCCAATATCACATATTTTCCTCAAGGGGCTGTACAGCATACAACACCCAAGTATTCACCGAAGTACACAAGTATAGAGAATCCAAATGACAAAAACTATACATATAATGTAAAGTTATATGACAATTTATCTGTTAGGATGTCAAACAGTTTCCATGGGTCACCAACCACCTAGAGACTGAGCCACACAACCTCCTCTCCACCATGTAACCTGGAAAGAGGACATACTACAACAACACACAAGGAGCAAAACTGAACACATCATTCACACAGATGGGAGAAAGAAACAATCAGAGAGAGAGAGAGAGAGAGGGTGTTTTCATATTTGCTATACAAATAGATTTATATAATTAACATAAATCCATCCTAATATTGTGTTAATGTTCACATGTTTATTGTATTCTGTCCAAATATTTGGACAATTTAATGATGCTTTGGCAACATTGTTGCAAGATGACATGGTATTAAGAGCGACAACAGTAGTGAGTGGTATTATAGTAATTATTATTATATATATATATTATATTAAGACTGACCTTTCACCCAGGAGACCGTACATTTTGTAACCCCACCCACGATCTTTTACTAAACCTAACTGTCCTGTTCTTGTGCCGCCTGTCAGTTAAAATGTAGATTTTAAATGACGACCAAATCGGTCCCGATCCAGAACGTCCAAAAGTGACGCCTAGAGTCAAATATCGCAGCGGGTGGGATTACATTGGAATGAGTTGACAGCCCCACTGTGTCTGACTGAGACAAAAAAGTTATAATAAAAATAAAAAAGTAATCTTTTAGTGTCCAATCAAACAAATAACAAAGAAGTTATCCGAGGACACTGTAGGTCTAGACCATACTCATAATATTTTACAGAGACAATCACCTGCAATCATCTGCTCTACACTACACAGCCCTTTTACACAAACATGTTTAAACCCTTTTTCAGATCTGACTAAACTGTGTGAGATGGAAGATACTGATTGACAGTGCCCAGGACCTATTCTAAGAGCTGGGCATACTCAGAGATATAATACCAAAGGGACAGCACTTTACTCCATTTCCTCAAAAGCAAACATTTTCCAACTGTTAGACTGTGCTCAGAATTCTTCGGACTATCCTGACTGTGGCATCGGGAGAGCGCAGCTTTTCAAAGTTGAAAGAAATCAAGAAATATTTGCATACATCGGTGTCTCAGGACAGCCTGTGTGGAATGGCTCTGCTTCAGACTTTGCCATGTTCTCTGCCTTCACTTCGGTCCTCTGGATGTAGCTGGATTGCTTTTCACATCCTACACACACACACACACACACACACAACACACACACAGTACAGGTTTGTGGCACTATATTTGTGGGGACCCCTCATTGACATAATGCATTCCCTAGCCCCTTACCCTAACCTTAACCATCCCAACTATATGTAACTAAATGCCAACTTAATTCTATCCCTAATCCTACAACCAAGTCTTAACCCTCAAACAGCCCTTTAAACTTGTGGGGTCCAGCATTTTGGCCCCACAAAGCTGTCGGGACCCCACAAGTATACTGGACTCCCAGTTTTTGGACCCCACAAATATACTGTAGTTAAACAAGTCCACACACACACACACACACATGCAGAGGTGAGGCAGTAAAATACCTGGCAACCTGTTACTGCTAAGAATTAGCTGAGCTTAGAGAACGTCTGAGAGCGCTGCAGCAACCAGACTGTGGGCATATGCACACTGCATGCATACATGCTCACTAACACACACTTATATACATGAATGCCACATATAGAAGCACATGTGTGGAAACAAATGAACATGTTATCAAAGACACCTAAAAACATGAACATGTGCAGTCACAAATGCAAAAAAGACACGTGTAAACTATTATGTCATAATTATATAATATTCTACTATGCTTCCAAATGTATACATGCACAAAGATGCATATAGGCCTACACAATTTTCACACAAGTTGTACATATTAAAACACGAATAAGACCTAATCAAACATTTTATTTGCACATCGGTATTCAATAATTAATTAAAACACACACATACACATACTCAAATATAGAACTAAAAAACACAATTACACACATAGTACTACTCACCAGCGCACCCACACACACATGTGCAGACGTGGGCGAGGTGGTGAGGTCGACGAGTCTAAACCAGCGTGGGAAACTATTCCCACAGGTGGTGAGTAAAGGCGGAAGCTGCTTGGTTCACACTGATGGACACATGGTTTGAGGAGAGAGTGTGTGTGTGTGTGTGTGTGTGTGAGGTGGGGTCTATCCAATTGATTTGAATCCCAACTGGTCCTAAATTTTCCCGTCATAGCTCTATGCATGTGTGTGTGTGAGTGTTGAGAAAGGTGTTTCTGATCAACCACACCTCTGTGAGTGGAATCAATTCCGTGAGTGTGTGAATGAGCAGGAGGCTGATAATTGGGTTACAGATGAATTTTGTCAGCAGCAACTCAAAAACCTGTCCTCTGTGTATAAAACGAGATTACAGCGAGTCCAGGAGCGAGTACACTTCATAAGTGTGTGTGTGTGTATGACATTATACCCTAAGATCATGAAAAAAAATATCAGTGGGGAGGAGCCACAAGAGGGGAGGAGGAGGATAGAGAGGGAGGTCCAATAGTTAATAGTTACAGGTTAAAGGTGCAATATGTAATATATTTACTGTAATAAATCACAAAATTACCACAATCTGTCATAAGATATTAAGGAAACATGCTAAGTTGAAATACTATCTTTTCTGACAACAATGCTAAAGCCAGTATGTTCTCCTTTGAAATTTCCATTCTGTGGCAAAATGTCTGTTTGTGTTTTGGCCATGGACACAGAAAACGAACGAATGGGATCAACGGGGATAGATTTTTCTAAACAGTTGCATGACCAGAGACCTTACAAAATCTAGGTACATTTTGAAGATGTATTTGAAAGATGGAGATAGCTTAGAGCCCTAAAGGACGCCGAGTTGGCTAATTTTCTGCTCAACAGGTAGGCTAAGCAATAATCTTCAGGCTAATTTACATGGCTACTAGGGACGGGCATTTTATGTAATTTAAACATTTGTGTACTCACATTGAATTATATAGAGCAGCCTACTCAAGTTAGTTGCTCGCAAAAACAATTGAGACACAGCCAGTGAAGTGATCCCGGCTGGTCCTGGCTAACGCCGCCATGCTAACACGCGATAACTGCTAACGTTACCGGAGGACCAGGCAAGTGGGCCATGGCTGTTTACAACCACCTTGACAGACCTACAACAGAAATCGCAAGTTTGACTTCCTCATAATGAAACATACAATTTAACATTGGCAAAACGACCATGTAGCCCGTTCAGCAGCGGTAGCCGACCAACGGTGAGTCGTTTTAAGCCAAGAAAGTGCTTCTGTCAGTCGGGTAGAGAGGACCGGGAGTTTGTGGTGTTTTTATCGGTTCTAGACGTAATTTTATGCCGAGACAGTGTGTCTGTCAGTCGGGTAGTGGTGTTTCAGCGGTTGTTGCAGTAATTTTTGTCAGTCGGATACAGAGTATGGGCTTTTATGACAGTCAACATAGCCTGCATCTAACGTTAGCTACTCCGATTCGCTGTGGAGTTAAGTAAATGTAAATGGACTGTATTTATATAGCGCTTTTCTAGTCTTGGAAAAGACTTTTGCGTAGCACAGGAACCACTCACACACATTCATACACTGGGGCTGAGGATGCCATACAAAGTGCCACCTGCTCATCAGATAACCATTCACACACATATTTACAGTCTGATGGCGCAGCATCGGGAGCAATTAAGGGTTCAGTGTCTTGACCAGGGATCGAACCACCGACCTTTGGATTGGTAGGCGACCGCTCTACCACCTGAGCCTCAGCCGCCCCTATGTCTGGCTACGTGAGACTAGCGTCTAGCAACATTGTTGGATTCTACGTTCCCAACCTGGCAACCTCTGTGAACTTGGAGTCTGGGGAGGAGGGACCGGGGGAGACGACTCTCTCCAGTATTTTGAATTTGGACTGCACTAATTATTTTAAACGCTAGCTGTCAGTATTACTGTTTGCACCTTTAAACTCAGGAGCCCTCTGCCTCCAATGTGACATGGGATGGTCTGTGGACGTAGGAAGCATTAAAAATATGGGTGGGATGACATGAAGCATAGAGCAAGTTCTGGCAGGTCACAGAGTCAAGCTCGGCTATTATCTCAGCTCATAGCTGACAGTTCTGAGCCAGCACACCAGCTTATGGCTCAGCTGATTCCCTCCTTAGCATATGATTGAATTTCCCAACTAGAATGCTCTTTTTAACTGCTTTTCCCAGCCTACCTCACTGCATCTCTGCTCGCACTTGCAACCCAGCTCCTCCTTTTAAATTTATATTGTCTGACTTAATCAATGTCATGTCTGTTCTGCACCCAAGGGGGATCCTGCACTGCTACTCTCCCCGCTTAAGGCTTTCCACGTATACGTGGAAGTGTGGGGGGGCCCCAGAACAGAGCCATACCGTCAAATACAAATTGCAGATGAATGAATCTATTTATTGACAAAGTGGTCCTGCTAAAAGTAGGCTACAGAAGATTTGAAAACTGATTCACAGCCATTGTTAAAGGTAGAATATGTAATGCTCAATGACCAGAGAGAAAACGTTGAGTGCAATAGTGCACCTTCCGCCTTCTCTTCCCCTCTCTCTGTCACTCTCTCTCTCAAACACACAGACCTTGGGGAGTGCCACGGTGCTCTGTCTTCTCTGTCCTCTGTCCTGACAACTGCGCTAAATAATGCATTGTAGTGCTAGTTGGTGGTTTGCTGGTTGGGTCGGGTTCAGGTGGTTGATTAACACACATTTTTGTTGGTTGGCTGGCTCTCAAAACGGGTCAGGTGGGTGCGGAAAATAAAAATAAAAACCTGACCTGCGCATCACTAAACTCCACATATTATTTCATGACAAAACACATTAATATAACAACCATCTGCAACATTTGATGAAAATATGGGGGGGTTATTTGACCATCATAAAATATCTGCGACGACCATGGAATGGTCAATCTTTGCAAGCTCCATTTTTGACGATTTCCTGTTTACATTCGCTCAAACACCCTGGCCTGCAACATTAAGACCAAAAAGACCATGCAATCTCCGAGTGAGCCCATGTGGGAATAGAGCAGCTCATTGTGCAGAGTATTCAATGCAAGCTATTGGCTATTCTTATCGCTAAACCGTAAGAAAATAAACAGATCAGAATCAGAGGGTGGAGACGGGTGATATCCACAAAGATGGGAATGGTGATGTCTTACTGGAGAGATGACGAGATTCGGGAACTTCTGTCGGTAAGGGCAGATGCCGAAATCGTCAGACAAATTTAAGGAACAGCAAGAGACCCCCTTGTTTATGACCTAATTATGAACAGGCTACATAATTGCAGTGTATACTTGATATACAATCCAAAAATATACAATTATACAATCCATTACATTACATTACATTACATTACAGTCTTTTAGCTGACGCTTTTATCCAAAGTGACTTCCAATTAAGTTCTTTCAACCCTGCAGGTTCAAACTCCAGACAACAAGTAGTAAGTGCAAGTACATTAGCTTTAAATAAGCAAAACTACAAAGAGCCATATGAAAGTGCATCTTTAAGAATATATATATATATATTCTTTTTTTTCCACTCTAGGTTCGTAAGGAGCTAAGGAACATAGACTGTAATAACTATCAATGAAAGTGCACAGACAACAAGGTAAATTGAAAAATGAAACATTTAGTAGATTTGCAGGTAATAACCCAAACATTTGAATAACATAATAATGAAAATAAAAAATCGTCTTTAAAAAATAAAAGAGTATGTAGTTCCACTGTCTGTAGTTCGTTAAATGTCTGTTACTGTTTTCTTGTGAGAAGTGCACCCTGTAGATGTGTATAGCAGTCCTGGTGACTGTCACCACCCTACCACCACGCTGAATATTCGATGAGTCACTTCTCCGTTCCGGATAGAATCACGCTGGGAGGACCGATAGGAATGGATCTTCAAAACTGGTTCTCACTCTGTTTATAAGACCTGACCTGTTTTATGTAAACAGAAATCATAAGATCTTGTTTTGTCTATTTGTTAAACAAGAATATTTTCATACTGAAGCATAACAGCGAAACACAAGCATCACATATAGTACAATACTCAATGATAACATGTTCAGGCCTTGCATTATACTCTAGTTCAATAATTTTAGGTTTCAATTTCAATATCTGAATCATCAGCTTACATCATTGTACCTTGTAACACTAATTACTGAATTATGACAATAGTGTTACACTTTTCCTCAATCCAAAATTAGGAAGTATGCATGTTACATATGGTCCTGCTAATATTTGCAATGCCCACTCTCTCTAGTGCCCACTTCTCTCTTTTTTGCATAGAATACTAAGCTATTAAAATAGCCTAATAATTGTTGGCATGATTTTATGAATCATATTTTGATGGTAAACATACATGTAGCACAGTGAATCCTTAGGATGAACTGTGTACGTGGATGGCCTTAGTGCCTACCTTACCTATGGGCCTGTTAGCAGTGGGGATTCATGTTTGCTAAATATGTCATATGTTGGATTAATGTTAAGACTTTTTAATTTTTGAAAACCTTTCAAAGATTAACAAGAATTTGGAGGCCCCCCCACCCCTGTTGAAGATCCCTAGTGTAAGTAAACACGAGTGTGCAATTTGTGCTTGGGGCAATACTGTAATCAATGAGGTAAGATAAGGTAAGGTAAGTCTTTTCCAAGACTAGAGGTAAGTGTTATCTCACACTCAGCGGTGAAATGTTGAGTTTTATGGCTTATGGTATGAATGATTTTCTGTGGTGGCCCTGTGACTAATAATTATAATACTTGACCTTAGAAGTCATTATAAGATGCTTTATAATGCGTTATGATTATTGTTATAAAGCATTATGATTATTCACGAGTGCTTATAACTATACTTATACATCGCTGTCAGATTATAGACTCATTATAAATGTGTCTATAATGCATTATAGACACAAATTGACCAGCAGTTATAGAGTATTATGATACTTGACCTTATAAGTCATTATAAAAATGATTTATAATATGTTATGGTTTGAGTTATAAAGCATTATGATTATTCATGAGTTCTTGTAACTATACTTATGGAGCATTATAAGCAGATTATAACACATTGGAACTGTGTTTATAATGCATTATAGAGACAGGCTTCATAGAAAGTGTCAATACTTAAATTAGTCAATGATTTATGATTGAATATTGTTACTTAGCATGAAAATGTATAATTCCAACACAGTAAACATCAACACAAAAACATACACATTTTGCACTGATACAGACTTATCCTTAGATTTAACACATATGTGTAACCTAATATTTTCACGACAATATTGCCATGACAATGACATTAGTGAGCATGCAGGACAACGTCAGTTGACTGCAGTCTTTGCATTCCTGAGAGGATGACCACCAAATGGGTCTGATGCTGAGTGGAGCAGCATGTGTGACATCTCTGGCACTCCGTGTACACCCCCCCACACACACACACACACACACACACACACACACTGGAAATACTTGACATGACAAACAATAATCACTGGACATGTGTTTGTATTTGGGAATGAAAGCAGCTCTAAAGAAATAATCTTGATTGTGGCAGTGACTTAGTGACTTCAGTCCAGTTCCAGCTTCTGTTCCAGTGCATCTGTACGCACACGTGTAAAGTGTTCCATAGTGAAGCTGTGAAGTGATTTTGTGGCACATGCAGTGAAAAAATGTGACTCAGTGCAGCTTTTGCTATCAGAAAACAAATAATATGTGTGACCACTGAGGCAAAATTATGAGTATCAGTGTTAATAGTGTTAATGTAGAAAGATACTGAGACTGACAGTGAGCGCGGAATCAAAAGGCAGGTTAGGGCTAAGTGTAGTGAGGGACTGAGCGGTAGGGAGAGATCAGGCAGCGAGCAAGAGGGAAAATAAATTGAAAAAGCAGAGAGTTATACAGGGTCTTGCAGGAATTTATTCGAAGAGGAAAAAAAAAAAAGGGGGCTGGTGGAAAGGGGAGACGCGGCATCGTGTTCAGAGCTGTTGTGTTACTTTCGGTCCCCTTCTTCAAAGGTACTCTGGCCCTGATGGCTTTACCATACGCTGTTCTGGGGGTTAGAGCTGAAGCCCAGCACTGCACAGTACCTGCAGGACTGGAGCTGCAGGGAGTGGGGCTCACGACGGCCCAGACGGGGTCTAGCAGGCAGCTTCGGCTTGGTACTCCAGGTGAACCTGCAGCCATACAGCACGCCGATGGGATGCCTGCTGATGACAGGAGACTGAAAGCTGACAGTGTGTGTTTAAAAATGATTTAACATATTAGGCATGTCTTCAAATTAAAAAAAAGGGTTCAAAGACATGACACTAGATAAGTATAGACATTGAGTAGTATTATTCTGTGAGAATGTTGGTAATGGTGGTGATGAATGAACATCATTATTATCATTATGGTTATCATCATTATTTAGGATATTATTCACCTTATGGTGGCAATGTACTGTATATAAGTACTGACCCTTATGGGTATATGTAGGCGTGTAGGTATGTTTGTATGTATGTATAGTGTAAGGTAAGTGTATGCATGTATATGCAGACACACTGTATGTATGCATGTATGTAGACAGTTATCTGGGTAAGTGTATATGTTCTTTAGTTTTTTTCGTAATAATTTATTTTTTTTACTTTCTTGTCTTGTCAATTTTTTCCTTGACAATTTGTTTGTTACTCACTGAAATGTGAGAAGGGGGGGCCTGATATAAGCTGAAGCTTCTGACCCTACTCTTTGGTTACGACCAATAAATAAATAAATAAATTAATTCAGTCATTCATTAATTTTAGCGAAAAGGTGACAACGTTTGACACAATTTGGAAAATCTGCAGCCATAGGAGTTTGTGAGGGCTTGAAATGTGTTACAGATGCATGTCACACATTCTCTAAATAGAAGAAGGTTAAGAAAAACAAGTATTAGAATATAAACAATATAAGTATAAATATTCATACACAGTATGTATTAAAAATAAAACTAAAGAAGAGCCATACAGCAGAGTAATGGCCGTTTTACAGTAGCCGCAGCCAAGCTGGATTTATGCGAGCAGAGGTTGCGCACCACTCGGTTTTTTTCAGCGGCGCGCGACAAAGCGGAAACAGGAAGCATGAACGAGCTCGAGAGCAACGTGATGCCAGGACTCTCAGAGCGACTGCAAGTCTCTCTTGTAAACTTCCTGGGTTAAGATGAGTTCTTTTATGGTGAATGAAAGGCCGCCAGAGGTGGGGTGTGGAGAGAGTCAGGGTGGGTTCCAGGCCATGTTGATAAGGCTAGTGGCGGATGGGAAAAAACTGTGGCGTGAGGTTTTGGTCCTGATGGACCTCAGCCTCCTGCCAGAGGGGAGTGACTGAAAGAGTTTTTGTCCGGGGTGGGAGGGGTCAGCCACAATTTTTCCAGCACGCTTCAGAGTCCTGGTGGCGTATAGGTCCTGGAGCATTGGCAGATTGCAGCCAATCACCTTCTCTGCAGACTGAATGACTCGTCTGCCCTTGTCCTTGGCAGTGGCAGCAGCGTACCAGATGGTGGTCGATGATGGCTGTGTAGAAGTGCACCATCATTGTCTTTGGCAGGTTGAATTTCTTCAGCTGCCGCAGGAAGTACATCCTCTGTTGCGCTTTTTTGACGAGGGAGCTGATGTTCAGCTCCCACTTGAGTGGTGCTGAGCTCTTCCTGAAGTCCACAACCATCTCCACTGTCTTTAGGGCGTTGAGCTCTAGGTTGTTTTGGTTGCACCACTTCACCAGGTGGTCAGCCTCCGACCTGTAGGCGGACTCATCACCATCAGAGATGAGTCCGACGAGGGAGGTGTCGTCCACGAACTTCAGAAGCTTGACGGACTGGTGACTGGAGGTGCAGCTGTTGGTGTACAGGGAGAAGAGCCTTGGGGGGGATCCGGTGCTGATGGTCTGTGAGTGGGAGACGTGTTTCCCGTGTCATTGTGAGAAGGCTGCCTTTCTCCCTTTTCACTAGCCTCTGTTCCCAAAATGAATGTTTTGTGTTTGTGTAATCCTTAATTTAAGTCTAATGTTTTAGATTATTTGCTACTTTATCATTTGACATAGGCCTGTTTAGTGGGATTATGGGTGCATAGTGTTTTTGCTACAGTTCTGCCTCATGCTGCTCACCAGCTTAATCAAGGAAAGTACATACAGGTGTGCCTGGTTAGGTCAGGGAGGGGCTGGGCACTCTTAAGGTGTAGAACAATAGGTAAGATAGTTCTGCAGTGAATGACATTTTTTTTTGTTAATGAATACCACAGTTTTTGCACGTCTCCAGCTTCCTGTCAGCTTCTTAAAATTCACTTTTTAAAAGTTTCGGGCACCCCACCACTTCATCAGCCTTGGAAGGAGGTGGGTGGTTTGACTTTTGGTGGCATTGGTGGGATATTTTTTTTGTCTCTGAGGCTTAAGAACCTGAAGAAGCCAAGTTACCCCAACACCAGGAGCAGGAAGAAGGCCATGCAGAGTGACCAGGGGGTCTTGGAGGACCAGACCCTGGGTGGAGACGATGGTGGTCAAAGGGGTCCTGACCAAGGAGGATTTGACCAGCTGTACGCCTTGATTGTGCAGAAAAGAGAGGCCTACAAGCAGGAGCAGTGATGGACAAGTGTCCAGAGGCCTGTACTACGAAGCAAGATCAACATGCCCTGGATTTATTTCAGTTACCCAGCTTCACCTAACCTAACAACCGCGGTCCCGCATAAACTGTGTCATGATGGTGGTTATCAACTAGTTCAGTCAACTCAGGGTTTCCCAATCCAGCGACACGCACGTTCACATAAAAGAGGATTTGCACAGCACGACCAATCACAAACATCTACCAGAGCCGCATATTTTATATAAGAAGAGCAGACTATAATTCTACATAAATATGAAGACCCCAGACACGGTTTTACAGGCACAATGCAATACAGTCACTGCTTCCTAAAACAGGAAGGAAAGCCGGCAAAAATAAAAAGCCGACGCTGTAAATGCATAAATCACAACGCTTATCAGTATCACTTCCTCATCAGTCAGGACCAAGATCTGACCATAATTACTCGTTGCTTTAGCCTATGATTTCAGTTGCAACCCTGTCAGTTGTAAGCGATCGTGAGAGCAAATAAAAAATATAAGCTTACACTTTACTTGAAGGTATCTACATAAGAGTGACATGACACTGTCATGAACACATGACATAGTCATGACACATGAACCCTAACCCTAACCCTAACTTGTCATGACAAAAAACAAATGACACTAAAAGAAGCGTTATGTCATGACTTGTTTATAATGTTTATGACACGTTCATGACAGTGTCATGTCACTCTTATGTAGATACCTTCAAGTAAAGTGTAACCAAATATAAACATAATTCAAACAGCTTAATCAAGGAAAGTACATACAGGATTGCCTGATTAGAACCTTTCAGCAGGGAGGGGGTGGGCACGCCTAAGGTGTAGAACAATAGGTAAGATAGTTCTGCAGTGAATGACATTTTTATAATATTTGGGGTGCCTATTGTTGTGGGTGCACAAATATGTATAAATAGTAATGTCATCAGTAACTGTTCTATCTACTTGTAAAGGTATTTTCAGATACAGAGTGTAAATGTTCTTTCAGTTTAGCTCACCCCATACTCACCTGTGCAGGTGGTAGGTCCACTTATGTCAGGCTGAGAGGTTCTGAAGAAGAGGAAGGGATAAAGGACTTGGCAGCTTGCTGGGAGGTTCCTGTTTTATATATGTGTTATTTTGCCTCGTTTTGTGCTCTTTGTCTTGTATGTTTTTTTTTGTTAATGAACACCACCGTTTTTGCTCTTCTCAAGCTTCGTGTTTGGCTTCTTAAAAATAATAGGCTCGTTCGAGATGAACTGCGCCTCGCCTGTAAAGTAGACGAGAGCAGGCGGCAGCAGCAGGGGCGGTGACAAAAGCCCGCTCTCAAGTCGGACAGTTTTCCAGCTGATTCCAGCAGCCTTCAGGCTGAACAGGAAGTGACACAAACACTGTGGTCCGATTCCGATTTAATAAAATGTTATCAGACCCATATATCAAATCGTACACAGTCTCCAGTTGTTTTTATTATGACAGAGTAGCTGTCAAAATGCTCTACATGTGATCTGTTGCTGATTTTAATTACCAACTGACTTTAGATGATCCGTAATCTGAACAGATTTAGTCTCTCTGACTTCTAAACATAACTATCAGTCACACAATAGGTGTTCTGTACAGAATAAGCATTTAAATCAGACAAATAGCAGTTAAAATCCCTCCGATTCAAAATCAATAAAAAAGTTTATATAAAACGTCATCATGTTGAGTCGACTCTGAACCAATCAGCTGTTCGATCAGCTGAGAGACCGGCGTTTCCCAGCATGCCCTGGGTCCGCCTGCGTCTGCCTGGCTCTTGCAGTTGGTGAAAAGCAACTGCGCTACCTGCGTCTCAGAACTGCGCCCGCCTTGGTCTCGTGAGATTATCGTTGCCCACGTGTGCATGACGTCAGAGCAAGTCGGGATCAAGTCGGACACAAATCTAACCGGCATGCATTGGGCGCCGATCGCCGGTGATCCATTCTGCACAGATCTGGCTCATCTCGAACGAGCCTAATATATAGTACAGGCATATTTAAAATAATTTTCCTCTTTCCTCTGATGCCCTCTCAGCCTGGTCTCACAGAATTCCGTGAAATGATAACGAACTGTTAACAGGTGGTGGTGACACGGAATGTGGCCACCATGGAAAACACTGCCAATGTAAAGTCAATGAGAAGATGACGTAGCATTAGGAGCGACTATGGTAGCGCGTATGAAAGCCCGAAAATCCGCATAGGGAGGTTGGTTGGGGTGGTGGATGGGTCAAACGCAGGACTTTCACCCAGGAGACCGGGGATCGTGACCTGTGTGTCACGTTTCCTAAACCCAACCATCCCGTTGTTGTCCCGCCTCCTGTTATTGTTTTCCTAACCCAACTGTCCCGTTCTTATTTTCCTAAAACCAACCGTCCCGTTGTTGTCCCACATGTCACGGAAACGTAAGCCCACCTACGACCTTTTCCTTAACTTAAGGGGCCGTGTTCATTTCACGGAATTCTTCCGTGGGCCCATCACGGAATTTTTCGCGATTCCGTGAAACTGCAACAGATTTTGAGTTAAGGGACCGTGTTCATTTCATCTAATTCTGTGAGATCAGGTTGGCCCTCTTCAGTCACCGTCAGTCCGTATTTAGGCAGCACTAGAGCCACAGTGGAATGTCCTGAGGTTGGACTGGCTAGCTGAAGGGTGCGGAAGGTTCACGGGGCAGGAGGGCTAGAGTTGAGCGGGGGAAGACGAGGCTGTCAATCGCGTGCATTATCTCCGCTCCGCCCTGTCAGCGGGCCTATCACCCCTGGGTGGCGACGGAGAAGGTCGCTCATATCTCAGAAAGGCTGATAACCCCCGAGGACCCGCAGAGCAGAGACCTTCACTGTCCAGCTAGACGGACTGACAGCACATTCACTCCGCACACACCTTCTCGTCTTTCTCTTCTTTTCAATGTGAGCACACTCTAACTATATTGTTTTGAAAGGTTCATAGAGATATTTCATATATTACTACATATATTACATTCTTAAACTCCAAGCACTCTACACACAATTTTATTAATGCCAGATACAAGGGAGATATTGGATGATTCTGAAAAACTGTGGATTATGTTGAATGGCAATATTACTTGTTATGTCCACTATTAGCGCTTTAAAAATAATATATATATATATATATATACAGTACAGGCCAAAAGTTTGGACTCACCTTCTCATTCAACGTGTTTCTTTATTTTCATGACTATTTACATTGTAGATTCTCACTGAAGGCATCAAAACTATGAATGAACACATATGGAATTATGTACTTAACAAAAAAGTGTGAAATAACTGAAAACATTTCTTATATTTTAGATTATTCAAAGTAGCCACCCTTTGCTTTTTTTGGTAACTCTGCAAACCCTTGGTGTTCTCTCAATGAGCTTCATGAGGTAGTCACCTGAAATTTTATAAATATGGGTTTAAAGGAGTTGCATGTAGTTTACTGTATATAGTATCCATAAAGGAGAGAAGGTGTTTAATGGATGTAACTATGACTGGGCAAACAAGATTTGGATTAAATCAAAGTTGCGTACTTATTGTGAAATTGAACATTATTATTTCACTGAAAACAATATACTTTTTAGTTTATCAAAGAAAAACAACATCCATTTGCTTCTTTTTGAAGTGGGTAGGTATGCTTTGAAAGAAGAAAGTCCAATTTGTCCAGTCGGGGGAGTCTGGGGGTCGGACCTGCTGGGCTTTCGGAAGTTTGTGTGCATGTTAGGTTAATTAGGGTTAGTTGGTGACTCTAAATTGCCCGTCGGTGTGAATAACGTGTCAGTGCTGTGATTGACTGGCGACCTGGCCAGAGTGTACCCCACCTCTTGCCCAATGTCAGCTGGCATTGGCTCAAGCCCTCCGCGACCCTCCAAAAGTAAAAGCTAATGGATGGGTGAAAATAGATGATTATGATTTTGGCATTATTATCTTTTGTACAGAAACCTTGGCGTCTTTTTGTTTATTATGATGTAAAGGATGTGACTGAGATGACTGAATGTTTCACAATGACTAAAATGTTTTTTTGAACCAGAGACATTTAAATTGGCATATTTTGTAAGGAATGCAATGGAGCTCAGGGAGAGAGCCTTGTATCAGTAATGAGTAGCTGGTGATGATGACAATGATGATGATTTATTCATCAATATATTTACTTTCTTTTAAATGATTATGTTGAATGCATATGTGATCCCCCTGCTGGAAACTAAGTTTGATGCAAAGGTGTTTAAAGCACCATGTACAAAGTGTAACACATAACACATAAAACGCGACAAGGTGACAAACAGAACAACGGGGAAGTGAGAAAGGACAATAACAGAACTGACAAGACGGGACTGGACAGGACAGTTGACAAACATAAGGACGTATTATTAGTAATTGGGTAGAATGATCTACGATTCATATTGGGTGATCACGGTTTTCGTGTTTGAAGGAGTTGGAAAAACAGGTTATGCATAAGTGTGGATGGTGTTGATAGTGTGTGTACGTGTGTATGAGTAAAGTGATAACTGTAAGGCAGAAATAATAAATAAAAAAATAATAATAAAAAGGGGGAAATAGAATAATTAAATGATATAAATAATGTAAAAGAACTAGGGAGGGCGGGGTATTACATAATGGAGAAGGGAGGTATATGTCTGGTAATGTACACGGCTTGTAGTTATATTTTTTTTAAATTTAGAAACGTTAGAAATGGGGACCAGGTGTCTTCAAAGGCTGACATTTGCTTCTTTCTGTGTGCATTGTGTTTTTCCATTGAGATGTATTCTGAGATTAAATTTGTCCAGTCATTTATGTGGCAATAATTCTTTGATTTCCAGTTTTGAAGGACTACTTTCTTAGCGACAGCTAGAGAAATGAACAACGGATTCCTGAATTTTTGTGGGATGTGGATTTCGGAGATATCACCAAGGAGACAGAGTGTTGGAGATGATGGGATCCTGTAGCTCAGGGTGGTGGACAGTGTCTCAGTGACCGTGATCCAGAATGAGTGAACTGGTTGACAACTTAAGTCTAAGTAGTTGATATTGAAGGAATTGTTCTCTCCCAACCCCATATTTCTCTGTGAGTGTGTTAAATGATTGAAATGGTTGTTCTCAAATAGGTGATGAAGGTGTGTGATTCCTTTTTGTGCCCATGTGGAGAAGTAAAAAGGTTTGTTCTGTAACATAAACACTGGATTGTGCCAGAGTGGGGTGAACTTGTTTGATTCTAGTGATGATTTAGTGATTTGGGTCGTTTTCCACCAGGCTGTCAGAGTTAAATAGATGGTAATGCGTTGGCAGAAGTTGGATTTCTTGATTGATTGTGAGAGGAAGGGGAGATCTGCAATTGGGATGCTTGTACATTGGTTTTGTTCCAGTTCCAGCCACGGGTAATTGTGCTTATGTATATTGATCCATTTAACCATGTACTGTAATTGATTTGCCAGGAAGAAATGATGGAAGTGATTTTTTATTTTGTAGTGTTGAGAGTGATATTCTGGATTTTTTGTTTTTCCAATAAAATTGTGTTGTTAATGAATTGAGAGTTTTGAACCATTTGTCTGTAGGAGTAATGGGGATCATAGAAAAAAGGTAGTTAATCTGGGGTAGGGTTTTCATTTTGACTGCAGCTATTCTTCCAATGAGCGTTTATATTCGTCTTCGATTTTCCTGAGAAGGGGAGTATAGTTGAGGGTGAAAAGTTCTGACAGCTTGGGGGAAATCTGAATCCCTAGGTACTTGACGTTGCCTGTGTGAAGGTGGAGGGAAGTGTCCTGAGCTCCAAAATCCCATGCGTCATCTGAGAGGGGTAGTAAGATTGATTTGTTCCAGTTGATAGTGTAATAAGAAACATTGGAGACTCTGTTGATGATATTGAAAGTTTCTTTAAGTGATACCTGTGGGTTCTGTAAATAAAGTAAAAGATCATCTGCATGTAAACTAATTTTGTGTTGTACGTTGGTTACCTCAATTCCTTTGATTATGCTGTTTTGTCGTATTGCTGCTGCAAGAGGTTCAATGAAAATGTCATGGCTGCTGTATTCATGTGTGTGGGTATGGTGGAGGAAGTTTTTATTTCAATAATTACTCTGTTGAATAATGGTGATAATATGTCCCAAAAGTGTTTGTAGAATTCGGCTGGCAGTCCATCCTGTCCGGGAGATTTGTTACTAGGAATTTTATTGAGGGCTTTGGTAAGTTCATTGAGGCTAAGAGGTTCGTCTAGAATGTTGGTTTGTTCTGCAGTTAATTTTGGTAATGTCACACTGTTTAAGAAGGTATTGATTTCTGATTGTGTCGGTTGATGAGTGGGGGAATAGAGGTTGCTGTAGAAATTCCGAAATATGTTGTTTATATCCTGTGGGTTTTGATTAATGTTTCCTGTGGAGTCAAAGATGGCTGGGATGATTGATTTCTCTTTCTTGCGTTGGAGTAGATTTGCTAAATATTTACTGTTTACTTTATTACTGTATTTAAAACCATTATATTTCAGTTGCTGGATTTGAAATTGTGTTTTTTTCTGTATAATATCGTCAAGTTGTATTCTAAGTTCTTTTAATTCTTTTTGTCTTGGTTCTGGTCCTCGTGATTTGTAATAATTACGGAGGTTGTCTATAATCTTAATCTCATGCTAGAGGGCCATGTCTGGGATTTGTAAAATAAAAATTCCCCCGCAAATGATCTAGTCTGGACCACTGGCCGACCTGAGACCCCGCCCGGAGACCCTGACCGGAGACCCAGACCGGAGACCCCGACCTCGACGCTTCCACGGGCTGATGGTGATGCTGGGTGGTTGCCGCTGTGGTTAGGATGATAGGTTATGCACTTTTGGTAACCTCCACCGAGCCTGGCACAAAAACACACGTAACTCTGAGCCAAGTTCGTGCTCTGTTTTTCCTGTGCTAATGCGCCCCATGAAGCTCAGATGTATGGGGGTCATTTGTAAATCACACAAGGTCCCCAGATGACACTAATCCCGTGTGAAAAAGGCTATAGTGGGCATTTTAGTACATTTTGCTCAAAGCACCACCGTGCTTAAGTCCAGCCTCATAGAGACGATAGTATGACCGGGCCTGTGCTAAGCTACAACCGCCCTGGTTCTATCTGTCCAAACGGATCGTGATCATAATAATGCAAAGAGATTTGGAATGTAAGTTAAAAATGATGATGGTTGAGTAAGTTGGACTGAGTCTGTCTTCACCCAGCCTGTTCTAATTTGAACAGTGAACTCTCTTCACCTTCCCAGAACACGTTGTAGGAACCTCTGCCTGTGTTTAGTGCAGACTAATCAGCAGACTGATATAGCAACCAGGGTTAACAAGAAGCTCAGTCTGACACCAGTCACCACTCTCTGACCTCAAAACTAGTGTACTGAGAGACTGGTGTGCTGGATGTTTTTGAACATATATATCATCAACCTCTGTTGACTGAGCACACCCACTGATCTAAAATCATCAAGAAAACATGGCAAACACTTCATTCGCTGCGCATTTGAATCACAAATTCATTATTCAAAAATAGTATTGATCAAATGCAGCAATGTGTAGCAGAGTTCTCTTCAGCATGACTCTAATACAGTCTCAATAGTCTTTGTTTTTAATTGACAGGTCACAATGGTCTAAATGCCTGTCTTTGTACTAAGATTAGTTGGGGAAAAACACTGAATACTTTAAGCACATTTTGAAGATAATGAGTATTAACACAAAAACGTTGCCGCTTTCTAATACTAAATTGTGTATATTGACACTTGAACCCCAATTGTTGAAAGTTATTCAGACATTTTCACATGTGGATATCCAATGTACAGATAAGAATTCTCAAATTGGTGTCATTCCCCTTTTAGAAAAATGTGAGACAGACTGAAGCAGAGGTGGGTTGGTAAGCTAAATGTTTTTTTTTTTTTCTCTCAGTGTGTGTGTGTGTGTGTGTGTGCGTGTGTGTGTGTGCGTGTGTGTGGCGCGCACACGTGTGTGTGTCTTGGGGGTGGGAGTGGGCTGTACCAGTTGATACATCTGATGTGAGACGAGCTGGCTCTCTGACAGGAGCTGTCACTGGAATAGCAGGGGGGTCCTTATCAATCAACCCCCCCACCCAGCCGCCAATCAAATTCCCTCACCATGGCAACCAGGCCCCTGTTATCAACACAGCTGTCAGCTCTCGGCTGTCGAGTTGGAACTATTACCGAGCCCGTTTAAAGTATAATTTAAGCTAGTTATAGTTATAGTCCTGTTAGTCCTGCCGACAAGAATAATAACTTTCTAAAAAAGCTTCGCAAAAACCCTTTGTTGTTGTCTCTCTTTCTCTCTCTCTCTCTCTCTCTCTCTCTCTCTATAGAAACAGAATGTAGAACATGATGGGACAGCCTCCCTCTGGGCCTGCCCTGACAAATGTACAGTGGTGAGAAATAGTATATCATTTCACCACTTATCAAATCTGATGAGAGACTCCTGAGATACCAGGCATGAATAATGACTAATGAGGGTATGAATCAACAAAGCTGATTGGTCCATAGTCACTCTAGAGTATATTGTGTACTAATTGAGAATCCCAACAACATTCTTTCAACTTGTATGCCTAAATAATCAATAAAACGTAGTCATATCAGAGTCGACACCAATTGTATCAGAGCTTGTGACAACAAATATATTCAAATCCTGTGTATGGACACTACAAAATAAAAAATTAAACGGAACAGAAATAAACTCCATCCACTGATGAAGACCATAAGTTGTGGCTGGTAAGAAGCAGGTAAGTGGAGCTTGAGGTAAGATTTCCAAATGTTGCACTCAAAAAGTGTGTCACCTGAAACTCGCAAGCATGAGCTGCTGTCAATGCGTTTCCATTCAGCTGTTTTTAATAATAACCTGAGTGGAAACACCGTAAATAAAAGAAATAATTAAAGTGTCACAAAAAAGTTATTACGCTCAGCTAAGGTGGAAACATTGGTGTATCGATATCAACAAAACACAACATTATGGTGATGTGTATGAATCATGTAACTTTAACATATTGAAGCTTCGGCTCTGCTGAAGAGATGAAAAAGCGGCCTTCCTCACACTTGAAACAAAAAAGATCATCTTTTAAGCTTTCACAGGAGCTCTTTTTATGTTGTGTCTTCTTCTGCAGTGACTGGCTCCATCAGCTGTTTATTTCTATCAACCAATGAAGCCATATTCACACAAAAGTAGTATGTTTTATTTTGCAGATTTTCTGGAAGTCTGGTTCAAATTTGCGCTACATTAAGATAGATAGATAGATAGATAGATCTTTATTGTCATTGTATGCAGTACAACGAAATTCTGTTGGAGCCATTCTCTCCAAATAGCAGCATAGAGTAAAAAAGATTTATACACACAAATACACCAGCACATTATCACCCAAGCACATCTCACACATACGCATTCATCTCGCACATACACATTCATTCCATGTTCTCAATAAATAGCTAGAAAACACAGCAGTTATTGCACAGAGTCCGATTGCACTGAGGCGGCAAGGGATGTGTGTATGTTTTTATGTTTGTATGTGTAGATGTGTGTATGATTTCTGGAATATGTTCACAGCTCTGGGGAAGAAGCTACTCCGGAGTCTATTTGTGCGTGTGCTGGGGGTTCTCAGTGTGCCTGAGGGGAGGGGGGTGAACAGGGAGTGTCCGGGGTGTGAGGTGTCTGGCCTGATGTTTGTGGCCCGTGTGAGAAGACGGCTTGAGTATATTAAACTTAACTAGCGTGGCAATAACAGGATGACGCTATCTTCTTTGAATGATGCTCCTGTTCGGCTTTAACCGGCATTGGCACTGGCAGCCCTGTCTAACTTTATTGTTCTCTTGAGGTTATGCACAGGGATGGAAGATTGCATGTCGAGTATACAGCCACGCCCTGCTTTTGCAAAGCAAATGTGCTCAACATCAATGCATGCATAAATCAGTATGTCAATGACAGATGACTTTTGGTTTCACATGGGACCTGAACCCTAGTCTCCTGAGTGAATGTCCCATCCACCACCATAACTTGCTTCATTACTTGGAATTTTGTCCCCTCACTTCCTGGTTTACTCTTGTGATAAGCACTACAGCCACGAGAGTTTGCCGCCTAACAAGAAATGTATTTGCTGGTCGTTATGAGCTGCTTGCATAATCGACTCATATGATCGTCTTCTAGGTAAGGCTATTGTTGTTTTTTTGGCCTTGCCAAATAAAACTGCTTCACATGACAAAACCTACAGTGACCCCACCTTACAAACTCACTGCCCACCTTAAAAGTCTTATTATTAACTGTATGCTGGCTCAGATACTTTTCCACCCTGCCAGGAATACATCAGGAGGACATGACAAAGAATTGATATTAAATATCCAAAAAAATCATCCGCAACATGAATCCACAAACATCAGGATCAAACCTGGACTGTGGAATGATGGAAGGAAAGACAAAAAGTTAGAGCAATATGGGCTCCTCTTTCCCTTTCCTCTTTTCTCTCATTGTTTTCTGTTATCAACACTGACACACTGCGCTACAGTCACGGAGGGAGAAAGGCAATCTGTGGCCTTTGTTTAACAGTAGCAGAATGAATATGTAAAGAAGAGCTCATAAATAGAGAGCTGAAAGACACCCAGCTGAGGCTGCTCTGGGCCGGCCTCCAGCCACACACACACACACACACACACACACACACACACACACACACACACGCACACGCACACGCACACGCACACGCACACACACATTCTCCTTTAAGGGAAAGACAAGCAGCACTCAATCAAAGGTCTGTAAGGGAAATAGTTGTTAACAGATCAATCAGCTGTAGGATGAGAGCAACAGAAGAACAATCCATCCATCGCTGGGGCTGTATGCTCTATGCTAATGAGAGGAGTCACTGCACCACTGCTAACACAAACTTCAGCTGCTGCTGTGAAATTTTGGATTGATCAATGAATGAGCAAAATGAACACATGTCATGATTTCTGAAGTAATCTCACAACAATATCTAATACTGATACTGGTCTAATACAGAATTGTTGTTGAGTATGAGTATGAGCAATTTCAGATCATTTGTGGAATTCACCAATTTTCTCATACACACCAAAGTTTTTCTTGGGATGAAATTGGTCCGAAAATTGGTGAACGAGTTGTCCAGACCTGCCGTACGGGTCCTGTCTGCCTTTCATCAAATGGGAAATTAAAATGTCTTTATTTGAATGCATTAGGAGTTTCAATATGTTACTTACTAAAACATAACTAAAATATGCAAGACAAACTTACTGCAAAACTAAATATTCTGTTCATTGTATCATCATCATTCCAGCCTTTTCAATTTACTGAGATTTATTTGTAGATTTTTATGATTTTATTGGCATACTTATCATTCCAATATGCATCTTGCACACTACTTTGCACTATTACTTTTTGCACTTTGCATCCCACTCCATGTGTACTTGTCTTGATATTATGTCTTATTTGTATATTTGTATTTTTGCATATTATGTTGATATGTGCCTATATGTATATTGTTGTCTCTATTGTACAGTATGTGTCTATATTACTATTTGTCTGTTTACTACTACATGTCTATTTGTTGAATGTATAGAGAGTTAACACCTACCAAAGTCAAATTCAAGTCAAATGTAAGTATACTTGGCCAATAAATCTGATTCTGATTCGGATATTTCCACACTCAGCTGCCTCAGTCCAGAAGCATCCACTGTTGTGTCCGGTGTAACATCACCCACTGTAGGCTGTAACAGTATCCCACTAATAGCATCTAAGCTTCATGTTACTGTAAATAATGACCTCATTATTTGTATCACTACTACTACTTCTACAGTTGTTTGCTGATTTCTGGCAGCGGGACTTGAAGCTGCTCTCTGTGATATTCTCCCCTTTATTCTTGGGTCACATTTTTGTGAATGAGACCTGCTCACACACGGAGCAGAGCAAATGATCCACTCTCAGGGACACGCACCTCCCGATGAACAGGTGGCATTCATCAGGCTGAAACGAGCAATTTACTAAATGTTTGTGCGGTTAAGAGAGTTTGATGATTCCAACTGTGAGCAAAAAGTGTTGGGTGTGTCAAAGGTTCAACTGACTCGTGCTTTTGAAAGGCTAGTGCAGCTACATCAATGAGGACAGACAAATGGATGAAGTAAAGATGAATTATAACAGAACATGTGATAATTAAGTCTTGGCAGAAGTCCTAGGCCCTTAGACTCTACAGGGAGATTTGTAACGGGGGGGGGGGGTCTGCCCTGAGCAGCAGCAACATAAATCCCCCACTGAGTCCAGGCACTGGTGGTGGTGGTGGTGGCTAAGGGTTCTGCTGAAGATGATGGATCTCTTAAATCTGCAAAGACTGGCTGTAATGGGGAGGTGGGGGGGACGTTTTGCCGTTAACGGCGATTTGCACTGAAATGACTGCAACGGAGAGAACAGATTAAAATAGCGTAACAGCCGTGAACGTACTGTGCGGTGCACATAACAGCAGCATGAATGTAGTCAGATAGAGAATCATATTCAAACAGAGGCAGCAGCAGGATAACATGCTAACGATGTAGGTGTGTCACTGCGCTGATATCATGACTGACAGCCCCAGACAGGACAGCAAAGAAATAATTAAGGTGTAAATAAGGTAATAAGGTGTAAATGGCAGGATGCATGAGAAATAAAACTACAGGCCTAGGCATACAAAAGTAATACTTCCTGACTGAACTATGGCTGTATGTGTTTCTGGGCTGGATTTTATGCATATATAATCTAAAGTGGTTTCTCTTTTCCATTTCTGCTTCTGTTTCTTGCAGCTGAACCATCTCTATGACAACTGAGCAAACTTCATTTGCGAAGGAAGGCCTTGAGATGGCGAGGTGGCTGAGAGCTCCATAAGACATCTAGTGAGTGGACCTTTAGTAAAAGCAAGGAAAAACCAGCCATAAGTCATAATTAAGTCAACTTTAAATAACATTCCTGTTCCTGTGTGACTTTTTTAATTCTAGGGTTTACTTTGTGCCAGGGGCGATTCTAGGATCAGACCTGTCGCTAAATCAGTAATTTCATTATCTGATCATCTCTGAGCTAGCCACTGAACAACAACGTCAGCTACCGTTTTTTGACACTATTAACACTATGATGGAACAGTAATAACGACCAATTGAATTGAATGTTCTAACATTCAGCAATTATTAGTTGCTCACGTTTCAATTTGGGTTCTAATCTGCGCCATGAAATGACCAACTTCTTCTCTGGGGACTACCAATGTTAAACTTCCCAACCGGCTCCTGCTCTCCCTCTGACAATCAGATAGAGACTCAGCCAAAGGTGGGAGTCTGGCACAACCTCCTCTGATTGGCCAACACTGCGGTTCTGTTAAAGGTAATTGTGTGTCCTCTGTCACTAACAGACAAGTTCAGAAACTCTCACTTGAAGCACTAAAATGAATTTTAAAAAAAAATTTAAATTTAAAATAATTTTTAGGTGGGCTGAGATGAAATTTAGGGGGGCTTGAGCCCCCTTAAAAAGGGTCTAAATCGCCCATGCTTTGTGCATCATGGCCCCAGAGTGTCAGCACAGTCAAACTGTGAATGAGTATCTGTGAGTGCTAATGACAGAGAGTCAGAGAGAGAGAGAGAGAGAGAGAGAGAGAGAGAATGAAATAGCAGTGTGTGTGTGTGTGTGTGTGTGTGTGTGTGTGTGTGTGTGTGCGTGCATACGTGTGCATGTGTGTGTGATGAACAGGAGTGACACTGAGCATAGCATACATTGCTGGAATAGCTGATGTTGACTTGATTGTGTAGTCGAAAAACACTGGGTAGCATGTGTGTGTGTGTGGTCATGTGTTTGTGTTGAGGTACAGCCACTCTCTGCTGTTTGTCTCCAGTCTGTGGAGCCCTTCCAGCCCCCATCCATTTTCCTTCTGTATCCGGGTTGACTCCACACCTCCGTTCCTCTTCGGTCCTCTGTCACTAACTCTTCATCCTCCATGTGTCACTTCTGGCTTGTCTTTTCGTGATAAAACATAGTTTGGAGATCAAACATACTTATTGGGGATTCCATCTGGTGAAAGATCTTGTAGTGTGTGAGCCCCTGACATGCAGCTTGAAACCACAACTTTAAAGCCTGTTTTTCTCAGACTTGACACTAAGAAGTACTCCTAATGACATTATAAATATAATACAATTGACAACATAATAGGAATCTCTCTGATATACACAGTAGCCTATTCACACTGACACCGCTTGCTTTTCAGCAAATATCTTCATTATAATTCTGGGGGTAAAAACAAACATCTCAGCTCACGTTGGATTTGGAAACTATTATAACAATAAATACAGCAACAAGCAGAGCACCTCCTACAGCATATTTATCTCCTTTATCTTCCATTCATACTATCGTCCTACCCATCCTGCCAGCTCCCACCAGTTATTACTGTGGCCTGCTAGCCACTGTCGACACTGTAATCATCATAGCTGTGGTGGCCCGCTCATTACACGAGGGCTGTGCTGTGATTTGGACAAATTGCAATGAGATGTCTTTGCTTCTCCAAGGGCAAAAAAAACACTGGTTGGGACACATGGACATGGACTCGTTAGGAAAAAGAAATATTCTCTTTGTTAGTGAAAGATAGAGAGTGTGATGCACTTTTAAATGTCTTGTGGTTGTTGTTAAGAAGGCATGCTGGTTGTTGGGGTTTGTGCATGTGTGTGTGTGTGTGTGTGTGTGTGTGTGTGTATTTCGGGCCTGTGTGTAATGTGTAATAACAACAGAGTAACAACAGAGTGAAACAATTTAATTTCCCCCCAGGGGATCAATGAAGTATGTCTTCTTCAATTGTAGGTTAGACTATCATTTCTTGGAGCTAAACACACTAAACCTCTGCCAAACAATCACAACGTTAACATGGAACTTAGCTAGCTCTAAGCTGGACTGTAAATTGTATTCTGGTTAAAAATTATTTAGGCTTATATGTCCTTTACTTTCAGTAGGCTGGCAAACTAACTTACCTGGATAACTAGTGTCACTGGGTTAGCTAGGCTAATGCGCTAATCCTATATAGACCATAGTTTGAGAAGAAATAATTGTCTGCTTCGCTTGTTCTTCAAATCACTGGTAACATGACTGCAAAGTCATCATTGTTGGCAGTTACAACTAACTAAAATCCCATATACACACTAATACAATTGATCTTGTTAAAAAATGAGTCGTACTGTTTGTATCTGCTTTCCCTTTTTTTTTGAGGAAATAGCTAACCAGACTAATGCTTGAACGTTCCCAAGTAAAAATAACGAGAGCTTTTCCCTGTTCTTATCATTGTGCCACCATAGCTTGAATGCTACATTATCATGGACAGTTGGTTTTTAGTTTGATACACTTTGGTAAAATCACTAGTTATAATAATATTAACTAGATTAGTTTCCCCACTTGCCTTTTTCCTGTTGCTCCAGCTAATTTGAGACAAGGAACATCGTTGATTATTTAGGCCACCACAGAAGCTCTCCTTTTGAGAAATATCTAATATCCTGCTCCAGTATCTTACAATGAAACCTTGGACTGATTTAGATTCATTTGAAGGAGCAGAGTTTCTCCCTGTATTAACATGAAAAAAGACCATAGGTATATTGATGAAATATTTGCATGTCTGCTCTCAACACCTCTATGGTTTTGTTAATTGCAAGTCTTTGAAGTCTTGCAAGTCTTTGACTGAGACTTCATATCAGTTGTGAATACACAAGATGTCTGCAGGTGCATACTGACTCAGTCAGTGTGCTGGATGACCCTGCTGAAGATACTACTCTGTTCATAAGAATGTTGCTACACGAATCAGTTTGGAAAGATGTGCTTCTCTTATGTAGGCTTATGTATGCTTTGTCACTTCTGTACCTTAATTGAGAATGTTGCTATACTGTTATCATTGGCTTTACAAATTAATTAGCCAACATTGTTGGCTACCTGTGTTGTGGCCTTCAAAAGACTATTACTTAGTAGTCATCCCGACAAGGCTGTCTAAAGCTATGGCCATGTCTGATGTGCAGCACTGTATGCCACTTCTAAAAGCTTGGCCTGGTGTTTGCTTTTCACACCTGGTGTGACACATTTTGGTTCGATTTGCCTGATATGAGACAGAATTGTCACCTCGTTACACTCTTTCAATCTTCAGTCTGACATTGTCTCCACTCTAACCAATTTTCATGGGGTAGGGGGATTCGATTTTCCCTAACCAATCACTAGAGACCAAAGTATCTGCCTGAATCTAAAATAATTTTTTTTCAATACCGATGCTTATTCATGCCAACATACAGGTTAAACAAAAGGGGCCTACTATATTGGTCGCCATTGCTGTTATTACAAACTACTCGTCAAATACTGACGCTTGGTCAGGAGACCTTGGCGTGATTTTTCAATGTGCAGGGTAAACCCACTTAGGGGCCATCCACACAGAGACACTTGTTGGTGTAAATGCATGTTATTTTGTAAGATTATTTTTGGGGCTTTTCCCTTTATTAGTAGTAGAGACAGTGGATAGACATGAAAGGGGGAGAGAGATGGGGGATAACACGCAGCAAAGGGCGGCAGGACGGACTCGAACCCACGCCGCTGCAGGACTCAGCCAACATTGGGCGAACGCTCTTACTGGGTGAGCTCGAGGCCGCCCCGTAAATGCACGTTTTGCACCGTTTTGGCCGATCGTCCAAACAAATCCTGTAAATGCACTGCCTGAAGACGCACTTTTTTGAAACCTGGTTCCATCAGGGTGAAAAAAATGTAAAACGGCGCCCTTGTGTCTTCGTTTGGATGGCGACGCCGCGTACTTGCGTATCGGTGATGTCATCACCACACCCCTCGATTTGAAGCCTTCGACCTCTTATCCCGCGACGACGTCTCATAACAACAACAATGGCGGACTACATGCTTGTGTTCCTGATTTTGAGCCTATTAGGGTTACTAGGGCTGTTTGGTTTCTTCTTCTACTGTCTACAGCGCGCAAGCTTTATGCGCATGCTCCGCCTCCGTTTTTTGGTGAATTTCTGTAGCAGAAACAGCGCCACTTATAGGCCTGGAATATGAAGTAGCGTGTTGAGTCATTTACAAATGGATCCGTTTGGAGGCAACTATTCTTGAAACGATGCCAGGGAAGACGCGGAAAAAAGTTTGTTTTGGTACGTGTGGACTTGGCCTTAGTTAGGGTTAGGGAAAGACTGTGGGTGGGTTTACAAAATGTACATTTAACAAGAAGAGGACACAAACCCTGCTCTCCTGGGTGAAAATCCTGTGTTGTTTGGCCCGTGCACCACCCCAACCTACCTCAGACTTTAATACTACTCGCTCCCGTCGCTCTTTATACTAAGTCTTCATACAGAGTCATCATACAGCTGCTAAAGGGTGCCTTGTACGTCGGTATCTGAGGCCACGGGCCACCGACCAAGCGTCAGAATGTGATGACTTGGGACTGAGAATTGGTTGTGACAAAGCCTGACAACATCGTTAGTCCCCCCACGGCACTCATTGGATCAGTTGTTTTACAGCCGAGAAACCACTGTTTCATGTCATGATGATAGACAAATCAGTCAACTCGGTGAAGTGGGCAGATTCAAAGGTCTGGACCCAGGCAACAGTTGGATTGGAGTGCAACACAAGTGTTCAGCAAAAGGTTTAAGACAGACAGCTAAAAGTTGACCTAGGTCAACCTCACAGATCAGAGACATATCTTCCGGGCCAAGTCCAGAATGTGGCCGCTGCTGAAATCACAGGTTACAGATGGTCAGTTTGCGCTAGGCTCTACGTGGACCGTGCTCCACCCAGGAAGGCTGGACACACCTCGGACCACAGCTCCCCTGGCCAAGCACAGTCAGACCTAGGCATTATCACCTTGGCTGTGCTCCCCGTGCAGAACTGTAAAACATCATTAATGCACAAGCTATAAGAGTTCATTTTTGATTCCTGTAAACCACAAATCTTCTTTGGAAACCTGTTGTATCAATGTTGCCAATTGAATAGAAACTACAGATTGTTTGTTTTGATTTGTTTACAGTGTGTTTCAGGAGTTACTCATGTTATGAAGTGCTGCAGAAAATTGCTTTGGTGTATCCATTTTCCCTTAACTTTATTGGTCTACATCTATTTTACTTAGTTGTTTCCAGTGGTGGCATGTAACCAAGTACATTTACTCAAGTACTGTACTGCTAAGTACCAACTTCAAGTAAGTACATTCTACTTACATACTTCTAGTCCACTACATGTCAGAGGGAAATATTGTACTTTTTAATGCACTACTCTTTGTCTGACAGCTTTAGTTACAAGTTACTAATGATTATAATTTGTCATCCCCTTCCTGTCCAGTGAAAACCATGTCCATGTATGTGTTCTTTCCCAACGTTTGAGCTTTATTTGCTGCTGCCTAAAAAACACCTCCCTGTCCATTCTCATAGCTCACCACTTGACTGACCTCAATCTGTCAGGCTGGTGACCTTTAACCTGTAACCCTCTTGGGAAACGGTGTGTCTGCTAATAGCCACTTAAGACAGAAATATTAAATAAACAACCATGCTTTTTTAAATCTACTAAATTGTTCTAGACCAATGTGTAAAGAGATAATTTGTCCCTAAAGCAGCAGATTTCTCAAATCTCTTGCTATCTTCAATGCAATTGAAAATAAATGTCTAAAATGAAATTTTGTAATATTGCTTTTTGAGTAGGAGTGCTGGACTCTCCGGTGCGTCTTTTGTCCTCAGAGGGTTAAAATCAAATCTGCGCTTTTGTATAGACGAGTGTTACTTGCAGTCAACGTCATCGGCTCTGACCTCATACCGACCCCCCCCCCATTACATAGAAACAATTTTTTTTATCTGAGCCACTATAGCCCCACCAATTTTCAACACAATGTGACGCCCTTGGCTGCATATCTCCCGATTGTGTTACCATGTCGTCGTCACGCAGTCAGTTTTCCAAAGGAATGAAAGAAAATGACTTGACGTGTGCAGTAGCTGATTTTAAAGATGTTTTGCAGCGTGACATGAGACACACATGTTAATCTAACTTCTCAGAAAGCCAAGCCGTCTAAACAACAGAGCAGTTAAAACCATTCAATTCTGGACAATTAGTTCAAACGTGTACTTCTAGTAACCTAACCACTATTAACACCCAATCAAACTACTATTCAGCTCTTTAAACCCCAAGGAGCTGACGGTATTTTTACAGCCTGGTTTAAGTCACAGCTCAGCATCTGGAGGAGCTGCTATTGTTGTGTTTTGTGTATTAGTGACCGTAAAGAGCCTTCATATAGGACCCAATAGACCTACTGTGAGATCCCAGGGCCCAAGCACAGGGGCCACAACTGGGAAACAGTTGTATTGTTATTCGTAGAGGCAGACACTCAGGTCTGCCTTTTGAGCGCTGTTGGGGGATCCACCATTACAGGTAGTTGCGAACTGTCGCTACTTGTTGAGATGAGGGCCTAGTACACAATGACCTGCTGCAAGGTACAATGACTTCAAATAGGTTTCAAAGTAAACTCCCTCCGCACAATAGAAGGGCTTGGGCCCGTCAAGTCACAGACACTAAAGGCCACCTCGCGTATTGAGCCGTGTATTGGTAATTTGTCGTTTTCAGGGTTTCGAGAGTCGTAAATGAACAGAGTAATACAATGTCTGTGCCACGTTTGCCAGTGAAAGGCCAGTGAATGGAGGAGGGCCAGGTGATGTTTTTGTGACCCTGCAGAGCAAAGTTGTGATCAAATAGAGTCTCAGGGTCTGGACTGGTCTCAGGGTCTGGACTGGCTAACAGTCTGACTGAACTGTTGTTACAGCATATGTCCTCCTTCCGCCTGCTGTTCTTCTGTGTCATGACTCAGGTTTAAATACATCATTAGTGTCCTCTAGTGGCAGTTTCTGTCAAGTGCAGTAGAACTCAACCCAACCCTCTGAGGTCTGAGGGCATTTTTAGATATCTTCTCAAATTCTCCTTTTAAGGGTTTTTGCATAAAACTGATCCCTGTGTGTTTCATATCAAAATGTTCAGAACAAGCTCAGCTTTCTGTATAGGGATGCCCAGAATTGGGATGAAATTTTGTAATATCACTTTTTGAGTAGGAGTTTTGTCAAACATCGCTTGGACTGACCAATGCATCTTTTGTCCTCAGAGGGTTAATAATCATCTGTAACTGTTTTATGAATATATCCTTATATCCAGTGTTGTAATTTAACAAAGTATTTCTACTTTGTTAATGTACACTGTTCACATATCTGTACTTTTGTTATTTATATATTTGTGGAAACTTTCACTTTTACTCCACTACTTTTCCTAAATAAAATGACTCCTCACGTTTAGCACAGAGAATATCAGCTTCTGCCTTCAAACAGACGCTTTAGAGTTTATTCTTTTAAATCGCATTGGACTTCAAAACTCTTTCATACATCAATCCTATCCTATCCTATTGTTAAACCAGCTACATTAAATCCAGTGCAATATTTATTCAGGATTACAAGTCTCCAAGACCTTGTGTGTATGTTCATGCCATTTTCTGTTGTTATACATGTATGCTTTGTTTCCTTACTTGTGTGTTTATGTCGTTTGTGGTAATGTTTCATGTATGTCTTTTGGTGTTATTCATCTTATGTATATTTGTATGTATGTCTATGTCCTCTCTTTTATACGAGCTACCCAGGGATGCAAAAATAATTTCAAAGTTGTATCGTATTGTATCGGATCATATCCTTTTACTTCACTTTATTTCCCCTCAGCGTCTTCGTTACTTGCAAGAAATGTTTTTGTACGTTGGAGTGAAAGATTCTTCCTCACAAAAAAATTAAATGTTTCTGTTTTTCTCTTTGTTGATGTCAGACTTTGAATTTGATATTTAAGAAACCCTGATTATTATGCTTCACTATAAAGAAGTCACAATAATGTTCATAATCAAAGTTTTTCTTTTACTTCTAAAAATTAAGGAAAATGTAATATCAGAAAATGACTTTTGATACTTAAGTAAACCAAATATCAGATACTTTTACTTTTCTAAGATTATTTTTTGAGGCATTTGTTCCCTTTATTAGATAGTGACAGTGGATAGACAGGAAAGGTGGGAGAGAGATGGGGGATGACACGCAGCAAAGGGCCGCAGGTCGGACTCAAACCTGGGCCGCTGCAAAGGACTCAGCCTACATGGGGCGCATGCTCTTACTGGGTGGACTAGAGGTCGCCCCAAATATCAGATACTTTTAAGACTTTTACTCAAGTAATATTCTAAAAGGTGACTTTAACTTCTACCAAAGTCATTTTCTGGTAAGATACTTTCAAGTACTTTATACATGACTGATTATATCTGTACCAAGAGTATTATAGTTTAGAATTTTCATTTAGATTTTATTTTATTTTATTCTTGACCTTTAAAAAAATATTGTTCTTAGTTAGTTAGTTAGTCTTAGTGTGTTTTCAGAGTGTGTTTGCTAGTTTTAGTTTAGTTTCAGTTTTTCAGAAAGGCTTAGTTATAGTTTTTATATACTTAATTTCAGTTTTACAGTAGTGTTTGTTTTTGTTAGGGCCAGGTATAATGTCTCAGAAGTATGTGGCTATATATACATACAAACTACCTGGTTGGGGAACTGTATAGGAATAGCCATGATGTTTAAAGGTTAGTTGTTCATTATCAAAATCTGTGTTGCCCGTTCACAAACTTGTCCTTTTTTCATGAATATTTACCACCACTATCCATTCCAAGTATTCCTTTTGGCTTGAAATTTTACATTTCCATTCACATGAACTGGGGCAGACTTGCGCCATCTTGAAATACGTTAGCCGGTAAGAGTTAGACAACGGCAAAACACACATCACCGGTGCCGGATGTTGTGGCGATTGTCCTGTCGTTGGTTCGGACTACATCACCACTAGAGAGGTCACACCTCTAGGTGACACTGTTTCCTGGCCTACATCATTACTACATCTGAGTATAGTTTGTAGTTGCTGTTCCCATAAATATGAACAGACAAATAAAGTGAAGAAGTGTCATTAAAGGATAATCCTGGCATTATTCTAGGTTTAATTTTTTTCCCATAAAAGACCCAAACCAACAACATGTTAGCCATCTCTCAATACTTTCTAACTTCTCTATCCTGTCTGTGTCTGCAGCTCCAAGCTCAGTATTTGCTACTGAAGATGTAAATCTGTAAGAACACCTCACACACACATATAGTTTATGAAGGAACGTGTCACCCAGTGTAACAGTGTGGCTCACTGATGTGTTTTTAACAACAATGGAGCTCTGCGGCACAGAGGAAGAACATATACAGTATCAGATACAATAAAAATGGCAAAACAACACAAATGTCCTTGAATGCACATGAGCTTAGTTAGGATACTATGAAATAGTCAATCATTAACCTTTGACCCCTGCCAATAGCCTTTCATTTCCACCTACAACACACGCACCCTGCTCATCCACATCAAAGCCAACAGGTGGAAAAAAAACGCCCTAACACATACACATTGAGGAATGAAAGGCTCCAATCAACATGTGACTGCCTTTAATGATGTGGGAGAATAAACATGTGAGTAGTGGAGCGGTCAGCAGAAACCAGCTCAGCTCGAGAAAACAGCCCAGATGCTTATTGGCCGGCCACGTTAGCATACCAGCATCTGTGGCCATGTCTGTGGCCCCGGGGCAAAGCAGTGATGATTAACACTTAAAACAGGGCCATGGCCAGGGCCTGGGCCAGGACCCCCCCCTCTCCCCCACATTAGTTTCTTTTGGGTGCGGTACTTAAATTCCTCTTTACTCACTGGTGTCTCCATTAATACAAACTCATGTAAAGCAGGCACTGGTCAAACCTACAGAACGTTATGGACATCCACGAGTTTCCAAAAATACAAAATATGGCAGTTGTTTTTTTTGGGGTGATTTTGTGAGAATTCTGCTGTGGAAGATAACAATACATCTGAAAGGGTGTTGAAAAGCCAAAGACCAGTCATTTTGAAAAGCAGAGCATGACCAAAACATTTGGGATAGATCTGAGAGTCACGGTAACATGGTGGATCTAAGCCTGGGTATAAGCGGGGCATTTTAAGATTTACACACTCAGGAGGCCGTTTTGGTAAATCTCCGTTTTGGGGGGGATGGAGGGCTGAAAGTGAGAGAACCAGATCATGTGCGCAGGCTACTCTCAGTCATTTGGACTTGTGACCATGCCTAGTCGTGAGCCCTCATGTCTGTGCAACCAAAGCAGTTCAACCAAAGAGTGAAGGTCACTTCTCAGCTTCTGTCTGTACTTTGGTGTATTTATGTGAGGGGAAAGTGTATGCATATGGCTACAGAGCCGTCTGTGTGGCAGCACCGTGCTAAAGCATAAAGAATAGGCCGGCCCAGTCGTAACACACTCTGCGACAAAACACTTACAACCTGTAGCAGAGAAGTGCCACATTCATCAGCTATCTGCCAGAGCATTTACACACCCACCACCAACAGCTCTGAGACAGAGGACAGAGGGGAGGAGAGAGAGATGGAGAGACAGAGAGAGAGAGAGAGAGAGAGAGAGAGAAAGAGAGATGGACGACAGGGGAAAAGCGACAGGTAGCAAGGGAAGTGAATTATTAGAGTAAAGGTTGAAATCTAGAAACAGAATAGAGATTTTCTTGTTTCAGAGATTAAAAGCAGAATATATGAAGCCTCCATCACCTCATCAACTATACTTTTTTACAAACTCCATACAGGGAGCATTGAGTACAATTATACATCTAAAAATGCATCATATTTTCCTTTTATACTCTGAGCGGGTCACAGTTCAGACTGCATTTAAGTCAGCTACATCTGAAAAAAATATTTTTCTATCCATTTTGGGCCTCTGTTCACACTACACCAGCATTTTTCACATTCAAAATCTTTTAAAAAAAAAACCCTATCCAGAGTGTGAAGAGCCAACAACAGCCTTGCTCGGTATAATTATAATCATATAATATTGTAACAACAAATATCCATTTGAAGTGTATTTATTTTTACAAAAATGATGCCTAACGGTGCGTAAATGTGACCATCTTAGCCAAATGCTGCATCTGTGCGTAATGCATGAAAAGGATTTGTGTATCTAAGTCATGAACTTTGAAATTATATTTATTTATGTACAGTATATGTCTGTGTGATTCTATAGTGATTGTAAAATTTGTAAAAGAGTTCCTCTTTGGTGTGAAATGATATGGGTAGTAGATCTGGAGGAGGAAAGGAGAAACAAGAACAATACTGCCCCGCAAAGTCAAAAGGAAGTAACTTTGTTTTTGGTTGAAAATTAGTTTATGATATTTTTGGGACATTCAAGACATACTTTATCTTGAGTCAATTTCGTTGTTTTTTTTCGTTGTTTTTTTTGAGTAAATAATGGGTTGTCTGAAAGCTATAGTGCGTAGTTTCTGTCGCCCCCATGAGGAATTCTAAGTAATGACAAAAACACTGTCGTTGTCCACATGATACAAGTCTTCTGTGATTGCACACATCCTTTGAAGCTTGCAATCCAGTATCAAGTCATTATTGAGTTCCTCTAAGGTGACAGTGACAGACAACACTGTCATTTTAGAAATGTATTATACATGTATCTACTATTTTATTAAGACAGTTTATTACTCTTAATTTAAACTCTAATTACTTTTAAGCCAAGGACCCCTAAACTGAAAGAGAAATGGAGCAGGGACCCCCTAATACATATATTGTATAAAGTTGCATAATAAACTGGGCCTACATAATGTTTGAGTGGCTTAAAGTTAAACTTCCTGGGTTAAGATGAGTTCTTTTATGGCGAATGAAAGGCTCGATCCCACCAAGTAGGTCATCCAATCAAATCAAAGCATTGACGTCAATGCTGCTGCCAGTTCTGCCGTTGGTTACCTTTTTCTTCTACTTCTAGTCCGTAGAAAGAGCAAAGTTGGTAGCCTTTCCTCATTAGCACCACCTCTGTTCAGGAGAAGACTGCAGCTAGTGTCACAAAAACTAGTTTTTTTTTTTAAAATCTTTCAAAAATTTACAATTTGGAGGCCCCCCTGCATTGACTTTGAGGACCTCCTAGGGGTCCCAGAACCCCTGTTGAAGATCCTTGCTCTAGGACACATCTGACAAGCTGAGTTTGTTCTAAACATTTTTGATATAAAACACATGGGTATCAGGTTATATGCAAAAACCCATGAAAAGTGAATTCAAGAAGATGTGAAAAAATCAAGAAAAGGCCCTCAGACCTCAGAAGGTTGAATTGACATAGGAGATCCTGCTCTACGAAGGACAGCAGGAGCTCTGTAGGGCTCTGGCTCCTCTGCCCCCCCCTGTCCCTTCTCTGTCTTAAATGCTCTACATTAAGAAGTAATTGCACTTTATGTATAAACTATAATGTGTGTGCACTAAATGTAGCCTGTCTTATATGTTGTTTTTATATATTTTAAATGTAACAGTGTGCTCAGCGTGCAACACCACTTAATTGATGACTGATTTGGTAATGGTTTAATTCAACAAATTAGTCTTTTTAATATTTTGATGTCTATCTCTTGCCTCTCAAAAATAGAGAAGAAGCAACCTCCTCTGCTTCTGTGGACCAGCCTTCTCTGCAGTGTGGGTGTGGTAACTCAGGACAGACCCTAGAAGAACGTCAACATACGGTGGCGGGACATATGATAATGAGTTCATCAGTGTGAGCAACTGGCATGTACTTCCTATTTCATTCAGATTTTTCTGCAGCCTCTCCGCAAAATCCTTACAAGGAAAGGGATGGGACACCGGAACAATAAACTACACCTTGCCTCTGTATCTTTGTAGCAGGGACCAAGTCATTTTGATGTGGCATTATTCTGTTGATTTCAAGGTCTTGCTCTGCACTGGAGGGACAGACTTTACTCCTAACTTTTGGTGAAGCGCTAATGTGTATAGTAACTTTTAGCTTTCAACTAGCTTTGCAGTTGCACATTACTTTGTCAATAGTCTCGCATTGCCAGACCTTCCTCCCGTCCTCTCGTTTATTGGCATTTCTTTAAATCAATCCCAATCGTCTTGGGTGGCGCTAAGCACTGGGCAGAGCCACAGTGCCTAAGCACTAAGCACCAAGAAAAGACGCGGTGCCTCTGCAAAATAGCCTCAGGAAGGAACTTGTTTTGGTGGAACGTGTACGTTAGTTGTGCAACAGAGAACTCAGATTGGACAGATAGTCTAGCTAGCTGTCTGCATTTACCCTGCAGAGATCTGAGGAGCAGTTAACCATAGTCCTTATAAATCCACCAGAGTTTAAAATTCCAACACAATGAAAGTGTAAAGTAACATCCGACCGAAAAGAGTTCTTCTTTCAGTTTTACAGTAGTTCTGGCGGCAACAACAATCCCGGGAGTGGGACATCGTGAATATAGACTACTTTGTCAATGACAGGAGTTCCAGCTGAAAGGTCCACCGAGAAGTACAGGGATAAAAATAATGATAGTTGCTCACATTGACGTGACATTAATTCTGTCGGAAGGTAACACAGAGACTGGCATCTACCGTAATCTGCTGTTTAGGTGTAACAGAATACTTAAGCTCAGGAGTCCAAAAGTCCAGTCCATTTAAAAGGATGTTGATGTCACTTGCTTACATTCCTTAATACTCATACAGCTTCAGTTTAGTGATATTTCAGATTCAGTTAAAAATCAAGCCGTGTATGTGTTGCATCAGGTGTGCTACAGGAAAATTGTGGAAAATATTAAGGATAGGACTGGATTGAGAACTTCTGCTCCAGCCTTAAATAGACAAACGACCTCTCAACACTTTGACCAGCCTGGCTACCTGAACTGTGTAGGGTGGTTCTCTCTTTCTTATGGATGGAAATTCCCTAGCTTTCACTGTACATTCTGTCCTCTCTCCTCCTGACTTAAAAGGAATGAAATTCCCAAAACAAGCCCATTAAAGAAGTTAAGACATCATGGATCACCTGGGGAGTGAGACTGTGTTGGATTTGGATGGGTGTCCTGGGCTAAAAATAAACCAATGTCCAATGCACTGTATTATTTTGGATTCAGCAATCCATTTATTCACTGTTCTATATACACATGCTCACTGTAATGTTCCACTTACAAGTCAGGGACAAGATTAAAGTTCTCCCATTAACCGGTTTATTAAAGGTCCCATGACATGGTGCTCTTTGGATGCTTTTATATATATATATATATATATATATATATACAACTAAGGTAAAGTTGACATATATACAATATTTATAATGTAGAAATTAAGGGAACTATTATGTTAAAGGTCCTATGGATGCTTTTATATAGACCTTAGTGGTCCCCTAATACTGTATCTGAAGTCTCTTTTATATAGACCTTAGTGGTCCCCGAATACTGTATCTGAAGTCTCTTTTATATAGACCTTAGTGGTCCCCTAATACTGTATCTGAAGTCTCTTTTATATAGACCTTAGTGGTCCCCTAATACTGTATCTGAAGTCTCTTTTATATAGGCCTTAGTGGTCCCCTAATACTGTATCTGAAGTCTCTTTTATATAGACCTTAGTGGTCCTCTAATGCTGTATCTGAAGTCTCTTTTATATAGACCTTAGTGGTCCCCTAATACTGTATCTGAAGTCTCTTTCCCAAAATTCAGCCTTGTGGCAGAATTACAGCCACTAGAGCCAGTCCCACAATGAGCTTCCCTTAGGATGTGCCATTTCTGTTCAGCCTTGACCAACTGCCACTTTTCTCGTTTAAAAGCTATGATGTCTCTCTCTCATGGGTGGGCCAAATTCTCTGGGCGGGCAAAGCAGAGAAAGGGGAGGTAACCTTTCTCCTTATGACCTCATAAGGAGAAGATTCCTGATCGGCCCATCTGAGCTTTCATTTTCTCAAAGGCAGAGCAGGATACCCAGGGCTCGGTTTACACCTATCACCATTTCTAGCCACTGGGGGACCATAGGCAGGCTGGGGGAACTCATATTAATGTTAAAAAAAAAAACTCATAAAGTGAAATTTTCATGCCATGGGACCTTTAAACCACTCAAAACGAGAAAACTTACAGAAAGGAATTTTCCCCAAGGGGCCAAAAAAATACGTTAATATTGTGTTGGAGTGTCTCAGAAAAACAAATGTACACATGGTGCGTACAGGATTACGGCTGCTGTAGTCAACGATGAAGCAGGAAGTGAGTTTGTAAACTGTGACGGAGGATTGTTTTTAACATGTCTGATGGTCTGACTGCTCGTGTTTGTTGTAGTGTCAGACTTATTTTCAGTGATGTCACCTTGGTCCCAGATCTTGGTGAATACAATGTTATTAGTACTGATAGGCAAACGGCCAAAGCTATGAAATTAAGACTCAATTTACCCTTAATGTAACACTTTATAACAATCACCTTCAATAAATGGTAAATTATCAGTTAATTAAATGTTAGTAAAAGCAACATTATGTAAGTATTTTAACCTTAAAATAACAGTAACGCTGTTAGGCACTATTTGGGTGAAACTGGATCATATTTTATGGTGTTAACTGTTTATTGGTTTTCTGTCTGATGTCCTCTGGCTCCTCTGCCTCGACTCTCAGGGCCAGATGTACGTACATTTGTGAATGTAGCGTTATCAGCGCCATGGCCAACCCGCAGAAAGCGCACGCTGTGATACTTCAGCTTAAGTCGTATTTACCAAACCTGCAGTTCATCGGGTAATCAGCGCCTTTCTTCGCCCACTATACGGTAAATTGCACTGTCGCAAAGGGTTAAGTACTTGTGCTATGATATGGCTGAGTGCAGACCACTGCTGATGCTATGACTGTTTGAAATGATCCTGATGCCAATATTTGTAATGTAGCGAGGAGTTTAACAACTGCTGGAATGGAATGTGAACGCTGAGTCGGAGATTCAATGTAATCTTCGATTTCTTCCAGTAACTGTAATATTGCATGGCTGCTTAATCTGAAATGCTTCATGATTTCATCTTCACTCAACTGAAAAAGTGTGATCCTTGTGGCAAAAATCCTTTCAGCTCGTCTCCTTAGCCTATGTCTTTGTCTTGCTCGGATTACTGCTGCCATTTCACCAGGAGGCATATGCCAGGAAACCCGCTTCCTGCTTTTAAGAGGCGGAGAATTTTCACAGCAAAACAGAGGCGCGCTTTCACGGGTGGTTTTTACATACCGTGGAATACATAATTAGGCGCACTTTACGCTCCCCCCCCCCCATCTCTTTATGGGAAACTCACACTTTCCCCTTGACCCTCCCATGAATGCATATGCATGACACAGAAAAGTTCCCATTTTCATTTCCCGCGACAGGCAGTCTGCTTTTATCTCAGTGCGGCCTGTTTGTACATACCTCGCCAAGCTTTTATCCGCACGTTGTGAAACAAATATGCCTGAAGTGGGCTCAAAAGCGTTAGTACATCTGGCCCTCAGAGATTTATAGAGTTTTCAGATTGACAGAAAGCTTTACTTGTTGCTAAAGTGGTTAATAGTTAGTGCTAAGGCTAACCACTAACTGCTGTTAACTATAGCTGCCATCAGCTGGTTGGTTAGCTAGCCATGCTGCCAGGACTGGAAGTGCCTAGCACAGGGGTATGTTAATGTTTGCATAGTCTCGCTTTGCCAGACCTTCCTCCACAGCGCTGCGGGGGGAGGGTCTGGCTAGTCCACACAGCATTCCAGGATGGGAGAAAAACATGCTCTGGTTTATTGGCATTTCTTTAAACCAATCACAATCGCCTTGGGTGGTGCGGCTGCAAAATAGTCTTGGAAGGAACTTGTTTTGGTGGAACATGTGTACGTTCAAAAGTAGTGTTAGTCGTGCAACAGAAAACTCAGATTGGACAGATAGTCTAGCTAGCTGTCTGGATTTACCCTGCAGAGATCTGAGGAGCAGTAAACCATAGTCCTCAGAAATCCACTGGAGGTTAGAACGCCAACACAAAGGAAGCCCAAGACAACGGATATCCGGCCTAAATGATTGAAATCTGGAGGAATTTTCGTCGGCAACAGAGCAATCCCGGAAGTGGAACGAAAGGATATAGACTAATGTTTACATAACTAGCACAGGAGCTTTGGAATGCTGGGAGGAGGAGGTTTTCAGGCCCGGTGTGGTGTAGAATGCTTTTGGGGAGAGGCGGTGTGTTGGCTGATGGGTCTATATCAAAACAGTATAATGAAGAGGAAGTAATGAATGGTTTTGTAGTCCCAGTGAGACCCTGAAGCTTAGTTAAGGTACAGATGAAGAACTGTCAAACTCCAGCGAAGCATGTTCCACACCACCATAGCCGTTCATCTTCTTCAGTTTCAGCTGGTCCACATGGATCAGGCCCTGGGTCTCTAGGACAGCCTCCTTCTTAGAGAACATCCAGCTGATCTCCATGAAGGTCTTGTTTTTGGTCTCTGGGATCACAATGTAGACATAGACGGCCACGGCCAGACAAATGGTGCCAAACACCAAGTAGCAGTAAGACCCCGCTGACATCTGATGGTTAGATGTGGCAGATGGACGTAGGATCATTGGAAGGAGTAAGAGATAAGGAATAAAAAATGAGATTGAGACATCATGAAACAAGTGATGAATGAATTGTCAATCCAAAGAGGAAAGAGTTATTTTGGATTAAAAGCAGAGGGAACTCAAAACAGAGAGCAAAGCTGAAGGAAAGGGTTAAGAATTCATGATTTATAGTTTAATACTGAACAGACATGATGCGGCTTGCAGTTGGAGACAATAAACATCCAAGTTTTAATTATGTGTGGGAAACTCAACTTTTCTGACTTGGAGAGTCATAATACAGAAGTGTCTAAAAATTAAGCACATACCACACATCACATCAGCCAAACTCCTTGTTCAAGGTGATTAAACTCCCATTTAAAAGCAGGTCGAGGTGCTGTATAGATACTGTTGGGTATCAAAACGCTCAATCCACAGAGAAACACACACAGCACGTATTCAGAAATAGTGCATTCATACAAGTCGTCAGGACTTCCGTACGGTAGTGATGTCACAGCTATACTATATATAGGTAGATTACATATATTACATATATGTTATATGTACTTATACGTATATAAGTGCTGCCACGGTGCTGTTACAGTCATTCTCCGGCTGCAATGATGGTGCAGAGAAACTGATTGCACAGATGCTACAGACTCGGAAACACTGACCAATCAGAGCAGACTGGGCGTTTTTCGGATGGGGGATTAAAGAGACAAGCGCTAAAACACAGCGTTTCAAGTAATCAAGCTAATCTTAATGCGTCAACTGAGACGTGTGTTTCTTGATGCATTTCTTACATCTGGTTGTGTGTTAACGTGCATTTCACAGCAGGCTGAAATTATACAACTGTTAGCTTACATTGTTGATGTTAGCATAGCATAACACAAGTAGCAACAATCTTTTCCGCTGGCAAAATGTAGAAGTAGAATTGTATAAAATCAAGTGAAAACAGAGCTCAAAAGTGCAGCAATTGTGTTATAGTTAAGTCTGACCACCTGACTGTTTAGTAGGATTTTGAAATCCTGTGGGATTCAAACCCTGAACCTTTGAATCACCAATGAGGGTGACTTTTTGGGGAGACATGTTTTTCACTCACATTCTGACAATTCGTGACAATGACATGACATTTGCAAATCCGGAGTATTTTTGTCTATTTAAACCTAAAACGCTTACAACAGTCAAAATGTTAGTGACCCAAAAATGGAAAAGCCACATAACTCTGCTATGCAATTATTTAATTCAACTTCAAGTATCCTTTTTCTTGCAGTGGAAAAAGGCCGTCAGTACCTATAGTGCCAGGGCCTCTGATAGAATACTGTACTCGGAACTCGGAAATGGAACAAATGCAGCTAACTGAACTTTGACATTTTTGAATGTCTCCTACTTTTGTCTGTCCACACTGTAAGCCAACATCTCAGACTTAGATTTTGAGCAGTTCTGTGCTTCTCTTAGCACGCTCTCTCGTGCAGTTCTGTGACTGCAAAATCAACAGACGTTGGTGGGACTGGAACAAGTGTAAGACTGTGTTACTGCCAGCAGGCCAGATTGATTTCTGGAGCCAATAAAAGGGATTTTAAATGGATAGAAAGGCAATTTCCATTCAAATCAACGTAGCAGAATGGTCAGAGCAGCAGCCATGTTTATGTGTACCATTGCCATCGTAACGTATAAACTTTCGATAATAAGCTGACTTGCGGGAAGTGGAGCTGAGCTTTTGCAGTAACGGACAAACGAGCTGTGGAGTAGTTACATTAATAGGCAGAGAGGCCAGCTGCCAAATGAGTAAAATTAACTTCGTGGTTCATACTGACAAAGCACGATGTGGCGAAGGGGTAACGTTAAGGCGTTGTTAGCAAGCTAACGTTAGCCAACTAGCACCAGCTGGCTGGCTGGCTGGCTGGTTGGTTCTGCCGTGCTTTTATGCTGCATCGGTTACAGAGAATGAGCTCAACAGCGGGCTGAGTCTAACGTTAGTGGTCCGCGGACCCACTGCCGCTGCGTCTTAACTGCTTACGGCCCCACTGATGTGTATTGTCGCTATGACATCTAACAACAATCGCCATTTTGTTGTGTACCAATGAAATTACCACGGGAAACAGTTCAATGGCCTTTCTATCCATTTTATTTCTATGGACAAGCACTTTATATTGGGAGATTTTTAAAAAGGGTGAGGCTATTTGCACCCCTGGTACAATTAGCAGTGTATGCTATTTGCACCCCTGGTACAATTAGCAGTGTATGCTATTTGCACCCCTGGTACAATTAGCAGTGTGCTATTTGTACCCTGGTGCAATTAGAAGTGTATGCTATTTGCACCCCTGGTACAATTAGAAGTGTATGCTATTTGCACCTCTGGTACAATTAGCAGTGTATGCTATTTGCACCCCTGGTACAACTAGAAGTGTATGCTATTTGCACCCTGGTGCAATTAGAAATTAATGCTATTAGTACCCTGCCGGTGTACACAGCAATGTGTTCTATTAATACCCCGTCTGGTACAAATATCAATGTATGCTACAGTACCTTGGCATATATTTACACACAGTTATCCATACTACTCATGTGTTACACCTTTTTGGAATATTATCACCCTGACATTCTTACCCTAACCATAACCAATCCCACTCCTCTTGCCTAAACCTAAACAACCCAACCAGAGCAGGCATATTCATGAGTCCTCCCCTACCTACCACCCTGCAAAAAAAAAAAAAATTCGCGTTTGCGGGTCCTGACTTGCGCAATTGCATGCAAATTATCCAATCCAAATTTAAAAAAATAAGATCACCACACAGAGGAATCGAACTCCAAACTCCCACACCAAAGGTAAGCGTACCACTCACCTAGCAGTTCATTCAGGAAGTTGGGCAACTGTTTACCACTTGTTTTCTTCAAGCCTTGGTTGCTAGGTAACCATACTATATACAAAAAAAATAGGCACTAACTAACAAACTAACGGTTGTATGCTTTCACTGAAGACAGAAAGCGCAACTGTAGTATCCATTTTCCGCTAGAAATTCAATTGTTATAAACTTTAGAGACAAAACTTCCCTAATATGCCAGTTTCTGCGGTCATGGAAGATGAACGTCCGCCATGATTTCGGTGCACGTGAGCAACGTTTTTTTGTTGTTACGTCACAGGGTGTAAATAACTCAGCTGTGTGGCCGAGGCTATTCGTACCGGGGGTGCAAATAGACACTCCGTTTTAAAAATGACATAAAAGACAGTAATTGGGATTGGAACAAAACCAAGCAGATTAACCAGTTCAGATCACATTCAATTTGCAGTTATTAGAAAGCCAGAGCGCGCCTAGTAGTATTAACATTTAGGAAAGAGAAATGCTCACGCAGGGCAGCACATAGTGCAGCTTTCACCTGTAAGAAGGGGAAGACGAAGCCCACAGTGAAGTTAGACAGCCAGTTCAGTGATCCTCCGACGATGTAGGCCGCTGGACGATGGGACTGTTTAAACAGCTCTGCTGTGATCAAGAAGGGAACCCCCGCTGGAACAGAAAAAAATATGAAAACATCAATGCAAATCATACACTTCTGTTGAATGAGTTGATTGAAAGAGGCACGCTAGTGATTTAATATTGGCTGAGATATCCTGACTTTTAGTCCCTTGTATGGGTGAAGCTCCCAAAAGTCTTGATCCTACATTTCCCACAATGCAACATGAGTGTGGTAGTGATGCGGGCTCTCTGTAATACGTCTCCAATTCCAAACTAAGAGAACCCAAAAAAAATTTCATTTATTTCTATACACTGTAAACCCAGAATTAGTTGTAATTAAACTTTTTAGTGGTCACTACTTATTCACACATTACTAATTCTCCGGACGACACAATCTTCTGAACATAGTCCTACTGAGAAATCCAGAGAGAGTTGTGTGGAGCTGATAGTCTTAATTAGCTTTGTAGCAACTCATTTGGCAATGGCTTGAATGGAACGGACGTTCATTGATATGAAAAGTTACGCACTAAAGGCTCTGACACACCAACCCGACAGCTGACCGTCGGCAGAAAAGGCAGTCAGACTGATCAGTCGGCTCCCGTAGCAACGTCGACTTGAGTGTACGTTCTGCGCGTGCGCCAGATGTAAAACGTCTCCATAACAGCAGGTGGCGCTAATTTGTATTGTCGCCCAAAAAATGAAAACCAGAAATGACGGAAACTTCTTTCTAGACCTAGTAAACACAGAGCACACTGTCGTCAGTCCCTGTTTTCATCAGAGAGTGATGATAGAAGTCAAGAAGGATGGTTGTTGTCATTACTCGCTGAACGGAAGAAAATACCATGGCGAGTAATAAGAAGATACTGCCGTTGTCAGCTCTTGGGCTTCTTCTTGTGGAAGAAGCACTGATTCGCTAGTCAATGCACTCCACCAATCAGATTGGTCGTTGAGTCCACTGGCCGATTCAACATGTCAAATCGGCCAAAATGAACGCCGACGGCTCCTCTGACTGACGACGGCACGGAACACACCGAACAGACTCGAGTCACCGACCTCGCCAGACTGTCTGACAGCCGATAATCGGGTTGGTGTGTCAGAGCCTTAAAGCTTTAAGTTTCTATATGGGAGGGGCAGGGTCATTTCAGTTGTCATTATTTAGAATTCCTCATGGGGGAGACAGAAACTACGCACTATAGCTTTAATACACTTAACATGTTAAGTTTCACCGTGAGTTAAAACGTGAAACGGTTTAAGGCAAACGGGTTTCCATGCAAATTTCTAGTAAAGTCAACTAATTTGGGATAACAGTGTATAATAACTCTTCTGTTCATACTCCACCACAACAGAGCTGGTGTCTCCTGTCACTTCATAAAGAAATTTATGATACTAATTGTGGAATATCTAATAATGTAAAGTTGCTCTAGTACTTGAAAAATTAAACCTCGTTTTTGACCCATATTGAGCCACGCTGAGGTAGAAGGTTTTCATTTTTTTAGAGTTAAAGCAGCATTTTGTTTTCACAAATCAAGCAACTTGTGTTTTTATTTTTTTTTTTCTAATAAAAAATTAATAGCTCCTAACAGGATATGTCTGGGCAACCAGTTGTACTGATGAGTGCCTGTGAAAGGAAAATATTATTCATGTTAACTCATTATCTTTTACACCAATATGGCTTAAGAAAGGCTAATTAGAGAATGGAATCAGCTGAGGGCCAGGTCAGCATGTCCACAGTCATATATCAAAGAATGCATATGACTAATTTGTCATTATTATATTATATTATTTTTCTTCTCTCTTACAGGAGGCCATAGAACATGGATTTGTCAGCATGCAAAAATGAAAAATAAATAGGCATATTTATCATTCAATGTATTTGTATGATGCTGTACAACAGCATGTACATTATGTGATTGGCTATGGCGATTAACACTTATCAATCAGGTATCAATTTACATATTTGACAAACCATATACGTATGTAAATATGAAAATGAATAGCTTAAGATACTCTAGGACTCTTACTTTCAAATTCTTTCAAACTTTCTTCAAATTAGAGTCCTTAAGAATGTTTAGTGTTTGAACCCTAGAGGGAGCCATTTAATAACACAAAGCAGCTTTAACCTCTGCAGACTAATCACACCATTGGTGCTGTTTACTACCTGGAAAGTGCAGAAGCACTATATATATATTTATTTAAGTATAGTGTACATATGTAGTTATGCTCTTATCTATTTACTTTCTCATGTGTTTTTGTGCAAATGTGTATGTGTTGGCTACCTGTTGTGAACCAAATTGCTCTTTGGGGACATTAAAGACATTTCAACTTCAACTTAGGTAGTGTAGTGTTACATATATTTAGGGTTGGGTACCGTTCACATTTACCTTTTGCTCTATAATGACAAAAACATTATTTCATTTGTCAACAGTATCTGCATGAAGTTCTGAATAGTGCAACACTTTTACCGGCATTGCCGTGACTCTCTGTGACTTAAACAAGTGTGTGTGTGTGTGTGTGTGTGTGTGTGTGTGTGTGTGTGTGTGTGTGTGTGTGTGTGTGTGTGTGTGTGTGTGTGTGTCGGACCCCCGTTTTCTATCAATATGCAGAGGGCAGATAAACTTGCGCTTACTTGCTCTCAGGTACCGAAATTTGGCACTGTTTCATTTAGCGTAAATCGGTTCACGGTAGTACAGACGTAATTCGGTCGGTACCCAAAAAAGTACAGAGTTCGGTACCCAATCCTGCATAATGTCACATAGGTACACATGTTCATCTGTGGCTAGAAACGATGTTCTCAGATGAAAAGACTAGCATGCTTAGATTCAGATGGTGGATCTGGGTTTTGAACTGTTGGTCAGACAAAACAACACATTGGATATGTCAGCTTCAGCCTTGGGAAAGTGTGATAGACAGTGTTTACTAGCTTTGAATATTTTATGGACCAAATAATTAATTGATTAAATTGAGAATGTAATCAACAGAATAGTGGATAATGAAAATGATGTGTATTTGAAATCTGTTCACAGCTCCTCTGACACCATGTGATATGAAGAATAACCAGAGTAAAATTAAACCATGAAGATCTTAGTGCAATGGTTAGTTGTGAAAAAGAAATCTCTATTTCTACACCACTAAAAAGGCTCAAAATAGCACCACACTTCCACGGTAGCATAATGAGGGTCCCTACATACAGGCAGGCGCCATCTCTTAACCAGTAACATAGCTCAAGCACAGCGTTTGTCATTCGACTGGTCGTGACTGTTTTCCCTGCCTGTATCGGTGAACGGTATTGTCTTTATAAACTATCTTTTTAATAAACTGTCTGCACACTTACAAAGTTCTCAATGCTTGGGTTTACATGTAGGGACCCTGATTATGCTACCGTGGAAGTGTGCTGCTATTTTGAGCCTTGTTAGTGGTGTAGAAATAGAGATTTCTTTTTACTTTCGCATACCCCGACTCAGGGCCGGATTGGGACTCATTTTCAGCCCTGGATTTTCATGCCTTAGACCGGCCCACTTTACTTCACGAATGACTATATTAAAAAAATGTAATCAAAACCTTAGTAGGCTATATAAGTCTGCAATAGCGCCCTGTTCTCTACATCCTTGTAATTCGGTGTATTTTGTAAAATATCACTATTTCCAAGTGTTGCTTCACAATGTAGATTTATTAGAAAAGTTAACATCTTAACAACAACCCAATGATGTTGAACAATATCAGAATCTGTTTCTGTGAAAATAAGTAACGGAGTGTCTATTTGCACCCCCGGTACGAATAGCCTCGGCCACACAGCTGAGCTATTTACACCCTGTGACGTAACAACAAAAAAACGTTGCTCGCGTGCACCGAAATCATGGCGGACGTTCATCTTCCATGACCGCAGAAACTGGCATATTAGGGAAGTTTTGTCTCTAAAGTTTATAACAATTGAATTTCTAGCGGAAAATGGATACTACAGTTGCGCTTTCTGTCTTCAGTGAAAGCATACAACCGTTAGTTTGTTAGTTAGTACCTATTTTTTTTGTATACAGTATGGTTACCTAGCAACCGAGGCTTGAAGAAACCAATTTCTAAACAGTTGCTCAACTTCCTGAAAGAACTGCTAGGTGAGTGGTTAGTACGCTTGCCTTTGGTGTGGGAGTATTGAGTTCGATTCCCCTGTGTGGTGATCTTATTTTTTAAAATTTGGATTGGACAATTTGCATGCAATTGCGCAAGTCAGTTTTTGCAGGGTGGGAGGGGAAGACTCATGAATATGCCTGCTCTGGTTGGGTTGGTTAGGTTTAGGCAAGAGGAGTGGGATTGGTTATGGTTAGGGTAAGAATGTCAGGGTGATAATATTCCAAAAAGGTGTAATACATGAGTAGTATGGATAACTGTGTGTAAATATATGCCAAGGTACTGTAAATGCACAGGGGTGCAAATAGCATACCCTGCTAATTGTACCAGGGGTGCAAATAGCATACACTTCTAATTGCACCAGGGTACAAATAGCATACACTGCTAATTGGACCAGGGGTGCAAATAGCATACACTGCTAATTGTACCAGGGGTGCAAATAGCCTCACCCAATAAGTAATCACAGATTAAATAAAGAACAAGTTACATTGTATTGCACTTTCTAATGACATCTATGTTTTCCTTTGAATATTTCATACAACTTTCATAATGGGTCACAAGTAGGCTAATATGTGGGCATAAAAAGTGATTATATTGTAGCTAATCTGATCATGTTTGCTTGTTCACACACTGTGATACAACAGCTTACAGTAAATGTGCCATCCACACTGACAGCAGCTATCCACTACTGGATCTGCTTCTGACACTAAATCACATTTTATAAATTGTCATAATTCTCAGCAAAAATCTCTCCTTTTTACAAAGCTTTCTGATCAAGTCAAGTCAGTGTCATTATGGTAGGCTAGTGCCGAATCATCTGGCATCATTAATTATCCCAGGGCATTTTTCATTATAGAGCAGGTCAACACCACACTCTTATTAATTCTTATAATATTCAGTCAATGAGCAACCCTACCTGCCCAAACTGGAGTTCTGGGCTCATATAGCTGCTGCTTGGTAACTTACTGGCTCTTCATTGGCACTGTTAGCAGCAAACTGGACTAGTACTAGCTGCTACTGCGGAGCTACAAGAACAAGTTTGATTCATAAACATAGACGCTGGTTTGCAGTCACTTCTCCTAACTAACTTGGCTTACCCGTCTCAACGTCTTCATTTGGCGTTTTGCTAAAAATAGAAAAAGTTCATCTGGCCGCGTCACTTTCTAGAGCTCTCCTTTTTTAAATTGAAGCCTTTTCAGTGCCGTTTTGCGCTTTCTATTACCCGTTTAAAACAGCTTCTTTTTGCCCGCGGTGGCATCCTCCAACAAGCACCAGTGACTTGTGTACGCTGAGGTATTTTTTTTTTTAGCAAGGTGCCGCTGTCGGAGGACTCGGAACATAAATAGGTCATCATTAACCAGGCTTCACTCTACGAGTGGGCTGCATGAATGAAAAGAACGGTGGGCTGCAAGAAAAAATAAATACTGTAAGTACAAAAAGTGGGCTGCGAGCGCATCCAGCATAGGGACAGCATCCATAATATTAAACTATGATTTCAACCCAGTGCCATACCTGAACACCGGCCCTCGACTTGACCGGCCCACCGGGAATTCTCCCGGTGCTCCCGATTAGCCAATCCGGGCCTGCCCCGACTATCTTTACAAGCTAATTAGCGGTTTGCAATAAAACTGGTCATATTCGGTTAGCATGAAAACATATCCCAGAGAACAGTCGACTTGGTACACATGTGTTATTAACCCCTAGGTTCATTTTGCACCGGAATTGTCCTTTAACTATAATGTCCACAAGCTTTGCGATTGTGAAACAATGGTTTATGCCCCTGTAGAAGCCACAAGTCCATATGAAATCATCTTTGTTTTAATAAAAAAAACATGATTTATTTTGATGTCATGGATAAGTACTACTCTACCCACAATCCTAAGCGTAACAGGGACATCTCTAATTGGTGGAGCTCGATTGCTACCACTGAAGTCTATGATTGTTTCTGTACACAGTCTTATACCCAGGGGTGATTCTAGGATCAGACCTTTATGGGGCCCCTAATGAGAATGTGACATGGATACAGTGCCTTGTCCTCTGTCACTAACAGACAAGTTGAAGCACTAAAATTAATTTAAAAAATGTTTAGGGGGGCTGAGATGAAAGGGTCTAAAATCGCAAATGCTTGTACCTTTGCTTTTTTTTTTGCCGTTTTCAAAATGTTCTTTTGCGCCAAATCAAATGTTTTCCATTCATCTTGTAGCTGGTTGGCTTGGTTCCCGGCTTAAAGCTCTTTACATAAGCATTTTCTTGAATGTCAATAGAGATGTTGAATGGGGAAAATCACTTCCGGAACCAGAGCCTTTTAAAAACATGGGCGGTCACTGTTGAGCTCTATACAGAAACCTTGAACCTTAAACCAGTTTAATGGTGTCCTGTTTACAGCATATAAGGATACTAGCAGTGCTTAACGATAGAGACTGTGTACAGAAACAATTATAGACTCCAGTGGTAGCAGCGAGCTCCACCAATAAGAGATGTCACTGTTACACTTTTATGTTAGGATGGTGGTAGTGTAGTACTTATCTCATTAAGTGTCATTCGGTTTTTATTATGACAAGTTGACATTAATCAAAGTTACATTACCAGAAGTTGTCTTGGTCATGACAACTTGACATTAACCAGGATGACATTACCAGAGGATGTCTTTGTCATGACAACTTGACATAATGTCATCCTGTTTAATGTCAAGTTGTCTTAATAAGGACACTCCAAAGAAATGTTATGTCAAGTTGTCATGAAAAATACATCTTCTAGTAATGTCTTCCTGGTTAATGTCAAGTTATCATTACAAAGACATCCCAAACAACTTTAATGTCAACTTGTCATGACCAAGACAACTTCTGGTAATGTCACTTTGATTAATGTCAACTTGTCATGACAAAAACCGAATGACAGAAGTCATAAACGTTTATGACTCTATTATAACGTTTATGACACGTTCATGACAGTGTCATGTCACGATTATGTTGAGTAAAGTGTTACCCATTATGGTTAATATTCAAAATCCCATGGAAAAATCTGGAAATCTGTCCTATCCACATCATCACAGTATTTTAACATGCAGTATAGAGCAACTTGCCTGGACCGATACAGAAGCCAGCGATGATGCCGACCACACAGCAGACACTGACGTAGCGCATGAATGATAGGTGAGTCTGCCGAGAGAGAGAAGAAACAGCATGAAAAGAAGAAGTCAGTCTGATCATATTTAGTTATTATCTCTAATGGAAAACTTGACTCCATCCTTTTCCAACACTGCTTCACCCCTTAGCTCGCTGCTACATGATGGCCCTGCATGTAATCCATTGTTCCACAGGGCAAAGCAGAAACACAGTGCTTTCTGCCAACTGAAAGTGAAACAGGCACAGTTGTTCCTCCCCACACAAAGTATTCTCATGAACGGGTTTGTATTATATACTGTACCAAAACTTGGTACAATATATATGCACACCAATTTGTATGATATCCCTATCATACACATTTTAGAATAGCAAGTACAGTTTCAAAGCCCTTCCAGATGGTTCTCTCAACAAGACTCAAGTTATTTGCATCCACTGTCAATGTGAATTGAGTTACTACTGGAGTATGTTGTCTCAAATTCCACTTAAACTTACTAACTTAAAAACTTGAAAAGAAATATCCCTTTTAAAGTACATTTACAAACAATTAAAAAAAATTGCAAATAAATGTGTTATTAGTCGCAAGTTAACTACGGACATTCATGCAATTAATCACAATTTATATTTTAATCGACTCACAGCCCTACTCTTCAGCCTGTACTCTCCCTGTACTGGAACGGGGTCACAAGACTTTTAGGGAAACACACACACAAACACACACACACTCTCACACACACCTGTAAAATGAGGGCTACTGTGATGCCAGCACTGCAGAAGCCCATCATGGCAAATCCCCCGATCATGAGAGGCCTCCTGCCCAGCTTCTCTATGGAGAAACACTAGGATACACAGAGCTCATGTCAGACTATTAAATTAATAAATCCACACTACAGATGCAAGAACATACCTTAGTGAGCTTGTATCTGAAGGAATAATACACTTATATGCTTTCTTTCTGAGAGTGAGATGTTCAGATAGATATTAATCTCATGTCTATGTTTTAAGCACCGAGCTGGAGTCAGGCTATGGTTAGTATGGCTAGCCTGGCTCTGTCCAAAGTTCACAAATACACCTACTTACACATCTAAAGCTCACCAATAAAAATGACATCTTTCTTTTAGAGTTACGTGTGGAGATACTCTTGACAAACAGCAATTTATTCATCCACGCATTCCCAGAACTTCTATGCATTGTGTGTATATAGCACAGCTTGCCAGATAAGTGTCAGTGAGTACAGGTTTTAGGTTTGATATGATGGAATTGAACCTGACAACCTCAATGTGACAAGCAGTATCAGTATTATTACTGTAATAGCCAACTATTTGATCTATAGGCTGAGATGACCGTCTGGTACTGGCATTTTAAGTTTCTCTCCTGATGTGACAGATCAAGGGAGCACCGGCGATGCCAGGCTGGTGTATAGCTTGGAGCCAAAGCCCAGCTATCAGGATCTTTTTTAGGACATGGCAGGGGAACAAATCAGGGGAGATCAGGGTTTTTGGATGTACTGTTGGCGCGACCAACTACAAATCAACTCTTCTGCGTAGCCTTCTTAATTTAAAACAGGTTGTTTGATGTAAAAGTTTGGAGATATGTTCAACTTCCTCTGTTTAATGCTGTTTCCGTCTATGTAGCAGCCTGCAAGCATTTTGTGAGAAAAAAGGGGTTAATCTCCCAAAAATTGCAACAGAAACTCTTTCAACTGATCTAGTCTCATAAAAGTCTCCTCTATAACATACTTTATAAACAGTCCTCAGAAATCCAAGTGGTGGAAAGTATTGAAAAATACTGAAATTGATGCCAATTTCCCATTGCAGCCCATGTTAAGGTGAGACACTACAGGTGAATAGGGAAAAAAGGGTTAGGGTTAACATGAAACTTCCCCAGTTGATGACTTACATTAAGACAATAATATTTTGTATTGCAAAAGATTTCAAAAGATTTTAAAGATTTTGTTTCACATTACTCGCTTTGACACCAATGCATTAAAAAATACTGAAACACCTTTATTTATGCAAATTAGCACATTAACACATTGAATTAGACAATGTCTCGTGCATAACTACACATAAAAGTTCAGAAAATTGGTAATACAAAATATTGTTGTCTTAATTAATGTAAGTAATCAACTGGGGAAGTTTCATGTTGATAGCTGTTAGTTAAAATATTTTCCCTATTCACCTGTAGTGGCTCCAGTCAGCCTGTTCTCATGAACCATTCGTTCAAAATGCTACGAAAATCTGTAATCTGTAAGCATTCCGCGATTTTTCTACCAACTGCCACTCGGCGTCACGTGACCAGCCCGGGGTCTCCTAATTTTGTAGGATATATCAATACGTTATGGTGCGCATACACTTGCCTACTAAATCACACGGACGCGTTCATGAGAATGTGTTGCTCCACTTACGTAACATGGGCTGCAATGGGAAATTGGCATCACAGATTTCAGCATTTTTCAAAACTTTCCACCACTTGGATTTCTTAGGACTTATCATATGTTATAGAGGAGACTTTTAGGACACTAGATCAGTTGAAAGAGTTTCAGTTGCAGTTTGTGTGGGATCATGTTGCATAATGCCTGTACTGATGGGGAATTGGGATTGTTTTCCCGCAGAAAGGGAAAAGGGAGTGAGAGCCTCCCTTGGATGACGTATTGCCTCTCTGATGTATAGACAGTCCCTCCAGAAAAAGCAGATTATGCGATTGCATAATTCAATGCATAATCAGCCAAAGTTAAGCATATTTATGTGGGGGCCGCATTTTTTTCAAATATGCCGAATATGCGGGGCTTGCATGATTTTCCCCGCATTTTCGTTGCAAAAAAGTCACATATAACTTAGCAGAAAGTTGAAGCATCCATTTTCCCGTTGCCATGGGAACGTTATGAAGTGACGTGAACATCATCAAAAAGCAGGGTGTTGGGAGAATCACTTTTCCCCTCTTTTTCATCAAACCGCAGTCTTTGCAAGTTCCCGCAATTTCATTGCATAAAAATGCATAAATATCTCGCATATTCCATCGCATTTTTTAAGAAAACGTGCCGCATAATCAAGGATTTTTGCCTGCATCAATCACAAAAAAACTGGAAGGACTGTATAGAGCTACTTCAATGGATGACATATTGGCGCTCTGATGTATAGAGCTACTTCTTTGCTCTTCTTTTCAGTGATAGGTCTAACAAGCAGTCCAGCAAGCAGAAACATCAAGGTACAAACTGGTGATTGAGAGCGTTTCTACATCCATGTATGGCTAACTGTGGGAATTCCACAGTGGAGGATTCTTATACTTAGGACAGTCACTGCGCCTGACTTTCTTTCATCAAAAAATAGTTCCAGGTCAGAACTCCTACTGAAACCACAAGTTGTCATTTTCACCATTTTGTTTGTGTACGCATTAAACACATGAGATCAAATGTGTGCATCGGTGAGCTTTTAGATGTCTTCGTAGGTGTATTTTTGAACATCGGAGGAGCCAAGCTAACTGTTTCCACCTGCTTCCAGTCTTAATGCTAGGCTAAGCTAACCACATCCTGACTCTAGCTCTGTTACACACAGACATGAGATTGATATCAATCTTCTTATCCCATATTATGTCAAATCAATCAATATAATAAAAAAGACCTTCTAGACACACCAAAATAGCAATAGGGCTACAGTATAATTGCACCCCTGTAATTTGTAAGATTACCCCAATGAGTCCAGCGATGATCTCTATAATTCCTGTTCCTGCTGTGGTATAGGGTATCTCTGGTGCTGGGATACCCGCATTTTTAAAGATGTCATTGGTATAGAACCAGATCTGTGGTAGAAAAATAAGACACTAAATATAAGTAAGGTGAAATCCATTTGATGCTTTATTGCAAAACTTTATTGTTCTGTGTGATCACATGTCGGCTTGTAGAAAAATGTAGAAATTTTAATAAAGGGGTTTATATGGGTGGGACTTCAAAAAGAGACCAAAAATATTACAGAGCACAAGTGCTCACACCAAAATATATCCATCTGATTAAACCAGATTAAACATAAATCAAACGTGAAGTTCTAAAGTTGAATTAAAGGGAACCTATGCAGTTTTTTTTTTTTAGATTAATTTACCTTAACTGAACAGCTTCAGAGTCATTGGAATGGTTATATGACTTTTTTCAGGTTGAATGGTGGTCGTCTCCCTCCCGCCTAGCGCCTGTAAGCGGAAAAACCACCCTTGCAACTTTGCGATGTAATGAATAGCTTCACAGCACTGCACACATACGCCCATTCAGGAACCAAATAGCTATAAGAATAAGGTAGCGATGGCGTTTTTCACTATCGTCATGGCTGAGCCGGCAAAAAAGAAGCAGAAAGCTAGGAAAGTATTGTCGGAGGAACAGAGGAAGAGGAAACGGCAGACTGACCGAGAGAGGAGTCAGACATAAGTTAACGTAGGAGCTGCCAAGCTGTAGGGGGAGCTCTATAGAGAAACCTGCGATGAGCGCCCCTTTAACAAAACGTTGTCAGCTTTCTGCTTTCAACAAATGTTGGATTAGTGGCATCTCAATGCTCAAAGTGGCATGCAGTGCTGTCTGCCGCACCGTGCCTTTTTTGAACTGGCTAAGAAATGCTACTGCCTTCAGTGATGACCTCATGCTGCTCTAGTGGGTGTCAACAATCTTGCCTTTCTTCTCGTACCATCAAATTGCCTGTTTCCATAGAAATAGCCACTTAGTTTACACTTATAGGGTAACTATCTTTTTTCAACCTGGACCCTATGTTCCTATGTTTTTGTGTCTAAGTGACTAATGGGAACAACAATCTTTGACATTGGTCCAGTATTAATCAAGATCACTGCAGTCGGCAGAGGAGAAACAAGCTACATTGTAAATTAATAGGACAATTGTCCAGCTTGTATTTATCTTCACAAAAGTGCTTGTTTTGCCGCTGACAGACTCAGATTAATATTCTAAGTGTCTGGCAACATTATGGAAAGGATTTCTAAGGAGGATGACTTTTCTGTTAAAGAGTAAGATCCTTTTTTTAACATAAAAACATCCGCGAAATTGCGTTTGCTAAACCCACCAGACTTAAATAAACAGTAATTTTAGCATCGTGAAATACACTTCATTCAAAGTCGACCGAAAGAAAATAAATTTATGAAAAGACGTTTTTGGTCGTCTTTCCACTTTTCCAACCATCACAACTCTAGTTTTGGTTGAAATAAACACATAGTTTACAGATTTACATGTGAAAATATGTTGGCTCTATACACACTAAAAGTATTGCTTTTTTAATGGAGTCTGGTGGGTTTAACGCTAATGACTTCAGAGCTGTTTCTGGTTAAACAGAAAGATCTCAAAGAGGTTTTAAAGGTTTATCTCTGTAGGAATCCTTTCCATAATGTTGTCAGACACTTAGAATATTAATCTGAGTCTGTCATCGGCAAAACAAGCACTTTTGTGAAGGTAAATACAAGCTGGACAATTGTCCTATTAACTTACATTGTAGCTTGTTTCTCCACTGCCGGCTGCAGCAATCTCGCTTAATACTGGACCAATGTCAAAGATTGTTGTTCCCATCAGTCACTTTTAAACATAGGAAAATAGGGTCCTGGTTGAAAAAAACTGTAGTTACTCTTTAAGATTGAGCTCTCACTGACCTCTTTCAATGAGAGACATCACATTAGGAAGTAATGATTTCATATTATAGGACCTTAAACCACACCAAACCTATACCTCCCTTTAACCAGCCAATGCAGTTAAACAGAGGGAGCACCCTCTTCTACATATTAACAAGCCCAGTCATTCTTCTGACAAAATAATCCACCGTGTCCCAACTATGCATTGTTCACGACACTGAAATTCAGGGTGGATTTTAACATTTGATCAGATGAAAGCGTATCACTTGTGATGTGGGAGTGACAAAGACACATAAGGAACGTTTTGAAAAGTCTTGCTCAATTTGACAGTTTCAACAAAGTCACAGGGATATTGATTACTATCGCTCCTCGCCTTTTATCATTTTTTGTTGGCTAAAACAACATATCAAGAGTAGTGTGTGTGGAATTGAGACACATTGCATCTCACATAGCAACAGTTGCCAAAACTAGAGATAGTTGCAAGTCATCTTTGAGTGGTTTGGCTGAGAAGCAAAGGTAAAACCATAGGAATAGAATGAGATTAGAACGAAACATTCCCATTCAAGTCAACATTCCTGGATGGCCAGAGCGGCGGCCATTTTCTTGTGTACTGTTTCCATTGCAAAGAACCATGGCCATTGTAGAGGGCTAACTCAGTCTATTTCCTGGTTAATAAAGTGCTGAGCTTTCTTTTGAACTAGTCATATGGCCACGGCAAACAGTTGTCAATGTCCGTTCTACTCTCATTCCATTTCTCCCCATAATGTGACATATGCTTCAAGAAGAAAAAACAATGGTGTAAAAATCTAAATGAGGAGGCAGACCTTTAGGACTTTGCTGCACAGGTGGCATAGCACTGCCATGGAGAGACAGCAGACATTTGCTCACATTCAATTCAACTCAAATTGAGGCCTCCGGGGGGAACAGGACAGGACAGGAGGTGTATTAACTGGTGACAGCAGACGGTGATGGTTAGAGGAAGAACTGTGCCAAGGCTTGCCAACTGTCACATCTACTTAGAACTAAAGATCACCCCAAGCCTCTGCCACATCACAGTCATCATTACTATCAGCATCGATGGCGGCAGTAGCTTAGTCCGTAGGGGACCTGGCTTAGGAACCGGACAGTCACCACTTTGAAGTCCCGGACGGGCCAGGTACGGAATGCGCCAGTTCACCTCCTGGGCACAGCCGAGGCGATCGAACCCCTGACTGCTCTGGGTGCTGTGCTGTAGTCACCCATCATTCTGACATCTCTCCACATTTGATGCATGTGTGTGTATTTCAAGAAAAATAACCGAATGAGAAGTCGAATCACCGCCTTGCGATAGTATACCTCCGCCAACCAGTGCAGTTTACATCTCTGTCTGTCCAGACTTACATAACACGCGTACTGAATAGGGCTGTCACGATTCTCCAAATCAACAATTGGATTTTGATATTGATTTTAAGGTCACGTTTCAATTTGTTTGTTTTTTTTGAGTTTTTCAGAGTTTTTTTAATGGCGCAATTGAATTCACGACGTGTACCTGAAGGCACCCAGGAGTCCCTTCGGAGCCCACATGCTTCACCTTTGTAGTCAACTGTTAAGCTAACGTTAGCCTGTGTCTTTAACTGCATGATACCAGCTGGTAAGCTACACTGTATTTTTTTCAGTTTTGTTTCTTCATGCGTGTGCACGTAGGCGGGGGGTGGAGAGAGATAAAAAATAGTGGGGGATTTTAAATGTTGTGACGCCCCTAGCAGTCCGTTTTGCGTGGATGCTTCAAACACATCAACAACGCTGCAGCACAAAATCTACCAACCCAGTAGTTACAGGAACGTAGTTCTAGGAAAAGTCCACTTCTAAGCAGATCTACTAACTATTCTCCCCCAAAACCGTTTTTGCCATTTGCATTCGCACTGGCCAAGTGACCATTGGAACTGGTAGGAGGGGCAAGGGAGTGATGCAAGCACGGCAACGGTCTTTAGTGTTATACACCAAAAAAGTATGAACTAAATACTAAATCTAATGTATATAGCATATTTGTCATAATTTAAACAAGTCTCCCGAAGAGAAACGGGTAGCTCTCTCTCCCCCACCTCTGCCTGCTGCGCTGTGGAAGTGTGTGTGTGTGTGTGTGTGTGTGTGTGTGTGTGTGTGTCTATGTGTGTGAGTGTGAGACGGCCGGACAGCGAGGTTGTCAAGCCCGCAGGGCACGCTTGTGGAGTTTATCTCCATAAAGACAGTTAACCACAGGTTCCCGTTAATCTTATGATGGACATGTGTTGTGATATTTGAACAAACAAACTGTCAACGGCGAAATAAAAGCCTCTTATTTACGAGAGCGGTTACAGCGTGACTGTCCGAGCGACAAGCTAGCGGCAGGCGCCTGCTGACTGTCGCCTGCTGCTGACTGTCGCCTGCTGCTGACTGTCGCCTGCTGCTGACTGTCGCCTGCTGCTGACTGTCGCCTGCTGACTGTCGCCTGCTGACTGTCGCCTGCTGACTGTCGCCTCACTTCATGGAGCTTTTCAACTCTGAAAACTTTTAGGCAAATTGTCAATTCGGCAAAAAATTCGCAAGACTGCCTATATTCTAAATCTTTTTTCTTGTCTCCAATGCTTTTGTATTTATTTCTGTTACTTTTTATATTTATCTGTGTTTCTGTCCTTGTACCGTTGCAACTAGAGCTGCAACATGTAATGGATCAATTGTCAACTGTTGCCAACTACTTTGACAATCAATTAAGTGGTTTGAGAAAAAGAAAAGTAAAATGTCTCTGATTCCAGCATCATTTTATAATTTCTTCACTCCTCTGTTACAGTAAACTTAATATTTTTGAGTTGTGGACAAAACAAGACATTTCAGGGCGTCATTTTGGGCTTTGGGAAACACTGACCAAACACCTAATCAATAAATCGAGAAAGTAATCGACAGAATAATCAACACTGACAGTCGTTAGTTGCAGCCGTAGTTGCAACAACTGAATTTCCTTGCCAGAGATCAATAAAGGTGTATTTTAATCTGAAATCAATGATATGGTCTTTATACGGTCATATGTTATGTTTCTCATTCTAGTATTGCTGTTTTCATTATCACCACCACTGATATCACCCTAATCCTCCTCATCTTCAGTGCTGCTCTTAGTATGTGCATGTTTAGGCCAGGGCTGCACAATTAATCGCAATTTTACTGAAATCGCAATATGAACTAGTGCAATATCCAAATAGCAGGGGGGTGCAATATTTGTTAAAGGCAAAATATGTGTCAAACCATTCTAAAATTAAGTATTGTGGTGCTGCAGAGACATCCCGGCCTACAGATAAAAAATCTTTGTTTGGTACATATCCTGGCAATTTTTATTTATTTTTTTAAATATTTTTCAATGAAAATGAGAATAATGATACAGAAATGCTCATTCCCTCCAATATTGTGAATCATATCGCAATATCAGTCAAAATAATCGCAATTAGATATTTTCCTCATATCGTGCAGCCCTAGTTTAGGCACTGCTTACCTTTGTTTAAACAGAGCTAATTAGCAGCTAAAAATACAGCCCGGAGAAGGGCATGCTAATGAGTCCAGCTCCAGTGCTTACAGTGTGCACTCTCTGGCCCCGGTGCCCCGGTAATCATTTGAAAAATTGATGAATCTTCGGGGCATAATTCAAAGGAGGAATGTGGCTAATCGTAATGGCAGAAAAATGATGACACCAGCTATTGGCTTTATTGATGAGATGAGACCACGCAGTGCTTATAAAACAATGAGGGATCATTTGGGCTTACTTTCATCTCAGTGTCTTTGTCTAATAAGATAGATCAATCAGAAATGGGAGCTGTAAAAACAGGGGAGTGGTCGGGGTGGACAATGGAAGTAAAAAAGCAAACAGAACAGCAAGTGAAAGGAGCTGCATTCAACCATCTGATTGCATCATGACTTTGTGCTGCTCATCACTGTAGCCTAAAGACTCCATTTAACAGAGACCATTTAGCATCCAACAGCTGATGGTTAGCAAGCACAAAGAGGGGATATAGAGCCAGAACATGTTTGTTGACACCGTTTTTAAGCAAACAGCTGCTAAACCGTGGCATGCCCTCTGGGCAATAACACTACTTTATACGATTTAGTATTTTGGGCGCCTTTTTAGGGATATGCCAGTATGATTACAGATCACACACTCTGCGAAGGAGGGTCTGGCTAGTCCACATATCATTCTGGGATGGGAGAAAAACGTTTATTTAAACCAATCACGTCGTCATGGCCGTGCTAAGTGCCGCACGGAGTCACTGCAACATAGCCTCGGGAAGTAACTTGTTTTGGTGGAACGTGTACGTTCAAATGTAGTTTTAGTCATGCAACAGAAAACTCAGATTGGACAGATAGTCTAGCTAGCTGTCTGGATTTACCCTGCAGAGATCTGAGGAGCAGTTAACCATAGTCCTTAAAAATCCACCGGAGGTTAGAATGCCAACACAAAGTATAGGAGCCATGTATATTATGTTTGTTTATGGTGAATAGTTTTCACCTATTACGTAACCTAGGACGTCATGGGGGTTGGTCTCACAATAATGGTCTATTTATACACCTGGACACCTGCATGGCGGAGGCTAGAGAGGGGGTGAGCGGGGGTTTTTGCATTTTTTGTTGACTGCAAATTTTTCCACATTTACGTTTACCTTTTTGCAGTCTTTTTCAGGCAACTGGATTTTGTTTATTAATGTTTTTTCCGACTTTCAAATGAACAATAAATCCTTGAAAGCATATCTCGGAGTGGATCTGAATTATTCAAACGGCGCGTCATACAGATGATTGTTCCCTGACTTGTACGGAAACGGACATCGGCGAAAAGACATGCATCCTGCGGCCCCCGAGCAATCCCGGAAGTGGAACGTCGTGGATATAGACTACATTTCCCCCCGACTCATGAGGGTTAACTTTTCCTGCTACAGATTTCCCACCTTGGTCAGAAAGCATGACTCTCTGCACTTGCTCCAAAGCTAATCGCCGTCACTCTCTCACTCGCTCTACCACACACTCCCCAAGAACACACACCATAGACTGTAAAAAAAAAAAACATTACAGCCATACTGTTTTCTTAAAGAGATCCTATATTTTCACCACTTTATTTCTCTGCGTGAGAAATACAAGGTGTGGCGTGTGAGCGTGTGAACGGGTTGAAATGCGTGTGTCTCACGCCCAATGCGTGAGACTTGAGAGCCCTGCACTTTTACTCACAACATGCTAACCGGCAACATAGGATTCCATTCACTGCGCTAAGCTAACTAGTGGCGGCGCTGCCGGTGTTGCACCGGACTAAAACGATGCATGCACAAAAAATGCGTTGGCCCACCTATCTACATCTAGAGGAGTACGTGATAAGCCCTATTTCAACAAACGGTGGCGTATCCCGTCACATAGAGTTGAGTCAGACCATAAATCTGGTGACTTTAGCCTTGCCAGGACAAAATCAAAAAAAGATTTCACCAATGACTGGTGACTTCCCTTTGATTTTAGCTTTTTGCTTGGAATGACTTGATATCCTCCCAGTGCCAAAGTATGCCCATATTTATGTGTGCTTGGACATCTAACGAGTTTAGGGAATTTCCTTTTTGAGGAAGCACCTGCTGAAAATGTAAACATTTTGGACTTACTTTAAAAAAGTATTTTGTATTATCAAAAAAGACACACGCACAGCTTCGTATACTTTACTCAGTTTTCAAAGAGTCCTTACAGCATCGATGCCAGACAGCTGCATGCCGACATTGATGACCATCACGCTGAGCACCTGCCAGCGGACTGTGTCATCCAGCAACAGTTTCCATACGGACAGCGTCTCCACTGAGGACAGAGAGCGCTGCTCCTCCTGCATCTCTTCAATCTCAGCCTGGATGTTACACTTGGCTCTGTACCACTTCAGGGCTGAGAGACAGGGGACAGAAAAACAGCATGGTCACAGGATATCAAGGGAAAGAGACAAGCCAACTAGCTAGCCAAGATAACAGTAGTGTGGATACAGAATTTTGCCCTGCCTAAGTGCCTAAGTGTGGTGATGTCAGTCAGTCAGAAAGTCTGTCCACCAGTCATTAAACCTTTAGAGGACAAATCCAAAAAATGAACCTAGGGGTTAAAGGACAATTCCGGCGCAAAACGAACCTAGGGGTTATTAACTGATGTGTACCTACTCTATAATATACTACTCTACTACCCTACTTTAATATAGATTATAAAGACAGTCGCGGTCATGTTTACTTGCAGGGGCCATCTTGGAAACCAGTCATAACTAGTCAAAAAACGAGCGCCGTGCAAATAAGTCTGAGATTCCCATACTGTCTATGGAGATTCCACGTTGCACAGCGTTCGACTAGTCATGACTGGTTTCCAAGATGGCTCCCGCAAGTAAACATGAACGTGACTTTTATAATCTATATTTTTAATAAACTATCTGTACACTTACAATGTTGTCAATGTTTCGGTTCACATTTAGGGACCCTCATTATGCTAACGTTATGGTTTGGTGATATTTCAAGCCTTTTTAGTGGTATTAAATAACGATTTAATTTGAGTGTCCCTATGCCCCAAATACTAGCATTGTAAGCTAACCAGCGGTCCGCGGTAGCCTCGTCAAAGCTCCAAACTCATTTGATTAGCATGAAAACATGTCCCAGAGAGCGACAGAGTAGGTACACATCAGTTAATAACCCCTAGATTTGTGTTGCACCGGAATTGTCCTTTAATAACAACGGTGTACCGAGTCCACCGTCGAACGACGAATGCCATGCTTGAGCTATGTTACTGGTTACTGGTTACACGGTGTTCATTGTTCGACTGGTCATGACTGTTTTCCCAAGATGCCGCCTGCCTGTATACGTGAACGGTACTGTCTTTATAAACTATCTTTTTAATAAACTGTCTGTACACTTACAAAGGTCTCAATGCTTCAGTTTACATGTAGGGACCCTCATTACCCGTTGAATTGTGGTGATATTTTGAGCGTTGTTAGTGGTATAGAAATAGCGATTTCTTTTTACTTTACCAGTGCCCCGACGACTAGCGTAATAAGCTAATTACCGTTTTGCACTGAAACTGGTCACATTAGATTAGCATGAAAACATATCTCAGAGAAAGGTTGACTCGGTACATGTGGTATTAACCCCTAGGTTCATTTTGCGCCGGATTTCTCCTTTAATATGCAGTGTGTCACAAGGGTTAAAGAGATACTTAAAAACTTCTCCATAGTCAGTGTATGGTGGACAGCACACCCCCAGTTTGGACAAGCAGGCAGGAGTAAAGCAAAGTACCGCTGTAAACGGGGGCAGCAGCTAAATGTATCTAAGCTAGCTAGACTACCAAAAAACATCTACATCAGTTTAATTGTATGCTGTATTTAGAATGTCTTTCCACTTTACCTTTGTCAGACAGCCCTTTCTCTTGGCAGTACATTTTCTCAACTCTAGAATGTGCTCGTATTTCTACACAAAAGCACAAATATACGCCGCAGATCAGCTGTTTGAGTCAGATTTTCAGCAGTTTATGAAAGATACAACAAATACAGGAATATAAAATGGAGTGAATATGCAACAAAGAAATGCCGTTCACTGTGGATAAAAGGGGAGACTGAACGACCGGGGGGGGGGAATCCTGGGGAAAGGAACGGGCTGTCTGGCGGCAAGGTAAAGTGGTGAAAATATTCTGAATATAGCATACACTTCAACCGATATTGATTCTTTTAATAAGGCCTTATTTTAGGTGGCTAAAATAAATTTAGCTGCATTGCTTAGCTTCCTTGTCGGTACTCCTGTCTGCTTCTTCAAACTGAAAGAGTGCATCCTGCCATCTACTGAAGATAATACACTGACTATGGTGAAGTATTTCATACAATCCCACTTAAAAATATCCAAACTATCCCTTTAATTCTTGGTCTCATATTGTTCTGTGTACATGCTGCTTCTGATCTGTAGCTCTGATATCTCTAAATATTGCTATAGTGATGACACACAGCTGTATCTCTCTTTAATAGTAATACCTCTGTGAAGGTATACACAATTCACAAACTGCAATCCAAAATGTCCAAAATGTTGGCAAAACTCAGTGTTCTGTTTACTGTAAAGTGTCCCCTTGTTAATGTGCAGCAGCGCCACAACACTGACCTGTGATGGTGGCATGGACGTTGTGCTTCTCAATCAGCAAGTACCTGGGGCTCTCTGGGAACCATGGCAACAGCATCAACTGGATGAAGGTGGGTACCACTACCACTGAAAGAAAGAGGGGCCAGTGCTCCTCCTGTAACAGTTACAATGCAGTTATACTTACACACCTGCATTTATTGTATAGGTGAACACTACATTGGTCGTCTATGAATACATTGTAATGAATAAAGGCCATTTCAGGTCAGGCTCAGGTCAACTTTAATCAGTCCAAGTCCAATGTGCTTTGTCAGGATTTTAGCTTGAAAGAGTAAGCCCACTAATGTTAGGAAAGCAGTGTTGGCTACCTTTCCTAGAAGCTCATGTAGGCCGAGGATTTGGGCGGCGAAGACTCCGGTTCCAATAAAGATACTCGGCACGAGACCCAGGAAGCCACGCAAGTTCTTAGGTGCTATCTCACCCAGGTACATTGGTACTACGCTCAGAGAGATTCCTGCAGTAAAAAAAAAAAAAAGATCTATGTAACAGTGATTTAAAATACATTTTCTATGAAGACTTCATAGTCTGATGCTACTATTGTGCTCTCATCCTTGTGCTGTATGTTACATGTACCCACATACATCTTCTCACAAATTTGCTAAATAGAATACATTTTTGGTCCTTTGATGAAGTGTTAAAAAAACATTGTTTCCATGGTAGCTGTTTTTTTTCAGTGAATATATTTTCATAGAATATATATTTTCAGTGAATATATATTTCCATTGGAGTGTCTTGCTCTTTCACTTACTTTTGGGTGTACTATATTTCTCAGCTCTGGGATGAGTGCGGTTGGCCACATTCGATATACCTTACATACCCGAGGAAATTTCCAATGAATCCCTTGATGATAATTAGGGGCCAAGCAGTGAAGCCGCGTGGAACTTATTGATTTTGCCCGTATTATTAGGGGCCGAGCAGCGAAGCTTTTTTTGATTTCGGTCACAGACACAATGTCACTGAGCACTTTGTACTGTGGAAGTGATATAATTCTTCAGTATAACCAGTGTTGGGATTAACGTATTACAAAAGTAATGCAATTACAATAATGTATTGCTTTTTGCTGTAAAACATTGATATATAATGCATTACTAGCAATCAATCAATCAAACTGTATTCATAGAGCAATTTAAAACCACCAAAGTTGACTAAAGTGCTGTACAGAAGAATAAATAAAGACATAAAGTACATAACTCACACAGGCCTAAAATACAAACAGAATACAAATAAAATTAAGAGACATAAAACAAGAGAAGACAGCCATTCAGCTGCATTTAAACGAGGTGCTGTCCCGTCTCTGTTCCAGTGGTCAGAGCCAGAACCAGAGTCAACATCTGTGTGCCGACAGGTAACGGTACGTCAGCGCGGACACCAGTGTGTCCGAGCAACTGACAGATATAAACACGTAGAGCAGGGGTCGGCAACCTTTTTGATATGAAGTGCCCTTTTCAAAATTTCTTGTTTATTAGTGTGCCATGTTAACATGAATTTTTTTTATGACATCACATCAAAATGTAATATCCAGGGAATCTGTAATAATCAGGACCATGTAATTATTATTATTGTATATTATTATTATGGAAACATGGTTTTAGTATGCAGTCCTGATTGGTGGAAAATGGGCTGACAAAAAATATCACTGTCAAAGAGCCTGAAGCGAAAAGTTGTGGAAAAGCCCAGCTTTAATGATGAATGGACTGATAAGCAGGTCCTGTATGAATCATTTTCAATGAAAGCGATGCTGTGGCAAAATAATAATAACACAACCAGCATCATTATCAAGAATGAAGAAGAACATAACGATTGCGTCATTCACGTGCATTTTAAGTAGCCACATGTATTTGTTTTGGTCTTATAATGCATCCATATTTACGCTCCAGCGGAGAGGATGGTTTCTCCAGACAGCTTAAGTTTATAAGAATTTGTCCAAATTTCAAGATTCCCTGAAAACTAAGATAAATAGACTACAAACCGACAGCTTTTCTTTTAGCTTGTTTTGTAAAAATGAGCTATTTGCAGAGTAGAGCTGTGATTGCGTAAAACTAGAGTGCGGTGGACAAGAGTGGTCTGAGCAGACAGAGCAGATTGAAATATCACTTTCTACATGTTGATGCCGGTTTACACAGGTGAGTGCATTGATAAGTATTGGCTTTTAACTCACGAAGGTTCAATTGTAGCCTCCTTACAGTAACGAGACTAGCGTTAGTTCATCTGCCCCAGCGGCCGTTGGTTATCCTCTTTGTACTGTTCCCAGTCAGAGATATGAGTCAATCAAACTACAGTAAATAACAGGTTGCGCACAGGCGCCGATTTATGTTTTCCTCCGTGGGTGCTCACACGCGCACACAGTTTAAAAAAACACACACATATTGCCAGCGTGCCATTGGTTAAGGTCCCGCGTGCCCATGGTGGCACGCGTGCCTAAGGTTGCCGACCCCTGACGTAGAGAATTAACATTTATGCTTGCTAAATGTAAATATAGCATTAAATTTTTTTGGTACGTAACGTTAGCTCCGTGATGTTGTACTAACATAACTTGCCACGTAATGTTAGCTTAGACTTCACAATGCCTTGTGTTTCTCACTCCCGCTAACTTAATGTTCATAAGACGTGACCTGAGCGGGTAGGCCAAGGTGAGAAGAGGAAGATTAGCTAACGTAAGCCAACATATTTATAAAAAATGTCACATTCGAATAGTAATTTCAGCATCCAAATAGTATTGATTTTTTTACTATTCAAATTATATTCAACTTTTGGTGTTCGTTCCAACAGCCCTAGTATATATGTGTGTGTGTGTGTGTGTGTGTGTGTGTGTGTGTGTGTGTGTGTGTGTGTACCTGAGTGAATTCCTGTGATGAAGCGGCCAATGATGACCATCTCAGGTGAACCACAAATCCTGCTGAAGCCCATGAATGAGCCAGCGATAAACACCAGCACTGTTGTGTTGACCACTGTGCCTTTCCTGAAAGTGGACACACACAAACACACACACACACACACAGGCAGTAGGCAGACATTATGAATATACATAAAAGCATATGACTCAGAGACAGCAGCAGTATATGGTCGACAGCATTACCCCCTTGGCTGATATACACACAGTCATATTGATAGACATGTATGGCTGTATGTCCTGATTAGCCATAAAACAGCTCACAAGGTTGCTCATAAGCTGTGATTAACCATAAAACCGTGCTGTGTGAAGAAACTGATCAGCCTGTAAATGGGTTTATAAAGTGCCTGCTTTCATTTGCATTTAAATGCCCACCGAAGTTCTATTAAATAGCGGAGATGAATGGAGCTTTCGGATGATTTGCACCGAAGACAAAGTAAATTGTCTCTGCACTTTGAGGACTAGTAAACTTCTGAAGGGCAGAGGGGACGAGATGACACTGTGCACTCTTAAGGACAGCCTCGGGGGAGGGGGTTACCAACAGCTCTGAATAGAGGACAGAGGCATGATTGATAGAACGCCCTGATAAAGTGCCATTTGTGCCAGTGTAGGATTGTGTGTGTGTGTGTTTTGGTATTTCTGTCTCTGAGGGTCTTATTTCCTAAACTTGTGTTAGCCAAAAATTATTTCTCTTTTGTATATGAAACACGACTGGACAATGTTTATGCGTGTCATTTTCAGAATTTTGAAAAAGAGTATTGTATGTTGCTTTCTGTGATTGTGTGTTAGTGGTGTTCATGTGTGGATGTTGGCGGCAGCACCAGATGCTGCTGAGTGTCTCTCAGGCCGGCAATGCCAATTGGCCAGTATCCACCCTCATGGTTGGGAATGGGCAGTCTTTGGGGTTATCCGGTAGGTTGTCAGAACAGAGCAGTACCAACATCCAAATACAGCTCTGAGGGCTTCTGAAGACAAATATTTACTTCTTGATTTCAAACTCTACTTGTTCTACGAAAGCAGTCTAAGGAGGCATCATTATGATCTTTATCATTATACATTGACAAATAAAAAAAATCTAACATATCAGTATACCGTATCAGGTTCTAACCTCATTGGTTAGAGTTAGGAAAAGATTGTAGTCATGGTTTAAAGAATCCAACATTGTCTGTTGTAGAACTGGTCTAGCATCTAGTATCATCTCCTGAACTTTCTGTGAAAACTGATGTCTTACCTGCCAAAGCGAGAGACCAGTATGCCCACGATAAGGGAACCCAGCAGACCTCCAATAGCGAAGACAGACACAGTAAGAGAGTACATGAGGGTCAGGGTCTCCTCACTGAGTCCTGTTCCATTACGACTCACCACTGTCTTGTTGTAGAAATCCTTTATGTACTGAGAGGAGAAGGGGGATAGTACAAAACAAGATGTAGGAAAGGTCAGAAGAGGAAGGTGGTGGAAAAAATTAAAAAAAACATGATGAATTATCTTTCATTCATGATGTATGAATGAAAGATAAGTCAATAATTACAGATATACCAAGGTTTTGATTTCAGTCCATACTTCCTGAAATAGTGACAGTCACTTTGTGCAGTGACTGCCAGGTATGAAAATTCAGGTTTGCAGGAGCTCTGCCAATTATGTTCGTTTGTTGGCCGTTTGGACACTGGATAAACTTACAGTACTGTAGAATAAAATGTGTGCAGATTTAAATAGTTTTAGTGTCAATTGCACAATAAGGCAGCCGAATAAGGCAGCCGAAAACGAGCTGGAATTAATAGGCAACCTGTCGCTTTAGTAAAGCTCTTCAAACTTCCCAATCAAAACGGAAGTTCGAGGGAGAGCTCTATTGGAATATCAGCTGAACATACTATCAACTGACACATCGCAGTTTAAACCTCTTTAATTTAACTACTGAATAGACTGCAGAGGGCCCAAAGAAACAAGCAGTAACTCATTGGTTGCATCCGGTGAAATACTACAGTATGCAAACACTAAGCCGGCATAAGTATCCCACAATGCAATTTGGTAGTAACGACAACGTTCATATCAGACAAACAGCAACCAAGGCAGCTCTGTAACGTCCATAACACTTTCATTTAAATTTCTACATATTTAAAATCTGTGATTAGGTCACCTGTGACTGTTGGTCTAGTTATATAACTTATTCAGTTATGTAAGCACTATCAGGCAATGCTGCTGGAGCTGAGGTCAGCAGGGGTTACCACGGTTAAGCCTTTCCAACCGGCAAGGAGGCTCTCAGGAAGTGACGTTGACAGGTTAAATGATAGCTTAGTGCATCCGAAAATATCCACACTACTGTTTATTGACACAAAAGTACGTTGAATGATAGTATACATGTTAAGTATGTAGTGCAAAGTATGGGATTTTGGATGCAATCAATATTTAAAGCCAAATTGTACCATCATGGTTCAATAATGATTGGGGGTCAAGTTCAGACAGTATTCTCCCACCATGCAACACTGTTGGGACATCCACTAAATGGAAGAATAGATACAACATGAAGGTAAATGCAGAGGGAGTAAGACCTCACACAGATAGAATGGAAATGTGTGAAAGAAGGGGGAAAGATGAATATTCACAGTGGGTGGCAACTGAGGCAAGTAGTTTTAGCTTGAGCTGAAAATGAGCTATGTTTTCCAAAGGGTCAAGTTCAAGTTAATCTCTCAATGATAAGATGCATCTCTCTTAATGACTTTAAAAATGACTTGGTGATTCTGTAAGCAGGATCATTTTTGGGTGCCTCCCAAAAACACCCCTAACACCCCTCCCCTGCTATGGTTAAGTTCTGGTTAGGTGTATGCACAATAACTAAAGGCCCTGACACACCAAGCCGACAGCCAAGAACTAGTGGCGACGAAGGCTGACTGTGGCATGACCTCACGTCGGCCCACGTCGGCCCACGTTGGCCCACGTCGGCCCACGTCGGCCCACGTCGGCCTTTGTCTTAGCCAAAAATCAGCACTGGAGCACACCGCGCAGACTACAGCCGACGGCAGAGTACCACATACGTTCTGTGCCTGTGTGAGAGGAAATAACTCTCCATACCAGCAGGCGGCAGTAATCGATTCGTCATTCAAAAAGGGAAACCGGATACAAACGTTGCTATGATACCCACAACAAACAGTGTTTGCTCTAATCAGTGGAAGCAGAACCAAACAGGGCCTTCACTATCCGCAGGATGGCAGCGGACATCCATTCTCTCTGCAAAGTATTCTCCCTACAGTGGGAGCGGAGGGACCGAGCCCGAACGGCACACTGCTGGCTCGTTTGCTAACGTTAGCTTGCTAATTCCACCCACCCAACATGCCTTCATCCTACACTGTTTACAGAAAATTACCACAGCGGTTAGTATATATTTCTGCCTCTTGTCTAACTCTCAGTGGATTGTAAATACATTTTGTATCCCTAAATCTGTTTTTCCTAAGCATGTCAGATAACATGAATGACAGAGACAGAACGTTACTGAATGTAAGATGCTTCTTATTAACAGCCTATTAACACAAGTCCAACAGGTCAACAGCAAATCAACATCTAAACAAAATATATTTGGTGTAGTGGAGGAAACTGGTTGATCAATCAGGAGCTACAGTGTGTAATTCTACAGGTCACTGAATTCCCCTTTGGTTCATTTGTCCATTCTTCCCACTTTGACATTATCTTTCAGATAGTATTCATTGATGTATGAATGTAATATATATTTGAGCATAGTTATCGTCTTCAATGGTTACTTTTATTTAGTTTTAATCTTGTGTTCATTGGGGAAAAAAAAGTCATCAACGAATATTTTTTGTCTTGAGGAAATCAAGACTGGTTGCTTGTTCCAATCCACGGATGAAATTGGAAAATGTGTGTAACACTGGTCAGATCATTCCCTCACCTACGACAGGTAAAGCAAACTCAGCACTTAATCCTCACAGATCACATGCTGTATTGGACCAATAGAAAGGATTTGAGTCAATCAGAAAGCATTCCTTACTGATAAGAGAGGAAACCTTGTCTTTGTGTATCATGTGGCCAAGATATCCTGGTTTCACGAGACTAGTACCAACACACTCTTTTTCTCTATCTCTTTTTTTCACTCACACATATTCAGCTCCCTGTCTAATCAAATCAAGTCTTTTTTTGACCTCAGTTTACCATGTTATAGCACGAGTTGGTGGACCAGCATCAACTGGTGGACGCATGCTGTTATTTCACTAAAAGCTTTTATGCATGTGACTGGCTCTTACTTCAAAGTCCGATTTTGATGACAAAGACTTCAGGAGGGCTCTTTTATTCTAAAATAAAGTATCACCAGGCATATTTTGGTTGCAAGAAAACGGTTGGACACTGGTGTGGTGAGAGTTCAGCTCAGAGTTGGTTGGATATAGAGAGGGAACGGGTGTCTCCATTTGGGACTATTGAGGCTTTGTCACAAGCTTTTAAGAAGAAGAGACATCCAAACCCAATTCTGCAGTATTCTAGGGAGACTTGGGCAAAAGTGCATAAGCAACTGCATATATCCCAATATAAGCAAATGTATTCATCCATATGGAATAACCCCTCATTTAAGTCGGAAGGGAACCTTTTGTATGGACCACATGGCTGAATAAAAGCATCAATAGGATTAGTGACTTGTATGTTGATGGCCTGTTTCAGTCATTTGAAGAACTCAAACAAAAATTCTATTTGACGGATAAAGCAGACTTCTGGAAATATTTACAGCTCAGGAGCTGTGTAACTAGTATTAAAATCTCACTTGATAATGACACAAATAAGCTTCTCTGCTATTTGAAATTGCCTGAGCCTGTCCGTAATGGCTCTGTTTTTTATGAAATCATGGCAGATAGTTTGTATGATCATTCTAATCACCTGAGGTTAATATGGGAGAGGGACTTGAACTCAAACATTGAGGAAGAGGCATGGGAAAAGGTGGTGTCCAATGCAGGATGGCCGGTGATGGATGCGATTAGCAAATTCAAACATTACAAGGTTGTTCACAGGTATTGTTAAACACCAGTCAAGCTTCATAAAATGGGATTAATGAAGGACAATCTATGTTGGAAGCGTGTGTCACAGGATCCTACCTCCATCTTTTGTGGGATAGCCCCCTGGTTTTTCCTTTTTGGAAACAAATCATAAAAAATTATTGCTGATTGGTTAGCCACACCATTGCCAGAGTCTCCCCAGCTGTGTCTGCTTGGAGATAGGTCCCTTTTGCCCCCAGAGATTTCTAAAGCAGAGTCTGCTCTGACATTAGCTGGGTTTATCACTGCAGTATGAATCATTCTAAGACACTGGAAAAGCTAGGCCTAATTTTATAGACTGGCTGAAGTTAATGACAGACACAGCCAATATGGCTTATTTACACAATTTGATTAAAGGTCCCATGACATGGTGCTCTTTGGATGCTTTTATATAGGCCTTAGTGTTCCCCTAATACTGTATCTGAAGTCTCTTTTATATAGACCTTAGTGGTCCCCTAATACTGTATCTTACGTCTCTTTTATATAGACCTTAGTGGTCCCCTAATACTGTATCTTACGTCTCTTTTATATAGACCTTAGTGGTCCCCTAATACTGTATCTGAAGTCTCTTTTATATAGACCTTAGTGGTCCCCTAATACTGTATCTGAAGTGTCTTTATATAGGCCTTAGTGGTCCCCTAATACTGTATCTGAAGTCTTTTTTATATAGACCTTAGTGGTCCCCTAATACTGTATCTGAAGTCTCTTTTATATAGACCTTAGTGGTCCCCTAATACTGTATCTGAAGTCTCTTTTATATAGGCCTTAGTGGTCCCCTAATACTGTATCTGAAGTCTCTTTTATATATGCCTTAGTGGTCCCCTAATACTGTATCTGAAGTCTCTTTTATATAGACCTTAGTGGTCCCCTAATACTGTATCTGAAGTCTCTTTTATATAGACCTTAGTGGTCCCCTAATACTGTATCTGAAGTCTCTTTTATATAGACCTTAGTGGTCCCCTAATACTGTATCTTACGTCTCTTTTATATAGACCTTAGTGGTCACCTAATACTGTATCTTACGTCTCTTTTATATAGACCTTAGTGGTCCCCTAATACTGTATCTGAAGTCTCTTTTATATAGACCTTAGTGGTCCCCTAATACTGTATCTGAAGTGTCTTTATATAGGCCTTAGTGGTCCCCTAATACTGTATCTGAAGTCTTTTTTATATAGACCTTAGTGGTCCCCTAATACTGTATCTGAAGTCTCTTTTATATAGACCTTAGTGGTCCCCTAATACTGTATCTGAAGTCTCTTTTATATAGGCCTTAGTGGTCCCCTAATACTGTATCTGAAGTCTCTTTTATATATGCCTTAGTGGTCCCCTAATACAGTATCTGAAGTCTCTTTTATATAGACCTTAGTGGTCCCCTAATACTGTATCTGAAGTCTCTTTTATATAGACCTTAGTGGTCCCCTAATACTGTATCTGAAGTCTCTTTTATATAGACCTTAGTGGTCCCCTAATACTGTATCTGAAGTCTCTTTTATTTAGACCTTAGTGGTCCCCTAATACTGTATCTGAAGTCTCTTTTATATAGACCTTAGTGGTCCCCTAATACTGTATCTGAAGTCTCTTTTATATAGACCTTAGTGGTCCCCTAATACTGTATCTGAAGTCTCTTTTATATAGACCTTAGTGGTCCCCTAATACTGTATCTGAAGTCTCTTTTATATAGACCTTAGTGGTCCCCTAATACTGTATCTGAAGTCTCTTTTATATAGACCTTAGTGGTCCCCTAATACTGTATCTGAAGTCTCTTTTATATATGCCTTAGTGGTCCCCTAATACTGTATCTGAAGTCTCTTTTATATAGACCTTAGTGGTCCCCTAATACTGTATCTGAAGTCTCTTTTATATAGACCTTAGTGGTCCCCTAATACTGTATCTGAAGTCTCTTTTATATAGACCTTAGTGGTCCCCTAATACTGTATCTGAAGTCTCTTTTATATAGACCTTAGTGGTCCCCTAATATTGTATCTGAAGTCTCTTTTATATAGACCTTAGTGGTCCCCTAATACTGTATCTGAAGCCTCTTTCTTGAAATTCAGCCTTGGTGCAGAAAACAGCCACTAGAGCCAGTCCCACAATGAGCTTTCCTTAGGAGGTTCCATTTCTGTGTCTGTAGCTATTGAGGAGTAGATAGGGGGGGCAAGGTAGAGGGAGGGGGTGTGGCCTTGACCAACTGCCACTTTGCTCGTTTGAAAGCCATGATGTCTCTCTCTCTCTCATGGGTGGGCCAAATTCTCTGGGCGGGCAAAGCAGAGAAAGGGGAGGTAACCTTGCTCCTTTTGACCTCATAAGGAGAAGATTCGTGATTGGTCCATCTGAGCTTTCATTTTCTCAAAGGCAGAGCAGGATACCCAGGGCTCGGTTTACACTATCGCCATTTCTAGCCACTGGGGGACCATAGGCAGGCTGGGGGAACGCATATTAATGTTAAAAAACTTCATAAAGTGAAATTTTCATGCCATGGGACCTTTAAGTTCTTCATGCTACTTGTGTTGAGACATGGCGAGATTCTGCTGTTAATGAGCACGGCGTGAAATAAGAACATTAATAAATCTTCAAGGCATAGGCTATATGTTTCATTTCATTCATTTGCCACACGGTACCTCACGTTGTTTCTCAGTAAAGAGAAGCACATGGATGCTGCAGGATGATGTCATTGAAACGTTTCACTGTAGAAAGTGTGGGGGGGGACATCCAAAATGGCGCTCTGAGCAGATGTGTTTGGATGAGCTTCGCAAACCTGTTTTCGTTTAAATTAATAGCATGAATAAGTCAACTATCTTTACGTACTTCAACAGTAATTCTATCCTGCTGCTTTTGGTTAACGCCAAGAGAAGTGGAAAGCGCTTATTGCAAAACATGCACGACTGTCTTGGCTCAGTGAAGGTAACGATGATGGATGAAGAATTTCCCATATCTTCTTGTAACACCATGCATACATCTTCTGCAGTTGATAATAATAATACATTTTATATTAGGGCACCTTTCAGGACATCCAAGGTTCACTCCCAGCTCGTCAAAAAACTGACGCTTGGTCAGGTGCCTTTGGCTTTAGGTTCTGACGCAAAAAGTCTCCTTTAGCTCCTCTGTCAGACGCTGGGGGCTTTTAACTAATTCCAATCCAATCCCATCCACGGCGATATTTGATGCTCTGGGTACACATTTTGCCTGATTTTTCAACGTGCTTGGTTGGGACCCTTGGCGTCACTTTTGATGCTCTCAGTCAGGACCGATTTGGCAACATTTTTCAACATGCAGGGTAAACCCATTTAGTTAGGGTTAGGACAAGATTGTGGGTGGGGTTACAAAATGTATGTTTAAGTAACACATGGGACAAGAATGGGACACCAACCCCAGTCTCCTGGGTGAAAGACCACCAACCCAACCTGCCTCTTTACATGGATTTCATACTACTGGCTACCTCACATTGTAGCGGTCAAACTGCTGCTATGCCCGGTGCGGTCCATACAGGCTTTTGCTTTTTACACTAAGAGCCACAAACCAAGCATCAGTATTTGACGAGGTGGGAGTGAGAACGGGTTGCAACTTGCAAGGTTGCCTTACAGTGCATTAAAAAACAGTAACCATGCAGGTAAAACATGCAGGTAAAATGTTGAGTCAAAGATTATAAATGAATAGTTGATTTATTAACACCACTTTATTTAGGGGTATGTACCATGTGAGCACAGGGCTTCTCTAAACAACAGGCCAACAAAATAAGCAAGACCTGCAAGGTCTACCTTAGTTGACATTGTACTTTAGTGGGCCAAAGCCCAACAAATGCAACTAATTAAATTAGCAAAAGTAAAACACACAGGGAATCTGTGACCTTTGGTTCCACAGTTGTTGATAGCCCTGAGTCCCTGAGTTGAAGTGGTGTGTGTGTGTGTGTGTGTGTGTGTGTGTGTGTGTGTGTGTGTGTGTGTGTGTGTGTGTGTGTTGCATGTGTGTGTGAGTGTGCATGCATCTTACCACAGCAGGGGAGTTGACCACTGCCAGATTGTAGCCATAAAGCATGGAGCTCCCGAAGGAGGTAAGAAATGCGACCGCCAACAAAGAGCTGGTCAGTTGCTGCAGGAGAGAGAGAGAGAGAGAGAGAGAGAGAGAGAGAGAGAGAGAGAGAGAGAGAGAGATGTGTTAGGAAGTTCATCCAGGGAATGGTGAGGAAGTGAGTCCTACTTCTAGGCAGGGCAAGGCAATAATGTATTTTATATATACAGTATATAGCACCTTATCATACACAGAGGTGCAGAGAAGTTTAAAACCAAATAAAAAGTATAAGTACCATAAAACAAGACTAATTAACAGCTGTGGAAAAGAGAACAGTCTTTAACTTAGTTTTAAAAATGGCTACAGTTGGGGCCTGTCTTAACCACTGACGGCAGTGGGCACCACTAACTGATCAGTCTCTGCAGATGACCTACACTCAACATATGTGCCATATAGGTTGGGTCCAGACCATCGAATGACTTAAAGACAATAAGTAGGGCCTTGAAATCAATTCTAAATTGAACCGGTATCAGTGCAGGGATGTAAGAATTGGAGAAATGTGCAGCATTTAAATGAGTTCCAACTGTCTAATGGTCTTATTGCGAAGGCCAGTAGAGAATGAATTGCAGTAGTTTAGCCTACAAGAAATAAAAGCGTGAATGATCTTTTCTAAATCTTGCTTTGATACAAAGTTTCAAATTGTTGCTGTTTTTAAGATGCCAGAATATTTATTTTGTTAGAGCTTTAATGTAACCACTGAAACTCAAATCTTTATCAATGTTTACACCAAGGTTCTTAATATGGGTTTTAGTTTTTAGTCCCCTAGAATCAAGGTAAGTACTAAGCACCAGCCTTCCTGTTTCTATTGCCGAACAGAATGATTTCAGTCTTAGTTTTAAAGCACCCATGATTTTCATTTTCACAAGGGCCGTGACAACTGTAGCTTTTAGTGATGCTTCGCCAGGCCTTCCTCCACAGAGCTGCGGAGGAGGGTCTGGCTACGTGCTCTGGTTCATTGGCATTTCTTTAAACCAATCACAATCGTCATGGGTGGCAATAAGCACTGGACAGAGCCACGGAGCCTCTGCAAAATAGTCTCAGGAAGGAACTTGTTTTGGTGGACGTTCAAAAGTAGTTTTAGTCGTGCAACAGAAAACTCAGATTGGACAGATTGTCTAGCTAGCTGTCTGGATTTACCCTGCAGAGATCTGAGGAGCAGTTAACCATAGTCCTCACAAATCTTCCAGAGTTCAGAACGCCAACACAAAGAAAGCGGAAGGTACCGGACATCCGGTGGAATTTCCGGTGGCAACGGAGCAATCCCGGAAGTGGAATGTCATGGAACGTCATGGATTTGGACTAGTGATGCTGTAAAGATGCCTGAGAGTAATGAGCCTTTTACACAGTTGTTTCACAATATGTATCAAATCCGCTGCCAAATTGCTAAAAACCTTTTTTTTTTAAAAGCTTGTAGGCAGAATATCTAGTGACCATGTGGATGGTTTAATGTGCAGTAGGTTTGTTATTAATTGCAGTGAATTCAGACATAGAGACCCTTCTTTTTGCAGAGGGTGGTAAGGTCATAATGTCTCTGCTCGGCTGAGTGGAGCTAAAACTAAATCGTCTATTTTCAATTTTGTGAAATTTGCAAACTCCTTACATTTTTTAGCTGTCTAGTCCATGGAAATGGAATTTACATGCATCTGGCGGAATGTCCTGTGAAGTGGAACGTCAAGGATATATAGACTATCTTCGCTCTGACTTCCTGCATTCTCTCTTCTGATATACTACTGTTGTAGCATTTCTCCATGGGGCTTTCTGTTTGCCGGACATTATCTTAGTCTTAACAGGTGCTAACCCGCTGCGTTGAGGAGTAAACCTCTATATATGGGGCCTTCTCTACCAACTACTAAGCGCCCCATAAAAAGACATTTACCCATTGACTTACATGGCGTAAGAGACATCTTTTTTTAACGTCACAACCCCCTCGAAATGACAATTTTCACTATTCACTATCAGTCACTGTTGCTTCATGCTGTTGTTTTATGTCACAAGGAGTGCAGGGAGTGTTAAAAGCATCGCTTGGATACAGAGCCCCGAATCTTCTAGGTAAATACTTTCAACTTGTGTCATTTCCCCTTAGAGCAAACATTCTATTATTGATGAAATATCATTTATAGGTCCGCCCTGACACTGTCATGGGGACTTGTTCTAAGCTGCTACCACTACTACTTCTACTACTACTACCACTACTACTACTACTCTTACTACTACTTTGCTATTCCTTAAAAAAAATGCAGTATGATTAAATAAATGTTCTTCTGTTGGCCCAATATTCAACTCACAAGACCACATTTACTTGGCATTGTTGGGGATCTTTTTTGCAGTTAGAGCAGCCCAGAATATTATTGGATGGATTCAAATATAGCAGATTAATTCCTTGAACTCTACTCTAGAATAGTATAACAAAAATAGGTTTCAAGATGACTAATGCTGTTAACGTCAAATTCGTACCCTACCAATGTAATTTAATTTAAAAACAGTGATATCAGACAAATGTTGCCTCTTTTATATAGCAGGAATGAAAATTATTCATAGTCATCCCTAATATGTGTTGGGATCTGGTTTCAAAATGATGAAGACAGTTGGGAAACAATTTTTCCTAAATGAGGTATAGATTTTTAGGCATTGTATTATCTAATTGCTTGAAAAAGTGCATATAGCTTCTGTAAATGGGAAAAAAAAATCTCCCCAGACCCCCTTGGGTTTAGGCTGAGCCCCAAATGTTTACATCGTCTGGCTCCACCCCTGGGTCTTTATTTAAATGAAGCTCTTAATTCAACCATCTAAAATGTCTTGCTTGCATTGTTCACATTCCTTGCTGTAAGCAAATCAGAGAGCATGGCTGGCTGCCAATTCTGAGGGAGCTGAGAGGCAAAGACAGAAGCTTTCCCTAACAGTGTGACCAGTATCTCAAGAAAGTAATATCCAGCTACACTTTAAAATGTCTGCATCGGGAAAATATTTGAATAATGGCTGATTGAAGGTGATGCCAGGCAGAGAAAGACAGGCATATGACATGAAATCCAAGTGACTAAAATGAAATGATCAAGTTCATTTTCGTTATATGGAAACTAAATATTACATCAAAATGCACCATGGTTTACTTTAAAGGTCCAATATGTAATATATGTACTGTAACAAATCTAAAAATGACCCCAATGCATCATTAGGCCTACATATTAAGGAAACATGCTGAGTTGAAATACTATCTTTTCAGACAACAATGCTAATGCTAGTATTTTCTCCTATTATCTCCTACAGCAAAGGGTGACTACTTTGAAGAATCTGAAATATAAGACATGTTTTCAGTTATTTCACACTTTTTTGTTAAGTACATAATTCCATATGTGTTCATTCATAGTTTTGATCCCTTCAGTGAGAATCTACAATGTAAATAGTCATGAAAATAAAAGGAAATGCATTTGAATGTGAAGGTGTGTCCAAACTTTTGGCCTGTACTGTATTTGAAAGATGGAGACAGCTTAGAGCCCAAAAGGATGCCGAGTTGGCTAATTTCCTCCTGAACAGGTAGTTAAGCATTAGCCTCAGGCTAATTTATCACGGCTTCAACGGACGGGCCTTTTATGTCATTTCAACATTTGTGTACTCACATTGAATTATATAGCTGGAGTACCAAAGTTAGTTACTCGTTAAAACCGTGCCACGGCGGTTTACAACGTGTAGCCTGTTCGGCTGCCAGAGTCGACAACAGTGAGTTATTCGAAGCCAAGAGAGGGGGGGTGCTGTAAATCGGAAAGAGAGGATCGTGAGTTTGCAGTGTGTTTAGCGATTGTTGCCGTGATTCTGAGCCAATAAAGTGTGTTCAGTCGGGTGTAGAGGACAGCAAGGTAGCAGTATTTTTAGCGGTTCCTATCGTAATTCTAATCCGAGGAAGTGTGTCTGTCCATCGTGTGGAGAGGACGGCAAGGCAGCCTGGCAACCTCCGTGAACTTGGAGTCTGGGGAGGAGGGGGCGGGGGAGACGACCCTCTCCAGTATTTGGAATTTGTACTGAAGTAACTATTTTAAACACCAGCTGTCAGTGTTATATATTGCACCTTTACACCTTCACCTTTGCAAATACTGTTGGACAGTAGCTCATCTCCATGGTTCACGCTAATGCTGTAGTATACAGATTTCTATAATAGCATAGCAAATCTTACAGCCTCTCTCTATGCTATACACTATAGAAATGTACTCTCTATGCTAGCATTTTAACATGCACTAATGGAAGATAGTCATAATACTCGGATCAGGCTTCTTCCCTTATTTTGTTCTTTTTGGCCCGACCTCTAGAAGCCCATATTTTTTGTTTAATCAATAATAGTTAAGTTGTGAAGCATAGCATTAGCATATCTTACATGGTTGAATTATTGGACTTTCTTTTGAATGTTATGGTAATGCTGCAGATGTTAATTACCAGTTTGTGGCTCTCAGATTACCTAACTTAAAGATGACAAAGATGACCAGTATTAGTTTAGTCAAGTTTATTATAAGGATCCCCATTAGCTGATGCCTAAACCAGAGATCTTCAACAGGGGGGTCCGGGGCCCCTAGGGTGTCCTTAGAGTTACTGCAGGGGGGGCCACCAAGTTATTGTTAATTTTTTCAAAAATTAAAATGTCTTAACATGAATCAAACATATTATCAAATATAAATCAGCCTTCTTTTAAAAAAAAACATTGATGATAGGTTTACTGGCCTATAGGTAAGAAAATCTCTAAGATAGCCATACAGTTAATCCTAAGGATTCCCTGTGCCACATGTATGTTTAACATTAAAACATGATTTATAAAAGCATGCCAACTATTATTATTTGAATAGCTTAGTATTAAATGTACTAAAAAGGTATGGTATAAAGGCTTTAGGCAGCCCGATACATTATTGCAGTTCATTATGAAACTTAATATGTAGTAGGGGGTCCCTGCTCCTTCTCTCTCTCAGTTAAGGGGTCCTTGGCTTAAAAAAACGTTGGCCTAGACGACCAGCTAGCCCCAGTATCCCAATTACATCCATACTGGATTATTCTGCACTTCATTATTGATGTTGTATACTGATGTTCAGTGCAAATAGAGAAAGTAATGTGCCCTTTATGTAGCAGTGCTGAAAGTAGGCCTATGGGTGAGGTCAGGGTGGTGGAAGGGAGTGTAGCCTGTCAGATATTTCTTCAGGAGACCAGTTTTAGGGCCCTGCACAGACCTGCAGCTCATTTTCACCATTTCAACCCTTAACCATGATTGTTTGGCTGTATTCCATGTTAAGCTATTAACCTTTGTGCTAGCTACAACAGGCTTTTATACATGCTATTGTAGTGGGTAACTATATAGAACTAATTATTTAAAATAGATATGACACAAGGCACAAAAGAGTTGGGGGAAATATTAAAGATTGACTCTTACAGTTAGTACAATTTATTTTATGAGCAAGTTTCAAAGTTTAATTAAGTCTGATTTAATTCAAATTACACTACTTTTTTCATGTAGACTGTACTGAAATTAGAGGCAAGGCAAGGCAAGGCAAGGCAAGGCAAGGCAAGGCAAGGCAAGGCAAGGCAAGGCAAGGCAGCTTTATTTGTATAGCACATTTCAGCAACAGGGCAATTCAAAGTGCTTTACATAAAACATTAAAGAGCAGTTAGAAAACAATTTTAAAACATTAATAAACAAATTAAAACAAGAATAAAATTGGAAGAGAGGAATCATCAAAGAATGTTGCCTCATATTTGACGTAAAATCAAAGTAAGTTTTTACAGTGTGGGTTTCGCTTATCGTAGTACATTTGATGATTTTAAGGTTTGGTGATCTGTTTCAAATATCTAATAAGATCATATTGAGTTCAGCCACTGATCTTTATCCCAAGTATGTGACTGTTAAAATTTGAAAGTTGGTAGTAAATGCTATTAGCTGCTGGAACTCCATGTCTAAAACAATAGGGAAGCAGTCAGCTGACAGCCCTGGCTAACCTGATTCATGCAGTCAGTCTAAACTTACCGGTGTGATTTTCCCTGAAGATGGAATTAAAACCTCCTCAGCCATTTAAGAAAATCTGTCCTCCAGTCCCAAACAGCAAACAGCAGAAAATCTCTACACTGCAAAGGATCTCATGGCTGTAGCAGCAACACACAAGGTCCACGAAACTCCACGATAAAATGGACAAGCCAGGTTATGTGTTGTGTGCCAGGCCTCTCCTCCACACAGCAGCAATCCACAGGCCCCCGATAACAAGCCTGCACACTGTCCTCACATGACGGATAGCAGCGTGACAGACTGAGAGAAAAGCCTGCTGGAAGCAATTAACTCTAAGTGAATTTACAAAGAAAGAGAGGAGAGGAGAAGAGAGGAGATTAACAAGGAGAAGAATAGAGGTGAAAAGTAAAGGAGAGGAGGGAAAAAGATGGAAGACTCAAACACTGATCGTTTGTCGAGTCGCAGTTGACAGAAGCAGAGCAGTGGTTTTTGTGACTAATTATTGGGTAACAATCACCCGACTAGCATTCCACATTTCTTAATCCAATGACTTTACCTCCAGTGCAGCTTAATGAATGGTTGGTTTTGTTCAGAAAATCCTGCCCGTTGGCACTAATATTCTCTCTACCAGCCTACAATTCATCACACTACACACTTGGTTATTATAACATAACTATACATTTGTAAATTCCTGGCCTGAGACATTCAATCCTGTATGTCTTATGTCATATGTGAATATCCTGTTCATAGACAAGAGTTCAGCATTAAACACCATTCGGCCTCCCATGCTCATCACCAAGCTCAGAGACTTGGGACTCAACACCGTCCTCTGTGATTGGATGCTGAGGTTTTCTGATGGGGAGACCCCAGGCAGTGCGGATTGGCTCCACCATGTCCTCCACCTGACCCTCAACACCGGTGCCGCCCAGAGCTGCGTGCTCAGCCCTCTCCTGTACTCCCTCTTCATGCACGACTGTGTGGCCACACACAGCTCCAACACCATCATAAAGTGTGCTGACGACACAACTGTCATTGGCCTGATCGCCGACAGCTAGAAGAGGAGGTCAGAGCCCTGACATCTAGTGCCAGAGCAACAACCTCCATCTCAATGTAAGCAAAACAAAGCTAATTGTGAGTCGGCAACTTCAGGTTCCTCTGGAGAGAGTTAGCAGCTTCAGGTTCCTCGGGGGTTCACATCAGTGAGGATCTGACCTGGACTCACCACATCGACCCCATCACAAAGACTGCTAGACAGCATATAGACTGCTAGACAGCGGCTCTTCTTTCTCTGCAGGCTGAGGATGTTCAATATGGACCCGGGATACTCGGTAACTTCTACAGGTACACCATCAAGAGTATCCTGGTCGGCTGCATCACCGCCTGGTATGGCAGTAGCACTCCCATTAAGCATTGCACAATGTGTTATTCCATTTTTTGTTATTTGATATGTTACAGACACAGTTTTCCTATATAAGGGACTATGTGAAGCAATTTAAATCTACAGTGAGAATGTGTGAACGGATTGTAACATAAAAAGTCCTTCCCTGATATTCTAGGGTTGCCTATAACAGCCAATGGACTAATTTCTATAATGTTCTATGTATGTCGGGAAAGTTTTACCAGGAAATGTGATGTTTATGCCTTGCCTCTCTTCAGCTGCCCTGCAGCGCCAACAGTATGCAACACTAGCTAACGTTAGCTTAGAAGAAATAGAGTTTACTAATGTCAGCAAACAACCGGGACCCACCACGACACAGAGTCCAACACAAAGTCGCTGTAAGCACAAAAAAAGATAAAAGTTTTATCTACTGAAACCTGTTTGGCTGAATGGGAATGTGGCCGACGTCGGAGGAAAATTAGGCTTAACTAGCGCAGTGCCCGTTGAAAATGTGCCTGTTTGGAACGGGCCGACTGCTTGGCCTGTGGTATTGCTGCTTGTAGGATTCTTCGAAACCAAATTGTACCCCAAAATTATTTACAGAAGGACCCCAAACCACTTAATATGCAACTCCACTGTATAGCGTACTACTGACTTACAGTGTAGGCTACATCTACATCAGAGGAAGACATTGTACTACTATATTTACCTAACAGAGAATGTTGCAGATTCAGAATGTAATCACAAAATATCACAATGAAAATATGGAGTAATAATCAGACATTAGCGTCATGGACTCATGGCAGTGAGCTAACCAGAGAGAGAGAGAGAGAGAGAGAGAGAGAGAGAGAGAGAGAGAGAGAGAGAGACGGTGTTGTCTTGTGTCGTATGGTCGTTAACGAATTCAACATTTCAGCAGAGGTGTTAATTTCCATACAGGTTTAGTGGCTTGACTGTTAACGGTGAAGTATGGATTTGATTCGCGGAGGTATTTTGGCGACGGTAATGTTATTAGTGCTGTAAGTTAGCAGTAGACTTAATTAACCCGACCCAGGGGGAGATGAAAACTCTGAGATTTTCTCGCATCGCACAGCGCTGTGAAGGAATAATCTCCGAGATTACGTTATGTTCTGCCAGCTCAAAGCAATAGCAGGAAAAGAGTCAAAGGCTGTTACACCCCCCCCGCTGTTGTAAAGCGTTCTGCATGTGGCGTCTGCGTGTGATGTGCAGGTTACCTTCCCCCAAAACACGGGCACACACACATATATGATACGTCTCTCTTTATTAGACAGAGCATGATGCCACGTTTAGCAGGCTGTCTGCCTGCCACTTGTTGTCTTGTAGATGATTGTGCTTTGCATGTGTGGGATTCTGAAACGTCCTTAAATTCGGGAATTGTTGTTTGTTTATTCAAAGTCAAAGACAGTCCAAAGTAGTGCAACTTTGCACATTTTTGTGGGTCTGAGGTGCATGACACATTTTAGCTGCCAAAGCTCCGCTGCTTTCTGGTCCTCAGGCTGAGAGGGGGAGTGGCCAGAGGCTAGAGCAGCAAAAGCCAATGTCTGCTTCTTTTACCTATATATTTAACGATATATTTTGCATTTCTAATCCAAACAACGTCAAACTTGGCATTGCACCTTCTCGTGCCCGTAGCAAGACACCTGTTAAGTTTGAAATCGAGAGATATGCGCATAACACACACACACACACACACACACACACACACACACACAGACGTATATATGTCTATAGATAGATATTGACCAGGCATTGGATTTATGAAGGGGCCTTTCGTGGAAGGGACCCAGAGCTGGCTTTCATCCTACTGGACAGGTAAGATAACATTACTGCAAAGCATGTGAAATATATTGTAATATTTTTGCTTTAGCTGGCTAATATTGCTATTGCACATTTTGACGCTCTGGGTAGGGACTCTTGGCGTCACTTTTTGACGCTCTTGGGACTCGCGTCCAGCCCTTTGGCGTCATATTTAGACACGCCTGGTTGGGACTCTTGGCGTCACTTTTTGACGCTCTGGGTCGGAAAGTTTGTTCAACTGGCAGGCGGCACAAGAACGGGACAGTTAGGTTTAGGACAAGATCATGGGTGGGGTTATAAAATGTACGTTCCAGTGACACACGGGGCAAGAACGGGACACCAACCCTGGTCTCCTGGGTGAAAGTCATGTGTTGTTTGACCCATCCACTGCCCCAACCAATGTCCTCTTTAATACTACTCGCCAGGGCTGTAGTACTCGAGTCCGGTCTTGGACTCGAGTCCGGACTCAAGTCCGTTTTTCTATGATCTCGGACTTGTCTCGGACTCGCTGGTATTCGGACTCGGACTTGTCTCGGTCTCGGCCACTGGTCTTGCCAAATATGGCTTTTGGTCTCGACCGAATCCAGGTGTAGTTACTCTTTACTATGTACCCATATAACTTTTTCGCCGCTACCTATGTTTGTTTACCAGGAACATTATTAGGGCGACCATACGACCCGGTTTTAGGAGGAGCGGCGTCAGCCGATTTTGCCGGGGCTTCAGCCCCGAATGTTTTGAGTGTAGCCCCGAATGTAGCCTCAGGTTATAACGGATAGGCTCTGCTGTTGACATGCTGCGGTAGATGTGTTGCGTTTGTGCTCCGTGTATTTCTGCAGTAGATTCGGTTTTCCACCTCCGATGTAGAGCAGCGTACGGCCACTTCTCTAGCTAAACTCTTTGTCTCATTCAGACACCCAAACAGCTCTGTGTCTGTCAGAAGGTCTGAGAGCTACAGCAATCACGTAATGCACAGCAGACTATGGTGCTGGTAGATTTCTGAAATACAGTGACTTTATTCTTGTAATAGCCTATTATAACTTTATTTTTCTCAAAATCACGACTCCTCCAAATCACAGAGAACACAGATATACTGTATTTTGAGTGTGCACAAAGTTTTGGACATTGCTCAAACACATCTGAAATATTACAGTCCAGGGGTTTATTAATAGGCCTACATTAACAACAAAGGAGCAAAACAGGAGGGAGGAGTAAATGATTCCTAGTCTACATGTGTGCTGACTCAGATATAATTAGAAAAGTCCATCCAAAGGAGAATAAATATTTGAAAGCAATACAGAATGCCTGTTAGCCTTACTTCAATACATTATGTTTTTTATATTTGGATTGTAATCTATTTTTCTTTTTTACATAAAGATATTTGCAGAATACATTGATTACAAACATCTAACACTGTTATTATGAGGTATCACCATATATCATCATTCTGTTTTCTTTAGATTAGATTATATGATATCAAGGGGAATGTCTTTACTTAAAAATCCTGGGTGTTTTGACACTGTTTTTGCTTTTAAATCAACAAATAATAACCCCAAATGACTGATAATGTCATGGATGCATTAGACTTTTTTTTTCTTGTCCTGGACTCGGTGCTGACTCGGACCCGTAACCTTTTTGGACTCGGTCTTGTCTTGGACTCAAATCGCTCTGGACTCGGTCTTGTCTTGGACTCGAACCTCTCTGGACTTGGTCTTGACTTGGACTCGACTAGTCGTGGTCTTGGACTTGTCTTGGACTCGACAAAGGTGGTCTTGACTACAGCCCTGCTACTCGCTACCATTGTCCGTAGTAATAATACGTCACAAAGGGTGATTTTAGTGTAGGTATTCGGCGCTGAGAGCCACTGACCAAGCGTCAATATTTTACGAGTTGACAGTGCACATTTTCTGCACAGACAATTCCCCACACCTGGATTATGTCTTCAATATGTCTTTTTTGTCTGTTTCTTTGATGTTTTGCTTCACTCACACCAATTAATCTCCCTCACTGCTGCTTGACTCTCTACTGGAGGGACTTCCTAACTGAGTTGTCCTCTCTTCTGTCAGGCACACAAACATCTCACACACACACACACACACACACACACACACACACACAGCATGACAACTATAAGTGTGCTAAGGTCATGGAGGCCCCCTGGTGGCCATGTTATTGGTCAGGGAGGCTGGGAGAGCTTAATAAAGACAGCTGGCCTGGCTGAAGACTGATGGGGCTGTGGAGAATATCCATACATCCATCACACTGCTAAATAACAGCTGTGCAAAACAAAAGAGTACCACATATAGTAGTATTAGTGGTACTTTAAGTTCATTGTTAGTTTCTACCACACAGGGTTGCACTTGGCCGGGTTAGCTCAGTTGATAGAGCAGGCGCACATATAGAGAGGTTTAATTTTCTTTGCGCTCTGTGCATGCACTGATGCTCTTCTGTCCTGTGCCGTGCGCCAGATTTAAATCTCTCCAGATGTCTCAACTTTGCCTCCTTGGTACAAGCTTTTGGTCTCTTCTGATGTCTCTGTTTTGCCTCCATAATGCCAGTTTTCAGTCTCTCTTGTTGCCTGCACTTTGCGTCCTTGATATCACCTTTCAGTCTCTCTTGTGCTTTTCCTCCTTGATGCTGGTTTTCAGTCACTTCTGATGCCTTACCTTTAGTTTTAATTGAAAGAGAATGATTAGCCTGTAGCAGAGCCCCTTGGGTTCCAGAAGAGGGACCTTGTGCTGCTGTGCTGGCTGACACAGGGATGAAAATGATACAGAGGGATCAAGCACAGGGTAATACAACCAGAGGGGGGTGGGGGGGGACGCTGCTGTGGCCTGTGGCACTGGAGGCAGCGGAGGCCCAGTAACGTCACGCCTGACGGTTTGACCCTGGCGAGGAACCCCGAAGCATGGGAGGCTCGCTTATTGTCGCCATTGGAGTGGTAATGGAGGCGGAAAAAAGGTGGAACAAAGTTTTTGATTTTGATTGTTGCGGTGAAAGGGAATGCCTTTCCCTATGAGAACCCGTCGGAAGCGGGCAACGATCCAGTCTCTGATGTCGAGCTCCGTCTGTGGACAGCTGAAAGGAAATGTGGTGTATAACTGGAGACTGTATGATGAGTGTACTGAGTAGAGTGCTGGTGCCGGCGGCTTTCTCGACTTGGTTGGTGTTGAACCCTCGCCAACAGTGGAGAGGAGGCCCTGCAAGTGGCTCCGCTGTGAAGCTGCTGGGCTGCAGTCTGAGTGCTGTATCATGGCAGGAGGGTAACAAGTTTCGAAAGATCGTCAAACAAGTTATCGTTCGAATTATGGAGGTCGAGTAGTGATTAGATGTGTGGTTGAGGCGTGGACCTGCTCCCGAACTTAAGTTAATTCACTATAATTAGATACAACTGTATGAAATAAAATCTGAACACCAAGGTTGTATTATACCACAGGACCCAAATAACTAATGAAGAAAATGAGAAATATTTCCCCTTTGTTTTATTTTGATGTTCCAGAAATGTGGCATTAAGGAGGCAAAGCAAAGGCATCAGGAGAGATTATACGCTTTCAACAAGTGGGGAAAGCAGAGACATCAGGAGAGACTGAAAGCTGGCATTAGGAAGGGAAAGCGGAGCCATAAGAAGAGCAGGTTGTGGGAGGGAGATGAGCAAATCCTCCATCATTATCAGCTGAAAGTCAAAACGAACTATTTTCGACCGAGAATTGCTTACCTTGAGGGTATCTTCCTTCCGCCCCATAACAGAGAAGTGGAATAAGCATATCACCCTGAACCGTGCATTATCTAAGCAGACTCACTCACTCTTTCAAAACAGCGGCTGTCTTACCGGCTGTGTGAGGTTACCACCCATGCTTTTAGTGTAAAGGGAGTGGCATCCGGGCACACTCCACGATAGCGTTATCAGCACCCACGGCCCTCCTCAGAGGTATGACAGTGGCTGACGTCTTGGGCATCTCTGTGCCTTTTTTAATCCGCTTTCATTGAGCGATGTGTCTCCATGATTCACTCGGTCTTATCCGCACTTAACGGCATGTGATGCGCTATTAGATCTGTCTCCATCCTTCTGCACCAGAGTGCCGTGAGGAATGTGATTTGCATTAGTTAATGATGATTTTAATCTTAATCATGGAGCACCTTCAAAATACATGTGGCAGGGCCTCACAACGTGTAGCAGGCCAGTCATGGAGATAGCCTATCAGGTTTTCAAGCAAACAATATCATTTTGTTACATAAAAAAACATGTACAGTGTGAGAAGGAAGAGGAACTAGTCCACGCTATCTGCTTGTGGATTTTGGTGTCACAGGTGGCGTTGACTATATCAGCTTCGCCCTTAACTCAATAGCAACAGCTCTTAGAGGATGAAGCCTATACGAAATAGAACGATAGTTACGTATTTTGTAACTCTAGAGTTACAATACGCAACAATCGTCATAGTAGTAGCAGTTGTTGTGACAGTAGTTGTAAGTAGTAGCAGTTGAAGTTAATTGTAGAAGTGACAGTACTACTACATATAGTAGTAGTAGTAGCAGAAATAGCATTGATGATGCCATAATGAGCTCATTTCAGTGCTATGTTAAGTTGTTGTGTTTTCACTTATTATATTCCATGCCCTTACCCCTCCTCTCAGTACTGCTGTTCCACTGGCTGATGATCTCCCAGCGGGTCGCCAGTCAGTTAATAGGAGGAGGGGCTCAAAGATGGATTACCCAGCGCATATTGGCCATCAGGACCAATCAGCTGCCAGAAAGGAAATGGATGGCTCTCATTTGTTCTCATTATTATCATAACAACCATAATGCTCAGACAGACACACATGCCACTCGCGGTCACCACCATGAAATGTTCCAATTAGTTATGCTGGGAGACAGCCTTTAGGAGAGAGAGATAGAGAGAGAGAGAGAGTGTGTGTGTGTGTGTGTGTGTGTGTGTGTGTGTGTGTGTGTGTGTGTGTGTGTGTGTGTGTGTGTGTGTGTATATATATGTGTATGTATGTGCACGCCTCCTCATGCAGGGTGTGTTGCTGCTCTAAACTGTTATCATGGACGCCGAAATGAAAAAAGGAAGAGAATCACACTCTTAGGCAATGTGGCATGGCCAGTCTCTCCCGCAAGGATAGCTGACTTATTGATAGTTGTCAGTTTCAAGCGGTTTTCTTCAGATGCAGAGAGAGTGTGAGTTTTTTTAGGAAATAATTACCGAGGTCCCGGCCTTGGTGACCTCATAGCTGGCCATGATACCAGAACAATGTAAGCAGTAGTGGATTTCTTTTCACTGTAACTTAATATTTTGGTAACCGTTTGTATGTCCATGTCTATAATACATTATAAACACATTGTAAACACATTTATCGTGTGTTACAATCTGTTTATAGCGCTGTATAAGTATAGTTATAAGCACTCAATTATTTATAACACAGTATGTAAACAGACTTATAATGGGCTATCGTTTTGCACATGCAATTTTTTTTTTTTTCACAGGATAGATGAAGACATGAAAGGGGACAGAGAGGGGGAATGGCACGCAGAAAAGGCCGCAGATCGGAGTCAAACCCACGGCCGCTGCGCCGAGGAGAGAGAGAGAGAGAGAGATAGATACTGTATTGATCCCCAAGATCCCAGTAGCTTACATACATCACACACAGGATGATAAAATAACAAAAAAACAAACAAATCCACATGAATAATATGGACAATAAAAAAAAAGATACTAAATAAAAAATCCACATGAATATGCTAAGGGATGTACAGTATAAGCATGAGACGCTTGCAGTGACAGGGCAATTATATTGTGCATAAGGTGCTCTGTGATAAGGTGCTCTATGAGATTGTGTGTCATGGTGGAAGTCCAAATATGTCCAATAGTGCAAGTATGGGCTAATATAGCCAGTAAACAGTGTAAGCAAAAAACAGTGGGCCAGTGGACAGTCAGCACGTACATATGAGTACAAAAGTAGAAAAAAAATGAAATATACAAGAGTAATTAAGGCAAAGTTTAAGATATGAATAATAAATAGTGAGTCATGTCAACAGTATACACCAGAATAATATATTGTGATTAAGTAATGATACTTTATGTTGTCTGCATTAATATAGCAAAACAGAAAAATTATTTATGATGCAGTATGGTGAACAACCGAGTCCCATATGACCCCAAGAGACTTTAAGTGCAGCTATTGAGGTTCACTACATACAAAACTTGCAGATGGTTGTAGTCTGTAGCCAGCCATAGATAGATCTGGGCCTGCTGGAGGGTCGTGGGGGGGAAGGGGGGCAGCAGTGTGACTTCTAGCCTTCATGGGCTGGTAATATGACACGGTGCAAACCTCAAAGTGAAAATTTCATGCCATGGGACCTTTAAGAGTTTGTTGTAGCAAACAACATAGTAATAACTTAGATTAATAGAGCGCATTTCATGAAATCCAAGGACGCTTTACACAGGTACAGAGGGACAAGGGAAAAGACAATAGTAGGCCAACAAACACAGACTGAAAATAAATAAAACCAGGCTCTAAATGGAAGGGGGACATACAGTGGTTTAATGTAAGCTATTAACGTACAATCACATTGCGCTTTGGAAATTTATTTTATGAATGAAATAGACATATTACATACCTGAGGGCCAATTCGAGACGTTTTTGAATCATTTACAATCCCATAATTGTCTCCATCTGTTTAAAAAGCCTGACAGAGTGTGACTTTTTACCTTCTCTAGCTTTTAGTTGTTCTCCATTTTAATTTCCTTTTTTTTCTGTGACGGCCCTGCCCCAGTATTATGATCATTAGATGAAAAATTACACCGTTTCAGAAACATTAAAAAGTTACATATAGTTGTTCAACAGATTATCAGGAACACGGGCCCTGGACACAAAATCAGAATGGGCCCCTCTCCATCTCACACACACACACACACACACACACGGTGGATTACCATTTTGAAAAAGTGTGAAAACACCTACATACAATTTATCAAGTTAAATCTGGTTAAAGAAACTGGGGACCTAGCAGGCATAGCTGCAGACTGCTCGCTAGGTTCACTAACAAAACGTGAAAGAATGAACGCCATAAGTCTAATGCCAGCTAGCTAAAGCTATTCAAGTGTCTCCCCCATAGTTAAAGCTAGCACGTTAAACGACAGCATTAGGACAGTTACTGTTAAAGATGCAGTAGGTAAGTCTTATAAAACTAACTTTCTGTCATATTTGCTGAAACTGACCCTATGATCCAGTAGAACTTAATGAATTATGTAAAAAAAAAAAAAAAGACAGCTCCTCTGGCACCTCCTACAGCCTGTAGTGCCATTGGCAAAATTCTACCGCTCCCGGTCGATTTTCTCCAATCAGGGCCACAGGGGGCGGGGTCTATCTGCCTGTCAATCACTGCTCAGGCACACGCATACACAGCGTTCTCCCCTCCCCCCTCCCCGCGCACGAGCTGCAGAAAAGTTTTCCAAAACTCCGTGAATATTGGAGTGGCTTTTCAGAGGTGGCGTGGCTGCAGGATTTTAAAGATCTGGAGAACGATGCAGATGTAGCCACATTTCCTCTCGACAGGTAACATAATTACCATGAATGATTTATCTTTCACTTGGTTATTAGTAGTCAAAAGTCCACAAAGCTACGTTGGTGAGGATGATAGTAACGTTAGCACAGTGGTCGGTCTGATATGATGCTGTACGGTAGCCTGCTAGTTAGCATCGTTTTACTGTTGGTGAGTAAAGTTAACGTTGTGTTAGTGTTTAGTTATTGAAGATGTTGTCTGTCTGACATGCCGGCCGGCAGATCTGTCAAACACCGTTGTGTGGGAGGGGCTTAGGAGACGGTTTGGGCTGCAGCAGAAAGGGAGGAGGGACTGAGAAGTTGTCGATGTTCAAATTTTTTGGCAAAGTCTTGGCTCTTCACAATCTTACCTACTGCAGCTTTAAACAACGTAATCTTCAGTATCTGCTCTACTTACCACTGTCTTGCTTTCTTTTCTCATCATCCTCCTTTTTTCTCTTCCCTTTTTTACTCCCAGAAGGATAACTCCTCTTCATTTTAGTTTGACTTTAATGTTACATCAATTCAAAAGTTTGGTTATCGTGCTTCTGGGGAATGACATGGGGCCCCCTTGACTGTGGGGGGCTCCAAGCAGTTGCCTGGTTTGCCTGTTGACAAGCGGCGGCTCAGATCATAGCGTGAATGAATTCTTGGCATCGCACAATGATAGTAAAATTTCAATTAATCAGATCGTTAGGCCCCCCCAGAGCGTGCCCACTTTGCCCATGCCGTAATCCGTCTGTGCATATAGTGAGTAACTTTAAAGAAAAAGGCTTACAACAAAAGTGTCCTGAGGCAGGCAGGCAGGCAGGCATACCCAACATAAAATCCAAAAAACAATCAGAAAACTGAAGACTCGGAAAAGCAAACCAGGAGGACAGACAGACGCAGGGAATGACAATAACGAGGGTAGTAACGAGAGACAGGTGACATGAGGGGGCGATGACCAGGTGAAACACATCAGGGCGGGGCCGACAATCACAAAGGCGGGAAAATACACAAGGCAGGAAGTTAAAGAAGAAATGACACAGGAGAAGGGCCTACTACATACTACAGACGAATGCAGTATGCGTTCATCAGTAGTATTCAGTTAAATCGATTTATTCCGCAGTATACTAGGCCAGGCTGAGCCTTTGATTAAGCTCTTAAAGCTCTGGACAAAAAAAATGAACTCACACCACTTATTAAGCTTTGACTTTTTTGCTTATGACCAATGTTTGTCTACTTGATAAGATGCTGCGAAGTTTAGCTCTTCCACTTCAACTACTAACATTTGCTCAAACTTTTTCAGTTACATGAACAAAGCAGTGAAGTCTACATAATATATGCCATACCTTACCTTACCTTACCAAACCGTTACCATGTTACCACTTTATGTGTTGTTTATTTATCTGAAACTTTAACATATAAACTATTTTTTTAATAAACTGTCTGTACACTTATAAAGTTCTCAATGCTTGGGTTTACATGTAGAACTGTCCTTTAATGATTGCCACTTAAGATAAAAAGCAGGTTTAAAATCTGCTTCACTGTTATATTAAAAACACACAGAGGGAGAGAGACTGTAGCCTGGTAGCAGAGCTCTATCTTCCCAACACCACAACTAAAGACAAAACCTTTCTGTTTCCTGCATGAAGTCTAAACAGTGCATGGTAGCCAGTCTTTGTTACTGTAGTTATCATCTCAGAACAAGTTTGTTTGGTGTTTTGTTCACAAGCAATTGGATGCTTCAGAAGTTGACATTTGGACTTTAACATGATCTGACACCTGGCCTGGTGTTAACCTTTTGTGCATACCACGCAGATACTGTCACATTACAATAGCTACAGCGATCCGTGCTTCCGGAGAGCTCGAGTCGCTGCAAGGCAGGGAAAGTTTATCCGATCTTGTGTCCCTGGAACAGGTGCAGGAGTTTGGCATTGATGGTTCAGCTTAGCGCTTAACAGCCGAGAGAGGTCGGAAAAAAACATTTTCACTGAGCACGCAAAGGAAAAGCTCTGGGTTCTGAGAAAGTTGGAGAAATGGAGAAAATCTTTTCAGTGTTTACTTGTAGGTGTCAGCGTGGCTCATGGCTCAGTTTTCCTACTTTTTTTTTCCCACCTCATTTTTTGAAAACAGAACTTATTTTTCTTTATGTTAATGGAGGTGTCATAATCACCTACTGTAGGTCATAGCTCACTTACTGGTCTATTTACACCTCTTTCCACATGTCTAACACGTAGTTTTACTACTGTGCAACTGCTGTCATCAATAACACAGCATCATTACAGTCAATTAAGTCCATCAGCATTTGGCTCAAACTTCTTTCAACACACACAAAAGATGCTTCACTCATTGCTGGTGTCACAAAGGCTCGAAGTTCAAATGAGCCAACTGCTTTATCAACACATAGACCTCAGGCCATTTGGTTGGCCTCATTCACGTCCAAACATATCTCTGCTGTCACTCCACTTTACGAGCTGGGATTAAAAGTTGTTGGCTGGAGATTCCAGTGCCTCCAACTGTGACCATTCCTACGCAGCTTGGCCTCTCAACAGCAACATGGGAATGTGAAGAAATCGGGAGAAGGCCACACACGGACGACACGCAAGTCTTTCTGCCAAGAAATTTAGTTCACATGTCAGTCAGCAACACACATGGGATGGGGACACTGTCAGCGATGAGTTAATACATTGACATTAATTAGCCACTAATGTGTCTGTTATTGCATACATTTACTTTACATGAATGGTCTAAGTCAGGGCAAGAATCTATGGCTATATTAACCTAATCTGACACAGAGACCATCTTAACAGACAAAAAGGCCCTGGACTAGAATGTCTTTTAAATCCCTTTGTTTTTTCTAATAAAAGTGAGACTTGAGAGCATATTCCATGCTGTGTCTCTTCATTGTGTATGCCAATCTAGTAACCTAAATGCATGTCATGACTATTTCCAGGTGCACAGTCAACTCTGTAAAGGTTATACTGGCTTATCATAATTGGAGAGGATAACAGAGATACTTGATTTGACTAAAAAGCCACACAATCAGGTCATCAGAAATAGGCTATGGTTGGGCTTTCATATTAAAAGTAACCCCACAGACCAACTCAGCAGTCAGGTCTTTTAGGGATACAGGCTGGTACTAATGTCCCAGCAGGCCAGAGGACCAGAACCATGTTCAGCATGTACTCATGACGCTCTACAAGCTTTTAGATGAAAGGGCCCACTGAGGGGTATCTAATATCAGCCCATGTATGGATTATAAAGGGATTGAGCATTAATTCCCAAACTGAGCTCCACAGGTGACTTTAATTCTTTTCTTCTACTTAGCACTGTTCACTTAAAATACTCTGAATCTAAAGCACACCAACAGAAAGCATGATAAAAATACAACATTAACATCCTGCTGGCACTATTACACCACTATTACAGGCACTAGGATTAGGCAATGGTTAGGGTTCGGGTTAGGTGCCTTGAAGTCGACGTTGGGGGCTTAAAACACCATCGAGCACCTGGCACACACACATACACATTAGCCCTTTACCAATTCCCAGTTTGTGCATGCACGATTCCTCTCCTCTCCTCTCCTCGATTCCTCTCCTCAGGTCTTAGTCCCGCCCACAGGAGAGTCAAGACAAGGTGTCGAGGAAGAGACTGTCGTGGCAACAGGTATTTTTTTCGATTGCTAAACGACAGTGGGCACAACTGGAGTACATTCTATAAAGCTACTCTGAGATGGGTCATTCATTTTTTGTGTTGAATTTCTGCAGCAAAAGAAACAAAATGTATGCATTTACTAAACCCAACAAAACAAAAATGTAGAGAGGCTTCAAGAGAAACTGCACTGCAAAACACAATCTATGATCAATAACATATACTATTGTCTATTGTATAAGGGTAGACCTGACACATATAAAATAATGCAGTTTCTGTAATTCCATCTGATGTTAATGTTTTGTATGATATTGTGCTATGATTGACTAAATGTTCCTGTTGTGAGAGAACGTGTTAGTGTTTTGGAAGAATGATTTGATTTTGAGACATGTTTGCATTGTTTTGGTAGACATAGTGTATTGTGTTAGTGAATTGTTGTATTTCGAAAATTAGTGTTAGAGTTTAGTTTTCAATGTGTAATTTTGAGCATGAAATTAACTGTTTTGCCAATTGTGTGTTCTAGATGTGTTGGTGCGTTAAGAGTTTAGGAAAGTTGTTAAAAGTATTGAAAGATTTGTCACAGCAATCGTAAAAAAACTGTATGTACACACAAACTATCTATCTATTATTAATGTGTGGATCGACTCTTTACCCGAATCCGCGTGTAGACTTAAAAATCCACCCTCCACCCACCTGAATAAATAATTTTCTCTGATTTGGACACTTCACTGCCCCTCTACACTCCCCGTGGGCTAATTTGCTTTTTAAATGATGTGTTGCATTAAGTTTAAGAGTGTATTCTATAACGATGTATTAAATAATCAAAGATGTCCCTGCAGCTATCGTCGGACATTTAGGCAGCAAAACTAACCGTAGTCGTGAACTTGACAGATGAAACAACTACTAGACCTTTAGCTTTTGAAATCAATTAATCAAAGCTGCTGTTTCTCGAGTGTCTCTCTGGGGATGCACTTACAAATGAAGCTGTCTGTCTGACAGCAGCTCTGCTATGTTTGCATTTTAGAGAACATTAATATTTTCCTTGACAATTATGTGTTATTTCACCCACCTGCTATTAATCACAATTTTAATTTATATGCCGATCCACAGCCCGCAGCTATAACCATATTATCTCTCTCCCCCCCCTCTTTTCCTCTCTCTCTTTCTGTCACGCCTCTTTGTTTACATGCAATGGGTGAAAAGATTTCCGCAGAGGATACATCGGTGTATCCTCGATTATAGCTCCTCCGGGGAACCTTCTCACTCTTTAATCCTCACTCCTCAATGTGCATTTGAGTAATTGGGATGTCCTTCAAGATGGCGCGCTGAGAAGGATTTCCGGGTCACAAGCCGGAGGATCGAGGAGTCGAGGAGTTGAGAATGTACAAATTTTGGAATTGGGAAAAGCCCGTAGATTCACACACAAATGAGGTCCCATGTTCGATCACAGTCAATACAGCTGTTGTGTGCATGTCAGAGAAATAGGGGTGTCATGTCTGTACCCAAAAGTACATTTGTTAGAAGAGTACCCTGTAAGGTACTGCAATGCTCCTTAAGGTGACAACTGTGGACCTTTGCTTATTTTAAAGGTACAAAATCATTGCTGGCAGCAAAGGGTATAATGATGCAGCAATCGGTGATCTTAATAATAATAATGATAAACTTAATAATACATTTTTAATGCACTTTTCAAAACAAAGTTACAAAGCGTTATATATAAGTACCCTAACGCGTTAGTGCTTAATAGATAAGTGCTAAATAGAATAACGTTATCTGTTTAAATAATCTAAAACAATTAAGTGGTTATATTGCATTTTTTTTTATCCAAATTATAATGGAATACTAGTAAAATATCGTAGGATAATGATATGGTTTGTTCTGTTACTTCGAAAGACCAGCATGGGTCAGTGTTCATATCATACGATAGAGTGTACGGCTGTGGGTCATTCCTCATTGTGATTCTGAGCTTGGTATTGTATTCTTATGACGCTCTTAGTTTCCTTCTTTGTCAAGCTTGTCAACGGAGGAACTAATCGAGAAACTAATTGAAGCTGGAATACAAATGAATAAAGGGGTAAGTAAATGGGTCTTAACATTTCTGTTCATGGTAGGCTACTGTTAACAGCGGCTAATGAGCGATGTTCGCAACAGATGATCGTCAGAGTTTCCCTTAGGTTAGTTAACGTTAACATCGCTCATTTGCCGCCCACATTGCAACGGGTCAAAGCCAGTTGAAATCGGCAAAGTTTTCCTTTTAATGTTAGGTAGCTACATTAAGCACATTCTGTCATAATTTGCACTCCCCCATGGGTTGTTTATGGATTTTTTTTTTTTATCGATAAGACAGCTGTAGACAGGAAAGGGGGAAGAGAGAGGGGTTAGACATGCAGCAAAGGGCCGCAGGTCGGAACCAAACTTGCAGCAAAGACCGAGTCTGGCACATTGGGCGCACGCTCCACCAGGTGAGCTAACAGGGCGCCCCTGTGTTTTTTTTTTTATCTAACGTCATTGGCGCCATGATTGTCGCTCGGAGCCCCTGCGGATTACTTGCTACCATTTCTGTAACGTAAGTTTTTAATTACATTTTGGGTCTAAAGTCTTGTCTATTTAGACCTGTTATATTCCAGGAATTGTCGTGAAACGTCTGTAAGTTGTTAAATTGCTTAACAGGGTCATGGTTTAGCTAGCCAGCTTCTTTAGCTAGCCAGCTTCTACAGACCTACCTAATGGTAACGTTTAATGTTAACCTAATGTGCCATTTTCTGACGGTTATCGTCTTCTGTCCCACACATTTCATTGCACGTGTGTTTTATGCAACATTAGTGGCCTATGGTATTGCCTAATGTATGATGGTGTTTTAATTTTGCATGTGTGTTTGTGTTTAACTCAGAAAATGATGTGGATGGTGGACTCACTAAAGCCATGGTTGGATACCTGTTTGACAGTTTCTTCAAAAAGCAGATCACATTTGTGTCAACAGTTTGTGCTATATAATTCAATGTGAGTACACAAATGTTGAAATAACATAAAATGCCTGTCCCAAGTAGCCGTGATAAATTAGCCTGAAGCTAATGCTTACTTCTTCAGGAGGAAATTAGCCAACTCTGCATCATTTTGGGCTTTTTGAAATACATCTCAAATATTTACCCGGGTTTTTTTTATGTCTCCAGGGCCCGTTTTAAGGAAGGAGTTTTAACAAACTCTGAGTCTAACGCTGAACTCTAAGTTAATTTACCCTGAGATGGGAAACTCTGAGATTTTGGTTCCAGAACAGCTGATTTGAGTTGGTTCAATCAACTCATTGTAGGTTCCCTCTGAGTTAAGCGCGTGCACCACCGCAATAAAAATGCAGCATGAATGGAGCCATGATACTACGATTCACCATGGCAATAGTCTATATCCTCGACGTTCCACTTCCGTGATTGCTCCGGTGCTTCAGGAAATTCCACCGGATGCATGAATTTCGCCGATATCCGTTTCCTTCTGCTTTCTTTGTGTTGGAATTTTACACGGTGGATTTACCGTGGACTAGCCAGACCCTCCTCCGCAGCGCTGTGGAGGAAGGTCTGGCAATGCAAGACTATCTGAAATTTAAATGACTAATCCCATTCTGAGGTTGCTGCACCATGTCCAGAATTATTATTTATAATTATTCATTTCAAAGGGTTTTACATCATTCACCTGCAATCCTGTGGAACTCATGTTTAATGGCTCTCACCTGGTGTCCAGGAAACACTACAGAAACGTCAAAAAAATAAGTTTCAGAGCGAGGCACACTTTTCTGACGGCTCTGCATACAGTGGCTTTACTAATATGCTCCGCATCACTAATGTTGTTAAAGGTGCAGTAGGTAAGACTTATAAATCTAACTTTCTGTCATATTTGCTGAAACTGACCCTATGTTCCAGTAGAACTACATGAAGCAGGTAATAAAAAAAAAATCTGGCTCCTCAGCCTCTGGAACCACCTACAGCCTGTAGTGTGATTTGCAAAAATCCACAGCTCTCTGTTCAGATGCACCAATCAGGGCCAGGGCCATTGATTCTCCCTTGTGGAGGGGGGGACTTAGGAGACCGTTGGGGCTTTAGCGGAAAGGGGGGAGGGACTGAGAAGTTGTCGATGTTCACATTTTTTGGCTAAGTCCTCGATCTTCGCAATCCTATCTACGGCACCTTTAAGAAAACTGCAGTTTGCAAAATAACGTTACCAAACAGAGTAAAGAAACCAACCCTGTTTTTATAATTCATGCAGATAACAAGCGTAAAACCCTCCATCTCAAGGTTAACAAACTCAGAGTTTTCACTAAACCTGCTTTCTGAAAACGGCACCCAGTCATGCAACTGTTAGAGACATGCCAAGGTTTTTTGATAGAATCTATCTCCATTGATCCCGTTTGTTTGTTTGCTGCTTTCATGGCTGTACTACAGCTGTAGTGTACTGGGTTTGCGTGTTAGCGAGATGAGAGAACAAGAACTGGCTTGTGAGATGAAGAGATGGAATCAAAAGGTTAATAATTCTGACAAGGAGGCATTGGAAGAGAGGCCATTAAAAAAAGAGCAGGAGGGTGAAGCCAGAGGCTAGAACCATGCAGTGTACAGGGCAGACATCCCTAAATGGAAAGGCCTGACTCTACTGTAAACTACACCACAAGTGTCATAGGCAGCACTGCATGATGGCTGTCTAGTTGCAAGGAAAACAATCACAGTACTCAGTCAAGCCATTAATAACTGCTTGTGTCAGTATGAGTGTGTCTATGTGCATCACATGCCCATTTGTAAAAGTGTGTGTGTGCTCCAGGGTGTTAATTTCCAGCAATGGGATGAGTCCTTGGCATCCCAGCGTGATTCATATTAAAAGTCAATTGGCCTTAAAATTTGGCCAGACCCCCAAAGTCTGCAGCGAGATGTAGCTGTCGGCTAATGGCAGAGCAGCCCACAGTCTTTGGCTGAAATTGAATCTGACCACAGAAGCCAATGGGCCAGAGACAGAGTGTCACAATGACTGGCCATTACGCTGATGACATCCTCTTTGCTAACTGGCCCACACTTCCACTCCACATCTTCCCGTACAAGCTGTAAGCGCTGTAACTGGTGACCAGTTGGTCATTTTGTCTGCAGCTTTCATGTGACACATTGAGATTTATGAAGAAAGAAGCTCCTAAAAGAGCTCTTAAATCCATTTGCACTGCGTTGTTGCAAGAATATACCACTACTAGTAGTATGTGCAAAGGGCATGTGCGTGTGTTGTCCGGAACCTCTTGGCCTTTAACATTAGCAAGAGCTATCAGCATCTCCCTGCTCTTAATTTCTCGCCTGTGTGCCTGTGTGGTGAGGTATATCAGCACTGGCTGGGAAATAGAAGAGATGAGGGCAGAGAGGCTATCACCCTCCTGCTGCTCCTGTGATTTCACTAGACCTCAACTATAATTACCGTGCACACTATTTGCAGCAACACTAAACTTTACCACTTACGACTAAAGCATCCGTTACCGGCTTCAAAACTTCTCCTAAACTCCTCCTTAGACTTGTCGTGCTTTTTCTCTAATAAAGGTAAAGTAGCGGCATAATACAGCCATGTAGCGGCATAATACAGCCATGAAAGATAACATTTTTAACTCTTAATGTTATCAATGTCTTAATATTTTCTGTTCTCTAATCCAAGGCCAACAATTCCCTTCATCTGTATCTGTGTACATCCTCTGTCTCTGTTGGCGTTCTCTCCCTCCTTCTCCTTGCTTTCTTTGGATCCGTCTTGGTGGCAGATGAACGAGGCCTGGGGCAGCTTCTCTCACTATGTGAAGCAGAGAGCCTTTGTTACGGTTTCATTTTTCTCTCCCCCCATGACACCAATGAACCGCCATGGCAGTGAAACCCTTTGGACTGTGAAATCTAGCTTTGTCCCCACTTTTACCCTCCATTTTCTCCATACACAGATGCACAGCTAAAGAGGTTAAATGCTGCTTTGACAGCTCTTATCGGGATTGATCCCTTTTAATCTGACAAGAAAAAAACTACCTCGTGTTTTACCAAACATTTCTTTTTATTTCACTTCTAAAGAAAAATAAGTGTCATCACTTTATGAAGATCAGCTTTTTTGCTAATGTTGCTAACACACCCATCGATCACCAATGTTACATGCTAGCATGTAGCTAATGCCAACACGATCAATCACCCTGGCACTATGCTAGCACTGGGTAATGTATTTATCATTAATCTCATCAGTGCTGTCTTTCCACAACATTTCAAGGCTTCACCATGACTCCTAGCACTAATTTGATGGTAATGAACCCATGGACGCACAGTGCTTGATGAATACATTGATAAATCACCTTCTGCTGGGTTTTGGACAGGCCACATCTGATCCTGTTAGATGATCTCTAGCCCTCATTCTGTTAAATATGCATGTAGAAGCTGTGGAAAAACTGGCTGATGATTTAGATGGGATGATAAAATAGTTAAGACTGCCATTTGTCAGCACTTCTTGTGTCTTGAGCCTTTTGAGTAAATAAAAAGTGCATTCAATTCGACTTTTTTTCCATATAAGTAGGCTACAGTGTGTTCTGACAACTTGACATTAACCTCTATGTATTATATATATTTCTGTATTTGTTGTAGTTAGGTATTTCACTATCTCCTCCCACCCCATAACTTCTGTAATGAGATGATCTCAGGTCCAGATGTACTGACGCTTTTGTTCCCACTTCAGGCGCATTTGTTTCACAATGTGCGCGTAGAAGCATGGCGAGGTATGTACAAACAGGCCGCACTGAGGTAAGAGCGCAGACTGCGTGTCACGGTAACTGAAAATGGCAAATTGCGCTTTTCTGTGTCATGCATATGCATTCCTGGGAGGGTGAAGCTTAATGTGTGCCTAATTATGTATTCTCTGGTATGTACAAAAACCACCAAGGAAAGCGCACCTCTATTTTGCGGTGAAAATTATCTGCCTCTTAAAAGCAGGTGTAAACCAGCCGCAAGCGGGTTTCCTGGCATATGCCTCCTGGTGAAATGGCAGCAGTAATCCGAGCAAGACGAGATTGGCAAGGGGACGAGCTGAAAGGATTTTTGCAACAAAGATCACACTTTTTCAGTTGAGTGAACATGAAATCATGAAGCGTTTCAGATTAAGCAGCCATGCAATATTACAGTTACTGGAAGAAATCAAAGATGACATCATATCTCCGACTCAGCGTTCACATTCCATTCCAGCAGTTGTTAAACTCCTCGCTACATTACAAATATTGGCATCAGGATCATTTCAGTCCTAGCATCAGCAGTGGCCCCATCGCAGTCTGCACTCGGCTGTGTCATAGCACCAGTACTTAACCCTTTGCTACAGTGCACTAGTCAATACATACATTTCTCCACCACTAATGCCGAAATAACACGCATCAATCTGTTACCTAATGAACAAGCAGATCAACTTTGTTATCGCTAAATCTTTGTTTTCACCGATGAACTGCAGGTTTGGTAAATACGAAGTGAGCTGAAGTATCACAGCGTGGGCTTTCTGCGGGTTGGCCATGGCGCTGATGACGCTACATTCGCAAGTGTACGTACATCTGGCCCTCAGTGTCTTCAGATAACTTCTGTTTTGAGTTGACACATGATTAAAAAATAAAATTTAATTGAATATCAACATTAAAATTGTGATATGAATAATTGTCCTGGCTTCAAGTAAAGTGAAACAATTTTGTCACAAAGTTTGATTACACTGCCAAATGCTTTTATAATAGTGTCATGGATAATTCCATTGACCTCAAGTAAAGTGGAACCATATGGACTTGTCATTAAGGTGCCATTAAATGTTTTAAGGCCAGTTTGATGACAGGGAATACAGTATACATATCGCCATCATGCTAGTGGTTTAGCCGACTCTGCTGGCCTGGGACAAACATACATTGAATAGCTATTGTCAACCATAAACATTACTAACATGGGGTCTGATTTGATGAAAATCTTTAATGAAATACTTTTCATTGTTATTTTGAAAAGAATAAAACTTTGACAATAACATGTTTTAAATGATTAAATAAGCAATTTTCATAGTATAGATAAATGCAATAATAATAATAAAAATACAAATGAGAACCCCATATTTCAGACGCTGGTTAAAATGCAATAGCTCCTGCAGCCCCTTGTGCATGTAGGTGATAGCACTATAACTTGCCAGTCCAGTCTCACGGCAGTTCGTGAAATGTTCACGTAATTTAATCTATTGATTTGTGTACACGGACACATGCATCTCCTTTTTTCGTCATGGTCATCATGTTTTTTTAAACTAATGTATTTGAATGGGAAGCACAGGACTTTCACCCAGGAGACCGGGGATCGTTTCCCGCGTGTCACGTTTCCTAAACCCAACCATCCCGTTCTTCTTTTACTAAACCCTACCGTCCCGTTGTTGTCCACGACCTTTTTCACGGAATTCTGTGAGATCAGGTTGTAAAAAACGTGCTGACCATCACGAAAAAAAGGAGATAAACGTGTCCGTGTACACGAATCAATAGAAATTACGCGAACATTCCACGAACTGCAGTAAGACTGGGTTGTACTTGCCCATGTCTGTGTTGCAGCATGTGGCTCTGAATCATGCATCAGGTGCAGTAATAGTCACATAAGGAAACAAAGGTGTGAGTCTTTGTGTGTCTTGCACCATCAACCAACCTTCCACCAACCATTTCTTCATTAACCCCACCCTGCTCTCCCCCACCCTTGACCATATGGATGGCAGTCCCCACTCTACTGGTAGTGCTGGGAGCTGCTCTCTGTTCATTAGAGAACAGCCTCCAGCCTAAGACAGCACACTGGCCTTCTGCACACAAGATTTCCATACATTGTTTCAAACAGATACGATAAAATGTGAATTTAATGATACATTTAAATCATTTTCCATTTTGCTTGTTTTGTCATATGCTTCATGAACACAGAAGTTTTCCTCTCTGAAACAATAATTACTGCAATACCATGACATAAACAATAATGTTCAGCTCAGTCTGGCTCTCCTTGAGTTACCTGGCTTCAATGGGCCAGAGATTGATGATTTTGGATAACCAGTGTCACGATCTGGTTATCAACTGGCTCATTTGATTCTTGGTTTCCTGTCCAGTAATGAGCATGTTCACGTGACAGAGGCACACACAAAATCATATCCGCCATGATCATAATCTGGGCTGAAATTAAATGGTGATATCCACGGGGAATAAGGTTACGTGGCAGCAAAAAGTGATAGTCACAAGTTAAAAACATATTTAATGCAACCACACAACCAGGGTAGAGTAAGAAGCTATGGAAACAGTTGAAAAGTGTCCAAATATGAAGCATAAGGCTAAGGCTCTAAATAAGTGTCAGAATTATTATCTAAGCATATTTATATGGTTGGAATTTTCCATTCCATTTTTTTCAGTTTTTAGTGAGTATGAAAAGTCGCGGGTTTGTCTCCAACCTGAAACCCTTTGCTGCATGTCATTCCCCCTCTCCCCTTTCATGTCTTCATCTGTCCTGTGACAATAAAGGTCTAAAAATGCCCAAAAAATATTCTTAAAAAAAATTGGATTATCTATTTAGATTCAATAGTGATATTCTTACTAGTTATAGGTGTCTACAACAGTCCTTTGAAGCTTCACTTTTGATTTCCATATACTAATAGAGTTCTAAAGTAACGTTTGTATGAGGTCTGATATCTTGTCATAAGCATAATCAATCACTACGTTTACATGCAGCCAATAACCCGTTCAAAACCGGAATATTAGCAATAACTCGGTCGCGCACGGCCATGTAAACACCGGTAAAAACCCGAATATGCTCATATTCCGTTTTTTAAAAACCCGAATATGCTACCTTGGTTACCCCTTTTCTAACCCGAAATTTTTTGTCATGTAAACGGGTATCGTCATATCCCCATCAAAAGGAACATTGATTTGTGTTCTGCGCATGTTCTATTCGCAAGGAATCTTGGTCTTTTGAGTAGAGGAACTTCTTGTATGCGCCAGAAAACATAGTTATAATAATAATTATATACTGTAATAATATAGTTATATATATATATATATGTCAATGCAGAAAACCTGCGCTCAGTATACCGGAAGTAAACAAGAAGTAGAGGTAAACATGGCGAGACGCAGCACAGCACCACACTTTTGGAGCGAGGAGGAAACCAATTTCTTTAATAGTGTGGTGAAAACCAGGAATATAATGTCTTTTGTTGACGGCAGAAAGTACCGAGATAGGGAGATTTATAAGAAGGTGACCAAAAAGTTATTGCGTCTTAATGTTGTCCGTAGGACGTCCAGACGCTAACCGTGCGTCGCTGTTGACATCGGGATATTGCCAATTGATTACAAATTCCATGTGTAGCCTACAGGAGTAACTCTCTCTGCTCACGCATGTAAACGGGTTATTCCGAATGTTTCAGAAACCCGAATAGTGACCTTAACCCGACCATAACCCGAAAATTGACACCTTGTAAACATAGTCAATGTTGGTCATTTACTTGCAAACCAGTCAACTGAACCCCGCAGCAAATCAGATCTCCACGTAGTTTGGTTGGATCTTGCAAATGCCGACGGGTCTGTTCCCCACCAGCTTATCACTTTCGCTTGAGTTCTTCCACATACCATTGTGCATCCAGAGCCTTACACCAAACTACTTCAACAACTTCCACCTTTGCTCTATAACCCAGGAGATCTCAACTGGTTGCCGCGGGCAGGAGAAAGGGAAAGCAATGGGTTGCTCCATCTCTCCCATCCTTTTCATATATGTTTGAGATCTTCCTAATTTGTGGAAGACATATGGTCCCTGGAGTCAGATCCCAGTCAGGTCAACGACTCCCGGCCCTATGGGGCTACATGGATGATGTCTCCACCCTCCTCCAGACTGCAGCATGCACCGCCAGAGTCTTGAAAAGGTTTGAGGAGCTGCTAACATGGGCCTGGATGAAAATAAAAACCAGCCAAGTACCGCAGCCTCTCGATCAAGAAAGGAGTCCGGAATGATAACATATTTTTCTCAATCAGTCAATGGTGAGAAACTCCCGCTATTAGTTAACAAACCTGTGTGAAGCCTTGGAAGGTTTTACTGTATAGGGGTGACTTGTCAGACAAGCACATGGCTGCCTTTGTCAAAATCACAAAGACTTGTCTCGATATAATCTAATTCTGTTAAATCTTATCCTATCGGCTGGTATATATATATATATGTTCGCTGATTGGACCGGTTAAGATTTGACCGGAGAAAACCCAAGAATATACCGCAAACCCATATAGTATATATATATAGTACACGCCAAAAGTTTGGACACACCTTCTCATTCAATGCGTTTCCTTTATTTTCATGACTATTTAGATTGTAGATTCTCACTGAAGGCATCAAAACTATGAATGAACACATATGGAATTATGTACCTAACAAAAAAGTGTGAAATAACTGAAAACATGTCTTATATTTTAGATTCCTCAAAGTAGCCACCCTTTGCTCTTTTGATAGCGCTGCAAACCCTTGGTGTTCTCTCATTGAGCTTCATGAGGTAGTCACCTGAAATGGTTTTCACTTCACAGGTGTGCCTTGTCAGGGTTAATTAGTGGAATTTTTTCCCTTATTAATGGGTTCATCCATCAGTTGTGTTGTGCAGAAGTCAGGTTGATACACAGCCGACAGCCCTATTGGACAACTGTTAGAATTCATATTATGCCAAGAACCAATCAGCTAAGTAAAGATAAACGAGTGGCCATCATTACTTTAACAAATGAAGGTCAGTTAGTCCGGAAAATTGCGAAAAATTTGAATGTGTCCCCAAGTGCAGTCGCAAAAACCATCAAGCGCTACAACGAAACTGGCTCACATGAGGACCCCAGGAAAGGAAGACCAAGAGTCACCTCTGCTGCTGAGGATAAGTCACAGAGTCACCAGCCTCAGAAATCGCAATTTAACAGCAGCTCAGATTAGAGACCAGATGAATGCCACACAGAGTTCTAGCAGCAGACACATCTCTAGAACAACTGTTAAGAGGAGACTGCGCGAATCAGGCCTTCATGGTCAAGTAGCTGCTAGGAAACCACTGCTAAGGAGAGGCAACAAGCAGAAGAGATTTGTTTGGGCCAAGAAACACAAGGAATGGACATTAGACCAGTGGAAATCTGTGCTTTGGTCTGATGAGTCCAAATTTGAGATCTTTGGTTCCAACCGCCGTGTCTTTGTGCGACGCAGAAAAGGTGAACAGATGGATTCTACATGCCTGGTTCTCGCTGTGAAGCATGGAGGAGGAGGTGTGATGGTGTGTGGGTGCTTTGCTGGTGACACTGTTGGGAATTTATTCAAAATTGAAGGCATACTGAACCAGCATGGCTACCACAGCATCCTGCAGCGACATGCCATCCCATCCGGTTTGCGTTAAGTTGGACCATCATTTATTTTTCAACAGGACAATGACCCCAAACACACCTCCAGGCTGTGTAAGGGCTATTTGACCAAGAAGGAGAGTGATGGGGTGCTGCGCCAGATGACCTGGCCTCCACAGTCACCGGACCTGAACCCAATCGAGATGGTTTGGGGTGAGCTGGACCGCAGAGTGAAGGCAAAAGGGCCAACAAGTGCTAAGCATCTCTGGGAACTCCTTCAAGACATTTCAGCTGACTACCTCTTGAAGCACATCAAGAGAATGCTGAGAGTGTGCAAAGCAGTGATCAGAGCAAAGGGTGGCTACTTTGAGGAATCTAAAATATAAGACATGTTTTCAGTTATTTCACACTTTTTTGTTAAGTACATAATTCCATATGTGTTCATTCATAGTTTTGATGCCTTCATTGAGAATCTACAATGTAAATAGTCATGAAAATAAACACATTGAATGAGGTGTGTCCAAACTTTTGGCCTGTACTGTGTGTATATTATATATATATATATATATATATATATATATATATATATATATATATATATATATATATATATATATAATATAGGTAGAAGATACATCAGGTTTCCTTACACTGTGTAACAGGCCGAAATTAAAATGCAATTTGCAGCAATGTCCGCTTTCCTTGATGTAATCGGCGCAATTGACTGCATTCCTATTGCTATAAGGGCTCCATATGAAAACAAATTTGTTTATGTTAATTGAAAGCATGTGCATTCTACTAATGTGCAAGTCATATGTGACTCTAACACTCACAAACATTGTGGCACGCTGGCTTGGCTCAACACATGGTTCCTTTATCATGACAAATAGCAGTGTAGGGGACAGGCGCAGGACGTAATGGCTGGCTTCTTGGTGAGTTAATATGTAGAAATTGTAACAATTTGTCCTGATGTTGACTATAATTATGTATTAATTATAACCTGTAGGTGACAGTGGCTACCCCCTCAGACGTTGGCTCCCTACCCCATTTTTGAACCCGCGGAGGACAGAGGAAATGCGCTACAACAAGGTCCATTCTCGTGCGTGCTCGGTCGTGGAGCGTGCCCTCGGCCTGCTTAAACACAGATGGTGTGCTCTGGATGCCTCAGGTGGCAGACTTCTTTACCAGCCAGCAAATAAGTCATACTTACATACATACAAAACATACTTATTTCGACCAAAATGTTAATGTTTGGATTTTAATTCATAAGGAACACTACTAACACTACAGAATTATATATATAAAAAAAAAAAAAATGGACTCACCATTTTTAATAGGATCCTCTCAACAGTACCTGTTCCAGAGCAGGTTTGCTGTGTAGCATCTGTTACCATTGTAAAATACACCGGTTTAATGTGATTCAACTTTGTGATTTCAGAAAACACTAAGTGAATCAGAAAGATAACTGCATAACACACTTGGTGATATTAAAAATTTAAATCATCTGGATTGCCTATTTCTTGTACAACCTAAATGTATGACTTTCCTATATCAGTAAAATCACAGTATTCCTTGTTAATTTAATGGAATTTACACTAAACTGTATAAAAATAAAATAGTGATAAACTGTCAAAGTAGCCGGGATGTTACCAGACCACTGTCTGTGACTGAGAATATGACTCAGAAGCAGCAGACTGTAAATTACACATATACATGTATTCCCCAAACCTGTCACATATATGCCCCGGCTCACTGCAGTTATTACAGGCTCAGCTTATTGGGAAAATGCTACATTATGGGACGTGTCTAACAAATCGCTTATGCTCTTGTAATTGGATTACAGCTGCAGCAAGCTCCCATTGCTGAGACCTGGCAGGCTGCATGCGCACACATACACTAACTGTATGTGCACGCATGTGTGTGGGTGTGTGTGTGTGTGTGTGTGTGAAAACCTGCAGTGTATCTCTCTGTGAACACAAACACAAAACTGCCTTATTGGAATTACTGACCTTCAGCAAGTACTACTATATTTCACTGTCATCACTACAAACTACCACTATTCTATTCGCAATTATCATGTTACCAGACTTTTTGGCAGGAGTATTTTTAGTTTAATTAATTACTTGATATATATTGCCTTGGTACTGTGTGTGCTTGTTTTTCTTGCAGGTCCTTTGCTGGGTTAGCCTGGTCCTACCAGACTCATTTCATTTGTCCAGAGAGTCTGGCCACTCTCCATTGACAAGTGTTAACTTCCTTGAAGGTGTGTACTCTGTTGAAGTTTAAAACTATTGGATCTGCCCAGAGCCACTCTGGACCTGCCATAACCAATCGCTAACATTTGGTCGTGACGTCGGCATAGCATCGCTAGCGTTCGCCTTAGCCAACTCTTTCACCACTAACGGAGCGAGTTGGAAAATCAAACCATGATGTTGTGACAACATCATGGCCACCAACAAAACTCAGCAAAGATTGTTCTTGCTCGGGCTTTAACTTCTGGATATTTGGCATTATTGCCACAGTGGTCCCAATGGCTTCGCTTGCATCTTTCTCCGCCGCCATTACGGAACTACAACTCAAACTTGCTTCTCAGTCAATCCCTCTGTTCGCTGATTGGACCGGTTAAGATTTGACCGGAGAAAACCCAAGAATATACCGCAAACCCAGACAGTGTACTGAAGGAAAATGAAAATTGAGTGGAGGTACGTAGGAGGGCGGAGCCAGGCTATTGCTGGGTGGAGCTGAGGTCTAATTGAGCTGAGGTGTGATTGCTCTGATTGCCTTCACTGGGAACACATGGCCAGTGTTCCTGAGTGATTCAAGCCTGCCTGCCCAGACACCATTGTGTCAATCACTTTGCCTATCAAAAAGCTTTTGTGACCTTGTTGTGTTAATGGCTGTGGGCCATGTATGTCTGAGTTTGCTGCCTTATCATATTGGGTGTCCCGGGGCTTTGTTCTGGGACCAATTTTATTCTCCTTCCTCTTGGAAACATTATCAGTACATTTAAAGGTATTTCGTATCACTGCTACGCAGATGATATTGTATTTATTTTTAAACCTTTACAGGGGTTTCTGTCTGCCATTAAGGACATTAAATCCTGACAAAACTGTTTGGGAGGTGGCTAGCAGTATTGGCTCACTGAACTCCAATGTTCCGTTACTGCCAGAGATGGGGACTCGAGTTTGAGACTCGGACCTGAGTCACACTAAACTCGCACACAGAGTGACTTGAGACTTGTCCTCAAAAGACTTCAGACTCAACTCGGACTTGAGATGCGGGACTCGTGAAAAATATTTATTTTTTCTTTCTCTCTTTCTCTCTCTCGCTCTGACTGCAGCATTATTTTAGTACACTCTTTTATTCATTGGGGAATTTTAATGATATCATAATTGAGTGACAAACTGTGTCTTTTCCCAGCTGTAACCGCTCATTGACAGTCAGTCAACCTGCACTAATGCACTCCAAGAGAACTTAAGCAATACAACGCCCACTAACGCATATCATTTAGTTAAGTGAGACCCTCCAGATCTGAGCTGACTGCAGTCTCATTCCAGTGCAACTGTTTAAGTCACACAGACGAACACACACACACACACACACACACACACACACACACACACTAAATATTTGCATAAAATATACCTCCTTGAAATAATGTTTGGTTAAAAATGCAACGCTCTTCATGTAAGGTTTTATTTCAACTAGTGCAGTGCCCATTCATTGCTTGGCCTCCTGTATTGCTGCTTGTAGCTTCCTCCAGAACCATTGTACCCCAAAATCACTTACAGAAGGACCCCAAAGCACTTAATATGCAACTAACTGGATACTACTTCCTTACTGTGTACTTGTACTTCAAAGGAAAGAATTGTGCTACTACATTTACCTGACAGAGAACCTTGCAGATTCAGATTCTACTCAAAATATCTGCTGATAATGCCTCTCTTTTTACTTTAATTAAACATTTGGCGGTTTTACCATACGGCTAGTGAATGTGTCTTTTTTTTGTCATTTGTTTAGAAACTTAAAACAAAAAGTGAGGAAAGTTGTGTTTGGTAGATTATTTCTCTGTGGTAACAATGCTTTTTGGCAATAAATCCTATACCGTTGGAAAGCCTGTTTAGTTCCCTTTCAAATGGTGCCCCATTTGTAAGGAACATGCATTTGTGGGATGAGCAGCAGCGCTGAGTATGTGGGTTGCGCCCATGAAAAATTTGCCAAATCTTCTCTGCCAATGCCAAACAGCTTATTCTGCCATTGACTCGTTTGGTGTTTGGTGGATTGGATGATTGGATGATTGAAGTTTGAAGAAACAAGACATATTGGCAATTTAACAATTTATTCATTTCACTACGGACAAGACGAAGGAAATGATAGTGAACATGAGAAAGGAGAGGAGAACGCATCAGCCACTGTTCATCTGGGAGCTTGAAGTGGAGAGGGTAAGCAATTTCAAATATCTGGGTGTCCACATCAGTGAGGACCTCACTTGGACACCTCACGTCACGCAGCTGGTCAAGAAGGCCCAACAGCGGCTCTATTTTCTGAGGAGGCTAAGGAGGTTTGTACGGTAGCCCTGAGAGGCCACAGCACGCAACTAAAAGAAAACTCACACAAATAAACCACAGCACGCAACTAAAAGAAAACACATGCAAATAAACCACAGCACGCAACTAAAAGAAAACACATGCAAATAAACCACAGCACGCAACTAAAAGAAAACGCACACAAATAAACCACAGCACGCAACTAAAAGAAAACGCACACAAATAAACCACAGCACGCAACTAAAAGAAAACACACGGAAATAAAACACAGCAAGCAACTAAAATTAAAAGCACGCAACTAAACCACAGCACGCAACTAAAATGAAACGCACGCAAATAAACCACCGCATGCAACTAAAAGAAAACGCACATAGTAAACAGTCCATTTCTCGCCTAAAACGTTATCAGAAGTGAATTTAGTGATGAATAAATTGGAGAAAATGGTTAAAATTGTCCTGTTGTTGGTCTGTCTATGTACTGGAAACATCAATGCTAGAGGCACGGGTGCATCACCTAAAAGTGGCCCCTGGAAACACTTCCGTTGTGTTGTGGTTTATTTGCGTGCGTTTTCTTTTAGTTGCGTGCTGTGGTTTATTTGCATGCATTTTCTTTTAGTTGCGTGTTGTGGTTTATTTGCGTGCGTTTTCTTTTAGTTGCGTGCTGTGGTTTATTTGCGTGCGTTTTCTTTTAGTTGCGTGTTGTGGTTTATTTGCGTCCGTTTTCTTTTAGTTGCGTGCTGTGGTTTATTTGCATGTGTTTTCTTTTAGTTGCGTGCTCTGGTTTATTTGTGTGCGTTTTCTTTTAGTTGCGTGCTGTGGCCTCTCAGGGCCTTCTTCTACAGCTGCGTTATCGAGAGTGTACTGACTAATTGCATTACTGTGTGGTACGGCAGCACTACTGTCATGGACCGCAAACGCCTGCAGAGAGTGGTGAAGACTGCACAGAAGATCACCAGGACTCCACTGCCCTCTCTACAGAGCGAGTCCACAGGAGAGCTGCTTCCATCCTCAAAGACCCCTCCCACCCCCAGCACGGACTGTTTACACTTCTACCCTCAGGGCGGAGGTACTGAAGTGTGAAATGCAGGACCTCAAGATTAAAGAACTCTTTTTTTCCCCTCTGCCATCAGACAGCCTGATAAAACAGCCTCCTAAACAGCTGATAGGAGTTTGTAACCATGAACATAACTGTTTAACATAACTGTTTGATTTTATTGCCTTATTTAGAACTGCATTACCTCACTTTTATTGCTTTTAATTGCTTTTATTGCTCCTTTATTGCTTTTTGCTATTCATTTTTGTATGATACTGTATTTATTGTATGACATTTAGTGTGGACGGCAAAGTAAGAATTTCATTGTGCAGGGAAACATGCTTTCTGTCTGTGCATATGACAATAAACTCTTTGAACTTGAACTTGAACTTCACAAACAGGAGCCTCAGTAACGTGTGGAAGAACCATACACAGCCACACCAGCCTGGCACCTCCTCCTCATGCTGGTCACCAGCCTGGTCACACACTGCTGTGGGATGGCATCCCATTCTTCAACCAGCATTTGTTGCAAGTCAGCCAAGGTGGTTGTGTTGGTCACTCTGGCACGAACAGCACACCACAAGTGTTCAATGGGGTTGAGGTCAGGACTGCTGGCAGGCCATTCCATCCTCTCCACTCCCACATCCTGGAGGTAGTCTCTGATAAACCCTGCTCTGTGGGAACAAGCATTGTCCTCTTGGAGGATAGAGTTTGGTCCCAGACTGTGGAGATATGGGATGACCACTGGTTGCAGAATCAGGCACCTGATTGTCAGCACCTGGGGGTACCAGAAGCTCAAAACAAGAGTCAATAGCAACAGCAAAGAAAAGCTGTTGGGCATTGTCAGAGACGATTTGGCAAATTTTTCATGGGCGCAACCCACATACTGAGCTCTGCTGCTCATCCCACAAATGGAAGTTCCTTACAAATGAGGCACCATTTGAAAGGGAACTAAACAGGCTTTCCAACGGTATAAGATTTATTGCCAAAAAGCATTGTTACCACAGAGAAATAATCTACCAAACACAAATTTCCTTATTTTTTGTTTTAAGTTTATATGTGTACACCCGCCTGTAACAAAACATGTGTGTGTGTGTGTGTGTGTGTGTGTGTGTGTGTGTGTGTGTGTGTGTGTGTGTGTGTGTGTGTGTGTGTGTGTGCGAGTCCACCTGGATGTTTTATTTTCAAATGCCCCAGCTGCTGTACTGCGCATGTATGGGGACACAGAGATTTCCCGATTTATAGATCAATGTAGAGTGTAATGGGTCACATGACCAGGGTTAAGTTAAGGCTATAACCATTGCATTATGGGTCAGAATCAACATAGATGCCAAGAAAAACATTTGGCTCCAAAATAATCTTATTCTGCATGTGGCCCAAGAAGTGCAAACATTAAAGGTCCCATGACATGGTGCTCTTTGGATGCTTTTATATAGACCTTAGTGGTCCCCTAATACTGGATCTGAAGTCTCTTTTATATAGACCTTAGTGGTCCCCTAATACTGGATCTGAAGTCTCTTTTATATAGACCTTAGTGGTCCCCTAATACTGTATCTGAAGTATCTTTTATATAGACCTTAGTGGTTCCCTAATACTGTATCTGAAGTCTCTTTTATATAGACCTTAGTGGTCCCCTAATACTGTATCTGAAGTCTCTTTTATATAGGCCTTAGTGGTCCCCTAATATTGTATCTGAAGTCTCTTTTATATAGGCCTTAGTGGTCCCCTAATACTGTATCTGAAGTCTCTTTTATATAGACCTTAGTGGTCCCCTAATACTGTATCTGAAGTCTCTTTTATATAGGCCTTAGTGGTCCCCTAATACTGTATCTGAAGTCTCTTTTATATAGACCTTAGTGGTCCCCTAATACTGTATCTGAAGTCTCTTTTATATAGACCTTAGTGGTCCCCTAATACTGTATCTGAAGTCTCTTTCCCAAAATTCAGCCTTGGTGCAGAATTACAGCCACTATAGCCAGTCCCACAATGACCTTTCCTTAGGATGTGCCATTTCTGTGTCTGTATCTATTGAGAAGGAGAGAGGGGGGGGGCAAGGTGGAGGGTGGGGGTGTGGCCTTGACCAACTGCCACTTTTCTCCTTTGAAAGCCATGATGGCTCTCTCTCATGGGTTGGCCAAATTCTCTGGGTGGGCAAAGCAGAGAAAGGGGAGGTTACCTCGCTTGTTATGACCTCATAACAAGCAGATTCCAAAACAGCTCATCTGAGCTTTCATTTTCTCAAAGGCAGAGCAGGATACCCAGGGCTCGGTTTACACCTATCACCATTTCAAGCCAATTGGGGACCACAGGCAGGCTGGGGGAATGCATATTAATGTTAAAAAACCTCAAAGTGAAATTTTCATGCCATGGGACCTTTAATTGTCTTTCATCTGTTTTAAATGTGTGTGTAAGGTTTGTTGATATGTCTTTTACATGGTTATGAGAGACAGAGAGAGACAACAAGGGAGAGAGAGAGAGAGAGAGAGAGAGAGAATAAATCTTTGAAAGATATCTGTATGATGCATTGTCCATTATTTCATTGGACAATAGACCTTTTTCATGGCAGACATGTTGACATGTCATAGCAGGAAAAGCACAGGTGTATTCAAACCCATTACTGATGGCTGCATTCCACTTAAGAGAGGTCCTGGTATTAAACCATTAATGATGGCTGCATTCCACTTAGGAGAGGTCCTGGTATTGTGCATGCTGACTCACTGAAATATCTTACTGGGACACTTGATGGAACTGAGCCATCGTTAAGGTTATCAATTTCAGTTGTGCTTTTCCTACTATGACAAGTCAAAATGTCTGTTGTGAAAAAGATCCATTGTAGTTACACACACACCAATTACGGAGGAATGCTGTCAATACAGTCCAGCTTCACTGTAATCTGTATTTATTTTCCTTATTGTAGTATTTTATTTCGCATTAGTCCAGAGGTGAGCAGCTAATTGGTGATCTGAGTTTCCTGTCAAAGCACTGCGATTAGCTGAGACTGTCGCCATTAAAGAGGCTCTGTTTTTGTCTGATGCTGCTAAACACCATGCCTGTAATTAAATATGGATTTTCCTGTACAGTTCTCGCTGACAAATGGCATGCTGCTCAAGCAGTAACAATATTTGTTGCTATTGATGACCGCTAAACTACTTTTCAGAGAAAATAAAGCATCCTTTTGAGATCTCTTGATTGACATTAAATGATGATTCCAGTTTATTTCAACCTGGTGTATTTTTGCACTCTTCACCTGCCTTGTAGAGAGTCTGCAACACAGTCTCACTCCCAGCAAGTCAAAAACTGATGCTTGGTCAGGTGCCTTTGCTGTTAGTTCCTGATGCAAAAAGTGTCCTTTAACATCTCAGTCAGACGCAGGCTGCTTTCAACTAATTCCAATGTGTTACTATTAGGGAACTGGCCAACCCAAAAATGCAGAGACAACAAGGCAGTGGTGAGCTTGAGGATTTAATAAAATAAAGAAGCGATACAACAAAAGGAGTCCTGAAGAAAGCAGGCAAAAAAGGTACCAAAACCATGGAGGAATCAAAAGACCAGGCATCCAAAAATAAACTGGCACACCGAACCAAAAGGGTAGACTTAAGCTGCTTACACATATAGCCGACGGCCGACCGTTGACAGAAAAGCTAGTCGAAATGATCAGTCTCCCCGTGTTGGTCCAAAAAGTGCGACAGAACACACCAAAAATGACGAAACGAGACGAGACGTAATACATCTCTATAACAGCAGGCGGCGCTAATCTGTATTGTTGCCCAAGAAATGAAAACCTGTAGCTGATTGGACGAACGTTTTACATGGGACAACAACATTTTTTACAAAGATGGAGGTATTGAATTTCTACTCAAATGTGACTTTGAAGTGCCAAAAATTCCTATAACATCATCCAAAACAATATGTTACATTTTGTGTATGTACCCTTCTTACCCAGGAAATGATCTTTAATTAGATGCTCTGTATACACTGCTTCTCTTTATGTAACTATGTTTATCAGCATGGTCCCTGTTAAATAAACTAATAAATGGCAGTTATTCATTTAGTTGTGGTGACTGTATATATCACCTTTGGTCAGTCAGATTAACAATAAGATGAAATAAAACAATTGCATCCCAAATTTTGTGTTTTCTAGTACTCCATCATGAAAGTATCATGATATGAGTTCCACTATAAAAACGATTTGTCATAAATGCACATAGAGGCTAAACCTTCTGTTTAGTGCTGCACACCAACTGATAAAATAATATTTCATTCTATTTACAATTATAAGTAGAGAAATAACAGATTTTCGGGACTTGAAATTCAACAAATTAGTTCTTTCTTTCTTTAAATGAAAACAGGGCATTTTGAAGTCCTCCACTGGTTGTTTTATGAGTTTCATGGGGCCCAGCCTAGGTTCTTATACAGGACATAAAAAAACATCTCCTCGCCTTTCAGATCCAGCCATACAAGTCAAGAAGTGAAAAAAATGAACATTGAAATTGGAGAAAGAAGTTTTTTTTTCATCAAAGTGGCGATTTGTTCCAGTCTGCAGCTGGACATGGGGGGGGAGGAAAGGCAAGGTTGGGTGGCACTGCTCACTAGTAATGAACACATCAGTCATCAGTGATGAATAAATCACTTTAGTCACGGCCCACAGTCAGTGAAGACAGCAGTCTGGTAGAACGAGATGCAGTCTGGAGCAAGACTTTCTAACAGCTTGACTTTTAATCAACCTGCGATTATAGCATTATTGAAATTATTCTGACATTCGTTTTTGTTACAACATACAGAATCACGATGAAAATTTGCTCTATCTGTCCGTTGTTTCTGATCAACTCATTTAGCCATTTGTACACATGGAGCATAGCGCAAAGCCAACATCTGTATCCGTTTATCTCACAAAATATATGTATTCAAACTTATACTAGAAGTGGCCAGGTCTGTACCAGAAGTTGGAAATCATCTATACTGCTTCCTTTTCTGACTTCAAGTAGATATAATACCTTACAAGCAGGTTATATTTCACTATATGTGGTCACTGTTTGCTTTAAGTAAAGTGAAAAACATTTAAATCCAAGCAAGAAGAACACATAAAAAAGCTTTGTAGAATGAACGTATTTATTTAACAGGTCATAACAGAAATTGAGTACTGCAATGTGAAATTGAAACTTTTTGGTAACGAAAAACTGAATGATGGACATTTCACTAATGTAATGTAAAGACTCAATTGACTCAATAGGCTAATACCTGAAACCATTGCTACTTCACCTGTAGCTGTAAATAACATCACAACAGACAATTTGTACTCTACTGGTAGTACAGGTAAGGTACTAGAATTGAACACAACGGAACACTGGACATTTGCATTTCACTAATGTGATGTGTCCGCCAAACCATACCCACCCTAAACACTAATAATTTCTCTATAATAATTAATACTGTTTATTGATCCCCAGTGGGGAAATTACAATAAGCATGACATGTCATGCTTATGTAGATACCTTCAAGTAAAGTGTTATTTTAATATAGTCAGTCGTCAAGTAAAGTGAGTGAAAATGAGTCCCACTCCGGCCCTGCAGTGCGATCAGTATTCTACATCTAAGTAGCTTTGCTTTAGGTCAGAGACAGACAGTAGCGTATTAGAGGGACTACTTTTAGCTTAGTTCCACAACTTCAAGTCATACCTCCCCATCTCCAAGGCATACATCTGAGCCCGCAGTCAAAGCCATTTACCATTGTATCCTAATGTCCTAAATCCACATCCTGAATGACAATCTCTATAAAACATTTGGCAGAAATGCTTATTACAAGGACCTAATATAAAATATTACACTTTATATTAAGGTCTCTGCAATAAGCATTAGTTAATAAGTAATATGGGCCTTTTAAGTCCTTATAAGATGGTTATTATTGTGTTAATGAGACCATACATTTTGACTAATACACAACTAATACATAGTGCATGCTCTACCTGGTGAGCTACCAGGGCACACCAGGTAGCTCACCAGGTAGCACTACCTGGTGAGCTACCTGGTGTGCCCCGGTAGCTCACCAGGTAGAGCATGCACTACCTGGTGAGCTACCGGGGCACCCCATGCACTTAAAGGTGAATTCCGGTCGATTTCAACACGTACAGTGGGGAGAACAAGTATTTGATACACTGCCGATTTTGCAGGTTTTCCCACTTACAAAGCATGTAGAAGTCTGTAATTTTTATCATAGGTACTCTTCAACGGTGAGTGACGGAATCTAAAACAAAAATCCATAAAATCACATTGTATGATTTTTAAGTAATTAATTTGCATTTTATTGCATGACATAAGTATTTGATACATCAGAAAAGCAGAACTTAATATTTGGTACAGAAACCTTTGTTTGCAATTACAGAGATCATACGTTTCCTGTACTTCTTGACCAGGTTTGCACACACTGCAGCAGGGATTTTGGCCCACTCCTACCTTACAGATCTTCTCCAGATCCTTCAGGTTTCGGGGCTGTCGCTGGGCAATACGGACTTTCTGCTCCCTCCAAAGATTTTCTATTGGGTTCAGGCCTGGAGACTGGCTAGGCCACTCCAGGACCTTGAGATGCTTCTTACGGAGCCACTCCTTAGTTGCCCTGGCTGTGTATTTCGGGTCGTTGTCATGCTGGAAGACCCAGCCACGACCCATCTTCAATGCTCTTACTGAGGGAAGGAGGTTGTTGGCCAAGATCTCGCGATACATGGCCCCATCCATCCTCCCCTCAATACAGTGCAGTCGTCCTGTCCCCTTTGCAGAAAAGCATCCCCAAAGAATGATGTTTCCACCTCCATGCTTCATGGTTGGGATGGTGTTCTTGGGGTTGTACTCATCCTTCTTCTTCCTCCAAACACGGCGAGTGGAGTTTAGACCAAAAAGCTCTATTTTTGTCTCATCAGACCACATGACCTTCTCCCATTCCTCCTCTGGATCATCCAGATTTTCATCGGCAAACTTCAGACGGGCCTGGACATGCGCTGGCTTGAGCAGGGGGACCTTGTGTGCGCTGCAGGATTTTAATCTATGACGGCGTAGTGTGTTACTAATGGTTTTCTTTGAGACTGTGGTCCCAGCTCTCTTCAGGTCATTGACCAGGTCCTGCCGTGTAATTCTGGGCTGATCCCTCACCTTCCTCATGATCATCGATGCCCCACGAGGTGAGATCTTGCATGGAGCCCCACACCGAGGGAGATTGACCGTCATCTTGAACTTCTTCCATTTTCTAATAATTGCGCCAACCGTTGTTGCCTTCTCACCAAGCTGCTTGACTATTGTCCTGTAGCCCAGTCTGTGGACAGGTATCTTTTATACAGGTAACGAGTTCAAACAGGTGCAGTTAATACAGGTAATGAATGGAGAACAGGAGGGCTTCTGAAAGAAAAACTAACAGGTCTGTGAGAGCCGGAATTCTTACTGGTTGCTAGGTGATCAAATACTTATGTCATGCAATAAAATGCTAATTAATTATTTAAAAATCAAACAATGTGATTTTCTGGATTTTAGTTTTAGATTCCGTCTCTCACAGTTGAAGTGTACCTATGATAAAAATTACAGACCTCTACATGCTTTGTAAGTAGGAAAACCTGCAAAATCGGCAGTGTATGAAATACTTGTTCTCCCCACTGTAGCTATGTTGTTTGTTGTCACGTAGTGCTGTCAGTAGTGAGAACAAAACGCAAACAATCGGTGTTGCCTACACCGAGTTATGCTACTGCTAGATTTCGCACCCAGGCGGCTGAAACGGGGCAGGTTTTAAACATTCTTTTAGCCTCTTAACATGTTCAAGATGTCATTACAAGTACCTTGCCATGTGAACTGACTCCTTCCAAGTGAGCACAGTGAGCATAAAGTTATCCTCTTCTTTCGTGAAGAAAGTGGCGGCCCGTCTCACCCTTCTGCAGGTTCAGTGAAATGGCTGATTGCACAGCGATTTCTTACGATCCAAAAATGAGTTGCAATAAACACAAGACAGTCAGTTACTGTCCAGTAAGGTGAAGATCAGCTAACCTTGGCTAAAAGTACAAAAGTATGACTGGTGTGCGTCTTCTGGAGCAGCTTCTGCAGCTAAAGGTGAAGTAGCATGTCAGTCTTTTATTCTGGGTGATAGTCTCGCATTGCCAGACCCTCCTCCAAAGAGCTCTGAAGGAGGGTCTGGCTACTCCACATAGCATTTGGGGATGGGAGGAAAGCGTGCTCAGGTTTAATGGCATATCTTTAAACCAATCAGAATCATCATGGGCGGTGCTTACCTCTGCATAGAGCCGCTGCATAATAGTCGTGCAAGAGAAAACTGAGATAGCTAGCTGTCTGGATTTACCCTGGAGGGATCTGAGGAGCAGTCAACCATAATCCTCAGAAATCCACCGGAGGTTAAATTCCAACACAAAGAAAGCAGAAGGAAACGGTAAATACATGCATCCGCCGGAATTTCCTGCAGCACCGGAGCAATCCTGGAAGTGGAACGCGAAGGATATAGACTACCTGGGTGATGTCTGGGTCCCATGAGTCTCGTCCAATGGGAAGTCCAGATCTGAACTCAAACCTAAAGTAACACTCAGGTGAGACCTACACAGTTTTCGTTTCTGTTTCTTTGTTTAAAGGCTTATGTCCTTACATTCAGGCTACTATTGTTAAGGTTTTGGCCTTCCTTTGTTAGAGGAGGCCACATTTTTGCCTGTTATGTCCCAACAGTACCTACGACAGAGGAACTGAACACCTGTCAGTGGCTCACCTGTCAGCACAGGAGACTATTGAATTCAAATGTATTTGTCACGTACACAATCATACAGAATGTGCAGTGAAATACTTTGTGTACCCGTTGGCTCAATAAAAATAATAAAATCCCAAAACTTATAATATACAACACAATAGAGTAAGAGAGTAGAAAATGAGTTTTACTCAGAAGTACTTGTACATTATGTGTGAGGGCAGGACAATCCAATTTACTTAAGACTGTGATAACACAGTTTTTTTTTCTAAACACTAACAAGCTAATGTTTTACTTGTTTTAAAGGAGATCTATTATGCTTTTCCCTATTTCCCTTATTTTCGTCATATCTGTTATGTTACAATGCCGGATGTTCGTATTACAAATGGCCAAAGCTTCAAATAATAAGTTAAATCGATGTAAAAGAAATCCCTGTAAAATCCCCCTCAGATTTTGTTCTACTTTCAGCTTGGTATGACGTCATACTGGGCTTTTATATGGTGTTCTCTATCGTATCTCTCTACCGTTACATATTCCATATGTACGGGGATGATCCCCCTGTGGTCAGGTATGTGGATACTTCTTTAAGACACACCGGCTTGCCCGGCCACGCCCTATGCTATTTCCTAAAAGCACCTGTGCTGACGTGGAATCACTGATTGTTTGATCTCCACCTGAGGAGTATGGTTACGTGTGTGCAGACAATCTCATAGAGAAAAACAGAAAGTGTGGGTTGCAACAGTGAGTCTGCTTACCTGTTAAGTAACCTGTCTGTGGGCAGCCTCCGTGGATTGTTATTCACGTGTTGCAAACAAAGTAGCCTACGTGACAACAGTTTGGACTGTCTCCGGGTGTCCGGTTGCAGCGGCTGCTTGTCTTCCCGTGTGTCTCCCTTTACCGGCGTATTGCTTGTGTCCTCGTGAGCTGACGCGCCGTGTGGGGTCTCGTGCTGAGCAGGCGTAAAGTCTACGACGAAATAGACACTTTCCTGCTTTCCTTCCTGGAGCGTATTGCTGGCCTAGTCAGTCCACGCGCTCTGGGAAATAAGCAAACACGTTTGATGCCTAACCGGCGTCTCTCTGCCTCGGGGTGAAGCCCGGGGTGGTTGTATGCTGAAGGGACATTCTAAAACGCTTAACGTGAAAAAGCTTAACGTGGTTTAATGTATCTAAACAACAATCAATCATCACCAGATTTATCATGGTCTTATCTTGTCATGAACACTTAAGCCTGTCAAAAAAACTAAATCAAAATCCAACGATTATAGAAGTTATCTCACGTTAATGTTTTCTTCTTCATTGGCCCTATGGCGAGGAAAAAGCTTAATGTGGTTTTATGTACCTAAACAATGATCAATGATTACCAAATTTCTCTCTCAAATTGCTCCTCATAACCACTGAAAACTGTCAAAAACTGGATACCAAAGTCCAATTATTGACATTATCTGACATTAAGCATTTCTGCTTCATTAGAGCCTATTGTAAGGAAAAAGCTTAACATGGTTGAATGTACCTAGACAATGATCAATCATCACGAAATTTCTCTCTCATATTACCCCTCATAACCACGGAAAACTGTCAAATAATCTATTCTTCATTGGCCCTATGGCGAGGAAAAAGCTTAACATGGTTTAATGTACCTAAGCAATGATCAATGATTACCAAATTTCTCTCTCATATTGCTCCTCATAACCACTGAAAACTGTCAAAAACTGGATACCAAAGTCCAATTATGGACGTTATCTGACACTAAGCGTTGCTGCTCCATTAAGGGTATTGTAAGGAAAAAGCTTAACATGGTTTAACAACGATCAATCATCACCAAAATCCTCTTCTATATTGCTCATCATAACCACTTAAAACTGTCAAAAAATCTAACCCAAAGTCCAAATATTATGGATGTTATCTGACATGATGTGCCCTATCTCGCACCCAGCGCAATTTACTTTGTACACCGACGCATGTAGCCTATCATTCCTTTTTTGCACCCGATGCACAGCGGACTTTTCCCTCCACAGACGCATGTCGGTAAATTAGGGAATGAACTTGCGCTCCCGGGGGCGGTTCAGCGAAAAGAGGAGTGTGTTCCCTGTACTGATGCTATTTTAGTGCCGCATGATTGGCCATAATGTAGCGTGTGCACAACGCGCATACACTTTGCTGCTCTGATCTACACGGACGCAACAGTTCCCATTTTTGAAAACCCTACATAAATACAAGGAAACATATTACTGAAAATGTGCTTCAGGTGTTTGGATCAGTCAGGAGGAACTTTACAGTACAGTCCTCAAAAGGTTGCAGCATTCTTTGTGGCTTGTTGTGTTTTACACAACATTTCCATGAATCATGGATGTGTTGATGACATAAATGAGGAAATATTAGAGGACTTAAGGAGACGTGATGTTGATGCTGATGGAGCGGGTGGCCAGAGATGGAGTGGGGGGAGGAGGAGGGGGCAAAACAGGAGCAGGTGGTGCGTTTGGAGGCCCACGCTCCATGGCTGCAGCAATCCTCACCAGACTTGAGGAGATGCAGCCGAGAGGCCGCAGCAACATCGCCACCCGGACAAGACGGGCATTTATTACTTTGCCGCAATCCACCATGGAACAAGCTCGCCTGCTCTTAAAGGGAATGTGAGATGACGCTCTGATTGGTTAGTTTCACGTTATGCCCAAACCACACCTAGCTACTTCAGACCAACCCATTTTAGATTTGTGTCGGGCACAAGACTCATTTATTTAGGGTATTGTAAGGAAAAAGCTTAATGTGAAAAAAGCTTAATGTGGTTTAATGTACCTAAACAACGATCAATAAAAAAAATTAATTGACAATGACTTTAATGCTTTATTCTATGCAGCTACACCAAATGAATGAACTGGACAAGTGAAGTTTGTGCTGCTGACTGACCCTGAACTGTTTTACCTCAGGTAGGCTACTACTGAAGAATTGGCTACATAGCTTGTTTGTGGCTACATAGCTTGTTTGTGAAGGATATAGTGAGCTAAAGGTAAATTATCACCTTAGTTTTCCTGTAGGCACTTTCTTTGAATTTTCATTCAAGTTGACAACAGTCAAGATGATGGAACACTAAGCAATGTTATTTAATTACTAATCATGGTCTTAGAAAAATTTGTCCACATCTATCCTCTTTCTTCAAATCACCTCATGGCACTGTTATTACAGTGAGTTTGTGCTGTGGACATTCTTAATAAACGACCGACTATTCCAAGAATTAGACCTATAGGCTTTCATATGGGCCTGCTTGTAAGACTAAAACATGCTATCATTCATTATTACAGACGACATTAATAGCAGTTGTAACCAGTGTTGTGATTAGTTGGCTTTTATTGACTGATGTTAGAAAGAGAGTTCAATCAGATGCTTCACCATATTGAAGGATTTTTGTGATTGACAATTACCAACAATTTGATCAAACTTGTAGGCTATTGAAATTGTATGTCATTATATGTTTGATTGTTATTTCTAAACTTAGGCTTTGTTTGGGTGAGCAAGACACAATGGTTGTGTAGGCAAAGCCTAGAGCCGGCCCTGTTCAGATTGTTCAGTTAGATTGTAAGCTTTGTTCTCTGAGTGAAGATACTGTCTTTACACTCCGTGACATATTCCATATCTACGGCGAGCCTCTGTTAGACAAACCTAGATAGATAGATAGATAGATAGATAGATAGACTATTCACACCATTTACACAACCATTGGCTTGCTAGCACTGATGCAAGTGCCGTACCCTGTCGCCAGACGCTACACTGGGCTTACCAATCCTGCAAGATGCAAAGTTGTAGTGGAAGGATGGAAGTCACTCAAACTTGCCCGCCAGACGCAAAACTTGTTGAGTTGTAACCAAAAAAAGAAAATCCTGGCCCCTCTTTAGGGAATAAGGGAAAACAACTAAAAGAGCATGGGAGTTGAAGTCTAGTTGCACCCAGATAAAAAGTAAACAATTGAAACTATAATATGAAGTGCTATTCTTTTTTTTATTATTATTGTAGCGGTCTCTTGCTTTATCCCTCAGACTTCAGTCAACAAACAAGAAAATGTGATGAATGCCTGGAAGACGATGGATGCCTGGAAGACCCTCACAGTATGCTTGTTAGATGAAAATGCCCAGGTTCAGTTCAGCTCGAGCACATAACACATTTGTGGTAATCAGTGCAAGCAATGACTACACGATCTTCTGTCATGCACTTCACGTGAAACCACCGCCTACAAATTACACACAAAATGTACTCATCCCTGTATTCTGGATCACCCTTACATCTGGATGAGTAGCACAGGGTCCAGTTCTTGGTGTTGGCATGATCCATCTGTAGCCTTTTCCAAGTGGACTTGTAGTCTCTCGTCCTCACTAGTACAGCCTTTGTCTCCGCATCATATGACTGCACCTTTCTCCTGTGACATAGGAGTTTTTTTTGGGAGAGGCCTGACCGTCTGTGTTTCCCTGGCTTGTACTCTTCAATGAGAGACTGGATCCACAGTCTGGCTTTGTGGCTGTCCACTGGCCCTAATTGATCGTTCCTGATGACAGGCATAAAGAATAGTAAAAACACCACAATCATATCCATTGCCTTGTTGTGGGACATTTATGACATCTGTAACAGTCCAATCAGATACCTGAAAATCTTCTCCAGCAGCTGTGAAAATACAGGCCACAACTTTGAGAAGTGTTGAACAGGCAGTGTTTGCCAGAAATGTCCCGATCCCTAAAATCTGCTGAAGCTAGAACCCAGTGTAAGCCTGAACCTTTCACATCAGTGTTGAAGGGCATCAATATCGTGTCAAAATTCAGAGCCTTTTGTGCTGCACAGAACTGCAAAATTTGGGCCAAATAAACACATAAAACAGAGTCCACCTTTGTTACTTGACCAATGTAGCCTGCAATGGCTTGCTCAATAGTCTCCCCTTCAAGCCAGATCTTTGGAGCAAGACACTGGCTTCTGCGAGATACTGATGACCAGTTGGGCTCAGGTTTTTTTATATGTAGCCAGGGAGCAAATGTGTTGTTCTCGGTATTTGCTGGTACAGTGTCTGTCTGAGGGAAACTTGCTACATCAGGATGCTCAGTATCATAGGTGCTGCTGGCTAGCTGTTGATTTGATGAGTCTGTATTGCAATGATCAATGTCATTCCCTTTTTGGGACTTGCCAGGTGACTCATGCATTTGTGAAAGGAGTGAATCTGGGACCGGATTGACTGAGTAATCATAGTCCTTTGTTTTAGGTTTTTTCCTGCCAGATTTGCTCACACTCCCTCTACCCCTTTTCTGCATCAAAGAAAGACTGTGTCTACGTTTTTGGGGTAAATGCAGCCCAGTAGCCACAGTGTCTGCCTGAGGGAAACTTGCTACATCAGGATGCTCAGTACCATAGGTGCTGCTGGCTAGCTGTTGATTTGATGAGTCTGTATTGTAATGATCAATGTCATTCCCTTTTTGGGACTTGCCAGGTGACAAAGACTCATGCATTTGTGAAAGGAGTGAATCTGGGGCCGGATTGACTAAGTAATCATAGTCCTTCGTTCTAGGTTTTTTCCTGCCAGATTTGCTCTCACTCCCTTTAGCCCTTTTCCGCATCAAAGAAAGACTGTATGTACGTTTTGTGGGTAAATGCAGCCCAGTAGCCATTTCCACAGCAAGTATGTGGAAACATTTCCCTGAACTTGGAAAGGAGCATGTTGTGCCGCTGGAGGTGTTTTGAACAACATGGAAAGACTAATTTGTTGGACTTTTAACTATGAACACCCCTGAAGATGAATTCAGACTCACCAGGCCCATCTCAACCACAGTTCTTGCTAAGGAGGTCTGTGACATCAACGGTTTTGAGGCAGGTTTTGATGCAGGTTTCTCAACACTACATTGCTCATCTTGGACACTGGACTTGACTCGTTCCACTATTCTCTCTAAAGGAAAGAATGAGGGCATCTTAACATCCCTCAGAGCAACAGGGGCCCCCTGTTTTAGAGTGTAGTTCCCCAACCCAGATCTGGCTCTTTGAAATTCATAGAGGAAGTATGACTGCATGTAGTACAAAGACAAAAAACATTGCATCAACAGGAAGTTCCTTCCACTCATTTTGAGATTTGATCATTTTGTTTATGCTCTCACTGATGTTGTTTGTTGGGATTTTGGATTTGAATGCTTCAAATTGTTTCGTATAGAAGGAAGCCATGTTGCTTAATAGATCTTCCTTCAAATGCTGGTTGAAGTATTTGACAAATTCCTCGGACCACCCCTTCACCAATCTGCAACATTGTGCCTCATATTCGTCTTTGTCAGCCGAATCAATTAGTTGCTCAATTTGCTCTTTGAGTACCTTTACATCATCTCTTCCTCCCCCGTGCTTTTTTACCCAGTACTCAATATCATGCAACACATGATTCCTGCAAAAAACAAGGCTAATGTCAGGAAACCTCCTCTTCAAGGCCCCAACAATTCCCTTCTCCCTGTCAACAGTGATGGGCACTCTTTTGAATTTTTTCACTCCCATCCCAAGTTTGCCGAGAATGTCCTGTAAGAACATTTCATGATGCTGCATGAATTTGCGTTCGTGCAGCATGAACCCAACAGGAAGCACAGGGTCATTAACAAGTGATGTGTTCCTCATCACAAGCACAGAAACATAGAAGTCACCCATCTGAAATGTGGTGGCATTTGAGGGTAGCTGAATTTGATTGCTTCGTCCAAATTGGTGCTTGCTTAATCAATCATTTCTGGCATCCCTGCAAAAACCAGAAGGTCAGGAAAGCTTGTAATGTGCCAGACAAAACCTGGAAGCTGGTATGCAAGCTCATGAAGACTGAACATTTCATCATGTGAGATTCTGTCTCTACTTCTGTTAGCATACACCGTGTTTTGGACCTGTTTGAGGTTATGTGGGCTATTCACAGGCATCAGCTCCACATTACCACTGGAGGCTCCAGACAAGGCAGATCGGTAGATGCTCGACGGTGCCTGCCCATGGTCATTTTGAAGGATTTCTGAAAATACCTCTTTTTTAGACGGAATGAACACCCGATCGAACTTTGTATTACCATGCTTCTTTGGTACATAGATGGACACATCTCCCAAATAATGGATCAGATACAAATTTTCCAAATTAATATCTTCACCTTGCTACAGCAGACAGTACACATTTTTTCGGGAAATTCAGACGAACCCTTGTTAAACTGCGCTGTCCTAATGTGAAAGTACCGCTTCAGCACTCTACCACCATATTTTTTTATGTTATGGTAGTTTGACCCTTTCTGCTTCCATGACATTTGGTTAAAAGAAAAGTCTATGTCTGATCTACCTCCCTTCAAACTCCGATATAGGTACACATCACCCCCCTTGGGATCCAGGGGCGGTTCGTGCAAAATACTATCTTTTGTGCTTCTCAGCATCGCACAGAATGGCCTCTATTTCACCCAAAGTAAATTCTGACTCTTTCTGCATGAAAGCCATGACCGTTCTAAAGATTTTACTGAAATACTGTATTGAATTGTAATATGATAAAAAAAAGAAATAAAAAAAAAGAACTTGTTTGCAAATTTGACAATGACTTTAATGACTTTTTATTAATTAAACCCCCATACAACACGTACAGTTTTGTGGAGTATAAAAGTAAAAGGTTCGTTATGTTTTTTGTTTCTTTTTTCAATATAGACTATTAGATACAGTGGCCTATAGACTTAACTGTAATTATATAAGTGTATACTATAGTAGGCTATTCTATAAAATAAGCTGCTATAAAAGGTTGATTAAATAGCCTTTAAAAGGGCTGTTGGATTTAAACTAAGCTCAATGCAATAGGAAGGCTACTGAATAAACTGAAGCTGGACGCTGCTGTGAATTGTACAAGTGAAGGTCTGTGCTGCTGACAGTGTGTTAAGATGTTCATTGAGTCCGTTATTCGAGTTTTAAATAACAATACACATTTTCAGTGGCCCATCAGTATGCTTTGACTAGAGGAGTAACTATTCAACAATGGCATTCTAGATAGGCGGAGCCAGCACTTTCTACGACTCTGGGCGACTTTTTCCTTACAATACCCTTAATGGAGCAGAAACGCTTAATGTCAGATAACGTCCGTAATATTTGGACTTTGGGTTAGATTTTTTGACAGTTTTAAGTGGTTATGATGAGAAATATAGGAGAGGATTTTGGTGATGATTGATCGTTGTGTAGGTACATTAAACCACGTTATGCTTTTTCCTTACAATACCCTTAATGGAGCAGCAACGCTTAGTGTCAGATAACGTCCATAATATTTGGACTTTGGGTTAGATTTTTTGACAATTTTAAGTGGTTATGATGAGCAATATGGAAGAGGATTTTGGTGATGATTAATCGTTGTTTAGGTACATTAAACCACGTTAATCTTTTTCTTTACAATACCCTTAATGGAGCAGCAACGCTTAGTGTCAGATAACGTCCATAATATTTGGACTTTAGTATCCAGTTTTTGACAGTTTTCAGTGGTTATGAGGAGCAATATGAGAGAGAAATTTGGTAATCATTGATCATTGTTTAGGTACATTAAACCACGTTAAGCTTTTTCCTCGCCATAGGGCCAATGAAGAAGAAAACATTAACGTGAGATAAGTTCTATAATCGTTGGATTTAGATTTAGTTTTTTTGACAGGCTTAAGTGTTCATGACAAGATATGACCATGATAAATCTGGTGATGATTGATCGTTGTTCAGATACATTAAACCACATTAAGCTTTTTCACGTTAAGCTTTTTCACGTTAAGCGTTTTAGAATGTCCCTATGCCCCTCGGGCGTATTGCTGGCTTGGTTTACGCGCCCAGGGAAAGTACGTGTCTCCATACAAAGAAAAGGGCATAAAGTTGGCTATCAGACGGAAAAAGACATTTTCCTGCTGAGCCGGTGTGTCTCTGCCTCAGGATAAAGCCCGGCGTGGTCAGATGCTGGAGTCCTTTGACTAGCTTATCAGTTTGCACACCCAGGAAAAAATAAGTCTGGTGAAGCTGGCCATTGGCAAAACCATACATTACATTTCCCCGACATGAAAGCGAAGTGAAACAAGGTCAAGTTGAGATGTTGCAGAATAGCTCCCATCGCTGTTCAACATGACAGGTATGAGGTTCCACTAGTTTTGTTAGCATGAAGCTATCCATCACTCTGCTTACATTCGAGCTGTGAGTGACCGGTAACAACAACAACATCCATGTTGCCGCTGGGTTAGTTGGTTGACGGCATACAGTGTTTCCCACATCCATTAAGAGCTTCGGGGAAAATTACATTGACAGAAAGGCAGAAGTGGCTGTTAGTTGGTTTAGCACACAGCTGTTAGCCTTCCCAGGCTAGTATAAACAAGGAAGTGTTTGCCAGTCCCCGCCCCTTTCTGGTATCCACAATATGGAAAGCCGGCAGGGACATATTGAGTATTTTAATTTCCTCCTACTTGCCTATTGTACGTTTTACTTCTCTATTTTTATAGCTTTAGTTACTTTGCATATTCATATTCATTATACAAAATATTATGAATAATCTATGATGTATTAACGTGGATAAAGAGGAGACTTTATTGATCCGGTGGTGAAATTCACAAGCTAGCTGCCAAGTCAAACTTCCGCTGTTATTTTGGTAAAAGTAACTCACACGTAATGCAAAAGTAGTGTAAAGCATTACAATTCAGAGACAGTAATATTGTAATATACCTAATTACTCTCAAATGACAGTAACTAGTAATCTATAATGTATTACATTTTGGAAGTAACTTGCCCAACAATGTTTACTCCATTTCAAACAATATCAAAAAGTATATATTGGGAAAAATTACCAACCCTGCCTTAAATAACTATTCAGTATTATGTACTATTACTTTACTTGGGGGGGGGACACAAAAAGGGTAAGTAATAAGATAAAGATGAAGAAATAAGGGACTACTTAGTTAATACTTAGTTAATACATTTGATGTGTATCTTACTGTTTTAAGGTCATTTAAAAAAAATCCAGCTCCTCTGGCACCACCTACAGCCTGTACTGCGATTTGCAAACATCCACAGCTCCCTGCACCAATCAGGGCCAGGGGGGGCTGTCTAACTGCATGTCAATCACTGCTCATGCATTCATTCTCCCTTGTGTGGGGAGGGGCTTGGGAGACCATTTTGGGCTTCAGCGGAAAGGGGGGAGGGACTGAGAAGTTGTCGATGTTCACATTTTTTGGCTAAGTCCTGGATCTTCGCAATCCTACCTACAACAGCTTTAATACCAATGCATCTTGGGAAAATAAAGGAAAAGGCGGGCATTACGCTGCAGCCAGTATATTACTGTAAATTCAAATAATACAGTAAGAAACTGTCTATTTACAGTAAAATGCCTTAAAATTTTAAAACAGTATGCATACTGTAAATAAACAGCAGATAACTGGCGAAGCTGCTGCCAGTATATTACTGTAAATTTGTGGTGAAACGTTTTACAGTGTAATGTTTCAGTAATCAAGCCTGAGCAGGCTGGTTCAGAGTTAATCAGGAATGCCTCATGAAGAAAGTGGTCAGTATGACTGATTACCAGATATTTATGAACTAATCATTACCTCATTATTTATTAATATATTATCTCCTGGTCAGTTTTCTAGGAACTCATAATTATATAGCCTACTAGATCCTCCTATTGTCAGGAATGACTCATTATTAGGTCATTCCTGAGTCATTCTTACTTGTTCCTTGGTAACTACTCATATTTTTGTGTACCGTATTGTTAACCTTTCTGTTGTCCTCCATCTGTTTGTCTGTAAAGTCTAAATTATCACCCAATTCTGTGAATATGAAATGAAAAGTTAAAAAAAGCACAAATTATGAATTATTTTGACTAACCGTTAAGATGAGAGGATGTTGAGTGGATAATCACAGACTGGTATATGTCAGCGTTTAGTCAGGAAATTGTTTTGAAGCCATTTCAATTCCTTTCTAAATGCTATAAATTTTAATTAAAAAAACCCAAATTCAATGAAAGTAATGATCCGATCCTTCATTTTACTCGCAAAGAGCGTTGGATGGAAACATCCATGTTATTTTTGGGGCAATTTGATTAAAAGAAACCCATATTTCTGATACAGAAACTTTGAAAACGGGTCAAATTTGACTAGAGGACAACAGGAGGGTTAAGCGTTAAAGATTTTGAATTTCGGTTGTTTGCTTTGGTCTTGGAGATTTCAACAAGTATGCTTGAATTGCATGAAGTGTGAACTTTGGCTAAATGTCTTCCTGTTTGAATATCAATTAAGCGCTTGTGATTATTGTAGTTAACAGTTGCAGTCACAAACATGGGAAAACTAAGCCGATTTCTTTTTATAGATTAAGCAGCTCTTTAATGTTAGCAGTGTCAGTGGGGGCCTGTGTAGCTACAGGGGTTCCTATTTACAGCAGAGCAGCTCACAGTCCCGGGTCGGCACTTTACACATCCCAAAGACGAAATTAAAACCTACGTGGAAAAGTGAATGTTTCTCCATTTGGGAGTGGGTATCAGATGAAGACATCACATCCATCAGCACGGATGTGGAGTTCACTGATGGAGAATAAAACGGGCTTGAGTGCAGGCGGGAGGCCCGCTCTGAAAAGATCCAAGACAAGGCGTATAATCAAATGTCACAGCATGACCAAAGCATGAGTAAATTAGGAAATAAAACTGTCCGAGGACTTTGTCAGAGCTCCAAAAGGCTGTGACTGCAGATGGCCTCCATAAACTCCTCTGATCAATCATCCATCTTTTTTATGGCCTGCTACTAAAGGTTTAGCTGTGGGGCGACTAATAGACAAATTCTATCCATCTATCTATCTATCTATCTATCTATCTATCCATCTATCTATCCATATATCTATCTATCTATCTATCTATCTATCTATCCATTCATCTATATGTATATTTTGGATTACTGCTACAAATGCATAAACATCTATGGGGATCGTTACCATGATTGTTATTGCTATTATAATTTCCTTTAATTGTTCACACAACTTCCTGAGGATCACTTTTCCATGTCCCAAAATGCATCATATTATTATAATTATCCTATTATATTAATAATATAAGCTACCATAATGACCAGGACAAAGATATGAATAACCCTATCATATTGACTGTATTTATATCAACTGTTTATTATTGAGGACAGCCCAGAAAAAGCCAGAACTGGAACCTTGAGGTTTTGTGTTTGCGTCCTTAAAGTTTACACTTTTGTTTACATTGTAATAACTGATATGTAAGAGAAAGACAATATCTGACAATGTATAAAGAAACGGGTTGTTTTATATTGCCTCAGAATGTGTTAAGGAGAAGGATTTGTTTTAAGATATGGCATTTATATAAAGATTCCTGTGTGTAGTGTTTGCTTCCTGTCTCTATATTTTGACGGGTTCAAGTTATAAAGGAAGAATGTGAAACCGTTAAATATGTCTTCAGGAAAGCACAATTATATTTGTGTCCTGATATAATATTCTTGCCTCGCAATAGCCACTGCTAATGCTTGCTCTTGGGGGAATTACTGTAATTGTTGGGTCTTTGTAAATTATAGAGTGTGGTCTAGACCTACTCTATCTGTAAAGTGTCTCGAGATAACTCTTGTTATGATTTGATACTATAAATAAAACTGAATTGAATATAATCAGCATGCTGAGTTTTTCTCTGGCCCTCCGTGCTGTGTCTGTGGGGAGCTGCTCTCTTTGCTACTGAGTTATAGCTCGGTGTAGTTTGGAGGGGGGAGGTGTGCTCAGATGCTCTCCCCTGTCACTCTGCCTGTCTCTCTCAAGTGATGTGCTGATATATGTCTCTCTGCACAACACAGTGCGCCCTCCGATTTTCCACTTGCAGTCATTTTTTAAAAATTTTTTCGATGAATGGCGTGATGGGAGTTTATCATTTAGTGTAATTGGCCTGGAGATTGACGCAGAGCGGGTTTATCCAAATTGGCACGAGCTCGCCCGGCGATCGAACACGCGGTGCCAATTACGCCGTGTATGCAAATGAGGATAATATCACGCGGAGACAACATTTGCTTGTTTTGTGACAAATTATCTAATTTTAGAGAGAACGTGTTAAGTGGGCCTGCTCTACTTTCTAATTGGACTCCTCCCCATCTGTAGTGCCCTCTAATTACAGAGAGAGAGAGAGAGAGAGAGAGAGAGAGAGAGAGAGAGAGAGAGAGACACCTTACATTCAGCAATAAGTTGTGGTGGTCAGTCGCTGCTGTGTATGGTGCACCATTATCCACCGGATGGGTTCGCCTAGTGCCTCGCTGTGCGTCACCCCGGAAAAGTGGCTGGGAGACGTTCAGGGACTGGAGGTCCAAAGTGTCCCTGCAGCCTGCAGCTCGGCGGCCGACATGCGGCTCCAGAACCACCTGTGACCCGAGCGGATTATCCTTCCCTTTTCCTGTTATCTTTTCTGTTTACCACTTTACCACAGCCTGGCTGCTTGTCTGCCCCCCCTCGCTTTAAGTCGCTCGTCTCTAAATTACAACAGTCAGGTGTGACCCGCTGAGCACGAGTCGCGATGAACTCTAAGGGCGACTCCAAATGCCCGGCGGTGCTGGGGGAGAGGAGGCGCAGTCCGCTGGATCAGCTCCCGCCGCCGGCCAACTCCAACAAGCCGCTGACGCCTTTCAGCATCGAGGACATCCTCAATAAGCCGTCTGGGAGAAAGTGCTGCTCCCTGAGCGTAGTGGCGCACACCATCTCTCCCGGAGAGAAGCTGCCCCCGGCGGGTCACAGCCTGCCCGTCCGGCCGCTGCTCAGTCAAACGTCCCCGCTCTGCGCGCTGGAGGAGCTGGCCAGCAAAACCTTCAAGGGCCTGGAGGTCAGCGTCCTGCAGGCTGCCGAGGGTAAGAGACTTGATTTTTAATGGGAATTATAGGCACGCCCGCTCATTTTTACTAGTATTACATATAGCAGTATTTCCATTTCTGAAAACTGCTATAAATAAAACAACCTCCAACTCAAGTTGGAGGCCGCGTGCTTTAAGGAGAGAATTTTTGTAGCCTTTTTATTTTTATTTTTTTATTTGTGATTCCAGAATAATTCTGCAGCTTGTTCTGTGTTAAATAAACTTACAGTAACCGCAGCCTAACCACTTGATCTAATAGCGTAACATTCGCTTCATTAGGCCATTTTTAGTTAAACACTAAAGACACGTAGGCCGATAGCATTATGGCTTTAATGCATTACTAAAATAAAAGTGTTCAATTTAAATCATATTTAAACCGTAATGCATTCCCTTGAGAGAGAAAAAAACATTTGATATTTGCTGTTTTCTGAATTATTATTATTTCTTGAAAATGTATCTCAGAAATTCTGAGATACATTTTCATGAACACTGTTCTGCTTTTCTGCATCAAGGAGGTACCAGATAGATAGATAGATAGATAGATAGATAGATAGATAGAATTAATGAAATATGGAATTATAAAATATTTGTATTATAAAATAAAAGCCTCAGCAAGGAACTAAGTGACGTGTTCTGTCTGGCTGTATATGTAGGCCTATAACAGCTGTGTGTAGGCTACGTGTGTGCCCCATATACATGTATTCTTTGATTTGAAACAGGAGCCCTGTGTTGTGTGTATTTAGCCTTGCTGATGCTATTGCACACATTGTTGAATCGATATATGAATTCAGAAAAACGAAGATTTTTTTCATGAACACGTATCTCAGAATGTAGCCCTATGAGGTAAACTCCTCGGTAATTCAGAAACGCAGAGCAGACTTTATAAAAAAAAAGTCATACTAACGAAAATAACTGTATAATTTAAGTCAAGGAGGGGGGGGGGTCTTGTTTTACACATATGACATAATATCTGGTGGAGCAGCATCCTATATCTTAAACCATTCACTATTTAAAATTGCGTTTTAAATTGTATTTAGTATCAATATTTGATTGCGACTAATCAAATATGCTGCCATGATCCAGAATAATGTGTTTGTGTGTATCGCTACAGTAGTGTCTCTGTGTTGTTGATGCGTTCTAATGTGTGTCTATGCACTTTTACATATGTCTACTGTGTATGCTACTTGTGTTATGTTTTTCTCATGCCATCAACCTGCCAGCTGTCCTGATCTGGAATACTGGTTGTGTCATTTGACGTGTCTATGATTATGTATTTCTTGTTTTTATGTGTATGTGTTGTATTGTTGTAGCATATCTATTGTTTTAAGCCATCAACCTGCTATGGGACTGCAGATGAAAATGATCTGGCACATTTACATGTTGGACTCTGTACTCATGTTGATTAAAGAAATCTAAAACTAAATAATCTAAAATTGCGTTTAAACTAGTTTTAATGAATACTTATTTTCATGCAGGGAAATGGATCATCAGTCATTCTACCTTAGCAAAATTTGAGTAGTGGCAAAGTTTTTGGTGACTCATAATATTTTGGGCGCAAGTGCATTTTTTCACACAGGCCGAAATAGGCTATGACTTAATTCCCCCCCCTCCCCTCCCCCCTTCTCTTATAGGCCGAGACGGCCTGGCGCTCTTCGGCCAGAGGAACACCCCAAAGAAGCGGCGGAAGTCACGCACGGCGTTTACCAACCACCAGATCTACGAGCTGGAGAAGCGCTTCCTGTACCAGAAATACCTGAGCCCGGCGGACCGGGACCAGATCGCCCAACACCTCGGTCTGACCAACGCGCAGGTCATCACCTGGTTTCAGAACCGGCGGGCCAAGCTAAAGAGGGACCTGGAGGAGATGAAAGCGGACGTGGAGTCCGCCCAGGTCGCAGGCGCTGTGGCCCTCGAGAAGCTCTCCAAACTGGCCGAGCTGGAGAAGTGCGCGGCCGGCGGTATGGGCTCGGGGGCTGTTTCCGCGCCAGGCCACACCGAGGCTGAGCCAGTCTCCTCCAGGTCCCGCCGAGACACCGCCGACAGCCTCGGCTCCAGCAGAGCGCACATGTCTCCTTCTTCACCCGCACCGTCGCCGCACACACAACGGCTGAGCAGCAAGTGTTGCTCAGGGGATGAAGATGAGGAGATTGACGTGGATGACTAGTGTGTGTGTGTGTGTGGGGGGGGGTCACACCGTGTAAAGTGCCAAATAACGCGTTGTTTGCAGGCATCTGGCTTTACGAGGATTTCATCCGTTTACGAACAGACATGGAGCAAACCATCCAGAAACCAGTTCCGGTGGTGTAGTCTAATGTATCGTAGTGGGTATACTGTACTGTATATTGGCCTATATAGCTATATGGACCAGAATCTGCCTTTGGGGAAGGGGAGGCATATCATAGTGGGGGGGGGTCTGGGTCTAGTTTTGAGCGTCAGCAACTTCATTTTGGTTGCATTTGGATACGCTTTAATGCACCAACTTACGGTGGAAATCCCTTTATTAGCCTATGCGAAGAAAAAGAACACAGATGACAAATCAAACTATATCAAACATATAATAGAAAGTATGTTGTTGCGTGTCATTGGGCATTTTAAAGTGGGTAGGCCTATATGGAGATCCTGGAGCTCTCTTAGTGGGTACACTGCGTATACCTGCGTATCACGTAGACTACACCGCTGCCTATAGGCGCGCTGCTTCCTGCTGAAGAACATCACATTCAGACATTGAGAAGGAAAAAGACAAGGACGCAACCGTGCGGGTGCTTATCCTGGTTACAATCACCGCAACATTACACCGCGCGTTTTATTGGATTCTGAAATGGTTGAACGCAGTCTTCTACAAATCATTTTTTTATAAGCTCCTGGGCGGACTGTTTTCAGCTTTTTGATATCCTATTAATTGTTCTGAAAATGATAATCACACACAGAAAATGTTTAGCCATAAGCTTGTGATAAATCCCGATTAATATATTTATAATGCTCTGTGAAACCTAGAAGTGCCTTCAGAATAGGAAGCTGTACAAATTGTAGGCTAATGTAAACTATATACTGGCAATGTAAAATAAAATAAAAAAAACACATTTTCAAATAACCAGCATGTCGCAGATTTGTATACATTATTTCTATGGGATATATTAATATAAGAAAGGAATCGTTTTAGTCTCATCAAATTTTCTTTTTAAAGGTCAGCTCTGATACGGTGAGTAGCCTATCAGAGCTTTGTGGGAGGATTGTGGCGCAGAAAAAAAGCGTCGTTCGTCAAATCCATTCGCAACAACAACAGCAATTTGGCTCCTGACCTCCTGCGTGTATTTTCTATGAGAAACACAATCTGGAGGTGTGTGTGTGTGTGTGTGTGTGTGTGTGTGTGTGTGTGTGTGTGTGTGTGTGTGTGTGTGTGTGTGTGTGTGTGTGTGTGTGTGTGTGTGTGTGTTCCCCAGGAGGCCACTCTCCGGCAGCGCACAATATGGAGACAAGCGTTCCTCCCCGCCGCACCGCCCGGCGGCTCTCAGGACACAAAGGCGGCCAGAGGAGCGCGTTTCAAAGGCCATATGGTTTAAAGATTCTCCTCTCAATTACGAGTCACTTTGATGGATTGACTTAACCCGTCTATTCAACAACGTGGCCCCCTTTTTTTGTCGCACATATAGCAGACACACTCGCCCTCCCTGGGCCCGCTGCGTTAAAACACGGCTATGAATGTGAATGCGGCGCATTGGCCTGGTCGGGGCATTTGGAGGTGCGGGAGGGCTTGAAAATAATTGACTTGGAGATGTCAGAGCTCTCAGTCACGCACTTCATCTGCTCTTCATCAGCTGTCTGCCATGTTTTGCTTGTAATTTAGACCCCTGTTTGTTAGAAATAGCCTACAGGTTATAGCCTTTATTGAAAATAAAACAATAGAACAAACTGCAAATACACTTTGGAAGAAATAAATGTATCAGTGACTACATGAAGCGATGCAATTAACTTATTTTCGTAGAATTTCCTTATTATTTTCGGAATTCCCTTAAAAAATATATTTGCAAAAATGGTTCAAATCAAACCTCAAGGTCCCCTTTTTAACTGCACTGTACAGTCTTTATTATTCATTTCATTTTTTAATTCATCTCGAACAATCAACAATGTTGCAAAAGAAAAGAAAAGAAAAACCACAAAAATAAAACACAAAGAATCAGAATTGACCAAAGACCAAATAATAACAATAATAATAATAAAGGATAAGTTAGAGAAGGAGCTGGCGGAAGCATTACAGCTTATTAGGTCCTGCCCCTACTTCACAATATTATATTAAAAAACAAATAGATATGCAAATACAGCATACAATCTTTCAGGTCTTACAATGACTTAAAACAATACAAAAATATACAACAATATACAACAATATACAGCAATACCTTTACATTACAATTCCATTCCTGTGTTTCGGTCTATTTTTGAACTGAATGATATTATGGCTCTGTTTGATGTCATTGTTCAGTCCATTCCATAAGGTTTTATTGCTCAGTCAGAAGGAGCATTTCCGTGTAAACAAAAGAAAACACAATTTTCCATGAACGAAATCTAAACATGAAAATATAAATAATATGAATAAATAATAACCCATTGCAAAACCCTTCAAGCACATTCATATAGGCCTAAGTGGTCGGCTTTTGTTTCAAAATGCATTCTTGGTTGAGGAACTGTAGGGAAATCAATGTGTAAACCCCACCACCACCACCACCACCACCACCACCACCCAAAAAAAAAAAAATATCATAGTTTATAAATAAAGAAAAGAAAAAATAATCTGTTTCCCATAGTAATGGTTCCTCCATTAGTGATGGCTGTACACATTCTATGGGCGTTTTAGCTTTTTATTAGTAAGCATGGAGCGAGCTGCTGGACAAAGGTGGAAGATTTGGGAGAAACACTGCAGAACACACAGAGTGAGAGAGAGAGGGAGAGGGAGAGGGAGAGAGAGAGAGAGAGAGAGAAAGAGAGGGAGAGAGAGGGAGAGAGAGAGAGAAGAATCATTTATTCAATCAGCCGGAAAATTGAAGTTTGATGCATGGCTCCCTGTATAAACAACAGGACCCGGCACGGACCCCACCCCCCCCACACCCCCAACCCTCCTTCTTCCTGGTGGACCTCTAAACAACTGGCTGCTACCATCTGGGGCCTGTCAACACAATGACAAATATAGTTTCAAGTGAAATATTTAATGTCATCATTACAACAAGCTCGGAGCTTTAACAGCAGTAGGAGTAGGAGAAAGCACTGCAATTTAAGTGATGTGAGATTTCAATTTTCTTTTTGTGAATTTAAGCCTGTCACTTGTTGTTATTAGAGCTGCCCGGCCCTCTGTTTTTGTGAATATTATTCTTTGTATTCTTCCTACCATGAAATCAGCCTTTCCATGCATGAAAAATCACCAACATGTTGTGGGACCGGATGTTGGCGCTACAGCGACTGTCTTAAGGTGTTAATTCTTAAAAGATTCACTACAAATCAGTCGCACATGCTAGCACTAAGCAACTTTCACCCAAATGTAGGCGTAATAAGGCAGACATTTTCACATGCTTCAAGCTATGAAGAATTATGAAGTAGATCGCTCTGTTTTTCTCTTTCTCTCTTAAACCCTACTCTTCAGTTTTTGCTCAAATGACACTGAAACTGCTCAGAATGTCTTCCACAAAGGATTTAGTCAGATTTCAGAAATTAACACCAATTAAGGCCGCACGGCATCAAATTATTTTACTGTAAACAACTCCAGCAAATCCTCGCTTAATAAAGCTCCAATGTTTATAATCATAAATGACCAAATTTTGATCTCATGGTAGAAGTAGTGTTTTATCTCAAAAACTGAAGATGGTACGTATTTGTGGCACTGCAAAAATGTGTCCGGAGGTACATTTATCCAGGTTTAGACCAGGTTGATATTTTTAATTCTATCCTCATAAGCTATTGCAGTCAATGGGAATAGAGCATCTTTAAAAAACCTTTTTGTCACTTATGGAGCAATCCATCTTTGTAAATATAAATTACTCACATCTCTATGTTGTTTAGATGAAGTACACAAATTCTCAGAATTGTGGTAGCTCATTCAGCAGTCAGCTCACTAAGAACATGACTTGGCCTTGATGTCTGAGTTTGTCACTTCAGCCCTGGTTAATGCAGTCTACGGAAGCACAATGCTGCCACGTCTGAAAAAAAATAAAGAAAAAAAATGAATCAACATCACGTTATGACGTGAAAAGTCTGTTGTGATAACAAAACGTATTTTCACATTATGACGTTTTAACAAGATATTTTTTTACATAATTACATACACACTTATCGTTATAACAAGAAAATGTTCTTTCGTTATAACGTGAAAAAGTGTGTTGTTAGAACATGAAACTCCTGTTCCTCCACTTACAATAATTTTGGAAGATTGCGCTGAGATGTACATGTTCTTATTTATCTGTTATTTCAAATGTATAAATAAATATATATATATATATATATATATATATATATATATATATATATATATATATATATATATATATATACTGTATGTATATGTACTGTATGCATGTACTGTATGTATGTATGTATGTATATGTGTATGTGTATATATATTTTTTTACATGTTAATAAACTACAAACAAACTGAATGAAGACGCAGATGGATAAATTGCAAAATATGGGTCATATACACGATTTGATTAAGTTCTACTACATGCTTGGGTTGAGACATGGCGAGATTCTGCTGCTGTCAACGGCAGTGGATGATATTGTGATAAGTATGCGTACACTAAGAAGGATTTTGAAATGGATGGAGCTGTACAGAAGGAAGAATGAGTCTCAGCCCAAGCATAAAGTTGAACAATTTATCCGTCCGCACACCGTGTCTTCATTCAAACATCGAGTTTCATGTTCTAACGAGATAAATCATCGCATTACAACGTGAAACGTCACATGTTACAACACTATAAATTATCACGTCAGAACCTAAAACCTTTCATGTTATAACAGTATAATAGTATATTGTAGCTTGTAACTTCATAAGTTTGTACGTTGTAATGATGTGACAATATCTTCTTAAAACTTGAAAAACATCTTGTTTTTACAAAAAACATTTCACGTAATACCGTGATACCGTTTTTCTTTTTCAGGCTTGGAAAGCCTTATGCTTCCGTACTGAACAAACATGCTAATGCTTACGCAGGTACTGTTTGTGTGGATAAGACAACTAAATACAAAGGTAATTATTATCCAAATTTCTTTGAACATCCTCACTGTTTTATAATAATAATAATAATAATGTGTAATGTAACATTATTGCATTAAAGCATTACTAAAGATGTGTTCAATTATAATAAACCCCCCCAAAAAATAATATAGTTATTTCCATACAAACGAAAGTATCTGTAAAATCGAAATACATTCCGTTATGCACATAAAAGACTAATTTCTGGTATAGCAGCAGCCTATAATATAAGCAATTGATGAATAATAATAATACTAACAATAACATAGTAGCAGCAGTTTCATAATATTTGTAGCACTAGTATTAGAGACATTCAATTGCTGTTCTGTCCTATGCTGTGCTGTGCTGTGCTGTGCTGTGCTGTTCTGTGCTGTCCAGTGCTGTCCTGCGCCTATGCTGTCCTGTCCTGTGCTGTCCTGTCCTATGCTGTCCTATGCTGTGCTGTCCTATGCTGTGCTGTGCTATGCTGTCCTGTCCTATGCTGTCCTATGCTGTGCTGTCCTATGCTGTCCTATGCTGTGCTGTCCTATGCTGTCCTATGCTGTGCTGTGCTATGCTGTGCTGTGCTATGCTGTGCTGTGCTGTGCTGTGCTGTGCTGTGCTGTGCTGTGCTGTGCTGTGCTGTGCTGTGCTGTGCTATGCTGTGCTGTGCTGTGCTGTGCTGTGCTGTGCTGTGCTGTGCTGTGCTATGCTGTGCTATGCTGTGCTGTGCTGTGCTATGCTGTGCTGTGCTGTGCTGTGCTGTGCTGTGCTGTGCTGTGCTGTCCTATGCTGTGCTGTGCTGTGCTGTGCTGTGCTGTGCTGTGCTGTGCTGTGCTATGCTGTGCTGTGCTGTGCTGTGCTGTGCTGTGCTGTGCTGTGCTGTGCTGTGCTGTGCTGTGCTGTGCTGTGCTGTGCTGTGCTATGCTGTGCTGTGCTGTGCTGTGCTGTGCTGTGCTGTGCTGTGCTGTGCTGTGCTGTGCTGTGCATGGTGGGCTGCACTGTGAGCGTGGGGAGTGTGCTGCAGCTCTGACCGAGCAGCAGTGTGTGCTCTGTGTTTCTGGGTGTCAGGACGGAGCTGAAGAAATGAGCAGCCTCTGCCGCAGGCCACAGCTTGATTGATCACTAAATAGGGCAGATTTGAAAGTTTTAGTTATAACATTCCTGTAGAGCCCCTTAACACTTCAAACTTCAATTTTACGGGCTATTGAACTAAGCGTGTCCCTGACAAAATTGATATATGTATTAATTTACTTTAACCAGTGATTAATTACTATCCACACAGAGAATTATCCCAGAAGTCCTCCCTCCCCCCTCTGAATTTGCATATTAATCAAATTCTAGTTGATAATTCAGATGAAGAAATGGATTTAGCAGTGCTGGAAGGCATAACTCTCTCTCTCTCTCTCTCGCTCTGTGTTTCAACACATGCACTTCAGTCTCTCGCCCTCCCTCCCTGGGGCCTGAGCTCCCTCTCTCCCTGGCTGCTAAGCTGCTTGTCGAGTGTATTAAAATCACAGATGCAGAACGAGCTCGGCTGGCTATTTGGTGAAAACAGAAATTGCATGTCCACTTTTATGATGTGTTCATGCTGAGCAGGCTCTTCTTAATATGGCCTGTCAGAGCCGCCTGGGATTTACAGAGAGCAGTCAGGGAGCTGTAGTGTGTGTTGATTAGGCCTGTGTATGTACAGTATGGGCTTTTGGGGGGTCACCTGTATTGATGATGTAAATGAATGCTTTGGCAGATGTGAAGAAGGAAAACATAGTGTAGATTAACATGGTTAGAAGAAGGCGGAATTATAAGAATGTGTTAATGTAAGCTGAAAGCTTCTCATGTGTGAATGTACTAAAATATACCATATATGCAAACAAACGGGATTTAAAGGTCCTATGACATGCTGCTTTTTGGATGCTTTTATATAGACCTTAGTGGTCCCCTAATACTGTATCTGAAGTCTCTTTTATATAGACCTTAGTGGTCCCCTAATACTGTATCTGAAGTCTCTTTTATATAGACCTTAGTGGTCCCCTAATACTGTATCTGAAGTCTCTTTTATATAGACCTTAGTGGTCCCCTAATACTGTATCTGAAGTCTCTTTTATATAGACCTTAGTGGTCCCCCTAATACTGTATCTGAAGTCTCTTTTATATAGACCTTAGTGGTCCCCTAATACTGTATCTGAAGTCTCTTTTATATAGACCTTAGTGGTCCCCCTAATACTGTATCTGAAGTCTCTTTTATATAGACCTTAGTGGTCCCCTAATACTGTATCTGAAGTCTCTTTTATATAGACCTTAGTGGTCCCCTAATACTGTATCTGAAGTCTCTTTTATATAGACCTTAGTGGTCCCCTAATACTGTATCTGAAGTCTCTTTTATATAGACCTTAGTGGTCCCCTAATACTGTATCTGAAGTCTCTTTTATATAGACCTTAGTGGTCCCCTAATACTGTATCTGAAGTCTCTTTTATATAGACCTTAGTGGTCCCCTAATACTGTATCTGAAGTCTCTTTTATATAGACCTTAGTGGTCCCCTAATACTGTATCTGAAGTCTCTTTTATATAGACCTTAGTGGTCCCCTAATACTGTATCTGAAGTCTCTTTTATATAGACCTTAGTGGTCCCCTAATACTGTATCTGAAGTCTCTTTTATATAGACCTTAGTGGTCCCCTAATACTGTATCTGAAGTCTCTTTTATATAGACCTTAGTGGTCCCCTAATACTGTATCTGAAGTCTCTTTTATATAGACCTTAGTGGTCCCCTAATACTGTATCTGAAGTCTCTTTTATATAGACCTTAGTGGTCCTCTAATACTGTATCTGAAGTCTCTTTTATATAGACCTTAGTGGTCCCTCTAATACTGTATCTGAAGTCTCTTTTATATAGACCTTAGTGGTCCCCCTAATACTGTATCTGAAGTCTCTTTTATATAGACCTTAGTGGTCCCCCTAATACTGTATCTGAAGTCTCTTTTATATAGACCTTAGTGGTCCCCTAATACTGTATCTGAAGTCTCTTTTATATAGACCTTAGTGGTCCCCTAATACTGTATCTGAAGTCTCTTTCCCGAAATTCAGCCTTGGTGCAGAATTACAGCCACTAGAGCCAGTCCCACAATGAGCTTTCCTTAGGATGTGCCATTTCTGTGTCTGTAGCTTTAAATGCTATTGAGGAGGAGAGAGAGAGGGGGGCAAGGTGGAGGGTGGTGGTGTGGCCTTGACCAACTGCCACTTTGTTCGTTTGAAAGCCATGATGTCTCTCTCTCATGGGTGGGCCAAATTCTCTGGGCGGGCAAAGCAGAGAAAGGGGAGGTAACCTTTCTCCTTATGACCTTATAAGGAGAAGATTCCTGATTGGTCCATCTGAACTTTCATTTTCTCAAAGGCAGAGCAGGATACCCAGGGCTCGGTTTACACCTATCACCATTTCTAGCCACTGGGGGACCATAGGCAGGCTGGGGGAACTCATATTAATGTTAAAAAACCTCATAAAGTGAAATTGTCATGCCATGGGACCTTTAAAGCAGGTAAACCCACTGAAGCCCAGTGTTCACTTGTATAGGGTGTGCCACCAGTCTTTATAATATCAGTATTCAATATAAAATATATGTTGTTGTAATACAAATGGTATATGTTGAGCCAGTTGACCTTTTGTATATATCAAGGATGTGAATCAATTAAAATATTTAACCGCGTTTAATCGCATGAATGTCCATAGTTTACTACTAATCACAAATTTATCACACATTTTTTGTCTGTTTGAAATTTACTTTAAATAGGATAGAATACATTTTTTTAATGCTCCAGTGGTATTTCAGACTCAACATAACTCTGGTGGTAACTCAATTCACATCAACAGTACATATGAAATAACCTTTGAGTCTTGTTGAGAGAACCATGTGGAAGGGCTTTCCATTCAAAAGACCCTTTTCTTTCTTTTATTTCTGCTCACTGAGGTTTGTTTCTGTTAGCCATATTGATACTTTGATTAATAAAGTAAGGTGTTTTAAATAGTTTTTCCTGCTTCCAGCATCACAATTATTTTTTTTTTAAGATTATTTTTTGGGCATTTTTAGGCCTTTATTTGACAGGACACCTGAAGACATGAAAGGGGAGAGAGAGGGGGGGAATGACATACAGCAAAGGGCCGCAAGTCAGAGTCGAACCCAGGCCCGCTGCGTCGAGGAGTAAAGCTCTATATATGGGCGCCAGTGTTGTGCCTGAACGCGTTGAAAGATAGTTCATGAACTCGTTCATATTTTGGGCGAACGTGAACTGAACGTACTGTATTACTGCCTGATGAACGTTACTGTGAACTCCTTCATTCTGGTGTCTGTGAACGGCACACTCTCTCAGTTTAACTTCGTCCAATAGGGCGCCAGATTTATATAGAGCCTTCTAGGCCAAAACCAGGGCTAAAACACACCGTAAACACCCAATCTGGCAACACCAGCCCCCAGTGTCTCACCGCCACATGGGTCATCAACACAAAGCAGCGTGGAGGCTTCGTATGATCATTTAAATCAGTTTTATGACGAGGTCGGTGAGGATGGAAAAATCTGACATTTCTGTGCAAACTTTGCCCACCGGCTTTCAAAAACAAACAAATCCGCACTTTAGTCCCATCCACAGCAGACCTGAAACGGCACGCTGAACTTATCGGATATGAAGATGAAATCTGACGCATAGTTTCAGTGTTAAAACTGATAAAATAATTGCTGTCTGTGGTTCTATATGGGCTGTGGCAATAACTGATAACTGATAACTGACAGGTCCACCAGCACGCAACAAAAAGACAAAGCACGCAAATAAAACACAGCACGCAACTAAAAGAAAACGCACGCAAATACACCACAACACAACGGAAGTGTTTCCAGGGGACACTTTTAAGTGATGCACACATCCACTTGCGTGCGTTTTCTTTTAGTTGCGTGCTATGGTTTATTTGCGTGCGTTTTCTTTTATTTGCGTGCTGTGGTTTATTTGCGTGCGTTTTTTTTTTAGTTGCATGCTGTGGTTTATTTGCGTGCGTTGTCTTTTAGTTGCGTGCTGTGGTTTATTTGCGTGCGTTGTCTTTTAGTTGCGTGCTGTGGTTTATTTGCGTGCGTTTTTTTTGTTTGTTGCATGCTGTGTTTTATTTGCGTGCGTTGTCTTTTTGTTGTGTGCTGGGGTTTATTTGCATGTCTTTTCTTTTAGTTGCGTGCTGTGGTTTATTTGCGTGCTGTGGTTTATTTGCGTGCATTTTCTTTTATTTGCGTGCTGTGGCCTCTCAGGGCCACCGTACGTATGACTTATCTTTAAACATTAGAATTAAACAGTATTCCATATCCAATTTAATATATAAAATAAGTACAGCAGTAGTGCACCCATGGGTCACTAATTAAAAAAACATCATATTTTGGAACTGGGGCTTTGTTCACACCACAAATCTCAATGCTTAATTTGGCTTTTTTGCTCAGATCCGATTTTTTTTGTTTGGCGGTTCACATGACCTTTTAAAATTTGGCCTATATCAGATTCCAGTGTGAACTGGTTGCAGTTTCGAACTGATCCGCATACGCAAAAGAACAATAACAATGGCATCAGACGCAGCACGCTGTTGCACTAAAGTTAGGGAGGTTATGGAGGAAGTCAGCATTTTCGCTTTTATTTCAAAATGTTTGCATAATTGAAATTGAATTGAAATAAAAAATTGAATAATGGCAGCAGTAACATGAATGAGCAGGTGCTAAGGAGGAGAAGAGTGAAGAGAAAGAGAGCCAAATTGGCTATTTTGGCCTGTTGCGGGGTTATGGCTGCATATTCACTACAGAGGTCCGTGTGGATGCAGAGACGAATCCAGGAGTGGTGGGACTGCGTTGTGAATAGCTTCACAGAGATGAAGTTTTTTTGTAGACCTAGTCAAGTTTTTAATGTTACTGTCTGTGTCTAGGGCTAACTCCCGTCGGCGCATAATTGTGACAAATGTCGATGTAGATTGATGTAAAAGTCGCATCAAATCCGCCTTGGTTGTTCACACTGCGGCTGCGTTGAAAAAAATCAGACCTGGGTCTGATTCAGGACCACATATGGAAGTGGTCTAAATCTGATTTGAGTGTTCACACTACTTTTGAAGAAGTCTGACCTGGTCACTCGACCCCCCAAAAAAAATCAGATTTGGGCCACTTTTGCCTGCAGTCTGAACGTAGCCTGACTGATGGTTGTTGGCCTCTAGTCCTACATGGGAACCATGTCAGAGCCTGATCTTCCCATGTACCTCTGATCTAGGTGTCATGTCCAGACTGAGCGGTAAGAATGTAAGTAATTGCTGATGTGCCCATGCAGGTAAAATTCTAAATTGTTGGTTTGAACCAAAGGCTAAACTGAAATAAAAAAGGATATAGTCCCCCCCCGCCCCCCCCACCATGATGCTCATGTTTCCCAGACAGCTCAGCTGCTGTCTGCTAACTTCAGACCTGCTGGGAGAGTGGTATGCCTCTCTTTACAGTTCTCTCATGATCAGAGGTGACCGGTCTACTATTCCTCTACTGACCCCTTGTGGTGGATTAATCATATTACAACTGAGCTGTAAATGCGTACATTCACAGATAGGATGAAGCAGTCCTAGCCAATAATAATTTATTAATCCCCCAAGGGAAATTACAATGTCTTCACTCTGTTGTTATTATAATACACATTACACACAGGCCTGAATTACACACACACATGCAGAGTACCTATACGTGCACTAATGGAGATATGTCAGAGTGAGGGGGCTGCACCTGGAAAGGCACCCTAAGCAGTTGGGATTTTGGTGCATTGCTCAAGAGCACCTTGGCAGTGAACTGGCACCTCTCTAGCTACCAGTCCACCACCATACTTTGGTCCATATGCAGACTTGAACAACCAACAACCTTCTAGTTCCAAACCCAACTCCCTACTGACTGAGCTACTGCCACCAACATAAAAAAAGATCAGGGGAGAGCGTGAACGCATTCCACCACTACCACAAATTGTGCAGTCCACATTCCCACATTTGGGCAATTCGCAGGGGTCAGCATAACCGGAGTGCAATGGTTAAGCCTCGCCCTGGGTGAACCACGTTCTTGATCATGCTATCTTCCCTGCCAGGTAAGTATGTACATGTGATCTACATGGGATTAAAACTATAATATTAAACTGTTGTGAGGTAGTGGTCACATAACTTTTGAGAAACAAAGGGTTACTAATCCTTTAATATAAGGTTTTGATGAGAATCACAGCTGTTATCTAAAATACATTCATATATCAAGCTACAATTTCATACTGATGTCACAGGGTGGCAACAAAGAGCTATTTATTCATTTTCTTTGGCTCAAGGTGAAAATTCACTCACATGAGGCTTATTGGATGAAGCTAGAAAGAAGGTAAAGTCAGCAGCTCACTGGCTCTAAAAATTGCTTAATAAGGCACTGTAATGGCAAAATTACATTTAAGCACAATTCCTTATATTCTTGTGCACTCATTTGAGAAAATTGACTCCACACTGGCTAAAAGAGACTCCGTGGTTGACTGAGGACTCGCGATCCGAGATCCAACGATCTTTGCCTCTACCTCGCCCAAAAAGCATTCAGAGAGAGAGGATCAGAAACCACAGAGGGCTATTACTGACCCAACACTGATCTATTAAGACGGAAGCAGTTCCACGCAGCAGGGTAAGATCACACTCTAATTTAAATTGAATTAAGAGTAATTTGAACTGGCTGAAGTAAAACTTCCAGAAACAAATACTGACTTTGGACACTGACATAAGATAAACATTGGGGTTGTTTGTATAGATTTTGTTGGTATTTTTAAGGTTGTATATATAGATACATAATTGTGACTTTGCTTTATAGATTTTCGTTGGACAAATCTAATTAGATTTTTAAAGGTAAATCTAATAAACAGTTTTTTGGCACCATAAAACTGATCCACGCACGGGTGTGACCTTGCTTTGTAGATTTTCGGGGGACAAATCTAATTAGGTTTTGAAGTAAATCTAATAAACAGTTTTTCAGAAACTGTTAGGTTTTTTTGTGCTTGGGTTTTTCCGAAATAAGATAGAAACCGGGCCTTACAGTGACGATTGTAAGTAGGATAGAAGTACTTCTAACGGATCGAGTGGATCCGGGTCACACATCCCTAGGGGAACCGTGGTGGATGACATAGGTGCGAAAATATGGCTCAAAAGTTTGGATTGTCTGCCGTATTGGTCGAACATTTTTGGTTTTAAATTCGGGCAAATTGAAAATATTCAAACAGGAATTAGGAGAACAAGAGAAAAAACTAATGAAAAAGACAAAATTAAGAGGATTTAAAGATACTGAGTACAGGAAAAACAAAGAATGTTTTCAGGGAAAGAATGCAACACACATACACCAATCCTCATCAGTTTTCTGAAGCTTTCTCTAAAAATCAGGAAGACAAGTTGGAAAAATGGAGGGACGAAGAGGACACAGACTCAACTAAAGAACGAGTACGTGAGAAAACCATGTTTGAAGCGTTTGTCTGCATGTTACAACAGGCTGGTGGGCAACATATGGAGCGCGGACCCGAAAAAGGCCGCTCCCACGAAGGACGTGGTCGAGCCAGAAGAGGCCGAGGCGGGTACCGTGGGCAAAATAATGAGCCCAACGAACCAGACCAGTGTTGGTACAGCAAGGACTTTGGACATTGGGTATGTAAATGCCCGAAGAAAAAGCACAAAACACCTTAAGACAAAGAACAACACTTGTCCCTCTGTTTGACTGAGTCCAAAAGCTGATAAGGAAGGTAGTGCTAAAAAACCATTATAGTATGTTATCTTCTGAAACCTAGAAGAAAATGCCTACTAACTGAAGGTAAAGTTAAAAGGGTTCCACTCACATAACTTGATTATTAGAGCTAAAAATTTGACACTGAAGTGCAGTGGTCATTCTATTTGGTCAATTGGGAATACAGGTTAAACAGTAAAAGAACAATTTTCTGTTCCTTTCTCATATACATGGGAAACTTTTTTTGGTGTCTGATTTATGTCCACTTATTTTGCTTAGGTAGTGATTTAATGTGCACTTTTAACATTGGCTTAACCTCAACACCTGATGGATTGAGAATTTCTCATAATGATACATCTAACAAAACCACATTTGTTAATCACAGTGTGGCTGAAATGACCTCACTGAGGCGGCGTCTGTAATCAGCCCTGCCTCTGACTGCATGAAACCTGACAACCTGCATTACACAGCTCATGTTACTACAGGGCCTGATGAAGAATGCTCAAAACGGTTCTTTAGCGACATAATGACAGTTTGACAACCTTACATCTGATTTGGACTGATATGGACTGTGTTGTAGCTGTATGCTTGACTGACAACCAATATAGGTTTTTTTAAAGTGCCCAGCTTGTGTTTTTTCTACATCTCTCAAGGCTGCATCTGCTTTTTCCTTCCTCGAGAGAGTTTTTTGGTACAGTGCTGTTTTCATGTAAAATGAACAGAATAGCAGCTTTTTCAGTTTAGTGTTAACGATTAGGATTTTTTACTAGAGCCTGTCACGTAAAAATGTCTGTACACGTTCCTGAGGTCACTGTAAGACTTTTTGCTGCCGAAGCTAATGAAGCGTTCGTGAATATGAAACTGGCTTCCCCGACGCTGGGACTGCCAGATCCCTAAAACAGTTTATGCAGACCGTTGATGAGCACAAGAGCTGCGTGACTCTGTGTTGCTGCAACACCACGGCAACAAACTCCGTCCGGTTGCAAATTTCTCTGCTAAACTTGATTCTGCCACTTGAAGCATTAAATACGCCCTGTTCCACATTCTGTATCACACATTTTGTGGGAACAGAATGAAAAACTCTATTTATCTGTGGCCAGGTACCTTAGATATTACTACTCTGTTAGATTGCAAAATGTCACTCTAACAGATGCACTGTTCTTAACCCTGATTTTCTCCTCCACACACCAGTTGACAGAGAGAAACAATTGTGTTGCAGAGCTACAGGTGGTCTGAATACCATGACCTGACCTCTCTGACACACCTCTCACTAACACTGATTTCAGTTTTTAGGTTAACAGTTCTTCTTCCAGAGACTCTAGCAGTGGCCTACCGTGTGGGCTTCTCTGTTGTAGGTGTTTCTGATGCTATCCAATTTGGACCTCTGCCATCTCATCTCTCAGTACAAACAGTAGAACTCATTCTTCCTAACAGAAAGCTATCCAGCTTTTTCTTTCCTAATTTTGCACAGTTGACACATGGGTTAAAAACCATGTGTAAAAAGGGGGGATGATTAGTATGATGGAAATACAATTGAGGGAAAAACAATTGTTTCACAATGGTGAAACAACATAGGTTCACAAATATTTATTTATTTATTGCATTCAAAATGCAACATGTCTACATTTGACAAAAGCTCTGCTTTTTGTACTGAGGTATAGAATGTGCACGCTTAAGTGACTTAACCTGTCACCCTTTTGAGATTTTGTTTACAGCACCTCCACACATTGGACTTGGGTAAAGACGACACCCTCCAGACACACCACTGTGTGAGGACCAACTGGTAACGTATTATGGCTCACTGCAAAAAGGTACAAATTCCTGATGACATGCTAACAAACACAATGAGAGCAACAGAGACACTCAGTGAGGTGATTGGTTAACCCTCACTGTAGACTAAGCTTACAGAGCAGCAAGGCCATAGCAACACACACACATAGTCAGAGATAAGAGAGAAACAGGAGTTGTGCATGTACAGTAAATGGTTCAGCAATGATTTTTGATATAGTTTGTCATGAATTATAAGAATGTGAATTGTTTCCCATATCAGGTAACAAATTGGATAAATAGAGGTCAAATTAGAAGTACTTAGGTTTGTTCTATAGGCCTAAAAACTTTAATTCATAATGATTTTTAGAAATACCAAGACAGCGGTTAGTATAACTTTGGGTTGCAAACTAGAGATAAAAAGAAAATAAACAACATATTTTTGTTTAATTTGTCTTAGTTTATTGGTTATATTGAAACCAATACAGGTTGATATGAGATTTCAGCCTAAAAACAGTTAATTTAATATTGTACTCTAGTGAGTTTTTTTTTCAGTAAAACCGCACTAAAGACTTTGTTTGTATTTTGATTTGCTATATCACAAATAGGTTAAAACTAAATTAATTGATGTTGACGTTGAAAACACTTTGGTGAATGGTTTTCTTTTAAAAGAAATGATTTATTGAATTTTGTGTTGCTTTTATTCAGGTTTTGCTGTGTAACACAGAGCAGTGTTAATGGCTAAACCACTGAACAGATTATATGTGCTGCGTTTTTTTTGTCATGAGCTTGTCATGCCTCAAATAGAAGGGATATAGTAGCAAAAATAAATAGGGTGTTTAATGAATGGGGTGTTCACATAATTTTTTAAATTTAAAAAAATATTCTAAAGAAAATTTAGTTTTGTTTTGATTGACTTTCACTATTTACTGAAACACAACCTTTAAAGTAATCTAAAAGAGAATAGTTACAAAACCAGTGTTTCCTTTTTAGCACAATTTGTATGGATTTTATAGAGTTAAATCAGCATGAGGGAAAGAAATGCTGTTTTATAATATCTGATATTCACTAAAATAAGTAGACACTTTTCCAAGTGATAATATTGATAAAAGAACAAATAATGCTTTTTGGAGTTCTGTTTTGTGCCACACGGCGCCTCATTTGTGTCAGTCGCGTCCATCTCACTCCCCCCTCCAGCTGCAGGACCGGTGAAAACTGTCTGGAGGTACGGACCAGCAGACGGACTGAGAGAAGGAGGGGGGAGCGAGAGACCGTTCTGCTCTGACACATCTGACGCACTGTGAAGTTAAGTAGCACACAGACTCACATTCTGAAAATACAAACACTATTAGGAGAAGATAATTAGAAGTACTTATTTTTACTTTTAAGATAAGTATTTAGTTGATGTGTCAAGAAATGTTTAAAGTACATTTCATTGTTCGAATCTGAATTGGATTGATGAAAATTTGAAAGAAATAACTTTGGCTTTAGGTAAAGTCTGACATAAAACATCCGTAAACTATTTTTGGGTAAATACAGGCATAAATGATCCATTCAAAGACTTCCTAGAAACCTGGTTTGAAAAGGGGAACACCTTAATTTGTATTTTCTAGACTCTTGCACTTGCTGCATCTTGACCTGTGTAAGTTGTGTAAGGTTTGGGTAAGTGCTGAGATGGGGTTTGAAACCATGAGGATTAAATGTTGTTTAATGTTGATGTGACTGCTTAATGATGTACATTATGAGTAATGTACTAAGACAATGGTATACACATATTCATTTAATATTTACTCTCATATTTATATGTTTACACGAAAAGTAAAATATAATATAAGTTAAAGATAACTCTTATAAACAGTAAAAGATAATACTTTTATACCATAAAGATAATAATATATAATATACTAGTATACTTTATAAATAGAAGGGATAACAATTCAGTCAGGAAAAGCTTAGAGGAAACAAAAGCTTTAGAGAGAAGTGCACTGGATGACAGTCTATGAGAGACTGGCTCAGGTTACAGCAGGCGTGTCCAGCGAGGAGGAGTCTGCCACAAGACCTTGTGTCTCTGAGCTTTCAGCACACCAACATAAAAACTTGAATTGACTCAAATGCCTATAAAGTTTAGAAATAAACAAGAAGTTGCCTTTCAGGCCAGTTCCTGCTGATACCAGAGAGCTAAAAGTACTTTTGAATTAGGATAATGGGTTTCCTATTGATGGATTGTATAGGAGTTAAATTTAACAGTTACTTTCAATCGGAAGTCAATTATATTTGATCTACTTCTTGCTTTCATCTGAGGGAATTTAGCCCACACTGGGGAAATTCATATAGGTGATAAACAAACAGTCGGTTTTTGATTTCAAAGACAAATTATGTAATTTTTAGGAATAACTAATTTGGATTTCAAAGACAAAAAAGTTAGTATCAGAATTTTGTCAAATGCTTACAGATGCTATTTGTAATCTGACATATTTGGGTTAAAAAGAATTAGGATTTTTGTACACAAAACATATGTTTATGAAATATAATGTTTTATTGTCATCAAACTGCCCGACCAATATATAGGCCTACAAGTCCAACTGAAATGATTAGTTGCTAAATCAATTAATTGATTGACAGAAAAACTGCTTTGATCGTTTTCCAGTTTCAAAAATGTGAGGACTTTTCGATATGGCTGTTTTTTGTACCTTAAGTACATATTTTTAATGGAATATTGGTGGTAACAGAAAATGTTTACTATAACTATCTGTATGAACCTTGTTTAATTGACTAACCCCATTTAAGCAATATTTTTGAATCAATGATGACATAGATCAAACTTTGAAAAGCAGTGTGTTTAAATGCTCCTTCTTACAGAGGCTCAAAACAGCCAAGAAGGGGACTACACACACACACACACACACACACACACACACACACACACACACACACACACACACTGACATACACACACACGAAACAATGGTAAAGATTGTTTCCAACGATTTGTCAAGTGCTAGCCACCTCTGACAATAGAAGACATGGACATGGAAGATGCTATTTGCAAAAAATATATGTAATCATTAAAGTAATTTGTGTATTGTGATTAGGTTGTAATCAAAAGGGTGGAATGTAATGGCAAAATTACATTTAAGCACAATTCCTTATATTTTTATGTTTTATTTCTACTTTACTGCTCTCACAAATGCTGAAAGAGTTTATCTCATTTCCCACATGCAGATTTATATTCTAACTTTGTGAGACATCCAGTCTGGAACATTATGTGAGCACTGTTAGCCTGAACCGATAAAGGTACAAGGTCACCCTTAAACTATCTCTAGTTTTCTCATGCCAGTTTAGCTTTAACTGGGGGGATGACAGTCGTACAGGGAGGAGGAGGTGAGATGACTCCGAGATGTCTCTTGTATTCATCTGATTGTCTTCATGTGTATAAGATTGCCTGTCAAAATTGTAGCGTCATAATAATCCAAGTGTGTATGTGTTGTCACTTTGAAGATGCATAAAAGCCTGGTGTTCTTGTGCACTCATTTGAGAAAACTGACTCCACACTGGGCTGCGGCCTTTTGTGAAATCATGTTGATCCTATTTGCAAATATATCTTTTTTAATAAAATACAAAAACCCAACTTGGTTTTAGTCTCAGTCTGTCTTATTTGTTTCAATTTACTAAACTCTCAAACTCTTCCCCCTGCTGCAGAGAAAACTTCCACGACAGCATGCAACGTTTCGGCCCACAATCTGGCCTTCCTCAGGTGTTTTTGATAGCAGTGACCCATGACCCTTATCTGTTGTCATCACATCACATGGTCAGAGGTCATGTGATATGTGAAAAAAATGGATTAAAGTGCTCATATTATGCTTTTTGGCTTTTTCCCTTTCATTTATTATGTTATATATCTTTTTGGTGCACGTTATAGGTTTACAAAGTGAAAAAGCCCAAAGTCCCCCCCAAAGGGACTTACCATCTGCAACAGAAAACACTGTTCACCAACTGCTCCAAACAGCTCTATTGTAGTCCAGCCTTTACTTCACAGACAAACGTGGTCACTTTGGAACACACGTTATAATGCTCGCCTAGCTGCTAGCATGGCACGCCCTCATACTCTGCTTCTGACTGGCTAGTAGTCCTTACCTAGGTACTGTCAGGGCACGCCCTCATACTCTGCTTCTGACTGGCTAGTAGTCCTTACCTAGGTACTGAGCATGTACAACTCCCAACAAAGATGGAACAGAAGTGAGATGTCTCACTCTGTAGCTAAAACAGAGAGCTTAACACACAGGGTGAAAAGAGGAGCTGCAGAAATGTGCAGTACAACAAAAATATGGTGTTTTCTGAAAATTAAACCATGTAAACCTATTCTGGTAACTTCTAAATACAATTATGAACCTGAAAATGAGCATAATATGAGCACTTTAAGCTCCCTGAATAAAGTGTGATCCATCGGTGTCTCTTTTGAGTAGCCAGTCCTTTACTCACAAATGTGAGCCTTTTTAGCTTGTGTTTTCTCCTACAGTATCAGTAAGCATCAATGCACTGATGGCTCTTTCGGTACAGCCTTTTACAAAACAGTGTAGCCAGCCAGTGCCAGAAGACAAAGCAATACAACAAATTGATATTATCCAGCGAGAAAACAATATGAAATGAGAATATTAAATGAATATTGCATAGACTGATTATTTTTGAATTGCTTTGTGTAACTGTCAAGTTGCAAGAAAATAAGGTTTCATGCTATTGTTAACCTGCAACTAGTTGCTGTAACTGTGTAAAGCCAGCCAAATCGGCACTTTACAATTCTATTTATTGTCAGGGAAACAAAATTTAAATAAGGATTTTAAAAAATATGTTCTGCTGGTTGTCCCTCTGGCTGTGTAATGCTCTGACAGATTTTGCTGCCTTAATGCCAATGTCGGTTTTCCATTCTAATTAAGAAATTACTTTCTGTGACATTCTAAAGGCTGCATTGTTGCTGAAAGTATTGCTCTGTCTTTTATTAAATTGTATAGCATTTGAAAAATAATTGACAAAAGAACATTGAAAAAAAGTGACAAAAATGTTGGAATAAGCTTCAAAAACGCAGGAAAAATAAAAACAAAAACATTTTTTTTAATCGCTGAAAAAAAAATCGACAAAAACGTCAGAAAAAGGTGACAAAAAACCTGGGGAAAAATCGTTAGTGTGTGTTCTCTGGGTTGCCTGGTTTGTCTGTGTCCACCTGTCTCAAAGGCCAGATTGTGGTCACTCTGTCTTTAGCTGATGTCCTTCTCAGTTACTGGTCACTCACAGAGCCCAGATAAACTGCCACTTGATGTTGTCTATTCAGTGGTTAAATAACATGAACGTTTAAGTTTTTTTGTAGATATCCAGTGCTCTCCCAAGCTGATGCCGCTTATTAGACTCACCATTAGACCACTGATTACCCTCTGTACAACAATCTTCTGGAACTTTAGATTATAAGCGTTGTACTGCTATGAACCACAAGGGGGCATGCCCTCACTGTGTATGTTATTTGAAAGAATAACTCCAGGGTAATTTTTCTTCATCATCATTGAAACCTATGACATGTATGTAATTACTCCAGTTAACAGCTCCTTCTGTCTGTTCTGCTGCAGGTTTGTTAACAGCTCGCAGAGGCACAGCAGCAATCCCAGACAAAACACATCAGTACTTTTCTTATGGTATGGTGAAGAAGACTAACCAAACCTATTTCTACATATTCCGTGGTAGTAGAACAGAGCTACTTTTATTACAACTGTAATAACTGGTATTGCTGAAAATCGACCACAGTTGGTCTCACTCAAGGCGAGTTGCTTAAACTTGAAGCCAGTACATTAAGTCATAGGCCAAAAACAGTCTTCTTCTTTGAGATTACCTCTTTATGAAGGTCAAACTTAGCTCCAGTCAGGGTTCCTATGATGAGATCTCCAAAGAAGTTTCTGCAGTGGGTTTTGAAGCAGCGCAGTTAATAGTGTACAGCAGTATTTTCAACAATAATAACAGATCTCCACAGTTTTTACCATATTTATACCATATTTGGAAAGTGAAAAAAAAAATTGACCTCATTTAAAATTATTTTGTTGATTTATGGAAGATCTGAAGGCCAAACGTTCAAATAAATATAAATAAATGACAAATACTGTTGGGATTATAACCCTGTGTAAGATGGAGAATGTGTATTGGCTGCTTCAGGGCTCCTATAAGAGAATGCGGGTCACCAATATTTATCATTATGAATTGAAAACAACTCAAGAATAGCTTAATCTGCTGCAACAATAGCTAAATGAGTCCTAACTAACTTTGTCTCTGACTTCTGTACAGGCAATTGCCGTAATGAAAGAAAACACTGATCTGACACATCCGTCTTGGCAGTTGAGTTCAAATATCAACAATCTTTGCCCAGCATTGCTTACTGCACCTTTAAGGGACATTTAGTTAGTAAAAACTGCCTCATCCTCCACTGAAAATATACACATATAGGGGTATTACAATGCTCCATTTCATTTTTAATCTAGGTACGTTATATATGTTAATGTATAACCTAGGACAACAAACAATATGTGATAGTTACTGTGGTAAGGTGAAATAAATGTTCATTTAATATTTGTTTTCTGGTGAGAAATCTGAAAAGCTGCAAAGATACCTGTCACTGAATGCCATTGAAATAGCATATCCAAAAAGTACAAAAACTCTCTATTTGAAATGAGGTGTAATGGGACGTGGTATGTGATGGTTCTTTTCAAACACATCATTGATTCAGAGTAAGAAATTAAAGTGTTTACCTGCTGTAATAGCATGTCCAAATCCAATACCACCTCCTCAAATTCCTTTTCCTCTAAAGTTATACAGTTTTATTTTTATTGATGATGATGTAATATATCATCACAAGATAAAACCTGTGTGGATATGATACACATGTGTCAAACCGGCACTGGCACATCATGCTGCGTTCTAGACACAATTTTTAGCCCGTAAGATTACGACGTCAAGTCACGACTCACGACTCAAGTCACCACAAACCCTTCTAGCTAGCGTTAGCTAGCGGCTACCTAACGTTGACGTTAGCTAGCGATAGCTGATACTAGCGATTTCTAGCGACATATTTTGGGCTTAATTTAATAAACATAACCTGTAGTAGTACACAATCGTATGTGTATTGTTTTTATTACAATGTGCGGAATTACTTTACGTTGCCTATTTATGTCTATTTATTTCTATTTCTCACCGTTAATCACCGGCGTCTGTACAGCATCAACAGGGGGCGCCATTGTTGTTCATGTGTGTGTGTGAGACATCAAAAACTGTAACTGGGAGTACAACCATCTGGTACCAGTTCACGAGTAGTAAGTTACAGGTTTGACTGCTGTTCCAGGGCACTTTCACGGGGAAAAGGTTGTGAAAACACACCAGGTTGCCTGGATCGAAGCATCCAGTATCATCGTTCACTATCCCCAGCCTATTAGCACTCCTCACCTGTTGCCTGTTTCAGCTCATTAACCCATCTACAAAAACCTTCTCCAGTCCTCAGTTGTTGTCTGGTCTTGTCTCTATATGGCATACGGACTCCTTCAGTATAGTCGCTTCAGTGCTTTGCCAGATCTTCCAGTGTTTTGTGTCCTGTAAAGTTAAGTGGATCTTCTGGGCTGTTTCTAGACATTTTTCCTGTATTTTTGACACTGCCTTTGGCACCACTCTCCTTTGCGATCTCATGTGTTTTTTACCTCTTGGACTCAACCTTGTTTTTTGTTACTATTTTTGACTTTTGTTTGCCTGACAAGAACCTTCATTAAAAACATTTCGATTTTATTCTTTGTCCTGAATCTGAGTTTGTGACAATACGTCTACCAAGTTTCATACATCTACATGAAAGTTAAAGGAGGGGGCTTAAACCTTGAAAACTGTTAGGGGGCGCTATCAAGCAGATTTGCCTCATCAAAGCCCCAGAGCCATGTAGATGTCCTCAGGCCAGGACTCTTATAAAGCATGTCAAATTCTGTGCAGACTGAACAATGTACGTTGAAGTTACAACAACTTTTTGTCCCATGACAAAACATCGAGATTTGCCGGGCGGCCACGGCAATCTTCAAAATTAAGCATCATCAAGGTCTTGAGTAGCCTGGTTGACACCAGACCCTTCTCAACTGTAACTGAGAGTGGGTCTGGGGAAGTCTCATTTCCAAAGGGGCGTCACTCAAATACCTCTGGGTGCAATTGGATAGTCCTTCAACCAATCAGACGATCCGGGCGACGTAGCAGCGACAGCGGCATCAATGGGTTGCTGCGCTTCGGTGGCCGTCATGTTGAATGTAAACAAAAAGCTGCTCGCCGTCGCTGCACTATCATCATCTTGTAAAGCCCGCCTCAATGGTTGTGATTGGTGCCTCGATTTGGAAAAATTGGAAATGGGCTTGAATGGGCTCTTGGCCAGACGGACTTGCAGAGCAAATCTCAAATTTGCCGGAAGTTCGTCAGGATTTTCCCAGGCTCGGTCTTGAGGCTTTCCTGAACACTTTTGAGGTGGATCTGGTCAACCTGCCAAGAAATGGACATCAAAGTTTAAAAACTGTAATTTCCTGTTGCCAGTAGGAGGTGCTATGACCATGACCAACAGTCCCTGGCACTTTTGTGCTAGGACGCTAATAATTTTAGTTGATTTTACGCTGTCACTTATACCCTATGGTAAGGTTTTATAGTATACCTTTTACAACAACTACATGCAATTTCTGACAGCCTGTAATGTCCACAGCATGTCAGCTAATGCACTTGGAAATGAACTAGTCTCTATACGTTATCATGACAACAAAGTATGTCTAACTCTGTTTTGTAGGCATCACAAGCCAGTTCAACTGCTATAATCCCCCAAATATCGTCTCTATGTTTGTTGTCTTATTTCGCTTGTCAAAGAGGACATCATTTTGCAAGACCAAATGGATCAATCGATCAATATCCATATTGTTGTGTAATGGTACAAACAGAATTATGACGTCCAAGACAATCTATTGATTGCATCATCAAAAAAAAGCTCATTAAACTACAACTTCAAGTCAGAAAAATGCCACAACACTAACTACTTAGCAGCAACCAAAGCATACAATGATGTATGTACTTTAAACATTTTATAAACATTAAATTCTTTTCTCCTTTTCATTTTTAAGAACTGGGGAGACTCTGCCTCAGTTTGTTACTGTTCAGCATTCACCAACAGCGAGCTAGATGTATGTACTCCTCTTCCACTTTAAGTGCTGTTTGTGTGGAGAGCTTGTGTGTGGATGCTCTGCTGTAAACTAAGCTCAGCCTGCAGTCTGGTTTACTCTGCTTTAATTCAAACCATCCATACGGACTCAGAAAGAGTATTTACTCACACTGTGAACCCCGTAACCATGGAATCAGGGGAGACACAGCAGAGGTATGGTGAGGGGGGAGGGGAAGGGGGTGGACAAGGAGTGTGTGTGTTGGGGAAGGGGGGATGCTGAAAACAAAAGAACAGAAAGAGGGAGAAGGTTTTTTGCTCTGTGTGTGTGTGTGTGTGTGTGTGTGTGTGTGTGTGTGTGTATGTGTGTGTGCGTGTGTGTGTGTGTGTGTGTGCATGCATATGCGGTGGTACCTGTGCTCTGTCTCAATCTGTCAGCCGCTCTGACACGGAGATCTATCCTGCAGCAGTGGGCAGGAGAGAGAAAAACTGAACGAGAGGACAGTAATTAAACCTTGTGTGTGTGTGTGTGTGTGTGTGTGTGTGTGTGTGTGTGTGTGTGTGTGTGTGTGTGTGTGTGTGTGTGTGTGTGTGTGTGTGCAAATTCACTTTTGCCTGCTTCATATGTATACATGCATTTTTGCATGTTTGTGTCTCAACTTGCATGCACACTACACAGCGTATATACCAGTATGTGTGTCAAATGTCAAATAAGTATCAAAATAAGCGTACCAGCATGCGTGTGTGCAGGTGTGTGTGTGTGTGTTTGACACTTTTATTGCCAGGGCAAAGAAGCAATATCTCGTCTACAATGCCAGACATGGGTGACAAAATGGGTTCTTAATTTGCTTTAGGGAGCTGTAACTCTTTCTATCAACTCCGCATCAGCGCTAAAGTCAATCACCCAGCATGCTGAGCGACAGCACCAGGCCACGCTCCACATTTCCATTAGACTAATGTTTATTTACAGCTGCAAACCCCAAACAGCCTTTTGGTTGTTGTGCACTGATCCCATTTCATCCTGTATGACTATAATGAAGTCAGGAGTAGGTTAAGTTGAGGAGTGGAGCAGTGTTTGCTGTAAGCCATGTCAAGAGGTTGAGTGTTGGAATGTGTTTAGGTTTCATTAGGGCTTAAGATGAGTCGCTTCAGGCTCCAGATGGAGGATCACGACTGCATTGCAGACTTAAAACAAGCAGGCACGTAGTCAGCAATGGGCCATGGCGGTACTGGCCCGCCCACTTTACTCACTGGACCGTCCAGCCAAGTTTGATCAAAATAGGTTTTGTTATGAAAAATAATCAAATGTATGTAAAAAGAAAAAAAAAGAAATAGTAACAGAACTAGTTGTGTCTGTTTAATGTGTCTTCTCTTCTGGAAACTGGACGTCAAAGTTTTCCCGAAATGAATGTATTTGATGTTTGAATCCATATTTAGCAGAAAACAGCCATGGATTGTAGTTTTAAAGGGGTGATAGAATGCAAAACCGATTCTACCCTGTCATAGTTGAATAACGACAGTTCGGTGGGTAAATAGGACATACATAGAAGCTCAAAGTCCCACTGACACCCCTTTACTATGAAAATCTCATAATTTGAAACTGCCGCTGAAAACGGGCGAATCCCAACAAAGCTAGTTGCTTGCGCAAGCATCTCAAAATGCCCGGTGTGTGTGAGTGAGAGCACGGTCAGCGAGCTTGTTGCACCAGCAATCTGTTACCACAGGTTCCAGTTAATATTTCAATGTGTGTAATTATAATGTGTTGAGTTATTTAAACAAACGATTGGGGAAATAAACGCCGCTTGTCCGCGAGTCTCATTGATAGAGCCTGCGGCTGGATGTAGCTCTATCAATGAGAGCTAGATCCTAGAATTCCTCTGAAATTCACAAATATTCATTAACTTGAAATCGGACACCGTTGTTAGCTTTTAAGACCTTTAGGGAGATGTTGTATAAGTGGCGTGATGAAATTCAAACTGTAAATATACAGAAATTACGCCAAAAATGAAGCTAACTATCCGTGATTTGTAGCTAGCTACACATAGCTAGGATTGAAGGGACAGTCATAGCTAACGAAACCCCCACTGTTCACAAAAATTCATTAACTTGAAATCGGACACCGTTGTTAGCTTTATAAGACATTTAGTTAGATGTGTAAGTGGCGTGACAAAATTCAAACTGTAAATATACTCGAATTACGACCAAAAATGAAGCTAACTAGCCTTGATTTGTAGCTACACATAGATAGGATTGAAGGGACAGTCGCAGCTAACGAAACACCTAGCTAAACTTCACAAATATTAACTTGAAATCGGACACCATTGTTAGCTTTATAAGACATTTAGATGTTGTATAGCTAAGTGGTGTGACATTGTGTGTAACATGTGGTAAGAGATTGCTGGTGTAACAAGCGCGCTGACCGCACTCTCACTCTCACACAACGGGCCATTTAGCTAGCAGGAAGAGGGGAGCTGCAGGCCCTGGAGCTCTGTCAGGGCTGCCAGCCTAACGGAGCTCACAGCAGGCCGGGGTCTGTGAAGGAAGGCAGGCCGGGCGGCGAGGCAGCAGCACCGCCGCTGAAGTCCGACACACAGTCTTACCATATTTGCAATTAGCCATCAGTTTTCGTAAAACGGCCCATATCTCTAATGTGTGTGTATTGGGGATTCGCTCAACCAATCAGCGCGCATCTCTAAGGTCTGCCTATGGCAATTCGCTCAACCAATCAGCGCGCAGTTCATCTAAATATTCACGAGCATACCATATTTGGAAGAAAAGCTCTTGTTTCAAATAGAGCCAAAACACAGGGATGCATAAGGGCCAATAAAATATCAACCAGGCCATTTTCAGCCCAACAAATGTTACATATCCAATTAGGAGACCATAAGGAACAGTGTGAAATACTCTATATAATCATTCTGTCACCCCTTTAACAGGTTCCTAAAAGCTATGTTTTCATCCAAATGCTGTCTTTTCATTAACTGGTGTTATGTGAATGTTGGTTAAAAAATGCTTTCAGAAGATTACATCATTGCAAAAAAATCTGTAACTATTCTATAACTGCAGTACATTAGTCCATTGGGAGTCTCGATCAATGGAAGTACATTTTCAGAGTACATTTCATTGCCAGATGTCCCTCAAATTCCACACTCTGTGTGTTGCCGTTCTCGAAATTCTTAAAGCTAGCAAGTTACACGCTAAAAATGGCACGTTTTGAAGACAATTTGGATTGTGCAACAAGGCAGTCCCGCTTGGTTCCTTCAGGGAACAATTGTTAAGATTTACAAGGACTATGTTTACGGCATTTTATCTCTAACTGGGAGGCTTTGGGACCAATTGGCGGGGATTGCTGTGAACGAAGTATAGCATCGCACTGGTAAGAAAATATCAGATTTAACCATATATCCAGCTAATTTAAATAGCTGTTTAATAACTGTATTGTGTAAACATTTAACTTCATTTAATATTGTATTTTCTTTTGCGGTGTGCACATGTTCCGCCAAAACAAGTTCCTCCCTGAGACTATTTTGCAGAGCCACCGACGCTGTGTTCGGAGCTTAACGCCGCCCAAGACAATTGTGATTGGTTAAAAGAAATGTGTTTTTTGGAGAAAAACTCGGAAATTCTGCCGGATTTCACTTATTTAGGCCAGGTATCCCTTGCATTGGGCTTCCTTTGTGTTGGCGTTCTAACCTCCGGTGGATTTGTGAGGACTATGGTTAACTGCTCCTCAGATCTCTGCAGGGTAAATCCAGACAGCTAGCTAGACCATTCTGAGTTTTTTCCAATCTGAGTTTTCTCTCGCATGACTAAAAACAACTTTTGAACGTTCACAAACGTTCCACCAAAACAAGTTCCTACCCAAAGCTACTTTGGCACGGCACCGGCCAAGGCTCCACCGTACGATTGTGATTGGTTTAAAGAAATGCCAATATACCAGAGCACGTTTTCCTCCCATCCCAGAATGCTGTGTGGACTAGCCAGACCCTCCTCCGCAGCACCGCAGTGGAGGAAGGTCTGGCAAAGCGAGACTAGGCAATGAGAGACTTGTCCATTGGCTGTATGGCATTTTTTCTTAATGAACCTGTTTGCTTTGGGTGTGTGTGTCCTTTTTTAGGCTGGTAGATTGGAGCTTGATAACAGCTGGTGGCAGCAATACCCCAATCCTGTGGCACAAACATGTGCTTGTGTGTGTGTGTGTGTGTGTGTGTGTGTGTGTGTGTGTGTGTGTGTGTGTGTGTGTGTGTGTGTGTGTGTGTGTGTGTGTGTGTGTGTGTGTGTGTGTGTGTGTGTGTGTGTGTGTGTGTGTGTGTGTGTGTGTGTGTGTGTGTGTGTGTGTGTGTGTGTGTGTGTGTGTGTGTGTGTGTGTGTGTGTGTGTGTGTGTGCTGGAGTGTAGGTGGGCGGCTGTGCGTAGCCGCGGCCAGCTTTGAGAGGGTAATCCATCTCCATCTCTTAAATGATTATCTCCATTAATCTGCTGTAAAGTAATAAAGTAAACACCATTCCCTCCACCTCCTACCCTCTTCCTCTTCCCTCTCCACCTCCTCCTCCTCCGCCTCTGCTCTGGATGGAGGTTCATTAAGTCTTTAGTACATTAATACGTCTTCATGTCCCCATACCGTTCTTATCACCTGGTGCTTGGGGCCCCTTGAGGCCCCAGTAGAGATTCTCTCTCTTTCTCTCTGTCTCTGTGCATGAAAAGGGGAGAAGAGAATGAAGTGTCTGCGGTTTGTGCGTGTGTGTGTGTGTGTGTGTGTGTGTGTGTGTGCGTACGTGCGCGTGTGTGTGTCTTTGTAAGAGTGTCACTGAGTCGAGGTGATGAGCTCGGTGGATTTAATTTTGCGATGCGGGACTCAGATGGCCCCGGCGGTCGCCGCGGTAATTTGCCTGATCAGGTTTGAGAATTGTTGCTGTTGGTGATCAATCATCCAGGTTGTCACAGCGACTGGGGGCCCAGTCGGCATGAAGCCACTTGTAATTGGCGCTAGATTGATGTGGCCATGTTTCCCTCACATGTCGAACAAAAGTTTGGTCAATTAAAGGTTGTTAAATTTACAACCCCTCCGACACACAGACACACACACACACACAAGGAAGGAACTCATACCTGTGTGTGTGTGTGTGTGTGTGTGTGTGTGTGTGTGTGTGTGTGTGAGAGAGAGAGAGAGAGAATGATGGGACAGTAAGGCAGAAGGTCTGCTATGTTTTAAACTCTGACACTGTTTATGTAGTTGAGTGTTGCCGTGCTGCCTCTACTTATTACTGACTAAAACATACCATAATTCTATCACATGCTCATACACAAACAGGTAGGACAGTTGGAAGTTTGTGCCTCACATTAATCATGGTAGCTTGTGTAATTACATTCTGAACCACAACTCATGTGACACAGTAATCATAAAGTAATGCCACATACTCTGTGTGTATCTAATTGTATTTTAGCCACTGTATGTCCCAGTTCTACAGTGTATGCTAATACTGTTAAGTACATTATGCACAGTTCTTAAAGTTTTCAGCCTGGGGTCAGCACACCAAGACCCCCACCAGCACCTACTGCTCAACTGGCAACATACCTGACCTTCCTGCCTACTGGAGGTGGTGGGCCCACAAGTTGCATCCCAAAGAAGTAGAAGGAAGTATTCCTATGTTCAGTATTTACCTGACAGCATAGGTTTTAGCATAGGGGGAGGGATATGGTTAAACTTCACTCAAATTAACATAAAAGATCTCTCGTTGTGTGTGATTTGTGCCAATGCTTTAGCAAAGTTCAGGTAGTCGCGCCACCCCGAATAAACAACAACGAAGAAGAAGGTTCATAATTGTATTGAGAGGTTTTGCCAAAATAGGTTTATGTGGTTTAATTTTCAGAAAACACCATATTTTTGTTGTACTTCACATTGCTGCAGCTCCTCTTTTCACCCTGTGTGTTGAGCTCTCTGTTTTAGCTACAGAGTGAGACTTCTGTTCCATCTTTGTTGGGAGTCGCACATGCTCAGTACCTAGGTAAGGACTACTAGCCAGTCAGAAGCAGAGTATGAGGGCTCGCTCTGACAGTACTTAGGTAAGGACTACTAGCCAGTCAGTTGCAGAGTATGAGGGCGTGTCCTGACAGTACCTAGGTAAGGACTACTAGCCAGTCAGAAGCAGAGAATGAGGGCGTGCCATGCTAGCAGCTAGGCGAGCATTATAACGTGTGTTCCAAAGTGACCACGTTTGTCTCTGAAGTAAAGGCTGGACTACAATAGAGCTGTTTGGAGCAGATTATGAACAGTGTTTTCTGTTGGAGATGGTAAGTCCCTTTGGGGGGGACTTCGGGCTTTTCACTTTATAACGTGCACCAAAAAGATATATAACACAATAACTGAAAGGGAAAAAGCCAAAAAGCATAATATGAGCACTTTAATGTAATATATAGCTAGCTGACGTTAGCTAATTATTTAACGTTTAAGGGAAGCTACGCCGATTTTGCACCAGCATTTGTGTCATTAGAGTGTTGTTTGGCTTCCCTCCGTTGCCCATAACGTTAACTTACATGACAAACTACAAAATTTCAATGATAAAAGAGTACAAACAGTGTGCTCCAAATGCACCTTTTATTTTCATTTACTTAGCTAACTGTATTTACCTTTATTTTCAGGTAAAATCAGACCTTTGCAGCTGGCTGGCCGATTGTCTCCATCAACAGGTCGAGCCCAGAGGAATTTAACTACAAGAGGGCATCAGAACTGTTCTACTCAAAGCCCAGGAACAGTAAATGTCCAAATTCAGGGTGGTAGGGAGTGTTAGAATAGAATATATCTTATTGTCCACTGGGACAAGTTGTCTGTTCTATCTTACCTTTCATCTTTTGTCCTGCAAGTAAAGTATATGACCTGTCAGGTATTATTCTGTAGCAACTATTTTAATTCAATAGCTATTCATTTTGGTGATCTGCGGCACTCTGGATCAATGGACTGAGATTAAAAATGATGTCTAATGGATGTTTGTTTGGTTTGAGTGATGCTTTTGACTTAAGCTTCAGATCATTTTGCCTTTGCGGTCTCATTGAACAGTCTAATAACGTGAGAATGAAAGGCTTTCATTCGGAATGAGATTTTCATCCTTTGACACCAGTTGTGTACTTTTCAAAGAAGGAGTGCATAATTAGCCTGGTCCTGTTCTTGCTCCCGCTTTAACATCTGGATATTCGGCAGCGTTGCCACAATGGACCGAATGGCTTCGCTCACATCTTTCTCAGCCATTACGGAATTACTAGCACAAACTAGCGCACGACCTCAACGTCATCGTTTTCAGCCCCGCCCTCTGTTCGCTGATTGGACCGGTAACCCGCGAATATACTGCAAACCCAGATGGAGTACTGAAGGAAAAATGAAAATTGAGCGGAAGTACGTAGGAGGGCAGAGCCAGGCTAGTACGTAATGTCCTTGTTTGACAAAATGAATATTAAATGTACAGATTGGATGCTGTATATGTAATAAGTATTTATACAATTAAACGTCCAAATTCAGGGTGCAATGCTTGTCCTATTGATGTAGGGAGAGTTCAAATAGAATACATCATTATTTTCATATTTATTTGTCAAGTTGATTAATACCCTGTCCTCTACCTGTAATAGAGAAAATAAACATGTTCAACACTGGTAACCACTATTGTATTTAATTTCTTTTAATGGCTCAAATGTATGCTCTAGTCGATTTTGTGTCTTGACCATTTGTGACCATGCTTTGCAGGTGTGACTTTTTTCTGTGTCATCACCCTTCATATCTATACAATCAATGTGTTTATGATTGCTTACAAGAACACAGATTCTTCATAGATCAAGCCTCTGAATTTTGCTCTCAAAGTTCACCAGATTGATGCATTTTATTCAAAAATGTACAACATTACTACAGGGTCGAAGTCCACCATATCCTTCTCTCCTCAGTTGTGTGTTAACATTATCCCAATTTTGGGGGGAATCTAAACCCAGAGATATCTGTAATTTTGATCAATTATATTTATCATTTGGTCGCCTGTCAATGGTGTCATATAACCTCTGACCATAGAAAACCTTGACACTTCTAGTTGCTCTAACTTCCGTTAAACACAGGAAACAGCAGATGATATGTTCGAGAGTAATTGTAAATCATACAATGACATACATGTATACTCAGTAATAGTAATACAGATTTTTTTTCTGCCACACAGCATCATCTTTCAATGAGTACATGTCACTTTACACCCATTAATACAGCAGAGACCTAATTTATTAATATGATATTTCAATATTGATCCAGCTTAATGTTACTACAAAGTGCTACGTTGACAAGTGGCTCATGCTAATGCTTGGTGGCTGAACTGTAATGTAACGTTATAAAGTTAAAACGTTCAACACATTCATGAAGTTATTTTTAGTATAATCGTTTTGAACATGTTTGTGATTAAGTTCACAAAGTAACGTTAGCTGTATGGGTAGTCAACTAATCTATTACTAAGTTAGCCAGCTTAGTGCACCCCTGTCCGTCTGCCTCACTCCCCACCGCTAAGAGACTTCATTCGGGATGAGAGCAGAAGATGGACCTGGGGACACAGCCACATCTAGCTCCCAGCAAGCGACTACAGGTAAGCGAACCCAGCCGCCACAAACTACTAGTGGCTGGGTGCTAACGAAGCTAACAGCAGTAACAGAAAGTTCCATGATCCATTGGGAACAGACCTTATCAGACCCCAGATGTCAAAATATACAGGGGCCATCAGACGTCTCCGCCCCACCCGCAAAGTAAGCCTCCCAGCAACGAAGAGTACGTTACAAAAAACCCTTTGCCTCCGGTGCTGAAAACGGTGCTGAAAACAGGGGGACACTGACGTGTGAATTATATTGTGATATTGTGGTTTTAGCTGCTGGCTTACGTTAGGTAACAAACATACTTATTAAAAGTGAAACTAAAGTGTCCGTATGTGGTAGTTGGGAATGAGTACAGAATCACACATCAGCTTTTCATATCTAAACAGCTTGAGACAGTTCCCAAATTTTTTATGTTATGAATTCCCAAATTTGTCCACAAAGTTCATGCCTCATAACATATTCTCACTGCACTTTTATAATGACCAAAATAAGAAAGGTTTTAAACTGATCTTTATATCCTGAGAACCCCCTGTAATCCCTCTCAAGGAGCTCTGGCGGTTTCTGGTCGTCACTATGTGACTGTCTGTCACGGAGACAAAAAGGCATACAGCAGCCATGGTTTTGGAGCGTACTTTCCAGATCAGGGTCGAGGGTTAGAAACCATCATAACTTCTGGGTGAGTGTGTTTCTCCAGCTTCCTGGGGCTGGTCGGAAGCTCTTGACTGCACGCCTCTCAGGCCTGTCACACTCAGAGATATTTATGAGTTGGAAAGCACAGAGTTCACACACTCTTTTAGCCCAACGGGTACTGGTCCATAAATACACAATAGGGCAAAATGCGATGTGGCCCCTAACTCTACTACTTTGGTCCCAAGCTGCTGTATTCACCTGGACTAAATCAGTTCATGGGAGATGGCTAAAATGAAAACTAGTGACCAGTAGATGACTGATAGACTCTATATCTCATTTGGTAGTATTGTTTGTACCAGTACCCATTTTCTATGTACTCTATTGATCCCTACCATTCAGTGTTAGTCTTTAGCTTTTACTGAAGAGAATAGGTGAAAGGAACTAATGCTTCAGGACACTGCAGAGCCGGCCCGAGGCATAAGCGAACTAAGCGGCTGCTTGGGGCCCCCTGGCCACTAGGGGGCCCCCAACCGAGTGTTGTTTTTCCCTCTTAACATTCGCCGACGGTCCCATCTGGGCTCCCGTAGTCCCGAATGGGCCCAGCCCTCCCCCCGCGCGTTTGCCATAGTGATACACAAACAACATGGCAGCGACCATTGACATATATGGCAGCGACACGGCAGCGACAGTGGCTAACATTAGTTATTTTCTTAACTACTCGTTTCATTACTTACTTAACCGCAATATCCGCCAAAATGACCGGCGTCTCATTGTGCTCTGTACCCGGCTCAAAGTCACCTATTTTCGGATTACTGAAACACCGCCTACCTAACGGAGCACCGTGGAGCACCGGACCCGGTGTTGAAGAACTCTGATGCGGCTCAACACATCTACTAGCTAAAAGCCGCTGATACGAACGAGCTGTGACGGCGGTCTGTAGCGGCTTACAATAACTAGCAATCGCCACTCTGTAGCACGGAGCTCCTCTTCGACGTTTGTTTTTATCGCTAGTTACTACGAAGAAGCTTGTTACAGGTAAGCTACACTCATGAGACCATGTCATGTTAATGTACGTTACTCAGCAACAGGTGAAAACAGGAGCAAGGTTGCGCGACTAAAGTTAAAATGAAATGAACTTTTACTGAGCAACGAGAAGTGATTACCTGTATGTGTGAAAACAGCTTTATCTCACGCATCCGTTTAGTGGTTGTTGAATATATAACATTATTATATAGGGGAGAGCCGGGACAGTTGAAACACTTTTTAATTAAACGTAATTTACAAAGAGATCGTATCGCACTGAAAGCTCATATTTTGTCACTAGCAACCTACACCTATCTTCTGTCAAATACAGTTGCATTTTCAGCTTTGAACAAAACCGTTCAGGAATTATTACAGCAAAAGTGGGGCGTGCGTAATGTTTCATGCGTCCCTCCTGGTCGGTACGCATGAAACAGCATAGGGGGACGGATGAAACATACAGTTTAAGCCATATAAACTTCCCACAACTTCAATATTTTACTATATATCATGAATGGTTCTCCCAAAAGGTGTTATTTTAGATAGATTGTTGCTGGGCTATACGTCTTGGTGAATATCTGTTAACCACTAATTGCCGTCACCTTGAAGCGTGTATGAAGCGGTTTTTAAAATATCTTGCACTGTGGGTGATTCTGCCATTTTTATAGCTAGAACAGTACGTTTTCTCATTTATCATTCTCTATTGTGGAAAATGTCGTTTCACAGGTTTGTTCAATATATAGCATAATTTAATTTTTTCACTCTTTCACATAGGGCGCCCCCCCAATACAATGATAGGGAAAACACTCAAATCAATATTTACATAAAATTGGCATGAATAATCATAATGGTATACATGCAGTGTGTGTGTGTGTGTGTGTGTGTGTGTGTGTGTGTGTGTGTGTGTGTGTGTGTGTGTGTGTGTGTGTGTGTGTGTGTGTGTGTGTGTGTGAGAGAGAGATCTTGTCATTTGTCATCTGCAAATTAATTTTAAGTGTGTGTGGGGGGGGATCGATTTTAAATCATGAATCAGATTCTTTGTGAAAAAATCAGGGATTTTTTTGAGGCCATATCGCCCAGCCCTACTTCCTACTAACACAGAGTATGTCATTATTGTTTGGCCCTGAAGCCCAAGTAGTTGGGTGAAGTCACTACCTTAATAAATCAAAAAGCAAAAGGCTATGAATCTGAACAAATTTAGGTATTGCCCTTCTCTAGCTGACCATCCTCAAAATGCACCAGAATACAGGAAATCACATCTACCAAATTCAAAATTTTCTGGGGGAGCACTCCCAGACCCTCGCCGTTTGCATCCACTTTTGCACAAATAGAATAGGGGGGGAGGGTCCTTATGCATCTGTGCCCCGGGGGGACAGTAGTTCATAAACCTCACTGTATTAATACATAACCTCACTGTATTCATTTATAATGTAACATTATAGCGTGACATTTATGTCAATAATCGTCAAGCACAGGTGACTCTGCGTGGTGGGAGGGGGGGCCCCCCAATCAAATTCTGCTTAGGGCCCCCAAAAGGCTCGGCCCGGCACTGGGACACAGAAACTAGCAGAGACTGAGGAGAATCTAGCTGCTGAACACAAGTATGACACATAATACAGTAGCCTACATTAACTACATTCAGCTTATTTTTACTTGAACTATCCACAAAAACTAAAAAAACTGCTTTTCTTCTCTTTATTATTTTGAATTCTGTACGGTATATACTGTTACGAACAAACTGACCACTGCTGCTAAAGGTTAGCCTAGCTAACAAAATAAATCCCTCTGCCTCCTTTTCCCTACGTGTTGCGTTCAACGTGTGTGGGACTAACCTGCTTGGGAGAGTGCAACGCTTTCCTACTTCTGGAGGGGTTTGCGTGCTGACACTGACTCACCTCGGACCCTGATAGTTCGCATTCGGGAGACGACGCAATTCCCACGGACTCTATATACGATGTGATCGGCCTGACTAGAGTTTGGTTTTTCATATATATATCAACCAGTATATACTGTATGTCCCCTTTTTTTCATGTTTGTTAGGTCAGTTGTATGTTGCGTTTGTTCTGTTAAGTCCTTCAGATGACTTTGAGTTACTTGATGGGCCCAGAACTTATCTTCATTTTTGTTGTTTAATAATCTTGCTATTTTGGGGTAAATAGAACCCCCTTTTTGGAAACTAACCTGCGACTGCTTGTTCCCTACTGCTTGGCACCTCACACCAGGCTACTGTAGACAGTGGAACTGTGATTATATATTCCCGGGGGCTCCACTCTTGCCTATTATACATGGCCATGGAGACCAACTGACAGAAAGGACAAAAATATTGTCTTGTGATTGTTGAAATGTTTTTTTCAAAATGTGTGAAGGTTTCCCCAACTGGTAAAGCAGATGCCTCTACAGTGAGAGCGGAACTCATTTTTTAAATGATGCAGTGAATCGACTTTCAACATATTTAGGTATCAATCTGAAACGACATTCTTCCTATCAAGTCAGTCAAAACGGCTAAAACACTAAACCCCATTCTCTCAACCAAACGCTCAGTGCCCTAAACACGTTGGTCGATTGAATCTTTTGGCAAAAACACATTCTCACTCGCTAAGTGTGCAGCTAAGTAATCGTGGGCCCATATAACACCAACAATTGTGAGCAGGCAGCATCTATATTTGTCTATATCATAGTTTGGGACGTCAGTTTTCACCTTGGTGTTGGGGAGTGGTTCAACATTAACCAACGATTGATAAATGTTCGAGAAGAAGAAATCTTCCAGCAAAAAAAACCTTTTAGTGGGTTGAAGAAGTATCTTCAACCCACTAAAAAGGTTTTTCTCTGCATGGCAGTAGATTTGACTGAAACTCCTATGCAGGGAAAATATCCAACAATAGGTTCTCTCCAGGCAATAGACTTGGCATTCAGTGACAAAGGTGTGCAGTGTTGTCCAGGCTGGAATGAATCCCTTTTCTGTATTACTTGCAGTATACAATATGTTCTGTACTCAGTTGTGAATATAGATTATTTTTAGGCCTTTATTTGATAGGACAGCTGAAGTCATGAAAGGGGAGAGAGAGGGGGAATGACACGCAGCAAACGCTCTACCAGGTGAGCTACCCAGGCACCCATAATATACATTTTTTATTTTTATGTACAGTAATGCAAACAAAGATATCAACAACAAAGATTTGTGACAGCCGTCAGAGTTATGTGCTGGAATCTCTTGCAGAGCAGTGGAAGCATCCACCCAATACTTGTCCTTTTGATGATGAAGATGTCTGACTGAGTCCACATAAGGAGCTGCTCAGTAACTCTATCCAGCTGCTGGATGGCAGTGTTGTGTCTAACACCAATCTGTTTACTGGTTTGTTGCTCCTCTCAGGTCCTCTTGGCCTCTGATCGGGGCTGACCTGAGATCTGCTTGTTTTGGGTAGGAACAGTCCATTAGGCCAATTAGAGCTGACCTTTGACATCTAGAAAACGAGAGAGTGGGACAGAAGGAAAAATTATAATCATTTACTCAGTCAATTCAATTTCAATTCAAAAGGGCTTTATTGCAATGAGAAGCAAACATGTACATTGCCAAAGCAAGTGTGAAATAAAAACACAACGCACATACAATAAGTAAAGATCTAGTAGAATAAAGTGTAATAGAGCTCTGTAACGTTGCAACATTTTAATCAAATCTATAAACAATTAAAAAGGTAAGGTTAAACAAATATAAACATATAGTCCTATATGTACAGACACTTAAAGACACAAAAGGTACAAAGATAATTTAAAATAAAAATTTAAAAAAGTGTGGACATTGCAGTTAAAAAATATACAAATATGTGTGTGTGTGTGTGTGTGTGTGTGTGTGTGTGTGTGTGTGTGTGTGTGTGTGTACAGTCTATGTATGTCTGCAAATGGTCACTGCAGTAGTAGGGGAGAGCATGGTAAGTTGTCACACTGTTCATAACTCCAACACTAGAGGCTCTATCTCAAAAATCAAATAGCCACTTTGTGTGACTTCTTCTTCTATAGTCAACTTCCTGTTCACATGTGGTCAAGATCACTCTAATCTGAGGTTAGCACAATTTTCTTATTTTTCTGCTTAAAAAGTAAAAAATGTGCACTTTACATTTTATGTAATACAACATTGTTAGGTAGGAATGTTAAAAATAATTATTTTGCACAAAATAGAGGAGATAGTAACGAGTCTTTTGATACTTTAGCTAAAGTGGTATGTTGAGCTAACCTAGAGATTTAGCCAACATTAGCACACATGTCAGTTTGGGGCAAGTTGTCTCATTGACTTTGGGGCAAGTCGTCACGTGTGACAACTTGTGACTCTGGAGATGAGTCTTATTAGTCAAATACAGGCCAGGGCATCTGTTTAGTTCAGAGGTTAAACATGTTAAGTTAAGCACGTTATCTGCAGTATTCCATGCAGTTATCATGAATCTATGTGCAAACCAGAGAACGTCAGTTTGAAGTTCAAAGTAAAGTGATCTTGCCACTTAATGTGTTTTGATTGAAATGTGTATTGTTTTTCCAGATTCTCTAGGCATGATTGTTTATATTTCCAGTTCTGGAAATCCATATTCACAAATTAGTTGTGTTTTTATTTTTGGATAATCTAGTGTGACAATTTACCCTCCGATGGGGCAAATTGTCGCAAGTGCACATTCTCTATTCAACAGTCCGTAATGAGATAAGATATGAAAATGTTATGAATACAACATATGTTCCCAAGACTTCCTTCTTTCATATGGTATGACATTTATACCATTGTGATGTACGGTAAATGTTAGTCTGTGTGAAAAGTGTGACAACATACCCCGCTCTCCCCTACCCTAATCCCAGATGATTGACAGTCACTCGCCCCCCCTTCCTTTCTGTGTATTGCCTTTATCTACAACACATGAGTGTAATAAGGTAAAGGTAGTAACAGGAGAGATACTTGGATTGGGGAAAAACGTGTATATACATTGGTATCGGTATTGGCATCGGCCAAAATTAGTTTTTCAAATATCGGCATATCGAATATCGGCCAAAATCCAATATTGTGCGTCCCTAACGTGGACATATGGACCCTACGCCAAAGCCTACATTGTAGCCTGACGTGGTCAGAAAGCACTGGGGAGACTCTTTGTTTCTCCCACTATGCCTCTAGATTCGGTACTCGCTTCGAAGCTAATCACTGTCACTCTCTCACTCGCTCTACCACACACTCCCCACGCACACACACACACACACATGCCAGCTCTGCTATTCTCTTAAAGAGATACGCTAGAACGAGGCAGACACCAGCGCACAAGTATAAACCTCAGGCCCCTTACATAGGCTTCAACAAACGCTCTGCGTAAAGCCCCCGCTGAAGCATTAATTCCGCCTATAATTTTGCTGTCTAAATCACTAAGACGCACACACACAGAAGAGAGAGAGAAAGAGAGGGAGAGAGAGAGAGAGATAGTTTGGGTTTAATAGTTGCCATTTTACAAATGATTGGTTCAGTGTCACAGGCTGCTCATTAAGCATCGCAGCTCACTAATGCAGCAGCCATGAATGAACTGTTTAACTGAAAACCATAGAAACCACAACCTTCCACACACAAGACAATGGAAAAAGAGCCGTGCTGCACTTGAGTTTGTCAACGTGATTGCAACTTAATGAAGTGACAGAGTTGGTCTTGGCTGGACTTAGACAGATCTGTTAAAATGGTTTAGAGAGGAGAGGAGAGTAACGGAGGTGGAAGGAAAGAAGAGAAGGGAGAAGCTAAAATACAATTCAGTCTGAACGCCATGAAAATGAGAGGGAGCAGAGGTTGCAGTAGAAGGACGAGGCCCTGGATTAGACACTGCATCTCATCCCCCCCATCCCTTTTTGGAGTGAGGCTAACGATCTGGATCTGAGCATGTCATTAAGGCAGCAACACACACACCCCTGGGGCTACACAGGCACCAGCAAGTCTGTTTTTGAAGTGTGTGTGTGTGTGTGTGTGTGTGTGTGTGTGTGTGTTTTGACTTTAATTAACTGATAACAGCAATTGTGACTATAGCATTACGCTTTACATTGCATACAACGTTGAATAAATAAACCATTAAATTCCCCAAAGTAAAATATTACAGTTTAACATGTATCTAACTTAAATGATAATTAATTGATAATACAATAATAGTGAATGACATGGTATCTTCTCTGTAGCATTTGCGTTACTAAATTCTACAATTGAACAACTACGGCGCTAGGCAACGACTTTTTCAACTCACTAAACATAAGAGGCTGGACGCAGTGGGTGAGGGACTCAATCAGAGAGTGCTGGCTGATGATGGGAACTGTCTGTGGAGGGAGACTTTGCATTCTTACCAGTTTGTAATGCCAAGCAAGCTGTGTACAGCAGTGTGATGAAATCCTTAACCCTCCTGTCAGAAATTTGGGTTTTCATAAAAAGGTAACGTGGATGGTTCTCTACAACACTCTTCACAAGTAAAATTGAATTTGGGTGTTTTATTCAATTTTATAGCATTTGGAAGTAAAATTAATAAAAGAAGGTTGAAAAAGGTGACAAAAGTGTCGGAAAAAGATTCTAAAATGTGGAAAAAACACAAAAACGTGAAAAGGTACAGAAAAAACACACAAAGACGTTGAAATAAGTGACAAAAACATTGGAAAAAGTGACAAAATCATCGGGGGGAGCAACAAAAGTGTCGAAAAAGATGACCAAAAAATTTGAAAAACGGTTTTCATTTAAAATTTTGACCCAGAAAAACTAAAAGTTGCATGGCCGACGGGAAGACAACACAAGGGTTAAGACACAGACACAGTTGGAGTGCAACAAAAGTAGCGAACATTCCTGTAGGAGGTGGAAAAAAAGTCCACTGTTACTGTAACAAGATGTCATCAGTGAACATGTTGCAAATACATTTCCTGTAATATGATAATCTTGGGACTTTGCACATACGTTTTAATATGTTAATTAAAAAAAGAGGCATTACTTTTCTTGTTGCAAATAAGGACAGATTTGTGTGTGTGTGTGTGTGTGTGTGTAGATGATTTCCATGCTTCAACAAGTTATGATGTGATTTAGTGCAGGTCATTTGCCTTTATGAGCCCCTTCTGTGTTGTGTGTGTGTACAGCTGTTTGGCACTGCCTTCCCCCATTTCCTCGCTAAACATCAAGCATTAATATGTAGCCTGTTACATTGATTCTATCATAACCAGCTACAGATCCAAAATGCTATGCTGTTCGTCTATCTGCTAGACCCTCAGAGAGCCACTGGAGAAAATTGTTTGTGAGGAGGGAATATCTTTCTATCTTTATTTCCCAAGAGATTATCTCTGTTACGTATTTTATGAAAAATCTACCCGAAAATCACAAACATTTTTGGGAGGCAGAGTTTATTTATGCAGCTCTTGAAGCTAACTAAATAGACAGTCAACAGTGTGTGTGTGTCTGTGTGTGTGTGTGTGCGCGCGTGTGACTGTGTCAAATACATCTTCATTCTGCATAATCTGATGTATTTCTGTGTGTATGTGAATCCAGGCAACACATCTGAAATAATTTAAACTGAAATTAAAGTCTTTTTTATTCAAATGCTAATCTGTGCTGTGTTTTATACACTCATTTAGTAACCTTCCATCAGAAGAACGCTTTGTCTTCACTCACTGATTTTAGTATGAACCTCTTGTCAGATGTGTTTGTATCCATGGAATTCACCGGACTTAAACTTTTGGCTCTGTTCATACCAACTAACAATAGTAACCTGCTCTGTGTCACATATATTTGATACCACACAAATAAAAACCGCACTAATGCGTCCGCAAGACTCTTATCTCTCTGGCGATGATAGGATTTTGCCGTTTGGACACACGGTTTTGAATTACAGAAGGAACTTCAGAGGTAAAATAATCATTAAATATACAGTTTTGACCTGTCAAACATATTGTCGCCCCACACACACACACACACACACACACACACACACACACACTAACTCCTCCTATAATCGATAATAGACTCTTTACTGTAGGCCGAGTTGTCCTCTCTTTGCAGGACATGTCAAACAGCAGAGTAAAGGTAGCTCAGATTAGCTGTTACTAATGATATTAACTATATACCTGTGGCCTTTACTCAACCATTGTATTTTCTGTCTCTCACACACTTAAGCAAGTGGTATTGGGATGTGCACACTGTCAAAATGTCTTGCGGAATTTTCTAGTTTTCATTATTATTACTCTAGACTCTTTCACTTTGAGAATAAAACACCTCTAAAAACACTGAACATGATGCAAGCAGTTGCAGATGTATGGCAGTGCAGTGATGGCTGCAGGACTCCAATAGGATGTCTCCCAGCTGCCTATTTTGGATGGTTGAATGAGAACTGGAAATCAGAATAGTTACGACTCATCCCATCCAAACTGACACACACTGCAGGAAGCGCACACTCGACCTGCAGGGCCTTGGAACAGGATGGAGGCACCCACAATGCACTAGGAGGATGGTGGGGGTTGTTGGGGCCTCAGGGTGCTGACAGGGGCTACCGTTTCACCAGACACAGTCCACCTGTTTTTGTGTGTGTGTGTGTGTGTGTGTTTGTGTGTGTGTGTGTGTGTGTGTGTGTGTGTGTGTGTGTGTGTGTGTGTGTGTGTGTGTGTGTGTGTGTGTGTGTGTGTGTGTGTGTGTGTGTGTGTGTGTGTGTGTGTGTGCCGTCCCTGAACAGTCCGTTGCAGCCAGAGAGATGGACTATACAAGGGTATAAAGGGGACAAAATTGGGGAGAAATGACCAACATCTGTGACCACGATATAGGTTTTCCTGGCATTAGCATGTAGCTACATGTAGCAGTATGTAATGTAAGCCCTGCAGTAGTGTGCCTGGAGCAGATGACCATATGTAAAATTAAAAAAGCGGACTGGTATGACGTCACCCCGGGCCAAGAGTAGAAATAATTGATGAAATCAGAGCGTTCAGAACAGTGTGAAATCTTAGCTCACAGGGATTTCTTTTACAAATGTTTACCTCATTATTTGAAGCTTGGGCCTCGTTTAATAAGAACATCTGACATTTTAATTAGAAATGCCCCGATCACGTTTTTAGCCACTGATACGATAGCTGATCACCAATTAGCCAATAAAAGCTATCCGTTTTTCTTCAATGACCACTGACAAGCAAAGAAAACCGGCTACACCCTTCGACAGACACGATGGCTGCACCTGATTGGACAAATGCTTCACGTGGGGCTGTCTCCTCCCGTATTTCAAAACAGACCATAATGGCAGCTCGTTTGGAAAACTTATTTTACGAAAATAGTTCACCGAGGTGTATTTCTGCAAGAAATGTCTTCATTTCAAGTCGACAAGTTTAAAAGATTTTCATACGTTTTTGAGAGTCGGCGAGGCGTGGTGCTGCTCATTATTTGCATAAAGTAGCCTGGATTCAACTTTATGCAAATGGGGAGCGGGCGACTCGACGCCCCGCTTCTCCAAAGTCCCCGCAACTCTACCAGAATGCATGCACGGCTGTTCACATAAACAATCAATGGGAAGCAGGGAAATGACGCTTCATGGTGGACACGCACCATTATGCCAACCTGATTCCCTTTGCCAGCCAATTTAACCGGGAGCAAGACTTTGTCAGGGGGAACCGACATTTGCAGCAAAGTGACAACAGTGGCCTCCAGGCTCCTTCCTGACCCTCTTCATGTTGCTCCAGTACAAAGCTCCTTGCCATCTTTGATTAAAAAGATGACTGGCATGTATTCTTTTTGCCCTTTGACAGAATAGCTCAGAGACAAGGGTGGACCAGAGCAGAGAGGGTGGACAAGGTCCATGAGCAACTGAGAGGCTCTGCGTCATCTTTTACCTGACGAAACATGTAAGAGAAGACTATGGTCTTCTCACTGAACAGTTGATTTAGCGGTATGGTCAGTCTTATCCATCTGATGATGCTGACGTAGCCCTTCCAAGCTGGGCATGGCAACTCATGAGGTCTCCCACGGAGTTCCCCCAGTCCAGTAGGCTGCTTCTGATCATCACGCCCATCTTCCAATCAAAGGGGTGCCTGCTATGACTGTGGAGAAACTGGCCAAAAGTAATCTAAGAAGTAAAAGTAGTCTTCCAACGCATGGAAAGATTGGGCTGAAGCTCAAACCGCCCAAGAGCCACCTGCTGAAGGATCAGGACCTAGTCCTTGGCCATGTGGTCGATGGACAAGGTATCAGTCTAAACTCAGTACTCCTCCAGGACATCTAAGACTGGAGCCCTCCCATGAACCTATAACAGCTTCAAGCATTTCTCAGGCTCTGTAACTACTCTGCTTGGTGAAGGCATTCTCAGAGATCTGCAGTCCATTGAATGAGCTTCGAAGGACAGATGTGGAATTCCAGTGGGGTGAGTCATAGCAACAAGCCTTTCATGAGCACAAAACCAGGCTGACAACAGCACCCATACTGTGGTATCCTACCTCTGATGGCCAGTTTATCCTGATGCTTCTAATGTCTGCATAAGGGTGCTATGCTGTCTCAAGAGGGTAAAGTAAAGTAATAGCCTATGGTAGCTCACACCTTTAGAGCCCACAGCAGCAATGATGCGTAACCAGGAGGGAACTTTATGCTGTGGTAGTTTACGAGACAGCACAGACACTATCTTCTTTGTTGAAGCTTTCACTTCTCACAGACCATAATGGTCTGACCTGACGGTTTCCCTGGCAAGGTGGCTGGAGGAACTGAGTCAATATAACTTTCAGATTGACCACAGAGCAGGACTACGGCATGGCAATGCTGATGCATTATCATGGAAATCACAAAGTCCCTAAAGTGACTGCTACTAGGCGGGCAGGGATCTTGGCTCACTACCCTGTTATGGATGCTCATACTGCCAGAAACTGCACTAACAGGGGTCCTAACAGGTTTGGAGATGTGGATGATGTGGTAGTAGCAAGTGTTAGTATTCCACCAGCTTCATGTTCTAGTTCTGACTCACATTGTGATGGAGAAAGTCAAGGGGACAAACCATAGATAACAGCAGCACAGCAATTAAAAAAAGTAATGCAAAAGGTTCCTTTATCATAGCATGTAATCAGTAAAAAATCTCACACAAAAGCAATCTTTTAATTACTTACTTTTTTGGAATAACAGAAATAGAATGGGAAGTTAGCAGTTTGCTAGGTAGTGAGTTTGCTACTACATATACTAGTCTTGCATTGCCGGACCTACCTCCACAGTGCTGCAGAGGAAGGTCTCGCTCGTCCACACAGCATTCCGGGATGGGAGAAAAACGTGCTCTGGTTTATTGGCATTTCTTTAAACCAATCACAATCGTCTTGGGCGGCGCTAAGCACTGGACGTAATAACAGTGCCGCTGCAAAAAAGCCTCTGCAGAGATCTGAGGAGCAGTTAACCACAGTCCTCAGAAATCCACACAAACAAACACAAAGGAAGCAGAACAAAAATTTTAAAAGCCAAAAGTCTTACTCATTATTGCTCTCTGTGTGATTTCAATACATTTCTGTGAGATTAAATTGTCGTTTAGTTTTTTCTTTTGTCAGCTTGCCCCGAAAAAAAAATGCTATAACTTGATTGTGCATTGTTGTGGTTGAGGTTATACAAGCACTTCTACACAAGGAAACCATGCAACCCAAATATTGGAATAAAAAAAAATGGCTTAGGCCCCAGAGGGGAAAACATGTCAGTAAGATGATATGACTTTAACCAGACAATTAGGAGTTTTCCAGATGAAGAGAGACTCAAATAATGTTTACTTACCGTCTGCTCCAGATAGTTAGCTCAGACACATGTCAGTGTTCTACTATGGGGACAACATTAGAGAGGACATTTTAGACTCTACATGATTATATATATGTACTGAATATATAAAACCCGGCTTTCAGTTCATCCTGCGTAAAGGTTGTTATCATGTAATTATCATGGTGTTATTTGCACACAGTCACACTGATGGCTGTTTGATAGATTGTGTTTGGTCTAAAAAGGGAAATCCACATGGGCTCCAGAGATGGACTGCAGTATCACAGCTATGTTGTTGTGTCTATGACTTCAGCTCTAATGACAAATGCTGCCCTAACTTGTTACCACAGAGCCAACTGTGAACATGGTTGACAGATTGAGTGCGGATAATAATATGGTATAAAATAAAAAAAAATGAAATTGTATGATCAAAACTTTTTAGAACATTTGACCACTTCTGATGAAATAAAATGGAACTTTTTATTTTAGGTTTGGAGACAAAATCAGTTATTGGGCCCTTTTCACACTATGTGCATTGATCAAACATGTGTCTATAGGTTATTCCCATCTAATGTCTAACAAAGCTTGGTATCTCTATTTCAGAGACCTTCCTCGTGGTGAAACTTCCAGCATTTTTTTAGGTAATGATTTGGTAAAAAGGCCAGTATCCATCCATTCATAGTCAATGAAGTCAATGTGTTTGAGATAAACTGCCCTGTACAAAGCTGAAATGTAAAACTAAAGCATTACATACCTCAGATAACCATTGTACAATTACAAAATACACGTATGGACTCAATAGTTACAATATGCAAACGTGTCAGTATGTTGTATTCAGGGAAACCAACACCAGTATTCCAAATGGCCGTGAAGTCATAGTATTTTAGTTTTCAATAACCATGGTTGTGCCTTTGCTCACTGTCATTGCAACCACATGGACACAGCAGAGCACAAATATACACAAACTAAACAGCAGAAGATGGTTAGAGCTGCTCATGAATACAGTGCACATTGCAAAGTTATTAATAAAACTGTGAACCAGTGTGTAGAAGTGGTGTGTAGACCTTTCCTTAGATACCTTATATTCTGCTTTGGTACAGTACATTTCGGTAAACCACATCCCTAATGTCAACTTTTTACATATATTTATATGACAGAAAAATATTAAAGAGTATTCCCAGTAGTTACACATCGATCAGGACAAGTGGAAGTAGTGGGATGAATAGGTAATAAAAAAGCCTTTCTGTGAGAGCAGCTGAGTGTTCTCCATCCTATACACATCACCAGAAACATTCGTTGGCAAGATTTGAAAGTAGCATCTCCTCGGGCCTCAGTCTAACACTCAGGGCACTAGCACCGCTGCATCACCTCTTTTTCAGCTTCACTCTCTTTTTTTCTCATTCTTCATTTTTAGCAGGGCGGGCAGTTGCAAGTAGGTATGCACCAAATCCAGATTTTTGGGGTTCGGCTGAATGCCGAATCCGAATCCGAATCCAAAACCGAATACCGAATACCAAATACCGAATACCGAATTCTACTCCCATCCTCAGTCCATTAACACAGTTAACACATTAATAAAGTAAACAATGTTCACAGCAGTGTATTTTGCTGTACCTGTCTGTAGATTCCTTCATGCACAACTCGTATTCTTTCCGATGTTTCATACGCAAAACAGCGGCGATGTTGTGTATTGTTTAGGGTCCTCGCCACCACGAGACAAATCAGCATTGTAAATTGAACATGTAGCTGGACTTGAATGTCCTTCTTTTGACTGAAAGTACTGCCAAACAACACTTTTTCTGCTCACAAGTTCCATTTTCACTTCCTCACAGCTTACTGCATTGAACGCTCCTATGAAGGTAAATATGGTGCAAAACGTGAGAGCTTGTAGAATACAATGTGAGAACTTGCAGAACAAAAAAATTGAACTTGTATGTTAAAATTTGCACTTGTAAAATTAAAATTTGCACTTGTAAAATTAAAATTTGCACTTGTGAAACTAAAATTTGCACTTGTAAAATAAAATTTGCACTTGTAAAAAATATTCACACATGTGATCTGAATTTGAAGTCACAAAAAGAAAAAAACATGAGAGCTTGTAAAAAAAATCTGAACTCGTAAATTGAAATTTGCACATGTAGAAAAAAAATATTTTACTCGTGTACTTTTTTTTTACTCAGGTTCATTTTCCATCACAACCACAAATCAGTGATTACAACCTCTCGAATCTGTCACTGTATGCGCTCTCTCGCATCACAAAGTGGCGAATCTGCGCCTCGACTTTTGCAACACTTGTTGCGATACATTTGGTGCAAAACTAATTTGTACCTGTGGACTTAGGCTGTGGAGCTCTGAGCCAACAGAACGGGGAAAGCAGGGTTTCTATCGCCAGATGAGGGTCAACTCTGTCCGGCTTATTTAGCTATGTAGCATGGAAGCTTGGTGGAATAGCAAGCTAGCGTTAGCCAGCCTGCTTTTAAATAAATACCTTTTAATTATCTTAACACTTTTTAACAGTCAAACTGAAACACTGGCGGTGAGCTCCAGGTCCTGCAGCAGCAGACGGACCGTCACCAGTGGGGATCGGCCAGCGGAGCAACATCGCTCTTATTGTCACAAAGCTTCGCTGCCGACCTCGACCTGCAGTCGGAGCTCCAGCGGGACACGGAGAGCCCCGCACCCGGTAGCAGCGGCACATCCCCCGGCCCTGACCACAGCTTGCTTTGCTGATGTTGTGCCCAAATGTTGCATCACTGCCAATAATTGCACCCGCTTGGGCAGCAACAATAGCTTCTGCAGAATTACATCCACCTCGCGGGCAGCAGCAATCATTTCTGCCGAATAATGTGTCATCTCTTAACCCTCGTTGCTGCCGAGAATTGCACCCAGGTAGCAAGGAAATGATGAGTCTGATAAAACATTGATGTCTCTAAACGTTCTAAAATTATAATCATTATTGATGAAAATTACAAAGAAATGTATATAGCCTAAATTTTAATTAAACAGTAGCTACTTTGCCTTATAAAATCATTATTACCCCTTGTGGATGGAAGTCTCGGCAGGGATGCACAACTTGGCAAGTGTTACCCGCTGATGACGGTCCATCTGCGGCTGCAGGACCTGGAGCTCACCGCCAGTGTTTCAGTTTGACTGTTAAAGTGTTTAGATAACTAAAAGGTATTTATTTAGAAGCTAGTTAGTTAGCTAACGCTAGCTTGCTATTCCACCAACACTGGCGGTGAGCTCAAGGGGGGGGGGATGTGCCGCTGCTACCGGGTGCGGGGCTCTCCGTGTCCCGCTGGAGCTCCGACTGCAGGTCGAGGTCGGCAGCGAAGCTTTGTGACAATAAGAGCGATGTTGCTCCGCTGGCCGATCCCCACTGGTGACGGTCCGTCTGCGGCTGCAGGACCTGGAGCTCACCGCCAGTGTTTCAGTTTGACTGTTAAAAAGTGTTAAGATAATTAAAAGGTATTTATTTAAAAGCAGGCTGGCTAACGCTAGCTTGCTATTCCACCAAGCTTCCATGCTACATAGCTAAATAAGCCGGACAGAGTTGACCCTCATCTGGCGATAGAAACCCTGCTTTCCCCCGTTCTGTTGGCTCAGAGCTCCACAGCCTAAGTCCACAGGTACAAATTAGTTTTGCACCAAATGTATCGCAACAAGTGTTGCAAAAGTCGAGGCGCAGATTCGCCACTTTGTGATGCGAGAGAGCGCATACAGTGACAGATTCGAGAGGTTGTAATCACTGATTTGTGGTTGTGATGGAAAATGAACCTGAGTAAAAAAAAAAAAGTACACGAGTAAAATATTTTTTATACAAGTGCAAATTTCAATTTACAAGTTCAGATTTTTTTTACAAGCTCTCATGTTTTTTTCTTTTTGTGACTTCAAATTCAGATCACATGTGTGAATATTTTTTACAAGTGCAAATTTTATTTTACAAGTGCAAATTTTAGTTTCACAAGTGCAAATTTTAATTTTACAAGTGCAAATTTTAATTTTACAAGTGCAAATTTTAACATACAAGTTCAATTTTTTTGTTCTGCAAGTTCTCACATTGTATTCTACAAGCTCTCACGTTTTGCACCATATTTACCTTCATAGCTCCACCCACATAAACAGCTTCCCGTAATCAACGGCAGTGTCATTACGTATTGCGTAATGCAAGCGTAGGGTTCGGTTCAGTGGAAAAGAATTCTAAAAAGCCCAATATTTGGCCTTCCTGGATCTGGTGCATCCCTGGTTGCAAGGGACCGCGGCAGTGGCAACTTTTGCAGAGTTTTCTCCTCCATACTCCATTAGACTTGCAAGAACATTGAGCTCAGGCTCGTCACGGGAGGGGTAGAGTACGTGCAGCGGGGCAAGTTGGTTCTTTCTAAGTGGACCATGAGGCAGTGATTGGTGGGCATTTGTACAGGATTGCAGCAGCTACAGATGACGTTTCTTTTTTGCTCCATTTTCAGAGTCCATAAATTATTTATTGCTGCCGAGGTGTAAAGACTAATTCAAAAAAGTGAATGAGAAAGCGTGTCCAAACTTTTGACTGGTACTGTCTATTGGAAATAAATACCAACCCTGCCTTTAATATGGCTATACACTGGTAAGAGCAAATGACATTAAACCACCTATTCCGCTAATTTAGTAAAATATAGCTAACGTTACTGCAGTATGTGAGTGAACAATTAACTTCAACTAATATTTTATATGGCATTTACTTTGAGGGGCGTCCATCACTCCAGAGCTTGCGTGCAAATGTTCAATCAAAACAATTACATCCAGAGCTTAGACGATTTCGATTGGTTTAAAGAAATGCAAACAAGCCAGAGCATTTTTTTTTTCTCCTATTCCAGCATGTGAACAGATGAAAACCATGTATGGATACGCCATCAGGGCTCCCCTTTTAGGTTTCAAGAACTCTCTTATAGCATTATTGGTTATCCATATTTAGAATTCAGTCAATTTGATGGTTGATGCCAACATGGATCTTTCTCTGTGGAAATTCACACAACCATCTATAATCCTACATTAGAGACGTCTTCATTATCCGCTCTGAAAGGTCGGGCCAAGCATCAAGCATTCCCAGTTTCCTCCCCATTCCTCCCATCAGCCATTCAATCTATTCTCCTCAAGAGGTCAACAACACTGAACCTGACTGACAAGAGGCCTTATATGGGAAACGTTGTGGGACTATTACTGTAAGTTTTGGTTTGTGTTAGTAATATTGTACACCAATGCAACATGAAGAGAGATGCCATAACAGGCCATACCAAAGAAAACCAAAACCCAACGAGAAAAAAGTAAAATTTTAAGACGTCACAGTATGTCTGGCTGTCCTGATTGCCACATTGTCAAGGCGCCAACCACGTTACTGCAACATCCCTGGTTTGATTCCAGGTGGGGGCCTTTTTTCAGGCTGTTCTCATGAACCATTCATACATATAACTACAAAAATAATGCACTATAATTCATTCGACCACAACCACATTGACTGCCGCTGTATAAAACCTCGAAGATCCACTTAGGGAAGAGGTCACGGTGGATGGGTTTGTCCTAAAACACAGGGCTTTCTTGCGGGGGAGCAGAGTTTGTGTCCCGGAGAAGTTAAGGGGAAAACACAAGTTACTATATGTAACTTTTAAATGTTTCTGAAAGCAGCAGCATATGGATGGTCTGGCAAACCGAGACTAGCCCACGGTGACCGATACCGGGCTCACAGGCACCTTTTCTTGGCTGAACTTAAAGGCAATGACCACTAAACTCAACTGTCGCGTGACCTGTCCGTGGTTGCCGTTATTTGGATTACGTTTTTGAATGATAGCGTTCATGAGAATGCGTTGGTCTTGTGTCAGTATCATACCCATGGCTGTCTGTGTACTGCCTAAACCGTCCAAACAAGACAAGGTCAAAACCTAATATATGACTGGACCATGTATGGTCCTTGAGCTTAATTGTAGCTAAATTGTTACAGGGATAGTCAGCGGTGGTGTCTATAATGTGAATATAGATATTAAACGTTCATCTGTAGTGGTCCAAGTAATATTTGTTTGTTGGGTACTGAAGTAGCATATCATATGGTATGGTAAAGATACGTTTGAGACAAATAATTGAGGACTGCTTTTCAATGTAATCATGCTATTTTCAACAAGTTATTGTTCTGAATTAGTCATTTAAAGTGTTATTGTGTAAATTATTTAATATTTTTTTACTTTTTTTAAAAAACAGACTGGACCTAGATTGCACCCTAGTTTTAACAGTCTATGGTTGCACCCCATATTAATTATGTAGCACAATCTCAAATGTTGGTGGAGGAGCTGCAGCATTTGTTCATGGACAAACCCACGCTGTACATCTACTACCATCTGACAACTGTTTAAATCTTTTAGTGCTCTCCTCGATGCACCAATGTTAATATCTCTGCTGGAAACTGAAAGTGAAACTTTTGCCTTCATTTCCTTGTGCTACTAGAAAATGCTTCTATTTTAAAGACAATTTCTCCTTTCTTCATAATGTGTAGGCCTACTCCTTTTGTTATTTCAGTAGTTTATCTTTCACCGGGTTTACATCTACACCGACCGCTGAAGCGCTGCCTGCTTCCTTTCGGTGCCCATGTTAAGCAATTTCACACAGGACAAGGGCTCGCTATCTGGAGCGATTGTTTAAGTATATTATATACAATATAAATTACCTGTTTCCCTCTCTCCCTCCCCTCCCCTCTGCCCCAATGAGGGACCAAGCAGTAAGGCACATTTAGTCACAGGTAAGTTTCAAAAAAGGGTTTTTAGTTACCCAAAAATACCAAAATATTAAACAACAAAAATGAAGATAAGTTCTGGGACCATTAAAGAGGTCAACTAAACAGAACAGAACTAAAGTACTTTACAGAACAAGCTTAACATACAACTGTCCTGACCTAACAAACATGCCACAAAGGGAACATATATACTGGCAGACCAGACCAGGTTTGACACAAAAGGGGAAATAACAGTAAAACGGTACTAATTAAACTACAAATAACAATCAAAACAAAACAAACACTTATTCCAGAAAAGATAAACCTTACTTAACATTAACCAAAACAGAATTATTTAATATAATGTTAATCAAGTAAAAAATGATCTAAAGAAAGAATAAAGCTCCCCATGACACGGCGAGCAGCGGTAGTGTCCAATTAGGCCAGCTCCCCTATAACAGCTCTTCTCCAGGCACCACCCTTTTGGTCAGCAGAGTGCCTGCAACGCTCTCTGACAGTGGACCTTCAACTTTGAGCTCAAAGAAATAGTGGTTATAAGAAAGAAACAGACAATACAAATGTGCACGCTACAAAAAGATACCTTGTACTGTCAACTAAATAAAGTATGTATGTGAAACAAAAGGATGCGTCTTGTAAATTATTTGTAATAAATGAATGTTTGAATGAAACAAAACAGAAAAAGTAAATAATGTGTCTGGGAAATGATATAAACCAATCTTTAAGAACACAAAGGCCAAAGAAAATAAATGTGAGTGCAATAGTTGACTTTTAAGATGGCTGTGGTCATCACAGTCCCCAAGAACTCTGGACTTTCTGTACGTTTTACACCATACCTCCACACAATAATTCAAAGATGGTACTATAAGTGAACAAAACAGAGTGTACAATGCTTTATGATCCAGAATGTGCCTTGTTTTTTCAAGAATTGCAACGCTTCTTGACAACTTTGCTGGCACATGTTTTATATGAGGTTTCCAGCTGATTTTGTGGTCTAATATCACACCCAGAAATGTATTTTCATATACTCTTTCTATATTAACTTGTACCTAAGTGTTTGTTTTCCAATTTCAAAACAGCATAATCTTTGTTTTGTTCTTTCTCGACAGAACAGAAAATATTGGTATAATCTGCAGAGAAAACAAATTGCAGTATTTTTGATGCTCTGCATGTTTCATTTCGGATGTACAAAATAAACAGTTTCAGGCCTAATACTGACCCCTGAGGTACTCCACAAGAAATAATGAAACATGTTGATTTATGCTCACCTTAATTCAATTAGCACCAAAGATGTTGATCTGTTGTTTTTCAATCCATATTGACTGTCAGTCAGCAAATTATGCTTCATAAATTGTCCAACCTTTAAACAGAGGTTTTCTTTCAATATCTTAAAGAACTGGGAAAGTAAAAATAAAGCCTGCAACTGACCAGTTGTGTTTATTTCATATTTATTCATGTTATTTATTTTGCAAGTTTACAGTAATACGTGATATCATATCTAGATTTATCTGTCAAGTATTTTTGCATGGGATGGTAAAATCATATACATTAATGTTCTACTGTCTTAAAAGATATAACCTCATTTTAAATGTGTTACATTTAACTTACTAAGAAAATTGTTGTCAAGATTAAGTAATAATTGACAGGCTGGTTACCATATACAGAGCATTTCATAGTGTAGCTGGGATGTGCTTGCCATTGAAATACTGTTGTAATGACAACAATAGTTATAGGCTTAACTTACATAAACAAAAAACTAAATTTTTAACTATGTTTAGCCCACTTTCACTGCTTCCACATTAATTGGTAAGGTTTGTCTGCTCTTGCTGTCTCTGTGATCCACTCTTTCGATTTCACTCTCTCTCTCTTCATTGCTGACTGGCTTGCATCAATCACCTGAAAATGGGATTTTCTGGAAGTCCTTGACATTCAGATGATAAGTGCACTGATAGGGAGCTGTCAATCACAGCAGGAAAGAAAACAGCAGTCCTTTGCCTCAGGAAAGGGACTATCCCAGTACCAGTGTTTTCCACATGAGATAGTGGACTGGTTGGACAAAAATATAAACTGAAATAAGTAAGCTGAACAGAGACAGATGGACAAATAGAGGCAGAGAGAGACAGCAGACTACAGACCAACCGGTACTGTGCAGGGATATTCTAACTGCAGCCAGGTTTTCTAAATAACAGCCCTGACCATTTCAATTGCCATTGCCAACATTTAGTGTGTATGCAGTTATTATTATTATATTCGGGTAAAGACAATACCCCGGTTTCTCAAATGCCATGTAAACACCTTACCCTGGTTAAAATCTCATCAGCCAAGCTCTGCTCGCACAAGTGGCTGCTCACTTCATTTGCGCGAGGATGTATGTACAGCATATTTGTGCGTCTGATGATAAAAATAATGACATTTGGCACACCGTTAAAGCTGGCTAGCTAAACATTGTGCCGTTGGCAGGGTTCAGGTTAGGCTACCTAACGTTAACGTTAGCTAGCAGCTACCTAATGTTGATGTAAGCTAGCGTTAGCTGATACTAGCTATTTCGGCGACATATTTTGGACATCATTTAATAAACATAACCTGTAGTAGGACACAATCGTATGTGTATTGTTTTGATTACAATGTGCGGAATTACTTTACGTTGCCTATTTATGTCTATTTCTATTTCTCACTGTTAATTACCGGTGTCTGTACAGCATCAACAGGGGTTGCCACTGTTGTTTATGTGTGTGTGACGTCAAAAACTGTAACTGGTAGTCCAACCATCTGGTACCAGTTCACGGGGAGTAAGGTTTGACCGCTTTCACTGGGAGAAGGTTGTGAAAACACAGGTTACAGGTTGCCTGGAATGCAGCATTAATTACGACAGAACCAAAGCAGGAAGTAAGGTGACGGATTATAGCGCCAAACTCAGCGTAAGTTTTACAACTCTGGAAAGTTATGAAAGTGAAAATTATTTTATCTTTGGTCATCTTGATTGTGAAGCAAACAGAAGAAATACGTTCATGTTACAAAGTCATCTACCAGGAATTCAAGCTTGCACTAAACAATATTTGATTGGCCAACGAAGCGGTTTGCCAGATGACATCACATTGTGTTGCAGCAAATACTAATACTAGTATTAATAGTATAATAGTAATACTCCTGCTTAAGAAAACACAGTCAATGGTATTGTTGTGGACTTTCTGCACTTCACTACCAAGACATTACTTGTTACTCTGTGCCTGTGGGTAGTGCAGCCTTTTTCGTTCAATTTTCTCTTGATGTATTTTGAGTTTCAATAGGGGTCCCACTATAGGTCTGTTCAGTCATGCTTGCTGCTCATGCTAACTACAGTTCTTGTTTTATGTCAACACAAACCGGACTTTTAGGGTGCAACACCTCCTTTTCAGCAGGACAGACCACACACCAAGGAATACAAAAAGCAAATAACACATTTGTGAACTGAATGTAGCAGGTATGGGTGCTTCAAGTTAGAAAGTACTCGCTCTGTCAAGGACTGTTAGTCACTTTGGTGACCAGCAAATCAATGGCAAAGCCCTTGAAGTGCTCATATTATGCTCAATTTCAGGTTCATAATTGTATTTAGAGGTTGTACCAGAATAGGTTTACATGGTTTAACAGTAGCTAAGTAAGGACTACTAGCCAGTCAGAAGTAGAGTATGAGGGCGTGCCCTGACAGTAAGGACTACTAGCCAGTCAGAAGCAGAGTATGAGGGCGTGGCCTGACAGTAAGGACTACTAGCCAGTCAGAAGCAGAGTATGAGGGCGTGCCCTGACAGTAAGGACAACTAGCCAGTCAGAAGCAGAGTATGAGGGCGTGCCATGCTAGCAGCTAGGCGAGCATTACAACGTGTGTTCCAAAGTGACCACGTTTGTCTCTGAAGTAAAGGCTGGACTACAATAGAGCTGTTTGGAGCAGTTTGTGAACAGTGTTTTCTGTTGGAGATGGTAAGTCCCTTTGGGGGGGACTTTGGGCTGTTTGACTTTGTTTCCTCCTGCTGTGGGGCTCTCGTGGAGTCCATACAGCACAGGTTTTCCTGTGTAAATTGTGTCTAAATAAACAGGATGATCACTCACTTATCTCTGTGTTTCAGTGCCTCAAACTGTTATTTCAGACCTGACACAGAGACTTTATTAACTTGTGTCAGTCTCAAAGTAAAGCAGCTCCAGGTTCCCTTTCTATTCAGCCAGGATCCAACACTCTGCAAAGGTACACATAAAGAGAACAACCCACATGCCTTCCATCCAAGCAGCACTTCTCTCAAACCACTACACTCCCTATACAAACAAACTCTTAAAGTCCATAAACTATAATCATTGCCATATTTAAAAAAAAAAAAAAACATACATAACCTTTTACAGTTTTTTTCGATTGCTAAGCGACAGTGGGCACAACTGGAGTCACATGTGCAAAACTCAAACTACAGTCTGCACAGCAGCAGTTCATGTGGACCAAACTCTAGTTCGTTTTTCATTGCTTGAACACAGTTTTCAAAACTCTACACACTTATCCCATGACTTTCATTCCTGCTATACAATCTATATTTTTTCCTTAAATAAACTATTGAGTAGTGTCAAGTCACTCAAATTGTTCAAACTGTAAAGATGAGAAAGTTTGTAATTTCTGTATTGGTGTTTGATGCTAGTGTTTTTACTCTCAGTGTGTTCTGAGTGACAGTGTGTGTTATCTCAGTGAGGATTGTGCATAGTGTTTGGCTGCACTGAGCCTGTTTTGCAGGTGATGTGAACTGTTTAGCTCAGGTGACTGGTGGTAGTGCAGACTGTAGTTAGAGTTTTGCACATGTGACTCCAGTTGTGCTCACTGTCGTTTAGCAATCGGAAAAAACTGTAAGTTAGGAAAACCTGATAACATATACAGATCTCTGTCTAATGTATGAAATATTACATGGACAAGCTCCTCCCGTATTGAGCCAGTTTGTAAACACAGCACCAAGATCTACACAGAGGGCGGCAAGATGTCATTCTTGTTGTCCCGTTATGAAAAAGTGCATTCAGTCAAACAGATTTTTCTGTCAGGGCTGCTTGTGGCTGGAACTCTATCCCAAGTCACATTCAAAATTTTAAAACTTATCTTTACTGTAACTTGCTGCAACAGAGTAATTTACCAATTTGGGATTACTAATAAAGTCAATGTATCTATATATCTATCTATCTGAGTGGCTAACAAGTAGTCAGCACTGTCAACATAAATTTAGACCCTACATGCTGCTGCCATCTCGTCTCTTCTGCTCTGAGATTGTTTCATTATTGTTTAGTTAGGCTAATCTTCTGTTTCTTGCTACTGTCCCACCAATGTTGTTTTTGTGCATATCCACCAAAATGTATGTCTATGCTATTGTGTGTTGTTTGTTATGTGGTGTGTGTGTGTGTGTGTGTGTGTGTGTGTGTGTGTGTGTGTGTGTGTGTGTGTGTGTAGGCTCGTTTAATTATATTCATGGGGTCCAATAACCAGGAGTCCAGTATACTTGTGGGGTCCCGACAGCTGTATATTTTGTATTGCTTATCTATTGGTTTTTCTGTTCAATACTATTTTTATTTTTATTTACTTATTTATTTTACGAGGAGTACCTCTTGAGATAGATATTGTCATCTCATTTTCGAGAGGGTCCTCGGTAGGACTGGCAGTACAAAGGACAAGACATTACAGTACAACATGCACATTCACTCACATACTAACTTCCCCCCACCCCACACCCCTGCCCAGACATCACCAGAATGATCCTTACAAAAGGTATGAATAGTAATTAAGAACAAAAGATAAAGAAATACCGGAAAACTGGAGAGAAAAAAAATCAGATAACCAAAAAAACAATTACACCAGAAAGCAATCCAGCTTTATGGAAAGCACTTACAACAATTGCTTGTTTTCAAGTAAATGAACAAAGATGTCTTGAAGGATCTCAAAGATGTAATGGTGATGGTGACTACAACAAACTGTATTCTTAATATGAATTGTCTGATATGAATTGTTAAAGTCTCCCAGAACTAGATTTCATTCTAACATCTGACCTGTTCGGACCGGGTCAAGTGCTTGCTTATGCTTGAGGAGGGAAATAGTGTGAGTGCATGTCCCAGCCTGAGAGACAGCCAGCATAACAACACACAACATCTGGAGTTCATCTCCTTTACTCGGCCTTCTCACTGAGTCCTCCTTCATGTGTTTCTCAGGTTGTTGTTGTTGTTGTTGTTGTTGTTTTTTTTGTTCATTTTTCTTTTTCTTTTTAAATGTGTATATCTTAGTTTACTCAATGAATTGTATGTATGTATGTATTCTTCTCATCTTATTATCCTTGATGTTTTGGCAGTAATGTTTTTTTTCTGACACGCATGCCAATAAAGCAATATGAATTGAATTGAGAGAGATAGAAAGAGAAAGAGAAAGAGAAAGAGAAAGAGAAAGAGAAAGAGAAAGAGAAAGAGAAAGAGAGAGTGAGAGAGAGAAAATGTAAAGCATCTTCCTGAATGAACCTACAATAACCTTCAATTGTCATAAAATGTCTGCAAAAAATACAACTTGAAACAGAAGGCCACCGTGGATATATAATAAAAAACCTTTTAAAGCGTTCATTCCTATGAGATTTGCTCAGTGGTGCACAAAGCCAAAAAAGATCCACTTCCTCATATAGAATTACCCGGATGATCGGCACTGCTTCCCCACTTTAGGGCCCATTCCGTGAAATGATCACGAATTGTTAACAGTGCATTACGTGGTGGTGGTACGGAATGTGTGAAAATTCCGTGTGGCCACCACGGAAAACAATGCCACTGTAAAGTCAATGAGAAGATGGCGTGGCATTAAGAGCGACTACGGTAGCGAGTAGTATGAAAGCCCGGAAATCTGCATAGGGGAGGTTGGTTGGGGGGGTGGATGGCTAAAAAAAACGCAGGATTTTCACCCAGGAGACCGGGGATCGCGTCCCGCGTGTCACCTGTACTAAACCCAACCGTCCCGTTGTTGTCCCGCGTGTCATGGAAACGTAAGCCCACCCACGACCTTTTCCTTAACTTAAGGGGCCGTGTTCATTTCACGGAATTCTTCCGTGGGCCCGTCACGGAATTTATTGTGATTCCGTGAAACTGCAACAGATTTTGAGTTAAGGGGCCGTGTTCATTTCACGGAATTCTGTGAGATCAGGTTGCCGAGTTTCACTGAAGACTTGCATCATGTGGACGCGCCGACAGTTTTGCTGTCATTACTTAGAATTCCTCATGAGGGCGGCAGAAACTACGCACTACAGCTTTAAATAGAACGCTCATATTTGTCGTTTAGGGTGTCAGTCGAGATCTGTCGTTTGGGTATGAGAATGTGCTGATTTTATACATGTTAACCCTCTGTTCCAGCCAACAGATCCTTATAATCATCGCACACAGACACCATGTCTGATGGCTGCTCTGCCCCTCCACTGGGATGCATTTCTTTTTAAATGGTTGCTGAACATGGGTTAACCATTTGGACTCTGTTTGCTGTTCATTTCAGATTGTTGGAAACTTGTTTGGTGTCAACTTTAATGTGACGTGATTCCTTGATATCCACAATCGGTTGCCTGTTTATTGCATACGCCGAGCTGAAACTAACACAGTCGAATAAAACTGAAAGGTTGAAACGTGTGGGACTTTGAGATGACAGTGTAGTTCATTATCATTTCCTAACCCTTGCAAATCCTAATTTTTGCAGGGACAGATCAAGAAACGCTTATATACATTTTTTTTTTCAATTGATGAATTAATAACAGTTGCAAAGGCACTGACTGAAATCAGAGGGGACAGCAAAATGTCCACGAGTCATTATGGAAGTAGTCTCGCATTGCCAAACCTTCCTCCAGAGCGCCGCGGAGGAAGGTCTGGCTAGTCCGCATAGCATGTTCTGGTTTATTGGCATTTCTTTAGCGCTAAGCGCAGAGCGGAGCCACGGTGCCTCTGCAAAATAGCCTCAGGAAGGAACTTGTTTTGGTGGAACATGTGTACGTTCAAAAGGTTTTTTTTAGTTTTAGTCGTGCAACAGAAAACTCAGATTGGATAGATAGTCTAGCTAGCTGTCTGGATTTACCCTGCAGAGATCTGAGGAGCAGTTAACCATAGTCCTCACAAACTAAATTACAACACAAAGAAAGCGGAAGGTAACGGGACATCCCGAAAACGGACATCCGAAAAGTGTGACATCCGGCGGAATTACCATTAGAACGAGAGCAACCCTGGAAGCTTATTTACGAATCCTACTATGGCCACGCCAAGGCCCGCCCCTATGAAGCAGCTCGATTGGTTGGGGTTAGGCATTTGACCTTGAGCGCTTAAGGTTAGGACAGCCGATTGATCAGGGGATAGGACCTGAACAAATCAGGTTACGTTACCTTGCGTAAGCATGGACGCCTGGCCAATAGTAGTGTGTGAATGCTATTGAAGGGCGGGTCTTGCCGTGGCCATAGAAGTATTCGTAACTACACACCCTGGAAGTGGAACGTTTTGGATTTAGACTAGACTCAGTTTCAGTTCAAACTTTTTAAAGTGGTGATCTTTAAGCTACTTTTGGAGACTGTCATTCATGGATATATGAATAATTTATATGAATAAATGCAGTAAGAAACACATATAATAACACAACCAAGTTTAACAGCAGCATAATGAGCATAGATAGATAGATAGATAGATAGATAGATAGATAGATAGATAGATAGATAGATAGATAGATAGATAGATAGATAGATAGATAGATAGATAGATAGATAGATAGAAATTTTAGGCATTCCAGTAGCTTAGACAACCATAACATAACATAACATGATGTTGAGTCAAAACCAAGCTGAACATAGGCTATGGATTTATTGTAGACTGAAATGGTTTTAGCTATAGGTCAATCTAATAAACTGGAAATGTGATTGGTTTTAGGCCTAAAGTAGGTTATTCAGGAAGCAAGATGTACAAAAAACCGAAATGCACTGGGCTGCATCTGAACTATATGTGTTTTGAGAATGTTGAATTGTGTTTTTTATATGTGTTTTTCTGGAAATATTTTTTAAAATGTTGAACCTGTGTATAAAATGTGAGAATACTGAGAGGATGCGTTTGAAAGTGCTGTTTAAACGCTCGATAAATCAAAACTGTCTCATTTTCAAGTAAGGAGACAAATCATTTAGCATCATGAAATAAAAGCAAAATCACTTGTACCGCTGTTAGTAGGTTTCAACTATATCAGGTCTGAGATTATCACACTGTGGATGGATACACACACACACACACACACAGTGGAGCTGCCCTCTCTTTTTTGTGCGTTAGGTTGCTGTCTTATTTTCTGTCTTTCTGTGTTCTTTTTTTATAATTTCTATTCTATTCTATTTTTTTTTGTTCTCTTCCTTGTGTGATGTGATTTTTGTTTAAAAGTCCAAGTTTTAAATTCCATTTAAAGTCTACACACTGCGCTGCATTACTCCTCTTTTGCATTTCATCTCAGTAATTTATTTAGCCGCTGTTTCCAGTCTCTTATGTTTATCATTGGCACACATTTAAACGTATGTAAGTGTGTCTCAATGTGCGGATAGGCTACCGCTTGCTTTAACATTTGCTGTCGGTCAATTGGCCATGAGAGCTGCTCGAAGCATATCAAATATTAATACCTTAATGCCCCGTGTTAAGTAATTAAGTCCCATGTGGCTTTTAGAAGGAGAGAAAACCAATGCGTCACATGGTCACGTTTGCCATTGGATTGTGTGTGTGTGAATCATTATAAATAGGAAATACGCCGCTCGTTATTTTTCTGATCTACGATTAAACATTCTATTTGTTTATGGCACAATGAACGTCTCTCTAATTTAAACCCGCTGCCTAGTCATTGATCATTTCGGATTCATTAATTTTTTTTTATGGAATATAGCCCTAATGCCAAATAATGACCCATCATGTATTTACAAATATATATATTTATAGTTTGTATTATTAAAATGTCACTTTAACTCTCCTCCTGGAAACATGCGGCTCTGTTCCGTTCCCACGTGAACGAATAAAAAAAAAAACGGGTCCGTGTTTGCAGCAATATCATCACTCTGAACATGAATTAGTAATGGCGCCAGCTCCATAACAATAAATGAGCAGCCTATATTAAACATCAATCATTTTTTCAGTGATTTATAGGCTACTGTAGCCTACTATTTCAACCCATTAGGTACATTTATTAAGGTTCCAAAAATTCCGCAAAATAGACCCAAACAAGGAAGTTTCACCTATTTATGATTCATAAAGATTTTGAAAGATAAATGCCTATTGGTGTGGAGCCTTTGTTGAATTAATTGTATATGTTTGCTTCAGATGAATAATGTCTTTCCAATGTGCTAAATTCATAAATTCATGGGCGGATTATGAGACAACGGGCCCTTCATATTGCTCCGAGTCAGTAAGCAATAACTGAGAGCCTTCATGCTCATTATTGTGTATGAAAATGTTACAGAAACAATGAATGGAAACACTGTGGGAAGAATTATCCAAAATATAGCCGAACAAAAAGAAATGTTGATGTCCAGATGTCCAACAGTGTATCCTCCGACTGCCTGTGACTTCTAATTCAATCTGAATGGTTTGATTGTAATAACTCGTTGGAGAATTAATTCGCGATACAACTGCGTAGAGAATGTGTGTTGCTGCAACCACTACGGTTATAAACTAGCCGCACAGTGTGTCTCTTTGCTCAGTTTAGACTTTATCTGTAGGATACTGACAATAAAGAGCAGCTCCGCGATCGAGAAAAAAAAGTAGGCCTACAAAAAAATAAATGGTCGCAAAAATGTGAAATATAGCCTACAGGCTATAGATATTCTCAATGGGACAACAAGCACTGATACACCTGAGCAAAAACACCAGCGGAACTGTAAACTAGATCTTCTTTAGAATAAAATAAACTCCAGTGAACAGGCGCGTGCGCGTGTGTGTGTGTGTGTGTGTGTGTGTGTGTGTGTGTGTGTGTGTGTGTGTGTGAGGGGACAGTGTGAAGCAGATAACCATATTGATCAGCTGTTAATCAGTGTTTTATGAAGTGTGCCATGAAGCCTCCATAGGGCTCGCGCAGTCTTTAGCCAATCGAGTTTCCAGGCCTCAAATTGGGTCTTAATCTCGCGCTGTCTATTTGGCAGCTTGATTGATGTCGTCGCGCGGCAGAGGAGGATGGGGGGGGGGCGGGGGGGGGGAGAAGACAAACAGTCCAGCCTCGCGCTCCTCTCCTGCGTGCACACACAGACAGACGCACACACGTGCGCCCGCCGGCACACTCACTAGATAACGACTGGAGCTCGAGCAGAAGAAGCCCAGACGTAGAGTCCGGGGAGCGGCGCGTGGAGCATCCTCTGTTCCTCGCGCCGGAGCTGTTGGGGGGGGGGTGAGGCTCGCGGAGGCCATGGATCACAGAGGGATAGGCATACTGGGGGCGCATCTGCAGCAGCACGCGCACGCGGAGCCCATCAGCTTCGGCATCGATCAGATCCTTAGTAACGTGGAGCAGAGCTGCATGCTGGGCGCGAGGATGCACGAGCCGGACTACGGACACGGGGCCTACGACAGCTACGCGAGCAGCGGCGTGAACAGCGCCGGCTATATGTACGGTAACGCCGGATATAACGGCACCGGCAACTCGTGCGGGGTGGCTTCCCTCGGCGGGGCCTACCACATGAACGCGGGCGTGAATGCGAGCGGGACTAACGTGAGCTCCTCCAGGGTCATCCGTGTCCCCGCGCACCGGCCTGTGAGCGGCGGGAACTCGTCCGCTCCGCCGGTAAGCGGCCGCGGGAACATCAGCAACATGACGTTCCCCTGGATGGAGAGCAACCGACGCTACACCAAAGACAGGTTCACAGGTAGGCCTATATAATTATATTATATTATTATTATTATAATATAATATAAAAGCCTATATATAATATGTATAATAAAGTGTAAAAAGTGTATTTTTAAAAGACAAAGTAGAAAATATAGGCCTAATTGCAGCTGCAGCTTTTTCTTGTAAATCATTTAACCCGTGTGTTGTCTTCGGGTCAGATTTGACCCGTTTTTCAAAATGTCTATATCAGAAATATGGTTTTCTTTGTTACTATACCTCATTTGGATGATAGGCTATCACACATCGCGCTTCGCAAGTACAACAAAAGCTAGGATCTTTACTTTCATTTCACTTTTGGGTGTTTTATAAAAAATAAAATTCAAAACCAGACTCAACATTGACATTTACCCTCCTGTAATCATCCTTCCTTTAATATGAGTCTAAATAATTCATAATTTCTGCTTTTTTTAACTCAAGAATTAGGTATAATTTCCTATAAATGAGGTGTAGGTCCTACTGACCTTGGATTCCAAAAATGAGTGTAAAACTGGTAATAAGTTGGTGTTAGTGGTGTTTATACATGGTAGCGTTAAACGTCAAAAAAATAAAAATAAAAATACAAGAGCCAAAAACATTGAAAAAAAAAATAAAAGAGACGAAAACGTCAGAAAAAAGTGTGGATTTTCAGGACGACAAGTAGAATGGAAGACAACTAAAAATGGTTTCAGCTGGCCGGAGTGGCCGGGTTAGTCAGTGGGTAGAGCAGGCCCACATGTAGGCTACTGAGAGGGTTAGACCTCGACGCAGAGGTCCAGAGTTCGAATCCGACCTGTGACTAATTCCTGGGTGTCTTCCCCCCCCTCTCTCACCTAGCTGACGTGTCAAAAATTTAAGGCGGAAAAGACCCAAAAAATTATCTTTAAAAAAATAATAATAATTTGCCTGCTCATGGGTACCCACCCTAGAAAGAATTTCACTTCGCAAGTGAATCCGTGATGAATGACTCCAGATTTCAGTCAGTCAACAAAGGCCAAATTAATTGGGAACTAACTGAAGGCGGCTGGTCACGGTGCACAGCTGTCATTTATGAAAACTTGAAAATAATATAAAAAAAATATGAAAAGTTAAAATCCAGAAGTTTATTTACTTCATCTTTTTATTGTTAATAATGTAGGCTTACAATACAAACAAGAATCACCCTTTTATAATAAGAAACTTATCATTAACAAAACTGCATATGGTTTTAATTATATACTTGTGTGTATATATATATATATATATATATATATATATATATATATATATATATATATATATATATATATATATATATATATATATATATATATATATATATATATATATATATATATATATATATATATATATATATACTGTATATATATATATATATATATATATATATATATATATACAGTGCTGCTCATAAGTATTCATACCCATGCTAAAGTTGACTAAAAAGAGGAATAAAAAAAATCATCTTTTGGAAATTGATCTTAATTAAAAAAAGGAGGAAAAATCGATTGGCATGGTTTTATTTCAGGTAGCTATTAGTGAGATAAAACCATGCCAATCGTGAGATATGGTGAAGGGTATGTGATAGATAGATAGATCCTTTATCAGGATGCATAGTATCCTGGATCCATGAAATAACTGGCCTTTAAAAATAAAAATCTGCCTGCCTCTATGGGAATTTAACATAGGGGTATGTATAATTATGCCCCCTGTATTTTAAGGAAGAACATTTATTTATTTACAATACATTATTCATTCACAAAAAATTAATTTCCAAAAGATGATTTTTTTATTCCTCTTTTTAGTCAACTTTAGCATGGGTATGAATACTTATGAGCAGCACTGTATATATAGTGAAGTTAGTGTAGGCCTATGTAGGCTATATAGTTTCTGAGCAGTAATAAGATAAGATAAGATAGACTTTATTAATCCCACGCTGGGGAATTTCCTGTGCTACAGCAGCTCACAAGAAAAACAATTACACACATCAGAATAACACAAATACACATGAAGTAGACATAGGAGAAAAAATATACATAAAGTATAAGAAATAGAAAAAAATAGAATTAGTTCTAATAATAATAATAGTAATAAAACAAACGTATTTACATAATAAACACCCTTATATAAACAGTATATAACCACAGATATACAGATGAATAGAAATGAAATATTGCAGTTGAAGGTAACAAATAGTGATAAATAAATATTGCATAGTGCAGAATATTGTCCAGTGATGGCTCATGTTGCAGAAGCAGCGAGCGGTGCTACATCACAACGTCGCATTAAAGAGTCGGACTGCTGCTGGAATGAAGGACCTGCGGTAGCGCTCCTTCTTGCACAGTAATACACTACAGTATTACTGTAAAACTGTAGACTGAAGTACTCCCTCTAGTGTGGTATTATTATTTACTAATTTAAGACTGCTATGATTATTTCTCGTGTGTGCTGTGGAATGGGTCTCTCCCCGCTGCACTCTTCCTTTCTCTTTCTCTACACGCTCTGCCTATTTGAAACTCCCACTGCACTTCAAATGTAAATAGATATCAAATGTATAAGCCATTTACAACCGAACACTTGAGTGACTTGTGTAGTCACAATACCGTTGGCTAGTTATTTCTTGTGATCAATCATTTTGTCAAAATTTCACTCGCAGAAAACAAGTTCTCCAAAGGTCTTTGAATGAGCCGTGGGTTAAATATGAATACAAAACAAATAAATAAAAAAAAACAGATCTGGAAACGTTTTTTGGTCATGGCTTCCATCAAAATAAAAAAAAATAAAAATCTAGTTATAAGCTATAAATATATATAAATATACAAAATTGGAACTGAAAAAAAAACAATCCAGTTCTCCGAAGGTTCCCCAGAGGTTCTTGGGTTATGGTATAAGAAATAAATGTGCAAATAAATGCACAACATACACACACAATGGTGTTACGGTCAAACAATTAATAAATGAGCATAGGACTTCAAAACAATGAATTATGCAGTGTGAGTGTTACATTTCCTACAGTTATAAATGGCTGTGCAGGACAATATTGAAACAGACTGTATACTGTATGCCATTTTTGAATCTTATAAATAATAATAATAATATATGACTCTTCCAGTGACGGACTAGGATCAAAAAACGGCCCTGGCATGTGCAACACACGGCCCTATTTTTTGTCAGTAGCTAGCTTGGAGTGAATCTTTCCACCCACGATCTTCAGTATTTGTGGCTGCATGCATAAAATAACTTCAAAATTAACCAGACAATTTATCAGTAGTGGCCCATAGGGGTCCATAGGGAGGAGGCCCTTCTGGCATTTGCCCAAATTCCAGATGGCCAGTCTGTCACTGGACTCTTCCATTTTAAAGGTAGGCTACTATATTGTTGCTACAGTGCAGTCTAATGTATTGTAGTGGGTATACTGCACTGTATATATATATATATATATATATATATATATATATATATATATATATATATGCCTTTTGGTGGGTGTGGGTGTCCTCCCCCAGGGAAGTTTTGAGCGACTTTCATTTCCTGTATTCTGATACACTTTTATGCACCAATTTACGGTGGAAATCCTGGAGCTTTGTGCGTATCACGTAGACTACACCACTGTGCTGCTCTGTCATTTTCTGTCTGGTTGTCCTGCGTACCCTGCTTTGACCTTTCCTTTCCTTTCCTGTCATCTCCTTTGGTTTCCTTTTGCTTTCCTGTCCTGTCCTGTCCTGTCCTGTCCTGTCCTGTCCTGTCCTGTCCTGTCCTGTCCTGTCCTGTCCTCCTGTCCAGTGTCCCTCTCACCCCTCACTGTAACACGTCGTGTAGGTCACCCCTACCAGAACAGGACGCCTCCTAAGAAGAAGAAGCCTCGCACGTCCTTCACTCGGCTGCAGATCTGTGAGCTGGAGAAGCGCTTCCATCGGCAGAAGTACCTGGCGTCCGCCGAGCGGGCCGCCCTCGCCAAGGCCCTGAAGATGACCGACGCCCAGGTCAAAACCTGGTTCCAAAACAGACGCACCAAATGGAGGTGAAGTCATGTTGAATCATCTTTCTTTTCTTTTTGTTTAAACTTATTTCCAATGCATTGTTATCTCTACAAAGCTAATGGGGATTGTAGGAATATTTGGAGCAACCAACCAAAGAGGCTCTGCATTCTTTATGGAGGCCTGGAGGCCCATTTGGCTCCTAAAGGCTGTCAGGGGTCCTTAAGTGGTTTTTATAAAAGCTCTTTGGTCCCTGTTATGTCTCATTGCTTAGGCTACTACACTACTACGTGTACATGTTTAAGCAGCGTTTTGAGACAAAAAATAATCTATGTCCACACAAGAGTGTTAGCTTTAGTAGCAGAACTAGTCTCTGCAGGTTGTGCAGCTGTGTGACTGTATTATAATGAGAAGAGTTCCTATTATTTAGGTACTCATTGGTATCTAAATAGTGTGGACACAATGAATAGAAATTCCTTTCATGAAGATTACAAGAGTGTTGTATAAAAAATCTAATTCTGAAAATGGCCACTGAACATATTTGCTGACTGTTGATATTTCAATCAGGAGACTTCCAGCTGATCCATTCAGTGGAGTGAGGAGTGATTATGTTTAGGAAGTCATCCTGAAAGAACTTCATATGTAGAGACTCCACATGCACCAGGAGACATTAAGCTTCCCATTAAGTTTAGAAAGGAGTGTCAGTTAGAGTAATAAAGCCTCAAATAGCAGAAATAAAATGCTTATTGATTACGTTACATTTCATTTAGCTGATGCTTTTATGCAAAGCTACTACCAATAAGTGCATTCAACCATGAAGGTACAAACTTAGAACAGCAAGAATCACATAGAAGAAGAAGCTTATAGCTTCAAATAAGCCAAACTACTTTTACCATCATCTTCTTAGCCAAGAGATCTGTTTTTGGCCTGCGACGGAAGACGTGTTCCAGCTGTCCTAATGTCAGTGGGGGAGCTCGTTCCACCATTCAGGAGCCAGGACAGCAAACAGTCGGGATTTCGTAGAGCGATTAGTCGTCCCTCGCTGTGAGGGAGCAGCGAGCAGATTGGCCGATTGCAGAGTGGAGTGGACGGGCTGGGGTGTAAGGTTTAACCATGTCCTGGATAGGGTTGGGTACCGAAACCCGGTTTCACTATGGAACCAGTTCCTACGCAACCGGTGGGAATCGGACAGGATTATAACGCAAATTTCGGTTCCTCATTTCGGTTCCACTTAATGTGCGAAACGGATGTAAAAATATCCCCCTTTCTCTGTAGTCTACCGTTAGCTAGCTACCGTAAATCTAGGCTATTTTTAAAATGCCATATTTTCCCCTCTGGGCTCACCAAAACGGACGCAAAAATATCCCACTTTCTCTGTAGTCTTCTGTCAGCTAGCTACCGTAAATTGGGCTCACCAAAATGGAGGTAAAAGCATATTAACCATTCACTGTTAGGTGAGTTAGGTTTACTTATTATATATTTAAGTACTTTAAAACGTTAATATATTGTTACATTTAAATAATTTTCAATAAAAAAAACTCACTATTTTTCAGTTTTTCAAGAATCGGTTTAGGAACTGGAATAGTTTTAAAGGTACCGGTTTGGCGTGTGGCCGGGTTGACTCAGTGGGTAGAACAGGCGCACATATACGTGGAGGTTTATGCCTCGACGCAGGGGTCCAGGGTTTGAGTCCGACCTGTGACGATCTCCTGCATGTCTTCCCTCTTTCTCACCTAGCTGTCCTGTAAAAATTAAAAGCGGAAAAGCCCCAAAAATAGTACCGGTTCGGCATCGGAATCGTAAAAATCCAAACGATACCCAACCCTAGTCCTGGATGTAAGCTGGGACTGATGAAGGTGTAGTGTGAGAGGAGCCCACTTGGGGGAGTTGAAGACCAGTCGAGCTGCTGCAGAGGTCGCATATGGAGGCACGCAGAGCAGCCAGGAGTCTAGTCTAGACGTGACAGGACAAGAAGCTGAACCATTTATAGGCTATTACCCGTTCACTTAGGCTAACTCGTATTTTCGGCAAAACATTTGTCAAACTGAAATGTGGTTAAAGGTCGACCAACATTTTCATTAAATAAAACAAATACAGTATCATAGACCTACTATTTGGATGTGTCATAAAAGGGCATTTAAAAATGGATTCAGCATGAATCTGTCTTACAGTAGGCTAGGCTAGGCTAGGCTAGGCTAGGCCTGTAGTAACCTATCTTCGTAGATGAAAGGGAGTAAACTTGGCACTGCAGTTTTCATTTTTGCAGAAATAATCATCGTTAATGTCAGAGGAAAGAAGGGCAGATTAAAAAACAGAGAATGTAGGCTATGTGTACGTTTTTGTTTTTTAAAATTTAGGCATCACACGTCATCGTCCTCCATTTTCTTGAACTAATTATTGGAATTCATTTAAAAACCCTACTACAATTTTCACAATAATGATTTACAAACACTTTTTTAACTAAAATACCCTAAATAATCAATATCTAATATTATCTTCAGTGATATATCCTGTACGTGTTCTCACCAAACAGCCTAATGACTCAATGTCGTGTCTTCAGACAGTTTGACCAACTGTTGCCGTTTGTTCCTAAAACTATGGACTATAGGCATATAGGCTATAAGTAGGCTAGTAGCCTAGGCCTGTATACGCAGAGGTAGGCTACCACTGAGTGCAGTAGGCCTAGGCTATAGGTATCTCAAATGGGGGTACGTGTACCCCTAGGGGTACTTTGGAGGACTGCAGGGGTATGTAACATTTTTTCAGTTACTTCTCTTTTTTCCAAGTTTGTCGCTTTTTTCCAAGTTTTTGTCGCTGTTTTTGAAGTTTTTCACCTTTTTTTGAAGGTTTTGTCGTGTTTTGACCTATTCTTGTCTTTCTTCCTTACTTTTTTCTACCGTCTTTTTTTGTCAAATTTTCGTCTCTTTTTTTGAAGTGTGTCGCTTTTTGGAATTTTTTGCCACCTTTGTCGCCCTAGTGTTGCCTTCCTTCTTTCTACTGTGTTTTTTTTTTTTCAAAGTTGTTATTGCTTTTTTCGAAGTTTACTATTTTCGACCTATTCTTGCCTTACCTCCTTCTTTCTACCGTCTTTTTTCCAAGTTTTTTTTGCCTTTTTTCATCTAAATGTGTTCCAGGTCCAAGGCTGTTGTTTAGTAAATCTATCGCTGACATCACTGTATTCTTCCTCTTTATAGAGACTTTTCTTTTCTACCAAAAATTATTCGTGCTTGTTAGGGGGTACATGGCTTAAAAAACTATTGAAAGGTGGAGCATTATTGGCAAAAGCTTGAGAATCAGTGGTGTAGTCTATGTGATACTCAGGTATATGCAGTATACCCACTAGGAAAGCTCCAGGATTTCCATATACCCACTTAAAAATCCCCATGATACGCAACAACATACTTTCCATTATATTTTTGATACATTTTGAATTGTCATCTGTTATTTTCTTCTTCACATAGGCTAAATCGAGGTATTTCCACCGTAAATTGGTGCATAAAAGTGTATCAGAATACAGGAAAAGGCAGATTCTGGCCATTATATAGCCTAGGCCTACTGCAGTACAGTGTAGCCTACCCACTAAAATCCATTAGACTCCACCACTTTTGAGAACCACTGGCCTAAAGGCCCACGGTGGCTGATTGTTATCATACATAGCCTATTATAGGCTAATGATTAGGCTGTAGGTAACAAAGAGTTTTGGTGGGATGTGTAAACCACTCCGCGGTGTCTCCTTATCGCTGTTGCAGGCGGCAGACGGCGGAGGAGCGCGAGGCGGAGCGGCAGCAGGCCAACCGGATCCTCATGCAGCTGCAGCAGGAGGCCTTCCAGAAGACCATCAACCAGCCGGTCACCCCGGACCCGCTGTGCCTGCAGAACAGCTCTCTGTTCGCCCTGCAGAACATGCAGCCATGGACCGAGAACACCGCCAAGATCTGCAGCGTGTCGGCCTGCGAGTAGAGCCACGCGTCCTCCAACTGGGTATCTGCGCCTGTACCGAGTACCGAGTGACGGCTAAAGGGCAGATACAGGGGCGGTAGCCCGCGGAGGAGCTCAAAGGAGAACCGGTATTGGTCAACGGGTCACCTCCCTGCTCTTATTATCACCACCTTCTGTCAAAAACACACTGGTGCTGCATCTAACAACCGGCATGCTTCAGATGGCGTCCATCAGCGCTTACTCCTACGTTGGGGTCCACAGTCGGATCTGGATCCTTGAGAGGTCTGGACTGAATCAGCCCTGCAAGAGACCGCAATGAGATTCTGGAAATATTTCGGCATCATGATGAACATTGTGCTCCATAAAAATAAAAATAAAAAGTCCATGAGAGGAGCAGGACGGACTGGCATCAGTGAGTTGTTGTGTTATAGTTTACCTATAAGGGACTTGATGTTTCATAAGATTTTCATATTTGTGTGTGCATCTCTGTCATCTGTGTCTGTCTGTGACTTTTTACTCAACTGCAAAATACAGCACTTGTTTTATAGCACCTATGAATTCAAATATAATCTGACAAAATGAAAATGATTTACAGCAACTAACCAGGATATTTGACTATTTTATTTTTAATTTAGGAAGAAATGGGCCTAAAGGTCAAAAAGCTTCAAATTCACAGACCAATCAGTATTTAATGTTACAAAAAAAATGACCATACTTTTGACCCCTGTTTAGCATTTCACATTTTTATTTTTCTAAGAAGGCTTTACAAACTATTTTTTTATTTCTCTTTCGCCGCTGTGCTGAAGCAGATCTCAGACCTGTGAGGCTGAGCTCAAACAAGCTGACCAATCATGTGTCCAGGCCATGTGTGTGTGTGTGTGTGTGTGTGTGTATGTGTGTGTGTGTGTGTGTGTGTGTGTGTGTGTGTGTGTGTGTGAGTGTGTGTGTGCGCGTGTGCGCATTTTATTCATACTGATAACAATAATATATTTTATACACTGAAATTATTTTTTTCTCTACAGAGTTGATAATGCAGCTCAATTCGAAATGTATTTAGTATGAATCTCTTCTACATTTTTCAGCCGCATGTAACGTTTATTTTGCTCAGTGGAATTTATTTCCATGCCACATATTTATAGCCCATACAGATTTGGTCACTTCGAGATGCTGTGCAATGTTCTGATCACTCATAAATCATCATGAGGCACAAAACATAGCTATACAAATGGAAACATTATATATACAGATCTCTTAAAATAAAGACAATAAGCAACATGTGTCCAGTCTTGAAGAGCCTCGGTTAGAGAACGATAGAGAAACAGCCATAGGTAACAAAACAAGTGGAAAGCAGACCAATATAATAAAACAAACAAAACCAAGGCTGGCTTACTGCATATTCCCATCAATTTCAACCACAGACTGTAAATTAGTGGACAGAGCGTGTGTGACATCACCCACTGGTCTGTGGAGATCTGCTCTGAGTCGTTGTTAGGATAATTATATTATCAATATAGATAATATAATAGACAGGAACCACTGAAGTTATATCCAAATTAGTTTTACTTGCAAGTAGAGTGAAATTCACTCATCCCGCTCGCCATTTCCAAGTTACCACTCCACCAATCAGATTGGTCACGGAGTCCGACTGCCCGCCCTCCGGCGCAACATGACACGGCTTCTCGGACCGACGACGGCACGGAACACACCGAGCAGACCCGAGTCGCCGATCTGGCCAGACTGTCCGACGGCTGATTATCGGCTTGGTGTGTCACTGCCTTTACACACTTTCACTGGCAATCCCATATAGCCACGCCCTAAAACATCCTCTGCTTTATCGACGATTTTAAAATCAACGAGACCATAATTCAAAAAATTAACATCGTTCTGTGTTGCAGGAGACTTAAAACTAGCGATTGAGACCATAAACTCATTATGAAAATGTTTACTGAGGTAATAAATCAAGTGAGAAGTGGGTCACTTCCTCAAAGACTTCTACAGAAACCCACCTCCTTTTGCAAACGCACGTGTCGCCCCCTGCTGGAGTTCAGATAGGATGCAGGTTTAAGGCACTTCCGCATTTGCAGCACTTCGCCGAACCGGATGCATTGTCCATTAATATACATAACTATGATTTCAACTTTATTTGGAAACATGGGATTATGCAGTACTAAGACACAATATTGAGCATTTTTTATCCACTTGGGGACTGCAGAATCAAGTAGTAACTACTATTGACATTTCATCACTTTTTAAGTTCATATGATTTCACGCTCACATTCATATATATGGTGATTTTTCAGTTAAGAATGTTACAATGTTTTTTAAAATCCTTTTTCAGAAAGAGAAATGCTGTGCACATACTTTACAACATACACCATGTGTTTTCTTTGTTCCTTTTGTACACAATACAGCTCACTTTACACATGTGTATATTTTGATGCATATCTATAAACATTCTCTGATGAAAAGATATATGAATGTACTTTTTGTCTAATAATTTTTGGGTGCGTATTGGAGTTGGTAGTGCATGCTGAGCCAGCAATTCGGCATGTGTGCGTGCGCATGTGTGTGGGTGTGTGTGTGTGTGTGTGTGTGTGTGTGTGTGTGTAGTGTGCGTGTGTGTGTAGTGTGTGCGTGTGTGTGTGTGTGTGTGTGTGTGCGTGTGCATGTGTGTAGTGTGTTTGTGTGTGTTTGCGTGCGTATGTGTGTAGTGTGTGTGTGTGTGTGTGTAGTGTGCGTGTGTGTGTAGTGTGTGTGTGTGTGTGTGTGTGTGTGTGTGTGTGTGCGTGTGCATGTGTGTAGTGTGTTTGTGTGTGTTTGCGTGCGTATGTGTGTAGTGTGTGTGTGTGTGTGTGTGTGTGTGTGTGTGTGTGCACGTGTGTAGTGTGCGTGTGTGTGTGTGCGCATGCGTGTGTGTGCGTGCGTGTGTGTGTGTGTGTGTGTGTGTGATGTGACATTCTCCAGGACTGCTTTCTAAAAGGTTGAGGAGGAATGTAAAAGGAAAATGTCATCATCCATTGAGAAATATCTGCACTGAGCCGCTGGCGTTGAGCTCCACTGAAACCTCCTGGAACTCCTCTCACACTCACACACATGAATCTACCCTGGGGAGAAAAGGTGGGCACTCACCGGAGCTGATAAAGATGAAGCAAGTTGAGAGAAGTATACCACTTTGCACGGTCTGTTTTGCTATAGCCCTTCTTTCCTTCGCAGTACTTGACACAAACCCAATAACCATGGAAGCAGACCGAGTGTTCTGTCTTCTGTCCACATACTTTTTGGTCTGGATTTGTTTTTGGGCCCCTTAGTTCGAATGAAGAGAAAATCTCAACCCTCAAGCATACAGTGATTTTAACGGTTTGTGTTTGTCTCTTTCTTGTTGTAACATGACACAAAGACAGATCCATAAAGAAATGCTTTTCCAAGTTTGGTGTGAACTGTGATGAACTGGAACTCTGACTGCGAGGCCGTTCTGATCACCAACATCAGTGTTGGACCTCACTGGTGCCCTTGTTGCTAAATGGAAACAAATCCCTGGAGCAGGTACCACATCTTGTGGAAAGCCTGAAGCCAGCAGAGTGGAAGCTGGTGTAGCAGCACATTAAAGTGCTCATATTCTGCTTTTTGGCTTTTTCCCTTTCCTTTATTGTGTTATCATTTTTGTGTACATTATAGGTTTACAAAGTGAAAAAGCCCAAAGTGCCCCCCAAAGGGACTTACCATCTCCAACAGAAAACACTGTTCACCAACTGCTCCAAACAGCTCTATTGTAGTCCAGCCTTTACTTCAAAGACAAACGTGGTCACTTTGGAACACACATTATAATGCTCACCTAGCTGCTAGCGTGGCACGCCCTCATACTCTGCTTCTGACTGGCTAGTAGTCCTTACCTAGGTACTGTCAGGGCACGCCCTCATACTCTGCTTCTGACTGGCTAGTAGTCCTTACTGTGCATGTGCGACTCCCAACAAAGATGGAACAGAAGTGAGATGCCTCACCTGTAGCTAAAACAGAGCTCAACACACAGGGTGAAAAGAGGAGCTGCAGCAACAGTACAAGAAAAATATGGTGTTTTTTGAAAATTAAACCATGTAAACCTATTATGATATAACCTCTAAATACAATTATGAACCTGAAAATGAGCATAATATGAGCACTTTAATGAGCATGGTGTCTGAATCACATGTTTGACACATACTGTATGTCTGGAATGTTCCGGGGTCCACATGGCCATTTGGTATAAAGTGTATCCATTTACAGTCACATATGGCTCTAGATCACAAACACTTTGGCTACAGTTGACCTTGAAAACAGAAGACATATCTCAAGGTCCACTTACTAGCTCTTTCCAGAGCTTTCAACACCATCTTGTGCTTTTTTATCGGTGGATAGAATTAGCTCAGTTGTCAAAGTTGCTCACTGAACGCATATGTTGAAAAAGTCTTAGCAGCTTTCCACGAATTCTAGTGAGTCATTTCAGGGTATTTGTAACACTCAGTTCTTTGTTACATTATTGTATATGGTACAAAGTGTTTTGCGCCAGTGTGTCTCACTTGTTTTACAATACTGCAAGTGGCCACTACACCAAAATCGCCACACAGCCCAACTCTGTTCTTAGGGGCTTATGACCTAAAATCATGTAAGCCTAAACACCCAGCAATTCTGTAGAATAATTATAGTGTATACTGTGCGACAAAATAATCTTACTGTTACATTTCCTCACTTATAGTCAATACTATGTAGTGGAAAAGCTACAGTAAGTTCAACTACAGCTCAAACCTGAACTGCTCCTCTCATTTCTTATTCATTTCACATAAGAAAAGCAAACTACAGTACAGAAGTTGCTCGGTCTGCAATGTTCAATAAATCAACATGTCTTGTGTGCTCCATAAAATAATTCCGTTATTTATGGAATTGCCTCTTTATTGTAATAGCAGAAGAAATGTTATGTGCCCTCTCAGGCTACAGGCATAGAGTGAAGGACTCATTCCATTTCAGATGTGTAAGAACGATATAAACAGAATGACACATTTGCTGCCAAATGAGTGGAATGCCACAGCGAACTCACGTTTATATACATTCAACAATCAACTCAGATAATTTCAGCCCCCCTTAAATGCTGATCTACAGTCAGGACTGTAATAGTCTATATCCACGATATTCCACTCTCGGGATTGCTCCGGTGCCGCAGGAAATTCTGCCGGATGTATGTGTTTTCGCCAATGTCTTTGTGTTGTAATTTTAAACTCCGGCGGATTTTTAAGGACTATGGTGAACTGCTCCTCAGATCTCTGCAGGGTAAATCCAGACTATCTGTCCAATCTGAGTTTTCTCTCACACAATTAAAACAAGTTTTGAACGTACACATGTTCCACCAAAACAAATTCAATCCCCAGGCCATTACTTTAGCGGCATTGTGCGTAGCTTAGCATCGCCCAAGATGATTGTGATTGGTTTAAAGAAATGGCAATAAACCAGAGCACGTTTTTCTCCCATTCCGGAATGCTGTGTGGACTAGCCAGACCCTCCTCCGCAGCGTTGTGGAGGAAGTTCTGGCAATGCAAGACCAGGACTGTAGCTACCAGTGAGGACAGTCAGGTCATCTATGTCAGTGTTTCCCAACCAGGGTAGCTGTAACACCTGAACACAGGGATTTTAAACAGGCAGCTAAAATGGAAGGTAGAAATAAAAAGGTAAAAAATACTGCATTAGCGACTGAAATGGTTTGCTAAAAGTACTGACTTAACAGTCCAAATAGTTAGCTAAAAGTATTGAATAAACGGTAGGAATAAAAGCTATTAGCAGCTGAAATAGTAAGCTAAAACTACAGACTAAACAGTTCAAATAGTTAGCTAAAAGTACTGTCTAAACAGTTGATAAAATAAGCTAAAACTACAGACTAAACAGTTCAAATAGTTAGCTAAAACTACAGACTAAACAGTTCAAATAGTTAGCTAAAACTACTGACTAAACAGTTGATATCATATAGTAAGCTAAAACTATTGACTAAACAGTTAAAATAGTTAGCTAAAACTACTGTCTAAACAGTTCAGATAGTTAGCTAAAACTACTGACTAAACAGTTCAGATAGTTAGCTAAAACTACTGACTAAACAGTTCAGATAGTTAAAAGTATTGAATAAACGGTAGAAATAAATAGCTATTAGCGGCTGAAATAGTTAGCTAAAACTACTGACTAAACAGTTAAAATATAGTAAGCTACAATTACTGACTAAACAGTTGATATAGTAAGCTAAAACTACTGACTAAACAGTTCAGATAGTTAGCTTAAAGTAATGAATAAATGGTTTTATTTAATTTTTTTTAACAGTGTTTGGGAATTTTATGAAAGGGTTCGGAGTTCATCTAACTTGGTTGTGGGGGTATGAGAGGGTTTTAGCATTCTGTTGCTTGGCTTAGGTTTCAATTTTGGTGTAATTCAGGTCCTTCAAACAGTCTGCCAGGATAATGTCATTTTTACATTTCTGTTTGTGTACAGTTTATTTAAATAAGATATTGTTCATCAGGGAGCTTTAGAGCTGTCGGTAGATGTACTTTTGAACTTTGGACAGAGTCAGGTTCAGCAGACCTTACACCAGGCGGCTTTTCCAGCAATTCCACTTTTGACAGACAAATTTCCAATATGTGAGTAAAATCATGAGAGTCGTGCTAGAGTTGGGGCGGCTCCGGTCATCTCGATCACTTGTTACCAGAGGTGGGTAGAGTAGCCAAAAATTGTACTCAAGTAAAAGTACTGTTACTTCAGAATAATATGACTCAAGTAAAAGTAAAAAGTAGTCATCCAAATAATTACTTGAGTAAGAGTAAAAAACTACTTGGTGAAAAAACTACTCAAGTACTGAGTAACTGTTGAGTAACGTCTGATTTATTTTTTAACATAAGCATTCAATCAGACGGACAAAAATACAAAATAATCATATTTAGACAAATTATAGTTCATCCAATCAATTAAATTAATTTTAATTAATTAATTAATTATAAAATAGCTTAAATTAAAATAATCCAGGTAAATTCAAGTACTTAAAAAAATAATATCAATAAAATAATAATACATAAAAAATAAATAAGCACAAGTAACACAAATTTCCAAACCTTTACCCTTTTTTTACCAGACTCTGCAGGCAGAACTAGAACAAGGTAATGTAGCGGCTGTTTGGTACTTTTACTAAGGTAAACATGCTTTCATTCACAAAGGTGGATCACTTGTTATCGGGTTCAATCGCCGTGGTAACTTATGCTGGACGCCTAACCTGGTCGGGAGCAGGTTAAGTTGGAGATCAGAGATCAACTGGTGTGAAAGCACGCCTACTGACCAGTCAATACTCCACTGATAACGGCTTCACCGTTCTTAGAAGATCAGGTGGAGCTCGGTGCGCGGAGAGAGAGAGAGAGAGGGGGAGAGAGAAAAAGAGGGGTGTGCTCATACAAAAAATATTTAGAGACCGACAGCCCCGTTATCATTCCCTGATGGGTATATTGCCGTGTGTAATGCGCACAGCGGTTTTATGTTTTTTATATTTTTTATTTGCTCTCACGATCGCTCTCACTGCCAAGGTTGCAACTGAAATAAAAGGCTAAAGCAACGACAGTTTATGGAAAGTACAAGTGTAATTATGGTCAGATATTGTGCCTGACTGATGGGGAAGTGATATTGATACGAGTTGTGCGCATCTACAGCGTAGACAATTTTTTTTTTTTTTTTGCCAGCTTTCCTTCCCGTTTTAGGAAGCAGCGACTGTATTGCGTTTTGTATGTAAAACCATGTATGTGTTCATATTTATGTAGAATTATAGTTTGCTCTTCTTATGTAAAATATGTGGCTATTGTTGGTCATGTTGTGCAAACATCACCTCTTTTATGTGAACAGGCGCCGCTGGATTGGGAAACCCTGGGTTGGTTGAACTAGTTGATAACCAGCGTCATGACACAGTTTATGCGGGACCGCGGTGGTTAGGTTAGGTGAAGCCGGGTAACTGAAATAAATCCAGGGCATGTTGATCTTGCTTCGTAGTACAGGGCTCGGTTCCTCCTCGTCTGTGACGTTTCTGACATTGCCATTTTTGTTTTGCTGCGACTGTAAAAGCTAACCCATCCCGCTGCTAGGTTTGGAGGAAGGTGACGAGACTGCACAACTACGTTTGATTGGGTGAAACACAGTCACGTGGTAGAGGCTTTAGCGGAAGTCTCTCTCTCTGTCAAAATAAAACATTAAAATGAGGCGTACGCGGGGGGATAAAAACAATGACTCGTAGAATACCAAAGAGGTAAAAAGAAAAGTAACGAGCTCATTGTAGCCTAATGTAGCGGAGTCAGAGTACAGTTTCTTCTTCACAAATCTACTCAAGTAAAAGTAAAAAGTATAGTGATTTAAAACTACTCCTAGAAGTACCATTTTTTCAAAAACTTACTCAAGTAAATGTAACGGAGTAAATGTAACTCGTTACTACCCACCTCTGCTTGTTACAAGGTGCTCATAAAACTCATTCCGAGCTGTGTAAGTCTTTACCCCGTCTTGAATTTCCGACAATATGTTTGATATATCATCGTAAGTTTAGTAAGTAGTAAAATCTTCTACTCTGTGACTAAAAATGGGTGTAAAAATGATTAAATAGGTACAAAACCAAAGCTTAGGCTACTGGTTATTTTTGCAGACTTACAATCTCCATACCATACATCAGGGTTAGACTTTCCCATCTTGGGGTAAATCAACTCAGACATCAGGGTTAGACTCAGAGTTTGTTAAACCTCCTTGCTCAATTCAACTCGACTCGACTCAACATCGTCATCATAGCGGCGCAGCAGGAAACTGCCGTGACCCTACGCGACACACACACAGAACGTCGAAGGTGTGTTGTTGTTGTGTTGTGTTGCCACATCCAGAGGCCCGTTCCAGAAAGCAGGTTTAGGGAAAACTCTGAGTTTGTTAACCCTGAGATGAGGGAAACTCTGGGTTTTCCGTTCCAGAAAGAGAGGTAACTTAACCTCGGAGTCAGTTACTATGGTAACTGAGTCTGTGAACCTAACCTGGTCGGGAGCAGGTTTTCTTCAAGAAACCTCGAGTTTCTCTCAGTCTCCTCCTTCTGAGAGGGAGGAGACTGAAAGAAACAGGGAAAAAAACTTGAGTTTCTCTCATTCCCCTCCCTCTCAGAGGGAGGAGAATTTCTGGAACGGAAAACCCAGAGTTTCCCTCATCTCAGGGTTAACAAACTCAGGGTTTTCCCTAAACCTGCTTTCTGGAACGGGCCTCTGGATGTGGCAACACAACACAACAACAACACACCTTCGACGTTCTGTGTGTGTGTTGCGTAGGGTCACGGCAGTTTCCTGCTGCGCCGCTATGATGACGATGTTGAGTCGAGTCGAGTTGAATTGAGCAAGGAGGTTTAACAAACTCTGAGTCTAACCCTGATGTCTGAGTTGATTTAACCCAAGATGGGAAACTGAGTTTTCGGTTCCAGAACAGCTGATTTGAGTTGGTTCAATCAACTCGGAGTATGTTCACTCAGGGTTATGCGCGTGCACATAAGGCAGTATGAATGGAGCCATGATTCTACGATTCACCATGGTAACAACCACAAACAAACGGTTCGGCGGAAATACTCATGCGCACAAACGAGTTTGAACCATAGATAACAGTCTATGGTTTGAACATGTATTTTGTTAAAAAAGCAAGACAGCGGCTGCTGCTGCAAAAGAGAGAGAATTGGTGTGGGAGAAAATTGCTGCTCGAGTCAATGCGTACACATTAACAGTGTATTAATTTCATATTTAATCACGGTTAACTTTACAGGTGAAAACTGGAAATGTAGGCTACACCTATAATTTTATTCAGGTGCAGTCCTGCGGGCGAAAAAGTAAACTATTCCCATTCTGAGGCTGCAGCACCATAGAATTATAAGTATAATCATTTATTTATTTTTAATGGCTCTCTGGTTTGTGTCCAGGGAACACGTTTAAAAAACGTTTCAGAGCGATCACACTTTTCTGATTGCTCTGCATACAGTGGCTTTACTATTACAGTATGATCTGCTGCTGTTATAAAGAAAACTGCCATTTGCAAAAAACGTAATGCAACACAAAGAATCTGCTGGGATGTTAAAGGAACACGCCGACTTATTGTGAATTTAGCTTATTCACCGTAACCCCCAGAGTAAGACAAGTCGATACATACCCTTCTCATCTCCGTGCGTGCTGTAACGCTGCCTGACGGTTCCAGCATTAGCTTAGCCTAGCACAGATCCTGCAGGTAACTGGTTCCAACTAGCCTACTGCTCCAAATTGTGACAAAAGTGACAAAATAACGCCAACATGTTCCTATTTACATGTTGTGATTTGTAGAGTCACAGCGTGTACAAAAAACAACGTAACATGAGACACAGCCGTCTTCTAACAGCAAACAAACCGGGAACTATATTCTCAGACAGGCTTGCTGCGAGCATATCACTCCGCCCAAGTACTATATTCTTCCACCTGAGAATATAGTTCCCGGTTTGTTTACTGTTAAAAGACGGCTGTGTCTCATGTTATGTTGTTTTTTGTACACGCTGTGACTCTATAAATCACAACATGTAAATAGGAACATGTTGGTGTTATTTTGTCACTTATTCGGAGCAGTAGGATTACTGGAACCATTCACCTGCATGTTCTGTGCTGGCCTGATGCCGCTGGAGCCGTCAGACAGCATTACAGCACGCACGGAGATGAGAAGGGTATGTATCGACTTGTCTTACTCTGGGGGTTACGGTGAATACGGTGAGGAGACTGAGAGAAACTCGAGGTTTCTTGAAGAAAACCTGCTCCCGACCAGGTTAGGTTCACAGACTCAGTTACCATAGTAACTGACTCCGAAGTTAAGTTACCTCTCTTTCTGGAATGGAAAACCCAGAGTTTCCCTCATCTCAGGGTTAGGCCTAACCAACTCAGAGTTTTTACTAAACCTGCTTTCTGGAACGGGCCTCTGGTAGGCCTACCATGTAATGGAAAAACGCCATTAGTCTAAATCATTGTGTTTGCTGTGGAACTAATCACTGATCACTAATAACTTATACTATGTAGACATGCAGAGCTTTATGAAGCTATATTTATTGTAGTGGCGATTTGACTTAATAAAAACAAACAAAAACTCTGAATTAAACAGCCACTGAGGCAACGAAGGAGTGAATCTTATGCAGGGAATACAACTCATTGTCCAGGCAAGCATGGTGTTTTTTGGCAAGCAAGCAAGCAAGCAAACAAACAAAGACCATGGTGTCTCTCTTGCCCTGGTCGAAAAACAAAAAATGCCTCTCCAGTGTCTACCTGTTAGGCTACTATCACGATATTTTTTACCAAATACGTCGATGTCGATATTGCGGCGATAGGGTTGACTATTGGTGTTTTCACAAAATATTTATCCTACACAATGAGATTTTAGATGAATAATCATCAGTAATGTGGATATAATATCTGAGTGGGTAAAGGCAAATCATGGAACAGCTACAGTCTGGTAAGTTCGGGAAAATTACATCACTTTAGCAGCCTTTAAAACCAGGAAAAGACACTTATGTCATATTACAGTACTCCACTATCCGTTTGGGTGGATCATTCTTCCTACCTACCTTAACCCGTGTTGTCCTCGGGTCAAATTTAACCCATTTTCAAGAAGTTTCTATATAAAAAATGTGGGTTTCTTTCAACCTTATAATTATGTTATAATAATTATAATTGTCAAAAAAGTAAGGAGGATGTTTCCATACAACGCTCTTCACAAGTACAATAAATGATCAGTTCACTAGCCTACTTTCATTGATTTCGGTGTTTTATAGCATTTAAAAAAAAAATGATAAAAGAACATTGAAAAAAGCTTAAAAAACGGGGTAAATAAAGTGCAGAATAAATCGACAAAGACATCGAAAAAAGTGACAAAAAACATCGTAAAAGCTTGAAAAACGCAGGGAAAAGGAAATGTCGAAAAAAAATGACAAAAACTTCAGGAAAAGCGACAAAAATGTCCACAAAAAACGACCAGAGCTATAGTGACGACCAAAAAAAAAGTTTTCATTTAAAATTTTGACCCAGAAAAATAAAAAAAATGCATGGTCGACAGGAAGACAACACAATTAAGGGTTAAAAACAATAGCATTAACACATAACGTTACTCAAAGTAACTTCAATAATGATAATATCATGATCAAATAGCCTATATTCAGTCGTATAATTCAAACTAAACAGCAACAAAACTATTTTTTAACTATTAATTATAACAAAACAACGAATATCTCCAACAAATGAAGGGATGGTAGTAAAGCTGGAAATATAGAAACGTCACAACCTTATATAATGTCTATGGGTGTCTGATATCTAATGATTTGTCTCCACCTAGTGGCGACCATCGCCATGGTCGCCATTTTCCGTCGCTGGATGATGATGATGAAAGTTGCGTAAACGAAGCGCGACAAACAATAACAAAAACGTCGTGTTATTGGCATTGACATATTGGCATAGGTTTTTGGTTCTCTTATCAGTGCAGACATGTCTCTCCTACGGTTCCGTGCTTCAGCCAGCAGACTACAGAGTTTAGTCTTTACAGGTTAGTGTGTGTGTGTGCATGACCTGGCTATGATATAACGTTAGCTAACCTTCGACATGGTCAGGGTGTGTGTGCTTTGGTAACGTTATTAGCTGAGCCAAACAACAGAGATGACATTCAAAATATCACATATACAGTGAGGAAAATAAGTATTTCAACACCCTGCTATTTTGCAAGTTCTCCCACTTAGAAATCATGGAGGGGTCTGAAATTGTCATCATAGGTGCATGTCCACTGTGAGAGACATAATCTAAAAAAAAAAAAAAAAATCCAGAAATCACAATGTATGATTTTTTTAACTATTTATTTGTATGATACAGCTGCAAACAAGTATTTGAACACCTGAGAAAATCAATGTTAATATTTGGTACAGTAGCCTTTGTTTGCAAGTACAGAGGTCAAACGTTTCCTGTAGTTTTTCACCAGGTTTGCACACACTGCAGGAAGGATTTTGGCCCACTCCTCCACACAGATCTTCTCTAGATCAGTCAGGTTTCTGGGCTGTCGCTGAGAAACACGGAGTTTGAGCTCCCTCCAAAGATTCTCTATTGGGTTTAGGTCTGGAGACTGGCTAGGCCACGCCAGAACCTTGATGTGCTTCTTACAGAGCCACTCCTTGGTTATGCATGGAGCCCCAGTCCGAGGGAGATTGACAGTCATGTTTAGCTTCTTCCATTTTCTAATGATTGCTCCAACAGTGGACCTTTTTTCACCAAGCTGCTTGGCAATTTCCCCGTAGCCCTTTCCAGCCTTGTGGAGGTGTACAATTTTGTCTCTAGTGTCTTTGGACAGCTCTTTGGTCTTGGCCATGTTAGAAGTTGGATTCTTACTGATTGTATGGGGTGGACAGGTGTCTTTATGCAGCTAACAACCTCAAACAGGTGCATCTAATTTAGGATAATAAATGGAGTGGAGGTGGACATTTTAAAGGCAGACTAACAGGTCTTTGAGGGTCAGAATTCTAGCTGATAGACAGGTGTTCAAATACTTATTTGCAGCTGTTTCATACAAATAAATAGTTAAAAAATCATATATTGTGATTTCTGGATTTTTTTTTTTTTAGATTATGTCTCTCACAGTGGACATGCACCTACGATGACAATTTCAGACCCCTCCATGATTTCCAAGTGGGAGAACTTGCAAAATAGCAGGGTGTTCAAATACTTATTTTCCTCACTGTATATAATGGAATATAAAGCAGTAAGGGGGCTTTCAAGGACCTAAGTCTCTCTGCATGTTCTGCAGTGTTAGTTTAGTTTGCTCTCACATTACTTGACCCCGTATTTGTGAATACAAATATGTGAAGTAAAAGTTCTGTCACAAAACTGTGTTGTTGTGTATTATAGCACATTTTTAGGTGGGTGTATGGAAGTCCTGGAGATTTCATAGTGGGTATACTGTGTATACCTGCATAACACATAGACTACACCACTGGATAAATCTGTGCTGTTATGAATCCTACATTGTGCACTGTGTGCAGCCAGCTCCCCGTTATATATCTCTGTCGTTTCTGATGGGATTTGTTAAGGGTGCTCCCGGCGGGAAGCCAGCGGAGCGGTGAAGGACAAGGAGCCGCTGAAGAAAGCTAAAACCCCGCAGGGACGGTTTGACATCCCCGAGGAGAAGAGCAGCCCTGTCCTGCAAAGTAAGTATTACGCAGGGGACTCTGTCTTTTGTTTTGGCTCAGGCTGCACTGCGTGTTCTTGCAAAATAAGATGAGAATATTAAACCGAATAAATTGCAAAGCGCTGTTATCTTTGTAGTCTGCTGGTCAAAATCTCTGCTGAATTATCCCTTGTGTTGTCCTCGGGTCAAATTTGACCCTTTTTCAAAGTTTTTAATATCAGAAATATTGGTTTCTTACAACCAAATTGCCCCTAAAATAACTTTGATGCGTGCATATAGGTTGTATGGGACCCATGCAACAGTTTTCACAGGTTAAATGAATGATTACTTCCATTGAATTTTGGGTGTTTTATTCAATTTCATATAATTTGAAAGAAATCTGAATGGTTTTAGAACAGACTCCTGACTAAACTTTGACATAAACCAGTCTGTGATTCACTCACCATCCTCTGATCATAACATATCATAGGTAAAATGTCTTATACATTAGGTTTAATGATAAATAAATAAAAAGTGTTGAAGAAAGTGACAAAAGTGACAAAAGCCCCAAAGCATAAAAAGGGACAAAAACGTCAGAAAAAGCCCCCCCAAAAAGTTCATTTTTAAATTTTGACCCGGAAGAACAACAAGTTCATGGTCGACAGGAAGACAACACGAGGGTTATGAGATCAACTAGAATTGTAACTCTTCAGACAGAGAACATGTTCGATGATCAATAATAATAATAATAATGAGGGACCCTCATTATGCTACTGTAGAAGTGTGGTGCTATTTTGAGCCTTGTTAGTGGTATAAAATAGCCATGTGCCCCAAAAGCTAGCGTTAGCAGCTAACCACTGGTTTTGCGGTAGCTTGTTTAAAGCTAGAGGCATTTGATTAGCATGAAAACAGATCCCAGAGAACGGTCGACTAGGTACACATATGTTATTAACCACTGGGTTCATTTTGTGCCAGAATTGTCCTTAAATGAAGAGAGGGAAGTGCTGACTGCATCAGTTGTAGCTAGGTGGACCTACTGCATTGTAAACTGTATATTTTGAAGTAAAGCAGTTTTGGGAGGAAATCATCTAAGGCTGCAACCAATGATTATTTTCTTTGTTGAATAATCTGTCAATTATTTTCTCGTTTTTTCATGGAAAATGTCAGGAAATGGTGAAAGATCAGTGTTTCCCAAAGGCCAAGATGACGTCCTCAAATGTCTTTGTTGGTCCACAACTCAGATATTCAGTTAACTGTCACAGAGGAGAGAAGAAACTCGAACAATATTCATATTTAAGAAGCTGGAATCAGAGATTAGGGTTTTTTTTATTAAAAAAAAAAGAATAAAAACCGATTAATCGATGATCAAAATAGTTAAACTGTAATAGTTGACAACTAACTGATTGATTGATCTTTGCAGCTCTGTATCCTCTTATCTAAAGCAGTGTTTCTCAAACTGATCCATTCCCTTGTTGTCCTCCAGAGTTCCCTGATGATGTGAACCCTGTAACCAAGGAGAAGGGGGGTCCTCGGGGTCCAGAGCCCACACGCTACGGAGACTGGGAGAGAAAGGGCCGCTGTGTAGACTTCTAGTTCAATACTCATAAATCTGATATATCACACCTGTATATGGATATTTATAGCCAGTGGCACTTTTTAAACGATTGGATGATTAAATGTCAGATCAGAAGAAAAATAGGGTTGGAAAAAAAACGGTAGTTACCCTTTTAAGTGTAATCTGGCTGTTGATTTTGTGCATTTTGTTAAAGGGTCATGCTAAAAAAAAACAAATGTCATGAAAAATGACTTATATGCGAAGCTCCAAGACACAATTTGCACATTGATGGTGTTTTGTTGCAGGTGAGAGTGAGGCTGGTTCTGAGTGCTAGTCCTGTAGGATGAATTTGTTCTGTCCATTATGAATGTTAAGATCTGTTAAAACCATAAGTTCGACCCAGTTAATTTAAAACGGCAGTCAACAATCCCAATAACTGCACTTGTTTCACACTGGACATGTGATTATAACGGGATCATCACAATGGGATGACTCCCAGGATTCCTGATGCCATCTGTAGGTGAAGTCTGGATCGGATAGATCATATGGGATTTCCGTTGGTTTCAAAGAAAAATAAACAAATCATTAATTAATAGGTTACACGGTTCATTTTTTTATTCATTTCAAGAGGATTTATGAAGAATATAACCATGTTTTGATATGAGAAAGACAAAACAGGGAAACCAAAAAAACTACCACCCCTGACCCACAGCCCATGTATGGTAGAAATGTCTTTCTCGATCACAATTGAAAAATGGAATAGATCAAATTCAATGAAGGTGTGAGGTCCTGATGTGTGTGTGTGTGTGTGTACATATATATATATATATATATATATATATATATATATATATATATATATATATATATATATATATCTCAAAAGTTTTAGAACACCTCAATTGTTTTTAGTTTTTTATTGAAATTTTAGCAGTTTCTGAGAGTCAACAGCTTGCGTGATAGGCGGCTCACAGGACAACAGCTTCAAGCACAGCTTAGTAGTGGTCGTAATAAGAAGTCTCAGTTTCAACTGGAAAGAGAAGACTTGGAGCTGAAGGTTTGATAGGTCCAGTTGCAGCTAAGACGTCAGAATAAGAAAAAGAGGCTTGCCTGGGCCAAGAAACATCGTCAATGGACTACTGAAGACTGGAAGAAGGTGTTATGGACTGATGAATCAAAATTTGAAATCTTCAGTTCGTCACTCAGAATTTTTGTACGCCGTTGAGTAGGTGAAAGGATGGTTCCTCAGTGTGTGACATCAACTGTCAAACATGGAGGAGGAAGCATGATGGTCTGGGGCTGTTTTACTGGATCCAGGGTCGGTGATTTGAACAGAGTGAAAGGCACCCTGAACCAAAACGGCTACCACAGCATTTTGCAGCGCCATGCAGTACCCTCTGGTATGCGCCTAGTTGGTCAGGGGTTCATCCTACAGCAAGATAATGACCCAAAACACAAGTCCAAGCTATGCCAGAACTACCTTAGCAAAAAAGATCAAGATGTTTAGTGATTAGTGAGTGACGTTCACGAGTCGGGGAAAAGAGTAAAAGAGGTGACTGACACAGGCTGCTCCACACAGCAACAGAGACGGCTCGGCTGAGCGAAAAAACACTTAACTGCATCACTATTTTTGTTGAATAGATTTTTCGTACATTAACTGGGTTCCGGAGGCAGTTTATAACTTTCGGGAAGCGGAGTTTGATCGGGAGATTATTCCATTACGCTGCGTTATTGACGTCTGCAGTCGGGTGCTCTCATGTTCGCTCTGTTTACGTAGCTCTGTTAGCTCAGTCATTTAGACAATAGTCTGTTGACAGAGTAACGTTAACGTTCGGTTAAAAAGGTTAAAAAAATGATTGTGTAGTTGTGTCGAATTGTATGCACTTGTGGGAGTTATATGGTACGTTTAAGTTACTCTGTCTTTTGCAGACAGCAAAATGTAGGCTACAGGCTAGGCTAGTTAACCTTAGCATAGCTACCCGTCACTCATTAACTTAGCTGAAACTCCCCACATGGATTTGGGCAACCAAATAGAAATAGAGTGTGGCTGCTGCTGAGCCATCTCTTGGTCCTCCACCAGCCAAAAAAACTGGTTCTGTGTGGAAGCATTTTACAGTCTGCTGCAGATCAAACCAAAGTAATATGTAATGTGTGCAAAAGTCAAATAAGCAGAGGCAGAGATATCAAACATCTGTCAACATCTGCTATGCATAGTCACATGCACTTAAAGCATCCTCTCCTCCTGGTACTGTCTGCCAACCCCCCCACAAGCACAAATCCCCCCACCAGCACCAAATCATCATCACAGCTATGTTCTGCCCCTGCAAGTCAGTTTCAATCACCTATATTAGCTTGCATAATTATTATAATGGATATAATTAAAGAATACTTACACTTTAACGTAAATTAGAAGTGTAATGCAAAAAAACTGGAATGTTACGCCTATTTTGAATTTTACTCGAATACAAATACAAATACTTTTCCCCCCTTAACAAATACAAATACAGATACAAATACCGGCTGCTTTGTACACCCCTAGTATATACATACATATACACTCACCTAAAGGATTATTAGCACCATACTAATACCGTGTTTAACCCTATCCTATCAATATGGGCCAACATTTCTACAGAATGCTTCCAGCACCTTGTTGAATAAATGACACAAAGAATTAAGGCAGTTCTGGAGGCGAAAGGGATCCCCCCCCCCACACCATTACACCCCCACCACCACCAGCCTGCCCAGTGGTAACAAGGCATGACAGATCAATGTTCTCATTCTGTTTACGCAATATTCTGACTCTACCATCTGAAGGTCTCAACAGAAATCGAGACTCATCAGACCAGGCAACATTTTTCCAGTCTTCAACTGTCCAATTTTGGTGCGCTCGTGCAAATTGTAGCCTCATTTTCCTATTTTTAGTGGAGATGAGTGGTACCCGGTGGGGTCTTCTGCTGGTGTAGCCCATCCCCCTCAAGGTTGTGCAGTAGACTGGGAGCACAGGAGGACAAATTTCCATTCCACTTCACTTGCAAAGGCGGGTGTAATGATGGGCGTAAGTCCAGAAAAGGGCCCCATTTTTCTCTGTTGCAAGTTTCCTCCTCACACTATGAGATGTTTTTAGGCATACTTAATGAGGATGTTAAATAATTCAACCAATGCCTCTGTGATTTATAGCCTTTTTTTATATGGTCTACTTTAAGTCAGGGTTCAGAGTTCTCTCACTGTATTCTAATGCTCTATAACCATCATTAGTACCAGTCATTGTATTGGTAGTGCCAGTATTTGTAGAGGTTGTTACTACATGATACATTGTCTGACTGATTATATAATATATAAATATTTGTATGCACTTCTTATTTTGTCCGCTAAAGGGCAGTGTGAAGCCATATATGGTCCAGCTGCGGCTTCAGTTGTGTTGCCTTCATTGGCCGTCAGTTATATTGTAATTGTGTGGTTTCGCCTCACAAAGCAATACAAAGTAATACGACGCTTTTTTCCGTTGTTAAGCGTTCATTTGAATTATTACTTTTGTATTCTTAAGATGTGGTTATATTTCACACACTCTACATGTTGCACTACATAAGCGACTCTTCTTCATTAGAAAAGACTAGTGCTAATTAACTTCGTACAGGAAAGAGGCATGACAGGATTTGAGGAGAAGCACGTGAAGGCAGCACGAAGGACTGCAGTGACACAAAAGCTACTGTGAAGCTCCAGGAACTAGACGCTCCGAGCTCAACTTTTATACTTAACGTGGTAAGTGTCTGTCATTTGTATTGTTCTGACACAGAGACAGAGCTGTAACGGGCGCTCGAGTCGTTTATTAGTCAGACTGCATTGGTTTTCGGTAAGTGTCTAACGTTATTGTCTGACTTCCGCCCAGCTCAGTGGATCAAAAGGATGGCGAATTTATGGGCAGATCCTAAAGAATTGTGAAGTTGGATTGGTTATAATAAGCAAGGACACCTCTAATTGCAAGACTTTTTTTTAAAAGTCTATTACGACGCAATATTTATCTTAGTAAAATCACAAAGCCTTTGTAATTCGAAGCATCTTGTAGTCCTCTGTAGGCTCCGTCTCAAGTTGTGTTTCTCGTCAGCAGTTGAATCGCCCTAAATAAAATAAGCTTTCGACCACATTACATGGCCACCTCTGTGAACTCCGATGGCTTCTCGTTCTCTCCTTTTGTAGGTCACTAGTGTGTCACTGCTTGTTGCCATGGTTTCATCCACAGTCCCACTCCACTCTCCCCTGGGATGAATTCAACCGCTGAGCAACATGGGCTCTGTGGGGGGGCACTATGAATGTACTGTGGTTGTTAATTGACAGTCCCACGGCTGTACTGATTGGCCCACACCGTTTCCTCCTCCACCCTATAACCACCAACACACCAGGGGGAACTTTTGTTGCGTTCATGAGCCGCTGAGCGACTCTTCCAGGGCTCTAATGACCGCTGCTAATGATGCAAACTCGTGGTAATAAAAAAGGCCGTAGGTCTACGCTTGCACCCTAGGCGTGGAATTGATCACTTTTTGGCGTGACTCCGTTTAGCCGGCGAACCAGAATCAATGAGCCTTGTAGTGACGTAGCAACTCCTCGCGCATCTGTGAGTGCTGTACTGCGCATGTGTGGAGACACTTGCTATTTCCCTATTTATAGATAGATGGTTCTCCGTGCTGTTGCTGCTGTAGGGCTCTAAATATCTGGTTTGGGCCTTTTTGTTGCGTAAAGTTTCTGGTTTGGGGTTTGATCATTTTAAAATGTAGCATGTTAAAAAAAATTCCTCTCTTTTTTTTTTTATTTAAGCATTTGGAACAGGTCTCAAAGACACAGGTATGGGTCAGGTGTAGGTCTCAGTCTTAAACCTGTGCAGAACTTTGGTCAACTGTTTGCCATACCAACTTTATAAGGTGATAATATGTCAGATGCTGTGTTGTCTTGTGGTCATTAAATGAACAAATGTGTTTTTATGGACTTTGCTGTGTCATTACAGTGCTTCTGTGTGCATCAACTGAGCAACATGATGCTTGTTGTTGAGAAGAAACTGGACCAAAAGCTTGCGGTTCCTTCAAGGTACATGCCTGAAAGCCATGGCATCAAATAATGGTTCAATGATACAAAGCAACACATCTCATTCTTTCATTTGAAAGTTGCTAAATTGTTATATTCCTTTAGTTGACAGGATCTTCTTACATTTCCGTTGTCCAATGGAAGCCAAGGGATGCAGCCAGAGGTGGAAGACGCATCTCCCAGAGTTTAAACATAGCCAGGGATGCCCGAGTCCGACTACAAAAGACAGTGAAAGAGGCACGACAGAGAAAGAGAGAGACCGAGGAAGGCCACACAGAAATGTTACTGTGGCTCCCACCTCCAGGTATCTGACAGACAGACAGTATGTGATGAGAAAGCCTCTGTTCTCTGCTGAACAACATGCATCTATCTTAAAGAAGACCCATCCACAGAAGCACACAGAGAAGGTGAGGAGGACGGAGAGCGAAGGACTTCTCCGAGCATGCTATTTATTAACTGACTCTGTTTAATTCATTTTTTTTTTCTAGAGGAAATTAAATTGCATGTTTTTGAACTGAACTAGTAACTAGTAAACTCGTTGGCGACTCTCCCCCCTCCCGTCTTCTCCCTCTGGTCATGTGCATTTGTTTTCATAGAAGCCGGCGAATGCACGACTACTGTCCACCGACTAGGCTAACATCTCCGCTAGCTAGCTAGCTAGTAAGCCCGTAACAGACAGCGATCGTAATAAAAACCTTTACAGACCATAGCGAACATCCTGAGGTCACAATAACGAGAAATACAAAGATTAAACAGATTTTATCCCAAAGATACTTACAAGTGCAACAGCAAGAACGCCAGGTCAGCATCAGATTAGCAGGCTTCTGTTTGTCTCCGTTCTCGCCAATCTGAAAACGCAGCTCCGATGTTTACTCGTGTCTGACTCCTCACTCGGTCAGTCTGCCGTTTCCTCTTTCTCTGTTCCTCCGACAATGCTTTCCTAGCTTTCTGCTTCTTTTTTGCCGGCTCAGCCATGACGATAGTGTGAAAAACTCCATCACTACCTTGTTCTTATAACTAGCCGGTTCATATATGTGTGCAGTGCCGTGAAGTTTTTCGTTACATGGCGAGACCTGATATCACATGATACCTCCTGATGCTGAGGCCGCCGTATCGCCAGCCCAAAGTTGCAAGGGGGGGTTTTCCGCTCACAGGCACTAGGGGGGAGCGAGACGACCACCATTCAACCCGAAAAAAGTCATATAACCATTCCAATGACTCCGAAGCTGTTCAGTTAAGGTGAATTAAGCTAAAAAAAAAAAAACTGTATAGTTTCCCTTTAAACTTGGTGGAAATGTGTAGCATGGGCCCAGGAAGAACACATTAAATTTTTTATATTTTTTTTCCCATTCGTTAAAATTGCGAGATGGCCTTGGCGGAGGTCTTGAGGAATGCCCTTCTAGTAATGTAAATGTGATGTGATCTTCTATATGAATCAAAGTGCCAAAGTCACTTTTCTTCAAAAGTCAGAGCAGAAAGTAAGACCTAATAGTTCCTCTGGGAGCCAGTGAAGGTGGGCGAGGGTAGGGGTGATGCGCTGCCAGGAAAACAAGGAAGTATTCAAATAAACCTCATAATATTACAGCAGTTTTCAAGATCAAAGGGCTTTTGTCTCGTGATTACACTTTTTCTCGTAAAACGACAACTTTAATCTCATGAAACGTTACGTTTTCTTTTTATTCACGGTAGCTTAAAGAGCCATTACAGAACGTTTACATGGAGTAAATGCAAAAAAAAGGCATTTGCTTTAACAGACAGATACAGCCAGCAATGTTACTGTATCATGTTTTAATTTTGTCAGTTTTCTGCCTTGTAGGAGAACCAGTTGGGTGTTAGCAGGAGTGAAGAAAGTCAGCAACCCAGTGACCTACAGTTCTTGACCAGACCAAGAGAGGAGCTGACCCCAGAGAGCTACAGCCTCTCTCACAGTGACGTTTCACGTCCCTCGGCCTCAAGAAAAGACCCCGGCTCACCCTGGGGCGTCTCGGAGCTCGGGACCAGGCTGTGCTATGAAGAACCCAGTTTTGTATCCCCTTTCCCTGGCGGCAGATCAGCTCAGCGGAGCTTCTTAAACTCCACCCTGGAGGTCCAGAGACCGAACCCACCTCTTAGGCCACAACTGACCTCCACCGTTCTGTATCCTACTTACACCCCTCGCTCAGAGCACTCCAGGCCAGGCCAGACCCAGCTCAGGCTGGGAGGGAGGGAGCGGAGAGGCAAGGTAGAGACCAAACTATGCTCTTCTGGAGGACATATAAGAGGACATCCAATGTCTCCCCACCAGGCCAACTACTGGGCCTGTGCCATCCCTAATGCTTTGCCTCCATCTCCAGACCGGACCTCTGCAGGCTGGGACCCAAACAGGGAGTACCAGGCCCTGCTGGACTATACCTACCCTCTTAGACCGGGGCAGTTGCTCTGTGAGGGGGACAGCTCCAAGCTCCAGGAAGACTCTCTCTTCCAAACATACCCCAACCTGCAGGACTCAGGGATTGAACTGGACCATCTTTGTAGCTCCCCCAGCCTGTCAGGGTTGGACTTTTCTTTTAGCATGGGTCATAAGTCACCTGAATCCCCCTGTGGTCCGCCCTCTGCTGCCTTGCTCTGCCCAACAGACCCTGTGGCTTTGTCCTTGGACAGTTTGGACGATAGTAAGAACAGAGATGAAATGAATTGTTGCAAGTGTGACGGCCGCCATCATCAGCACCACGCACTGTCCTCCTCCACCACTGCTCTCCCACAGTCCAGGTGTGTATGTGGGGAGGTGGACGAGGAGTTCTGGCCTCTTCCAGAGCAGCTGGAGGAGCTACAGCTGCTCCCCAGACAGGTCAGTGTTGTCGACACTCTTTACTGAAGGACCACACTGGTGCCTTTGCATGTTAAAACCCATTCACCTCAAATCACTCAAGCTGCATTATTGCTGATCATTTTCCAAAATAATATGTTTTAAAATTGCGTTCATTTAACCATGGTCTGAAAATCTACCTGCAGAGACTTAAATGCTGGTTTAAGTAGCAGTTTTCTTCAAAGTGCCCTTTTCTTGCCGGCAGAGACACACATTATATATACTGGGTAATACAGTAACAGAATAATATATGTATGTGTTCAACAGCATACTGTAACAATAACATAATACCAAAAAAACTTGAACTTCAACTTGGGTGTTGAACGTCAAAAGTAACGTTACCTGAAAACAGAGTGTAGTTTCTTTTTAGCATCTCACATCACACTTTCAGTCACTATGCAGTGTTTCCTTTAGGATTTTTTTTAGCAGTGGGGGCAGGTCTTCATTTAAATTTGCAAGACCAGGCTTAAATGAACTGACAGCATAAGTTATACGACTTACAGTTCTCAAGGACGTACACACACGATCTCAACTGGCTAGTTATCCTTGTGTGTCTGCGCTTTTCTCTAACAATGCAGCCCTATTTCTGATACCGTGGGGAGGCAGAAATCTTTCCGTGGGCGGCCGCCACTGTCAAATCTACATAGAGGGAACACTGCTATGACCACTACTACAGTCAGAAACATTGTGCCAAAATATGAACAATAACGTCGCTGTCAACTGGCTTATCTGCTCATTTTAGCTACCCACCATTAGCTTGAAACCATCCAGCAAATAGACGGTACCGTAAGGTGCCGTTACCTGAAACCCGTGATTCAACGTCACCGCTCATTTTACAAACAGTTCAACAACGAAACTAAACGCTGAGTGAACATTACTAGCTACGTTTTTCATGTTGGTTTTGAGCGGTATGCACCCCCACTAACCTGGAAAACGGTTTTAAAACCGTAACGTTACTACAGCGTGTCAGAGGAATACAGCGTTCTCCTACAACCGGAGTCAGAGGCAGAGGGACCGTCACCGCAGCATTAGCTAACATTAGCTTCTTGTCTCATCTGGGGCCTGATAAACAGTAAATTCATCAAATTCAGTGTCCACAATGCTATTTTCCATTAAACTGTAACTGTCCTATTTCACGGGACCAGTGTGAGTGCGAATTTCATGTCGCTGCCAAATTGGGGTGCTCAAATGCCACTTGTTGGTGTAGCATAGTTGCTCCTTCACCTGTTTAAAGTTAGTCAGTGTGTTGGTGATAATAGGGCCATAGGCTAGCATACACGTTTTTGGACACACACCTGCAAAGGCAAGGTCTTGCAGTTTTAGACTTCCAGTGAGGTTTTGCTCTATTTCTCTCCATGGGACTGTAGATGAGGGGTCCATCCAAACTCTGAGGGCCATAGCTGAAAGGCTCTGTGATACACTTTAAGGTTGGGGAGGGCCAAGCCTCCCGTGTTTGAGGTACGTTGTAGGGTCGAGTATTTTAGCCTAGGTTATTAATTATTCCAAATATATTGCCGAATTAAGGTATCAAATTTCTTCCAGAAATTTATTGGTGGGGGTAAGGGGATTGTACCTAAGAAATTCACATGAGGAACTATGTTCATTTTAACAGCAATCCTGGAGCGTAGTGATGCCGGTAGCGCAGACCAGTTGGCCAGATCTCTTTGAACACTACTTTATATAGTTTCATAGTTGTCCTGGACAACTCGCTGTAGGGATGCGTGTATGGTGATGCCCAAATATGTAATTTTGCTTTGGGTTGGTATTGTAACACTAATGGCTGATGCCACATTGCCTGTGTTTCAATAAAAGAAGACTAGATTTATTCCAGTTAATTTTATAGCCGGAGATTGAGCAAAATTCATGGAAGATCTTAAGAATTTTTGGAATACAGTCCTCAAGATCAGCAATGTACAACAAAATATCGTCTGCTAATAATGATACTGAGCTGCTACTGGAGATCACTGATTCAAGCACACTTAGCTGCTTCTCCAAGACCCCAGCGATTAAGTCCTCCATGTTAGAGAATGTGTTTACATCGGTTGCTCTGTTAGCTCCCTCTCCATTAGCCGCCGCCATGCTAGCAACTTTCTCTGAAAGAATAAATAGTTTAGGCGACAACGAGACCTGCTTTTTCATGCCTGCAGGCGTTTCACTGAGTCACCGTAATAACAGAGAAAACAGTTTGGTGTCGAAGAAAAAGTAATAGACCTGGTTATTTAATGAAAGACGGAGGCGAGTGCTAGAGCTCTAGTCTCTTGAAACCATTGTGGGTGCTGGTCACGTGTTCTCTTCCCCCCCCGTTTTGGTTTTTTGAAGTCCTCCTTTATGAAATATATACAGATACATATCCTGTTCAGAATAAAATAAAATAGCATTGATTGCCACAAACATGTCTACTTGATTCTGTTGGCTGAATAGATGACAACTCTGAAACAAATATAGTGTCTAAAAGGTTGGAAAAATGTATCATACAGACACACCATCATCTTTTTAAACAAAAGTACACTATGGAAAGTTAAACAGAATGTGGATCAGTGTTTTCAGCTTCAATATATGTTAGTTTTTCTGCATTCCCCTCAGCGAAAGATGGAAAGTATTTGGTCCTTCTGTGCAGGTGAGGGAAGTAACAGCCCAGCTGAGCCGGCCTGTCACAGCCAGCAGGGAGTCTCTGGAGCCGGGCACCCCCTCCATCCTCTCCTCCATCACCCTGCCTGAGAAACAGAAGGCTGAAGTCAAAGAGCTGGAGGGCAGCAATCAGGACACAGGTGAAGGAAAACATGATGGGCAGAGAGGATGTATCAGTAGCAGTAGTAGCTCAAAGTCTTGAGACCACTGCGTGGCCTATTTCTCGCTTAAAATGTTTTCAGAAGCATGTTTCAGTGAACTATTTTAGTACAATATGAGATCGTATTCTGAACGGCTGCCATGACAGTCTGGCTTAGAATTTCCGGAGAAAACAAACCCATGTGACGCGTTCGTCCAATCAGCTGCCGGTTTTCATTTCTTGGGCAACAATACAGAGTAGCGCCGCCTGCTGCTATGGAGACGTAGACTCAAGCTCAGACTTGAGACTTGACTTAAACTCAAGCTCAGAAACTTGTGAGCATCTCTGAGAATGGGTAAATAAATGTGCCATTAGCTTATGCTTATGCCTCTATTGGCTAAATATTGGTGCAGGATAAAAATGGAAACATGGTAAAATAGTGATGAAACAATCACACTTTGGTGCAAAGGGCAACCTTAAAAAATAATATCCTAAAAACAGTAGGTATGATGATAACTGAGGTATATGATCACTACTTAATATTTACAACACAAATTGGTCTAGTACATCATGCTGGACCAATACTTTAAACAGACCGCTACAATGGAAGGTAATGAATGGTAGGAATAAAAAGGTAAAAATGCTGCATAAGCAGCTGAAATGGTTTGCTAAAAGTATTGACTAAACGGTCCAAATAGTTAGCTAAAAGTATTGAATTAACGGTAGGAATAAATAGCTATTAGCTGCTGAAATAGTAAGCTAAAACTACTGACTAAAAAGTTGATATAGTAAGCTAAAACTACTGACTAAACAGTTCAAATAGTTAGCTATAACTCCTGACTAAACAGTACTTCACGTACGTGCGCGTACATGTCCATAAACAAACAAGCTGTCTTTAGTCATTTCAACACTGCCCGTATAGACCAGCTGCAAGACGGTTCATTCCATTACTGCCACTACAAGGAGTGTCAAATTAGAACAGAACATATGTTCTCTCTTGCTCTCTGGTGATATCTCTCCATGCAGATAGCTTGGGTTTTATTTGTCCAGGTTTGAAGAAATCATTCTCTGAGATATCTGCCTCCACTCCAACGCAAAGGAGGTGAATGGAGTTAAGTTTGTGTTGCTTAATGCATTGACAAATTACATCTCAAAGAATCCATCTCCTGTCCATCAGCAGCTGATCGAAGGGACTTTGAGGCAGTGAGGAGGAGTTCTGGAGCCTGGGTGGATCCTGTAGGAGGGGGACTGAGTCCATCCAGTCTCAGGGAGGTGGAGGTTTTGGTGGAGCAGCTGTGTGGCCTCACCCTGCCTGGCAACAAGAGGGGCAGCCAGGAGGACCAGGAGCAAAGTGACTCCCTGATGCAGTACATTCAGGTAGAGACATGATCTGACCTTCCACACAAGAGTGTGACCGCAGTATTCCTGAATATGACCGTATGATAAAATGGAACACACTGCCTTCATAGTGACATACAGCGTTTCGACAATTGATTTGCTGGTTGACAATTGATTGCGATTTGAAATGTAAAATCTGCAGGGTTTTATTTTTGATTTACATTGGGACGTAACCATCGTTTGTTTCAGGTCTTCTGCTCACACCTGGAGCAGCTCATAAAGCAGTTATATACAGTGTCAGAGAAGATGGAGCTGCTGGCTGCACCCACTGTAGACATAGACCGTGTAAAGTCATCTCTGGCGGAGTATCAGGTGAGATGCAGACAGCAGCTGCACGTGTGCTTCTGTTTTTACTCCACTGGAGGTCTGCATAGGTGGACACACATTTGTGAGTGTGTTTTCACCTGAAAGAAACTGCAGACTTTTGTTGTTGTTGCCAGGAACACTTTTTCTGCTGGGTTTAATAATTTGGTCCGTCTTCTGTTCAGAAAATAGGCTGTAGGCCGTCTGTCATCTGAGATGAACTTGACAGTGATGTATCTGTGCAGTACCTGTCATTTTCTATTTTAGCGGTTCTCTTTGTGGAGAAACACTGTACTGTAAAGTAAGCAAGAGTCATTTTCCATTCACGTCTGTGTTGCATTTCGGTGATGCAGTTAGCCAATCACAACATGAAATTCAATGACTTTTAGTGGTTCAGAGCATCAATGCTTATCTATGAAGCATTGACAAGCATTTAAAACTGAGAAAAGCAGTGGAATGTCAGTTTGGCTTGATAAAGAAGCTAAAGAATGTATTGTTTATTAAAATGGACTGTCAATGGGCTACTGAGTAGTGATTCCCAACCAGGGGTACGTGTACTTCTGCTGTTGCCAGGGAGTACTTGGAAAGATTGTAGAGCAGCTCAACTAATTTGAAAAAAAATTAATGTAACACCTGAACACAGGGATTTTAAATAGACAGCTAAAATGGAAGGTAATGAATGGTAGAAATAAAAAGGTAAAAATACAGCATAAGCAGCTGAAATGGTTCGCTAAAAGTATTGACTAAACGGTCCAAATAGTTAGCTAAAAGTATTGAATAAACGGTAGGAATAAATAGCTATTAGCTGCTGAAATAGTAAGCTAAAACTACTGGCTAAACAGTTCAAATAGTTAGCTAAAACTACTGACTAAACAGTTCAAATAGTTAGCTAAAACTACTGACTAAAAAGTTGAAATAGTTACCTATTATTAATTATTTTATTTATTTATTTTTAGTCAGGTAAAATCACTCTTGAGGTGAGCACATGTTAGAAATGGTCAGTTAATCAACACACATTCTCATGTTTTCAATGTCATGATTTGGCCTTTTATTGAAGGAAAAACTGCAAATTCATTATTTTAACTTCAAACAAAAGGATTCATATTCTGAGCAACAATTGATTTTAGTTGTGCGGTTGGAAATAGATTGCCCTTCATGAACACCTGTTCACCTGTCCTAAATCAAAGGGCCCATCACGCCTACAGATCCTGTCACCCTATCAGACAACCGATTATCATAATTAACACAACAACAATACCTCAACACAGGACATTCCAACACATGATTCAGGACAGAAAATTAATGTTTCAACATTGTTCTAAATCAATACATTTAATTGACCATTATAAGGCGATTCATACATGCATACATTTGTAAGGTGCCATGAACTCAAAAGTCTTGGTCAAGATCAAGAGTCAATTGTCAATTCTTTTCTTCATTAAAATAAATTGAAGTCCTTCAAAGTGTCCTTTTTTGTCAAGAGTTCATGAACAGTTTTGTTAAACTTTCATAAACAGTTCAACAAAAGGTCCATCTTTTTAAGAGTCAACAACAAGCGCTCACAAGAGTTAATTTCACAACTCACTTTCCTTTTGATTCATTTCAGAAGTAAATCAGTGTGAAATAAATACGTTTCAGTCAATGCTTCATCTCTGGTCATTTAGCTCAAGTTGTCTGGCTTGTCTGGTCATGTTTCTTACCATGTGTGTCATGTACACTCACCTAAAGGATTATTAGGAACACCGGTTACATTTCTCATTAATGCAATTATCTAATCAACCAATCACATGTGAGCTGCTTCAATGCATTTAGGGGTGTGGTCCAGGTCTAGACGATCTCCTGAACTCCAAACTGAATGTCAGAATGGTAAAGAAAGGTGATCTAAGCAACTTTGAGCGTGACATGGTTGTTGGTGCCAGACGGGCTGGTCTGAGTATTTCACAATCTGCTCAGTTACTGGGATTCTCACCCACAACCATTTCTAGGGTTTACAAAGAATGGTCTGAAAAAGGAAAAACATCCAGTATGCTGCAGTCCTGGGGGGCGAAAATGCCTTGCTGATGCTAGAGGTCAATGGAGAATGGGCCAAGTGATTCTAGCTGATAGAAGATCAACTTTGACTCAAATAACCACTCGCTACAACCAAGGTATGCAGCAAAGCATTTGTGAAGCCACAACACGAACAACCTCGAGGCGGATGGGCTACACCAGCAGAAGACCCCCCCGGGTACCACTCATCTCCACTAAAAATAGGAACATGAGGCTACAATTTGACAGTTGAAGACTGTAAAAATGTTGCCTGATCTGAGGAGTCTCAATTTCTGTTGAGACATTCAGATGGTAGAGTCAGAATTTGACTTAAACAGAATGAGGACATGGATCCGTCATGCCTTGTTACCACTGGACAGGCTGGTTGTGGGGGTGTAATGGTGTGGGGGATCCCTTTCGCCTTCAGAACTGCCTTCATTCTTTGTGGCATTGATTCAACAAGGTGCTGGAAGCATTCTGTATAAATGTTGGCCCATATTGATAGGATAGGGTTAAACACAGTATTAGTATGGTGTTCCTAATAATCCTTTAGGTGAGTGTATATTACAGTGGAAAAGAAAGATCAACTCTACTCAATAAGTTTAAAAAGTCACTTCATCCACATTGTGTTCTAACGGTGTAATGTGATGCTCTTGTTGTCAGAGGTTTCAGAGAGAAGTGAGCGGTCAACAGCCCCTGACCTCCTGTGTTCTGCACACCGGACAGCTTCTCCTCAGCTGCATCAACGCCATGTCTCCACGTCAGTTTGTAACATGCAACATCACAAACACAAACTCGACGTCATTATCTCCTCACTAAGTGTTTTTGTATTCTCTCTGCATTTCCAGTTTTAAGAGACACCCTTCTGTTGATTGAGAGGCAGCGTGGATCTCTGGAGACCCACAATGAGCACTTGTTCTCCTCCATCCTGTCTGCCATGGACAGCCTCACCCAGCCCAGCCCCGTCCAGCACAACAAAGAGGAGGACCCGGGCCCTGTGGGGGTCCAAGGATCCACTTTGTAAACAGACTGCACAACGCGTCTGTGATATGATTAATTTCACTTATTTCGTTGTTATCTTACTTTCTTCAGTTTCATAATACAGGGCTCTCATTTCTGTCTCTAATACATACATGTTCTACTCATAGTTATTCTCACCATTGTATTTATCTGTCAATTGAAATGTCTGTGTTTAAATGATAAATTACATTTTAAAACTGATTCTTAGACAGTATCTGTCTTTCATATTCCACCTCACAGACTGTGAACATATTTGTTAGGTCCTTCATATGCTAAATTTAAAAAATGGATAATTATTGCGATGGCACACTGTGATGTCAGTGGACATAAACAGCTGTGTGTCTGGTCTACTTCATACACACCAGTCAGTCTGATCTCAATCCAACCATTTGTTTTTTTTTTTGTCACGATACAATTCCAGTGAAATGTAATCCCATTAGCTCTGATTTGTACTGTTCTGGAGGATATGGCTACTTGCACTATGATCTTAATTTGTAGAAGAGGATTTTCTTACAGGGATAAATGACTTTTTAACGTTTTCTTCTCGGCTGCTTTAATTACCTGGACAGGTGGTCACTGTCCACGTGTCCTTGCAATATGTGCAATTGCTCTTGGGGGAATTTTTGGGTCTCTGTAAATTATAGTGTGGTTTTGGTCATTTGTGTGAACTCACTCTCTAAAAAAGCCTTTACAACCCGAAAAAACCCAACCTGTTCACTGTACTGTAATTCAATCAAAGTCATTGAATAAAGCGGTTTGTTTCAAATAGTGGTTTTAATCTCTGTTTGTCATGTTGTGTGCCGTCTGTCTGGTGTGGACATTAAGAGGAAACTGGAAAGGTTGCTGCACTGACAGGTCAATCAGGTCAGACTAGTTTACGATTTCAAAGACTGGCATCGACCCCATTTTGGGTTAATGACAATTATGAGGGAAAACGGCTGTTCATGTTTCCAAATGGAGTCTTTTTTTTAAAGATTTTATTGCCTTTTATTTGTAGGACAGATTAAGACAAGAAAAGTGGGATAGAGAGGAGGAATGACATGCAGCAAATGGCCACAGGTCAGAAATGAACCCGCAGCCGCTGTGACAAGGACTGAGCCTCTGTACACGGGGCGCACGCTCAACCAGGTGAACTAACCAGGCGCCCCTCATTTCATAAAATAATTTTATTTGAAAATAATTCTAATAAAAACACATTGAAGAAAAACAAGGTAGGCTGTGACATCTTTTAAATAAAATAATGTTTTCTATATCTTTTTAGATGAAAGTGTCACATTTAAATTAACGGTATTTATATTGCCAAGGCCTTCAGCTGAATGACTGCTCTGGTAATGGCCATCCCATCATTACGTTTTCTGTCACATAACCACACACTCTCCTGTCAATCTCTTGGAAGCGGCATGTTTGACTTTGAAGTAGAATATGAAAGTAAACACATCATTATAAATCTTTTATTTCTAAACTTAGCACAAAAAGTGAGGAAATTTGTGTTTGGTAGATTATTTCTCTGTGGTAACAATGCTTTTTGGCAATAAATCTTATACCGTTGGAAAGCCTGTTTAGTTCCCTTTCAAATGGTGCCCCATTTGTATGGAACATGTAAACATGCATTTGTGGGATGAGCAGCAGCGCTGAGTATGTGGGTGAAAAATTTGCCAAATCTTCTCTGCCAATGCCAAACAGCTTATTCTGCCATTGACTCGTTTGGTGTTTGGTGGATTGGATGATTGAAGTTTGAAGAAACAAGACATATTGGCAATTGAACAATTTATTCATTTCACAAACACGAGCTTCAGTAACGTGTGGAAGAACCATACACAGCCACACCAGCCTGGCACCTCCTCCTCATGCTGGTCACCAGCCTGGTCACACACTGCTGTGGGATGGCATCCCATTCTTCAACCAGCATTTGTTGCAAGTCAGCCAACGTGGTTGTGTTGGTCACTCTGGCACGAACAGCACACCACAAGTGTTCAGTGGGGATGAGGTCAGGACTGCTGGCAGGCCATTCCATCCTCTCCACTCCCACATCCTGGAGGTAGTCTCTGATAAACCCCGCCCTGTGGGGGCGAGCGTTGTCATCTTGGAGGATAGAGTTTGGTCCCAGACCGTGGAGATATGGGATTGTATCTCATCTCTATATCTATCTGCATTGAGATTGCCTCCAATGATGACAAGCCTCGTTTTTCCAGTGAGGGAGATGACGCCCCACACCATCACACTGCCTCCACCAAAAGGTGTTACTCTATCGGTGCAGCAATCAGCATAGCGTTCTCCGCGTGTTCTCCACACTTTGACCCTACAATCCAACTGCCGTAGGCAGAATCATCCAATCCACCAAACACCAAACGAGTCAATGGCAGAATAAGCTGTTTGGCATTGGCATAGAAGATTTGGTAAATTTTTCATGGGCGCAACCCACATACTCAGCGCTGCTGCTCATCCCACAAATGCATGTTCCATACAAATGGGGCACCATTTGAAAGGGAACTAAACAGGCTTTCTAACGGTATAGGATGTATTGCCAAAAAGCATTGTTACCACAGATAAATAATCTAACAAACACAAATTTTCTTACTTTTTGTGCTAAGTATATGCTAAATACCACATCCACAGGAGCAAATTCAGTGGTTCTAAACCATTCTTTCCTGGTTTTATGACTGAGTTTAGAAATTACATTGATTCAATTATTAAGTACTCAAAAAATACTAAAGCCATAAAAACTCTGGTTCAGTTGCGTGTGACCTCAAAGGTTTATTAATAAGGTTTTTTATTTTTTCTCTGCCTACCAGACTGTCCACCTGTAGGCCTACCCTGTTGTGTATCTGATGTAATGCTCTATGTCATTTGTTCTGTGTATTTTGTGTTGTATTTGACTGTAATTATTTGTATAAATAAAAAAAAAAAATAATAAAAATATATCTTGGAAGCGGCCACTTTGAGGACCGCGGTAAGATTTTCTCTGGCTGTTTGCATTTTTATACAATGTAACATCTCCATGACAACGCCTCGTTGTACTTCCGTTCTACTTATTAATGTGGATAGCGTTAGTGAAAATGTCAATCTGGGATATAATCAACAAAACAGAACTAAATAGTGGTACTGGATGGTAAACTAGCCTACTGAGGGCTGATGTAAATGCACCTGTGTGATGTCACTGGAGAAAATACCTGTGAAATAATACTGTTGACGATAAGTACACATCGTTGAGAGGTTTTAGTATTTGTCCGGAAGTTGTGTAGTGTGTAGTTTTGACACGAGGCACTGCTGACTCGGCTCTGCCACGTTTCACTAAATGACGTAATCCCTCCCGGGGCTGACAGTTGGACACCGCACACTCAGCGAGAGGGAGAGCAAGGGCCGGTTAGCGGGACATCTCCTCACACCCCCCCTGTTTATTCGCTTTATGTGTACAGCTGTAGAGTGTGGTAGCAGTCTCATTTAAAAGACAAGGCCTCCGTAAAACCAAGCCACGTCTTTGGTGTTATTCCGGACTTTGGCTAACCAGCTGGCTAATGTTAGCTGTTTCCTGGTTGGAGTTGCAGCCATTTTGGATTTTTACCGAGGAACACCTAGCCGGGTTCGTGGTTTCGGGAGCAGTAAACTAGCCACCGCTCCCGTTTTCGTAACACCGCTGTTTATCTGCAGACAGGGACAAGGATACGCTTGACGAGAGGGGATACAGTACAACGAGTCAACAATGAATCCCGAATAGTAAGTATCATACTTAAGAACGTTGTGTTAGCTACATTCTGGCCAGCCAACTAGCTAGCTAGCTAAGGTTAGCTAGCTATGTGCTAACAAGCGTTTGCAAATAACTTGTCAGCAGTTGAACTCAATAACATCAGCTGACATAGCTAGCTAGCTAGCTAAACCTTAATGACCACCTGGCTGTGCCTGCCTGAGACGCTTTTGACATTTTCTAGTGGTATCGGTGGAATGTTGTTTTGTTATCAGTCGATAGATAAATATAACAAGTGCTTATTAACACCTTTTAGCCAGTTGTTGTGCCAGCTGCAGTAACGTTAGCTTTTGTGACTGGTTTCGGTTCGCTGCGTTTTACGCAGAGATGTGACGTTAACGTTAAATACGGACAAAAGGGGCCTTGTAGAATTTTGACTGCTAACGTTAGGGTTAGGATTAACGTCAACTGCTTTTGCCTGAACAATTGTTATTGGATTTTGATAGATTAACGTTACACAATGATCAGCTACGCTGGCTAGCTAAATCTAGTTATTAAATTCATACAATCTTAATGAAGATGACTGGACAACAAGGGTGTCCTTAATTCAAGCTTTTGAAAAACGACACATATTGCCCGGTTGACGATGGTTAACGTAATAACTTTACTTGTCTGCGTGTGTCATTGTGAAAGCGTTATTTCCTTGCTAGTATGAGCACACGTACTGTAGCAGCAGTCATTTGATGTTTACATCCAGGTATTTATTGGTTTTACCCTTTACCTGGTGTTGAGCATGACTCAGTTATTAGCTAGTCATATGGTCTGGTATGGCTGAAGCAGCCTCTTAGTCATGTGTAGGTCACATGCTATACGACAATCCCTCGATTTCACCACAGCAGCGTTGAGCAATCACTTAGTTCAGCTAGCTTTTGGTATTGCATTGATAAATGCTGACATGGATGTACTGTAGAATGTCTGGAGTCCAGCTTTTCCTTGTTTGTCAAGCTTTTACACAATACTATTAAATCTAAAAATTGTATAGTACTTTTTTTTTCTCGTCATTACACTAAATAGTGATATTCAATCCCATTCTGCTTTGTAGACGGCTTTATCTTGTGTTAATGATTCACCTCTTTGGTATAAACTAGATCAAGGGTGTCAAACTCAACTTCCCGGAGGGCAACACTGGAAAAAAAAAAGAATAACATTAAGGGCCGGACATATGTACATTTTACTGACATGCTTTATTTAATCGAAAAAAGTCAAACATTTGTACAACATATTGTATTATTGCATGTCTCCTATAGTCTTCTCACTTACAGCTTGGTTGACATCAAGCCCCAAAAAATGTAACTTAGCCATCAAAGAAAAAAACAACGTCTGATAAAGTGGCAAAAGTGATTTAAAAACTACAGGTAAAGCAACAAAAAGTAGGTGGGCCAAAATGTATTATGAACCTAAATTGATATGCGGGCCGGTTCAAAATCTGCGAGGGACCGGATTTGGCCCGCATGCCTTGAGTTTGACACATTTGGACTAGATAGTCCATTCAAGGTCCAAGCTCTTTTTACTCAATGAGAGTCACTGTCAACATGAAAAGGAGGCATCTTTAAACCCAGAGAAGTCTGTAATTTTCATTAATGACATGGAGCGTGTTGTTTATACCCCTTCCACACCGAGGGCTCAACCAGGGTTGACCTTGTGTTTATAAGGGTTATTAACCCATGTCGATCGACTTGACTTTGTGACATTAGAAATTTGTGTTCTTCTGTTTAATAGTAGATTGCAGCCTCGCTGAGCATTATCGCCACCTATTGTCTCTCAACAAAATATATACTAACAAATCACTAACTAGGGCTGTTGGAACAAATACTGAAAGTCGAATATAATTTGAATAGTTAAAAAAATTAATACTATTCAAATGTGACTTTTTTAATTAAATATGTTGGCTAACGTTAGCGAACCTCTTCTTGCCTTGGCCTACAGTTCACTCATTTCACGTCTTATGAACACTAAGTTAGCGGGAGTGAGAAACACAAGGCATTGTGAGGTCTAAGCTAACGTTACGTACCGAGTAACGTTATTACAGGGGGAGTGACAGGCTGCGGAAGGAGGATGGGAAATAGTTTTAATATGACTTTAAAATCCTAACTGCATCGCGGGTTATAGTAACATTAGCTTAGCTGGGAGCTTTATGGAGAAAGCTGCCCTACAGCTGTCAGAGTTCATATAATACCTTCTAACAGCTGTATTCTCAGTAACGTGACAATCTGCAAGAAACAGGTTGTTTATAAATCACTAATTTACGAGTGGCAGCACCGTTTGGCTTAGTTATCAATGCTGTTAGTATCGTAGTAACACTATTTGTTAGTGTTACTTAGTTTATGACAAATTGTTTCGGCTGTGCTTTCTAACATGATGTCATTGTGCTAACTGAGCACCGTTAGCCTTTACAACAGAGCCGCTTCAATACACTTGTAGAATTGTTTGTCGCTGTGTGCTCGTGGTGGAAAATATATGTAAACAAAGTTGCGTGCAATGTGCCATGACGTAGGTCCCCTTCAAGGCTAGGCTGATGTTGGAAGTTCCTCTAGTGGACAGAACGTATAACAGCAACCACATGCTTATAGTGGCATTGACAATGCACTGAGTAAATATTATTTGAATATTTTAAAAAAAAATAACAAATGAAATTCAAATGGTATTATAGAGGAAGATTGACCGCTCTATCACTAACTGACTGCAGTATAGTGGTACTTATCGGGGAAAAAACACATGTATTGATACACATGTATTAATTGTAACCGCTGCAGCTTCCTCGCCTGTAGCTTTTGCTCCATAGCAAAAATGGTGACTGTCAAAAAACAAGTAGTGTCCAGCGTTCCACAATTTTTTTTTTGGCATTTTGAGTGCAGCATTCAGGTACTCATAATGCACTTGGCCATACTTTGTCAGTGTGAATGCATTATGTGGTATACGAGCACTGTCCCAAATTCCCCATACAATGTCCTTAATTAATTATGAACCTGCTAAACCACATGTGCTACCCTAACCCTATCCTGTCTCAAATAAGACCTTCATCATTTGGGACACTCAGTTTTTGGAAAATAATTTGGGACACTAAACTGCACGTATACTCCACATAGCAAGTTTAAGTACTGAAGTGCCATTGTATAGGAGCACCATAACTTCTTGATAAGCAGCCTACTGCTCCACTACCTCGGTGATGAAGCCTTCAAAGATGGCCATGGGCTTACCATGGCACTGTAGCTCAGATCTCCTTTTGCAAGCTTACCGTGGGACTCTTCCTTGGTTTGGTAATTGTGGAACTGGATGATGATGGGCCTCAGCCTCTCACCTTGCTTGGTTTTGGGGCAAAGGACATGTGGGTGCGATCCAGCTCTGGTGGGTTCAGCAGTTTGCTCACCCAGGAGTTGAGTTGGAAGATCGATAATACAAATATTGTTACGGCTACTCCTGGCATCCAGATCTGTTGCATTTTTATTAATAGCAGTTAGCTCGGCTCATGTAACATTTTTAATTTTTTAAATATTATTCAATAGTATAATTATATGAACTATTGAGCTGTTATATCAACTAAATACATACAAATCAGACTAGGGAGCGGCTGTGGCTCAGGAGGGAGAGCAGTTTGATCCCTGGCCCCCTGCATCTGATTAGCAGGTAGCACATTGTATGCACTTCCTTCTGAAAATGTGACTGAGCTCAGCAATAGTGATGCCCCCAAATTGATCGAAAACCGATCATTATCTGCCCATATTTACTAAAAACACGTGATCCGGTGCTCGGCATTAATCTCTTCTAGCCGCCGATAAACTACTACGCACATAAAGTTAAGCACTCTGCCGAGAGCAACAACTGGATGCCTGTGCCTGATTGCCTGTTCATGTGAAGTCCTCCTGGGGCCTCCTCCCACCCACCTTATTGGTCGCTCAGGCGCGCTCACGGGATTACAAACAAAACGTAGAAAAGGCTGAAAAGACGGCACCCAAAACGCCAGATAGTAACACAAGCAACGATGACTAGTCGTTTTTGGTGCCTTTTCCTAACGGTCATTGCTGCCTGATGACCAAATTCCACAACTGCATAGCCCGTTTCTCGCATAAAATGTTTTCAGAAACACGTTTCGGTGAAATATTTTCATAAAATACAGAGATCGTATTCCAAATGAGCTGCCATTATGGTGTGTTTTGAAATCCGGGAACAGACGTGTTATTATGAATACCACTTTGTTTCTTGCAGAGCGATCGGTCGGAGAAGAGGAGAGTTTAACTTTAGTAGCGAAGATATCCACTGAATACAGCACATGGATGTATAATAAGAACGGTACAGCAGGGTTTGCAGTTTTGTGCACTGTAAGCTGTAGCAGGAAAAGTTAACAACACCCGTTTTCCGGTGCGTTCTGGACTTTGAATGTGACGCACCAGAAGAAAAATTCGCAACGCTTATTTGTCTACTTGCAGTGGGAAAAAGGAGTCTTTCATTAGCAGAATTTCCAGTTCAAAAACTCTCATACACTCACCTAAAGGATTATTAGGAACACCCTACTAATACTGTGTTTGACCCCCTTTCGCCTTCAGAACTGCCTTAATTCTTTGTGGCATTGATTCAACAAGGTACTGGAAGCATTCTTTAGAAATGTTGGACCATATTGATTGGATAGGGTCTTGCAGTTGATGGAGATTTGTGGGATGCACATCCAGGGCACGAAGCTCCCGTTCCACCACATAAAGATGTTCTGTTGGGTTGAGATCTGGCCATTTTAGTACAGTGAACTCATTGTCATGTTTAAGAAACCAATTTGAAATGATTTGAGTTTGGTGACATGGTGCATTATCCTGCTGGAAGTAGCCATCAGAGGATGGGTACATGGTGGTCATAAAGAGATGGACATGCTCAGAAACAATGCTCAGGTAGGCTGTGGCATTTAAACCAGACTCATCAGACCAGGCAACATTTTTCCAGTCTTCAACTGTCCAATTTTGGTGCGCTCGTGCAAATTGTAGCCTCATTTTCCTATTTTTAGTGGAGATGAGTGGTACCCGGTGGGGTCTTCTGCTGGTGCAGCTCATCCGCCTCAAGGTTGCGCATGTTGTGGCTTCACAAATGCTTTGCTGCATACCTCGGTTGTAATGAGTGGTTATTTCACACTACATGAATATAGTACATTTGTATTTGTGTTTCAATGAGAATGATGATCCAAAAAATGTATAATTCCCTCCAATATCGTGAATCACCTCGCAATCGCAACATCAGTCAAATGAATCGCAATTAGACAATTTCCTCATATCGTGCAGCCCTATTAGCTACCGCTAGCGTTAGCTGGTAACTTAAGGGAACGTTTGCAGATGATCTGTTCTGCCGTACATGCAGATGAATGGCGGCAGTACCCGGAGGTCCGTGTTTATCCGCCGGTAAAACTCCTTTGGATGACTCGCTTCAAAAGGGTTGAAAATTGGCAACTTTTCTTCTTTAGCGTTTAGCTTATAGCATCCATAAAGAACACTAGCTCTAGCTGTTTGCTGCTTCCTGTTTGGTGCTGGAGGGAGCGCACCCATTGGTTGTTGACAATGTTCACGTGATTTAACTTCACTACCTAAGACTTCAAACTTACAATAATTTAGATTTTTAAGTTAGATTTTTTCGTCAAAAGTCTAGACGGGGAAAAGAAACTGACTCGGATTGAATTTTATGACCACCTTACAGTACGCAAAAATTAACTTAATGGGTTTTATTTTTATAAAAACAAAATGGTATAGGTGTACGCCAGGCCACCGGAAACACCGGCAAGCCTTAAAAGAGCTAGACTGTTTTAGTAGTACATGACCCATCACTGCTATGAAAGAGAAGTGTGAGATCTTAAATGTGTTTCCTGGCCCTTACCTTGGCAGACATTTATGTAGTTTAACGGATAAGCTGTAACTCTCTCACTTGGTTAACAATTTCTGAATCTCCTGTTTTTTTTACCTTTCCCTCACAGTGACTATTTATTCAAGCTGCTCCTGATTGGTGACTCTGGTGTTGGAAAGTCTTGCCTTCTCCTCCGATTTGCAGTAAGTTTCCCCAAAATAGCACGTTTATATTAACTCCTTTTTCACCTTAAGTGGGATTCAGTCTTATAGTATTTTGAGTTTTAACTATGCAATGATTTCATGCAGACAGACTGTTGAAAGCTGTCTTCAGTTGGACAACCATATATTATTGCTTTCTTAACTGGGTTTCTCATTAACTCAATAACTCAGAAACTAAGCAGCTTAAATGTGCAAATTCAAGCAGTTAACCTGCCTGTAACTCAATAATTTACTGCGCAACATGCTCCATTTTGTATACTAGGGCTGGGTCAAAAAACAAATTCAATAACAATAGTAGTAACAACGTTGTTAGAAGTGTAGAATAAGAGCAAGTTTAAATTTAGCTTGTTATCAAGTTCCGCTCCTGTCGGAGTCACCCTGTGAAACACGGAGATTGAAGTGCTCATATTATTGCTTTTTGGTTTTTTCCCTTTCCTTTATTGTGTTATATATCTTTTTGTGCACGTTATAGGTTTACAAAGTGAAAAAGCCCAAAGTCCCCCCCAGGGGGACTTACCATCTCCAACAGAAAACACTGTTCACCAACTGCTCCAAACAGCTCTATTGTAGTCCAGCCTTTACTTTAGAGACAAACGTGGTCACTTTGGTACACACTTTATAATGCTCGCCTAGCTGCTAGCATGGCACGCCCTCATACTCTGCTTCTGACTGGCTAGTAGTCCTTACAGCACATGTGCGACTCCCAATGGAGATGGAACAGAAGTGAGCTGTCTCACTCTGTAGCTAAAACACAGAGCTCAACACACAGGGTGAAAAGAGGAGCTGCAGCAATATGCAGTACAACAAAAATATGGTGTTTTCTGAAAATGAAACCATGTAAACCTATTCTGGTACAACCTCTAAGTACAATTATGGACCTGAAAATTAGCATAATATGAGCACTTTAAAGGAGAGGAGCTGAAGTGAAGCACTAGGCTGCAACATATTTCTTTTGGTTTAATGAAAGGAATTATTATTTTGAGGATTCTGTTATTACAGTATTGAAGAAAAAAAGATATTCAAATCCCAATATTGAAAATCGATCATTGTGCATTGTTTACCTTGTGCTGCCAGATGAGCTGAGGCACGTGTGTGTATGCACTTTAAATTTTATTTTAATGCATACAGCACTTTAAATGGTTTATTCTTTGCTTAATAGAAAATAATAAAATCTATAAATTCTATAAATTTCTGTCACCTATGTGTATGAATATTGACTTCATGTGAAGTATTGAATTGATATTTAACTGTATCCGTATAGAATTGTGAGGTCTCTTGACAATACCCAGCCTTGGCTACCTCCCACTAGTGCATGTAGTGACTGATGGTACTGATTATGTGTGTGTGTGTATGTGTGTGTGATATATATATATATATATATATATATATATATATATATATATATATATATATATATATATATATATATATATATATATATATATATATATATATATATATAGTGAAGCAGGAAGTAAACAGGACATGTGAGCCATCTAACTGACTTTTTCTCTCCGCAGGATGACACATACACAGAAAGTTACATTAGCACTATTGGTGTGGACTTCAAAATACGAACCATAGAACTAGATGGAAAGACCATTAAACTTCAGATTGTAAGTAACCTACTACTTAACTATTATCAGTGTCCTTCAGTAATCATAGCTTACTCAGAAAGTCCGGTTTTCAGGACAGGAGAACTATTTGTCCTTCTCTGTACAACTGGAAACATTAAAGCATTAGTCTGCCCTTACTCTAGATTTTTCTTATTGTCAAAAAAATGCCATATAAAAAGCCAAACCGACCATTTGTTGGTCTGTCCCTCAATACTTTCTAGCTTCTCTACTAGGCTTGTGCCGATTGGCGATCAGGTTGGCGTTTGGGTTTTCCTACGCATATATTAAACCAAGCCACTGTTGAGCATTTTTTGCTCCTGTCACATTATAACTCACCGTGAGCTCATTTTTCACTTTATCTGCAAGTCTGGCATCTCAAATAAAAAAAAAAGCACAACCATGTCTAGGAGAGGGAATAGCTCCTAAATGTCTTTTAAACAGTATAACAAAGTGTGTTATAATGGCATAAAACAAAAAAAATGAAAAGCGTAAGTTACGTTCATTTGATTTTTTTTTTTTTTAAATAGAAAAACAGTTGAAACGGATAATACAAAATTTCCCTAAAGGTACACATGCATATACAATAATTTTGGCTGTGCATAATTCACACAAAGAATTATTTACATTTTTACAAACTTAACACCAGTGGTGGAATGTAACTAAGTACATTTATTCCAGTACTTAAATCCAAATGTTGAGGTACTTGTACTTTACTTGAGTCTTTTCTTTTCATGCCACTTTCTACTTCTACTCCGCTACATTTCAGAGAGAAATATTGTACTATTTCCTCCACTACATTCTTCTGACAGCTTTAGTTACTAGTTTTGCATTGCATACTTTTACCTTTTCCCCCTCTATATATGGGCACCTGCTCTACCAACCGAGCTATCCGGACACCCTGTAATGGTATTTTAACATTGTGGTATTAGTACTTTTACTGAAGTAAATTATCTGAATACTTCTTTACCACTGTTTAACAATAGACTGTGCTGTGTTTTTGTGCTGAGGCTTGCAGTCTCAGTCACGGATTGGATGAATTTCCATCACATGACTGTGCTTCACACTGTAAAGAGAATTATTGCCCCTTGTAGGGGAAAATCCCTAGAATGTTATGCATTTTACAGCTTCTTGATCATGTAAATGGTTGCTTTTTTGCAATTTTTGAAGATGGACTTGTTGAATGCAAGTTTTTAATCCACTTAGGCCTTGTGGGGGACAATTAAGGTCTGGTGGGCCACCAGGCTTGCAATATGATAGGGGAAACTATGGATACATTCACTGTTGGTTTGGATCTGCACATGGGATTTGTCAACAAGAACAACAAATATTAGATATAATCTTTCTTTTTTTTAAAGGGGTGATAGTATGCAAAACCGATTTTACCTTGTCATAGTTGAATAACGACAGTTGGAAGGGTAAATAGGATACGTAGAACCTCAAAATCCCATTGACACCTATTTCCTCTGCAAATCTCACAATTTGAAACGAATCTGAACAAAGCTAAAAGTTGACGTCCACAACTCAACCTGACCTCAACTCCTCCCTTATTTGGCTCTACTTTCTATCTAACGCCCCAAAATTTACATAGGCCACTAACTGATCTGAGGTCAGTTAGTCTTCTGAATAGGTCGCGCAGATCTCAGAAATTGTTCATCTGCTGTTTTACCACTAAATTCACTTCTGAGACTTTTTTATGCGAGAAATCAGCTATGTAGAGGTAAAATATGGGCCGTTTTATGAAAATTGATGGCTAAACCGGCCTGCTGTGAGGTAGATGGAGCTCCGTCACGGCTGGCAGCCCACGGTGCTCGATACCCGCGCAAAGTCACCATTTCTGGGTTAGTGGACTACCAAACGCTGCTGCCCGAAATCTCTTACCACAGGTTCCAGTTAATCTTATAATGGATATGTGTATTGAGTTATTTAAACAAATGATCGGGAAAATAAACGCCTCTTGTATGCGAGTAAGCTGGATGGAGTTCTATCAATGAGAGCTAGCTAGCTTGCCTCCTCCTAACAGGACCTCTAAAATTCACAAAAATGTATTAAATTGAAATCGGATGTTTGCTTTGTTAAATTTGGATTTAGTTGATTCTGCTTCTTTGAGAAGTGGGGTCAAAACAGGTTGCATGCTTATTTCACATATTATTTTAGAAATAAAATCTTCTATAATATTCATTCACAATTCCTTTCATATAGTTTATGGAACCCATAAAACAAGTATGTACAGTTTAATTTGGTTGCTGGTATTAAATAATATTCAATAACGCTTCAAGGATATACTGCTACATGTATGTTTAATATTAAAACAGTGTATAAATGTCAATTTTAATAATATATAATATTGAATGCACCATAAAAAGGTACTGTATGCCTAAAGGCAACTCAATTTAATACAATATATAGTGGGTATATATATATATATAGGGTCCCTGCTCCTTCTCTTTTTCAGCTAAGGGGTCCTTGGCCTAAAAAACGTTGAAGACCCCAGCATAATATATATTGGAAAAGTGGCATACAGCGTTTTTCTCTTGCAAAAAAGAATTGTAAGGGCGCTGGGGAGCGCTTCATCCCAGCGCCAAGTTTTGTGTCGTTGACAACGACATTGGCTAACTTAATGCAACGTGACCGAAATCAAGTCACAATCTTGAATTTCGAATAAAAAAATGGAATCGTCGATGCTGCCACGCCCCCATGTCACGTCCAGTCGGCTTGTCAAGCGGAGTGCTGCGAGTCAGTCAACCTCCTCTAACGTAGCTACAGCCAGTCAAAAGATAGCATAGCAACTGCAGATGCAGGAGACCCATCTTGAACCCCCTCCTCTTTCACTGAAGTCGCCGGTGTGGAAGTATTTCACACATTTTGTAGCCTACACAGAGCAGCTTATAGTGGTTATATTAGAGAGGGCAACAAGTTAGCGGACTGCTGAGTCACCCTCTTGGTCTGCTCAGCTGCTAAGACTGCTGTGCTGGCTCGATGGCGTTTTAAGCCCCCAACCAAGCCTTCAAGGCAGGGCTGTGACGGTTGTCTTCAAGGCACCTAACCCTAACCATTGCCTAATCCTAGTGCCTTCCAAGCAGCGCTGCCTGGAAGACGAAGTTGGGGGCTTAAAACACCAAACACTGCTGCGTCTGCCCTCAGCATTGTCGGCAAACTTTTTTTTTTCCTTTTTACTTTGACAAATTGTGAAGTTTCCAATTGACTGAAGATATAAGTTATTGTTATATTATGTTAATAAATGTTTTAAATTTGACAATGTAGTGTGGTACATTGCGAATAAACGTCAGATATTATTTTGCATAAAAGTCTAGTCTAAAAATGGCATAGCAACCTGTGCTTTAAAGGAACACGCCGACTTATTGGGAATTTAGCTTATTCACCGTAACCCCCAGAGTAAGACAAGTCGATACATACCCTTCTCATCTCTGTGCGTGCTGTAAGGCTGTCTGACGGCATCAGGCCAGCACAGAACATGCAGGAATGGTTCCAGTAATCCTACTGCTCCCAATAAGTGACAAAATAACGCCAACATGTTCCTATTTACATGTTGTGATTTATAGAGTCACAGCGTGTACAAAAAACAACGTAACATGAGACACAGCCGTCTTCTAACTGTAAACAAACCGGGAACTATATTCTCAAGCGGAAGAATATAGTACTTGGGCGGAGTGATATGCTCACAGCAAGCCTGTCTGAGAATATAGTTCCCGGTTTGTTTACTGTTAGAAGACGGCTGTGTCTCATGTTACGTTGTTTTTTTGTACACGCTGTGACTCTACAAATCACAACATGTTGGCGTTATTTTGTCACTTTTGTCACAGTTTGGAGCAGCAGGCTAGTTGGAACCTGTTACCTGCAGGATCTGTGCTAGGCTAAGCTAATGCTGGAACCGTCAGGCAGCGTTACAGCACGCACGGAGATGAGAAGGGTATGTATCGACTTGTCTTACTCTGGGGGTTACGGTGAATAAGCTAAATTCCCAATAAGTCGGCGTGTTCCTTTAAAATAAATAAATGTAAAAATCGAGAATCGAATCGAACCCTAACTTTAGAATCAAAAATGTAATCGAATCGAGGATTTGGAGAATCGTGGCACCCCTAGTTACCGGTGGTTGACAACACAGCTAACAACAAGCATACGGTGATAAAAGCCAATACAACGTTCACCCACAATATACAGTATCCAGCTGATTTGCTTCCACAAATTGGCTTTTCTGTCTTTGTTGTGATAGTTTTTGTCGGACATATCATCAGCTTGGGATAGACGGACACAGCCAGAACGTATATAATATCTCTTTTTTTTTAAAAAAAAAGAGATGTTGCTGATTTTCGACTAGAAGCGCTCAGAGTGGCCACAAAAAAGCTTGAGCGCTCCTGAAAAAAGACGCTCTTTCTTCTCATTGGGAACAAGTGCAAAAAAAAAGATGCTATATGGACACTCATTCTAGAGCTACTGGTGCTACTACTACTATTTAGGTTAATGTAAACATGTTATTTTTTAGATATAAGCCTACAGGGTTAATACTGTACAGTATGCCCTCTGTGAATTGCATATGTGAATATTATTGCTGACATCAAATTTTCGACTTTAATGTAGTCGATTCATCGCAGGTTAGGGTCGTGCTGCAGCCATGCAGCTGCTTTTTAAGGTTGATTTGTATGTCAGGATGGGAAGGACAGACACAGCATGCGCATCGGGGGTCTGCATGTTGAAAGACGTGTTATGAGATGTTGCAGAGGTTTAGAAAAAAAGCTTACTTGAGATCAATGTGAATCACAATGTAGGGCCTGTCACACACAGAGAAGGCAGATTAACAAGCACAGGCTTTCACCATTTGTGCACAGATGGAGAGCCTACAGATAATGACATTTAAAAAACATGCAATACAATATTGTTTTATACAAGGCTGAACAACTTTTCCTCAACAATCTTCTGCCAGAGCTCCTGACCCGGAACATGGAGCCCCAGCCTCCTGGATGAACACACAATGTACTGATCAAACTGCAATAGTTCAGAATATGGCAAGCTGATTCACTCAAGTACAACCATTGTTTTCACTACAGGTGTTCAGATCAAAAGAAGACCATTTAAGTGGCTTTGCAAACAGTGCAATGCCTAAAAGGCAATATAGCTCCACATGTGTATATAATGTAACCAGTTAAAAGAAGTGCAAATAGTTCCTTTACAATCTGTAATTTTAGATTGGTGATCGTCTTATCTGGGTATATTTGCTGCAGTGTTGCTCCTAACATCTATAGATTTTGGCCAATAGATTAAAATTTTAAAAACAAAATACCTAAAAGAGAATGTCCATATACCAAATACAAATTTGAACGTTTTCCATCCCAAACGTTCTTCTTTTGGAATAAAATGGTTAGTAAAAACTGACCCATTGATTTGTTTACATTTTAAATGTTTCATTATTTTGTCTGCTCACAAACTGCATATGAATTCATTAAATTGTTACAGAAATAAAAAGTTCACTACTCCAAATACATCCTTGTGAACTTCTGTTCCTACTGTTTAAGTCCAGGTTACATCGTTGTATATACAGTGGACATGTATCGACTACAGTAAAACAGAATACAAAGACTGAGTATTATGTTTAACTATAAGAGCAATGTGGTAATGAGACCAGACAAGAGTGCAAGTACAACAAATAGTTCTTAGTATTTATATGTATGACACATGAAATAGACTTTGTTAGAACTTTAAATGCTCTGTAAAATGTCCATGCAGCACTCATTTAATTGTAGGTGTCAATATTAAAAGTCAGTCAAAAGTGACAAACAAGTTATAAAGAGAAAACCATACCAGTTAACCCACAATGAAACTGGTGTAGTACCCATCTCAGTTCAGCCTGCTATTTCCTTTTTCACATTGTGAATGATTAGCGGTCTCTGAGTGTGTCTAACATTTAGCTACACTTTGGCAACTATTTTTAATTTAAACTACACTATCATCTTATTCAGGGTGTCTACCTGAGTAAGTGGAATTGCAGATGTTAAAAGCTTGAATTTCTTCCATCAACCAATGACTCTTTCCACATGTATTCTCACATTTGAAAGTCTTGTCGATGTGTCCACTTCATGAGCAGAGAGCTGTTTCTGCCCTGTATGCTGCAAGGTCTTCCCTAATCAAAAAAGAGTTTGTGAGCCATTGATTTGTACTCCGTTACGAACAAGGGGTTAAGCTTCGCTTCAGAACTTGAACCTCCTATGGCGCCATTTTAATGCTACAAAGCGATCACCTCCCGTTAGCATTCCATTGACTGCCATTCATTTTGACGTCACTTTGACAGCGAATAACTTTACATCTGAAGCGTTTAAAGACTCAATTTGTCCATTTTTTATTTCTAAAGAAACACGACAATGTACAAAAGGTTCCATTACCTTGTACCTCATGTTATGGCTCTGTAGCAGACGCTTTTGTAAAAATAGGCTAACGATTGTGTCCTAACCAAGCGACTTACTGTCACATAGTAGAGGAATTACAATATAGTACAGGAGAAGCTCGCAGGCAGTTTGGACTTACATTAGCTGTTTAAGTTTAATTACTAATGTTAACTAGAATGTTAGTGATCAATAATTAGCCTGTGCCTATGTTATCTCCTTACATATACCTACACTCTCCGTCTCTGTAAGATTCGGAATGATTGAGATTTCTCTTGGCACAGCTACCAGAAGATTTCCAACTTTCAGACAGGTTGCTCACGTCACATTTACGTTGTCTCTCTCAGTTGGAGGCTGCTCAGTAACGCTCAGCGCTCACCGGAAAAGTGCTTCTAATATCCTTCACTGGACTCCGTCCAGAGCAACGGGATCTGGTGGTCCAGTTTATATACTGTCTATGGTTACGGATGCCAACAGCGGTTTCAGTTTGCAATCGGCGCAACCGGCAGCTGCCGTCTCTCTCACGCACACACTACACACACAGTATGCACACATCATTGTCCACCCAGTGGTATTTTTCGCCAAGACACCATGTATGTTCTTCTTTGTTTTAGCTAGTATGTTGTTTATATTGACTACCATTCCATGTATGAAGTTAACAAGTCTGTCTGAGAAAAGTCTCAGACAAAAGAGTAGACATATCAACGTTGCTTGTGAAATGTTTTTTACTTTTTGGGCAACTGGTTGATTGTATATGGCCCGATGTATGTTGGACCCTGTGTCATTTCGGCGGGTTACTGTACAGTGAATGCAAAAAAAGAATAAACTGATTATAATTATTGAATCATGTTCTTTAATAACTGCAGCCAAATTAAACGGTATGAAAAATAATTTACAGGTTCCATAAACTGCATGAAGTGAATCGTGAATATGAATTGTGTAAAGATCCTTTTTTTAATTATTCTCTGGTGCGCCCTGGTAGCTCACCTGGTTTGAGCGTGCGCCCTATGTAACCGAACCTGATTCTGACCTGCGGCCCTATGCTGCCGAGAAAACAATCTTTAAAAAGTGTGAATTAAGTGTGTGATCTGTGAATTGAATTTTTCAATGACTCCTTTGGAATCGGAATTTTGGAACCGGTTCTCGATGCCCAAACCTAATCAGTCCCTCCAGGAGGTACTGCCTAATGCCACGATAAGTTGTTATTGTGGCTTTTAGTGGAGAAGTTTAATGTCCCTGAAGGCTTTTAGACTAAGAATAAAACCACTTAAAATAAAACTCTATTGAGAGACAATACTTGAATTTGTGTTTGTCCAATGAATGGTCAAATTTAGATATTTAATATCTGTGAAAAATAACAGTTAGAATCTTAAGTGTTGCCTTTGTCAACTGTCGAAGCCAGTCAACAGTATGAACTGTAATCATGTTTTTCCTCTGACAGTGGGATACGGCAGGTCAGGAGAGGTTTCGTACAATCACGTCCAGCTACTACAGAGGTGCTCATGGTATCATTGTAGTGTACGATGTCACAGACCAGGTCAGTATAACACCACACCCTTTCATACCTATTATAACTATTTATTTATACACTAAGAGATGACACCCCTGTGCCACAACTCCACCGATGCTCCACCACAAGTCCTTGCACATCAGAAAGTAGTTCTGGTTTTTATTTTACAACCCAGAGATGGTTTAATAAGTGGTGGCGGAACTAAAGGGAGGTTCCCCCTGAAACCATGGGGTGATGATGGTTCAGTTTAAACAAAATGACATACAGTTACTGCTGCCCAGGGCTAACAGTTTGGAAATTTTAAGTGGGAATGACTGTGTGGAATTGGCAACTACATGTGGTCTGCCCACATTGGTCCGTTAGTAAACACCTGCTTCAGTTAACTTCACAATATCCTGACTTGAGATCAGACATGTAAGATATGTAACATGGAGATTTCAAAAGTTATAAGCACCTGTGAGGCCATGCTGCGGCCACACTGTCCTCTGTATGTTCATTTGAAGACATGCAGGAGTATGCCCCACTCTTCTTCACTTGGAACTTGGAAGTTTGAAAGTTGCGCAAACTCATTTGATTGGATCCATCGCTTCTTTGTAGCGCTCAAAGTTCATAAGCTGTAACATCATGTTTTCTTGTATTGCTTTCTGTCCTTACAATGTTTTAAACTAACTTCCCCTCAAAAAAAGGGCCAAAACCAGTGAACACTGATCTTCTAGTGCGTTCCATTTACATCGGAACTTGGAAGCATGTGCTGGGAATGACGTCACGCCGGAGTTGACCACGTTCCGTTAAAACAAGTCGGATTTTACTTTGGGGTTTGCGTTATCCAGGTTAGCCATTGTTAGCACAACCAGTTGATACCAATTCATTAGGCTGTTTTTTGTGCAAACAAACAGTAAAACATGTCCACAGAATTTGGCAGTACGATGCGTACGACTGATTTGATGATCCACAAATAAGACACATGCAGGGCCGTACTGGGACGGAAATTCAGCCCGGGACTTTAAGATGTAGAGGCCTTTTACGCGAGTGCCCTTCCTGCACGAGCAGAAGGGTTTTTTGCAGTTATTTTAATTCTAATCGTGTTTTTATGGTATAAGGAGAATCAGATTACGCTGAAGACCTTCAAGAAACTTTAGGATGACACCTGCCTCCTCAGGTTGTATAAGCAAGTCACCACTGCACTGAACACAACCAGGTCAGCAAAACCTAATCTCAAACACATAAGTCACAGTATACTGCTAACTACCAGCATGTCATGTGCACAGTCGGTTGGAGTGATGGACCCTGCCTCTGCTTACTGATTGTACAGCTACATATGCATGAGAAGAACATCAGTTATAAATATGACTAAGAATAAACATTTTCTAATTCAATCTATGCTTCAGTCAAGTTATTATCTAGTATGTGGAACTATTGGCATTTTATCCTATATGTAAATATCTGATTGATTGATATGCCTAAAATGATTGCCTACCCAGCCTTGCACACTGCCCCTCTACCTGTCTGTTTCCTTCTCTTCCTCTCTCCTCCTCCTCCTCTCTCCTCCTGATGAGTGTATGTGTGCAACAATAGAAAATAAAAACAATTAACTTATCAAAGCAAAAATTTGGAGACAGAAACAACTCAGGTATACAGACCTAAAACTCCTAAAAACCTAAAACTGTCCTACCTCACATCACCAAATCCAAACCTGACTGAAAGTAAACTCTTTTTTTCGGCGCCTTAAGTTTGAGCCAATCGGATGTCAGGAAAAACGCGGATCATTCCAAGTTAGGAGGGGCCGCTCGTATCCCCCCTCAATATTGAAAGTATTGGTTTGGCCCGGTCTGAAACACACACACAGACACAGCGCTCCGCTGCAGCTGAACGGCCGGCGAGGCCGGTCGCGTATGAAAGAAAAAAAATAAAAAAATGTATTGAAAAATGTAAAAAACGTATTAACCACCGGCCGGTTCGGCCTGAAATGGACCGGCCGTTCGGGATTGTTCCCGGTATTCCCGATGGCCAATCCGCCCCTGGACACGTGCTAATAAACTGTATATTACTACATTGTTTACTACTGTTGATGCATGGAGCAGCCATGTTGGATTTCATGGTCGACTTGCTCGGGGTACTGCGAGAATTCCGGTCGATTTCGACACGTAGCTGTGTTTGTAAATTTGGAGTGCTGTCAGTAGCGAGAAAAACGAAAACAACCGGTGTTTCCTACACCGAGTTTCCTCCTGCTAGCGTTAGCACCCTGGAGGCTGAAACGGGGCAGGTTTTAAATGTGCTTTTAGCCTCTTAACATGTTCAAGATGTCATTACAAGTTCCTACCCATGTGAAGGCATTCCTTCTGAGTGAACACAGTGTTTAGTTCCGGTGTTGAGACGGCTAGGGCTGTTCTCGACTAAAGAAATTCTTAGTTGACTAACACTTACACGATTTTGTCGACTAATCGATTAGTTGATTTAATTGACAGAGCTGTGCACTTTGAGAGGTGGTTAAGACTAGAAAAGCACAATATAAATGTAGTTAATTAACCATCTGTAAAACTGAGTTTCTCCACAATTAATCCTGCAAAAGCACCACTTTAAATCTTGTGTTTACCATAAATGTGCTCAGAAGTTTTATGGAAATGAGTAATTAAGCATGAATAAGCAAAAAAATGACTAATCGACAAAAGAAATCTTAGTCGACTAAGACCAAAATGACCGATTAGTCGACTAATCGACTAAGAGGTGGCAGCCCTAGAGACGGCATTAAGTGCTTAGGGACTGTCTACAAACTACAACACCGAAAAGAGATGCAACAAAAATATTTATTAATTTAATGATTAAATAAGGTAGTGTCTCCAAACCTACCTCAATTATAACTTGTCTCCTGCTAGTTGTACTACAGCACTTACTTTAAAAATAAATAAGCATATGCCTATTTTTGAAAATATTTTTGTATCCCTTTTCGGTGTTGTAGTTTGTAGACAGTCCCTAAGCACTCATCTTAACTGCCTTCTCAACACCGGAACTAAACAGAGCTGAATTAGCACAACTTTTATTCATTTCTTATACATCTACTGCAGTCAGATTCACTGTGTTCACTCAGAAGGAATCCCTTCACATGGGTAGGAACTTGTAATGACATTTTGAACATGTTAAGAGGCTAAAAGCACGTTTAAAACTTAAGGTTGCTAACGCTAGCAGGAGCATAACTCGGTGTAGGCGAAACCGATTGTTTTCGTTTTTTCACTACTGACAGCACTCCAAATCTACAAACAGAGCTACGTGTTGAAATCGACCGGAATTCTCCTTTTGAGGGGGGCACGTTTCCGACTTCCAATTCGGAAATTCCGACTTCCGAGTACAATTGGAACGCACTATTAAAATACATCCATATTGCATAAAATGTCCTACATTTAGCTCTGTGAAAGTTGCTGATGTCCTGTAGCAGATTTAGCTACATGTTAATGTTTAACTGCTCCCTGTCTCAGGAGTCCTTCAACAATGTCAAACAGTGGCTACAGGAGATCGACCGCTATGCCAGTGAAAATGTCAACAAGCTATTGGTCGGGAACAAGTGTGACCTGACGACAAAGAAGGTGGTGGATTACACAACAGCAAAGGTAATGCAGCTGGGTATTTACTCTCTCACACACACACACACACACACACACACACACACACACACAGAAGCTGTTGTGTAAAAATTGTCATGCTCCAAACTAAGGGTGGGCTGTGTGGCAAAAATATCACGATTTAACTAAGTGAGCACTTTAAAGGTTCTGTAATTGACATTTACAACAATAATGAACCAAATGAATCATTTATGCACTGCCTGGGAGATTGATACATTTCACTACACGTACTTGTATGTAGCATCATCACGCAATTATTTGCATAAAGCTTAGTAGTTGCAGCAAGGGATAGGGTTGGCCAACTTACGTCGGCACTATTACAGATTTGCGTTAAATCAATTGTTGCCAAATGTCGGTACCTGAGAGCAAGCGAGCGTCTCTGTTCTCTCCTCTGCATGTTGACCGAGAGACGGGCTCAGCTCTGACACAGACTCCGTGCAGACGGAACCAGACTACTGTGACTCTGCAGCTTGTTCAAGTCACAGTGTGTCATGGCACTGCCGATGTGGTTACATTATTTACAAAGCCAAAAGCCTTCCCGGTGCGGTTAACGTTACACTTTTCTGAGACCGGCACAACAACCTTCTCTTCTCTATGGTGACAACTGGAGGTTGTAGGGCAAGGTGACTTTATTTGTGTAGCACATTTCACCAACTGTGTGTGTGTGTATTATATATATATATATTAAGCGCGTTATTAACGGCGTTAACATAAACCCATTTTAATGCAGTAAATTGTTTTTATTGCAAGATTAACGTTCTTTTTGGACTAGCAAACTTTGTAGTTTTTTTCACATGCTGTTGCAACAACTAGTAACGTTAGAAAAACTACTGTGTGTGTTGGCCCCTCATATTCAGCTTCCATTTGACTTATATCGTGTTGACTGACACCAAAGTGGCCCATACAACGGATGTGACATGTTTTTGTGTGCCGGCTCTTTCTCTTCCCTGTCTTCATGTGATGTTTAGTATTTTCAAAGTAAGGAACCTCCCTACTACAAAAAACAGATGCCTAAGCTGCCATGCTCTGTTCTCTATTGTGTCCAGGAGTTTGCAGACTCTCTGGGCATCCCCTTTTTGGAAACCAGCGCCAAGAACGCCACCAATGTGGAGCAGGCCTTCATGACCATGGCTGCTGAAATCAAAAAGAGGATGGGCCCAGGGGCCACAGCTGGAGGAGGGGACAAGCCCAACGTAAAGTTGACCCCCGGCACTACTGTCAAGCCTTCATCAGGAGGATGCTGCTGAGAGAGAAACCTCTTTAACCCCCCGTCCCCCCACCCGTCCCCTCTGCAGGCTCTGCATACCCCTGAAACTCGACTGTGTTCCAGCAAAGCCCCACCACAAGTTGACAGGACAGGGAAGACATGGTTCACATGTCTGTGAGAACAAGAAGAAGAGGTTGCCTGTATTTGTACTGTACATAGTATAGCCACACTACCAAAAACAAATAAAGCATCCTTCTTGTCCTACTGTCCTGTTGTTGATGACTAATTCTACAGATAGGTGACCATTCAACACGCCCCCCCCACCCCCCGGCTCCCCATCACCCCCCTAACCTAGACCTCTCGGAGACTACTCTTTTATTTGGCCCTCTGAATGCAGGTTAATGAGGTGTGTGTGTGTGTGTGTGTGTGTGTGTGTGTGTGTGTGTGTGTGTGTGTGTGTGTGTGTGTGTGTGTGTGTGTGTGTGTGTGTGTGTGTGTGTGTGTGTGTGTGTGTGTGTGTGTGTGTGTGTGTGTGTGTGTGTGTGTGTGTGTGTGTGCGCTCCTATAGCAGGGTTGGTAAATTAATCAGTTTCTGTTTGTATGGACCTTATCTCTTTGTTTCTCTTTTCCTTCTGTAATTATTTTTTGCTGTTTGGATCAGCATGTCTGTCCCCATTTCGAAGTGTTTTAATTTTTCTGCCAACCTCTGCACAGCAGTGTTTCACTGTTAATTTCTAGTGCAACAGTATATGTACATAAACATTACGTGTGAGTGTGTGTATATATTATGTGTGTGTGTGTACACATACACACTCTCAAATCTGATTTGCCAGTTCTGTAGTGTTCATTATGTTATTGGGATAGTCTTGACTCTTTATCTCTGCATTACTTCTGTGGCTGAAGACAACTGTAAGTTTGTTGCTCAACATGTAACAATGAAAATAAATATTGTACTACCAGACTGTAGAAGAGGGGAGGACCTGTCTGCGATTCTTGGTAAGATGTGTAGAAAATCTGTTTGAATTATTTATTCTACATTCATTTGGCACATCTATTGCTAGTTCCATAGGGTCTTTTTGCAAATCACTATGTAATATCAGTACAGAATCACATATATAACATACAATGTTCTCTCTTTTTTTTCATAATAAAGGCAACTGGATTCAGTTTAAAAGAGGGCTCTGGGACGAATGTTTGCTGTGTGAAGAAGAATGTTAGAACAGTGCTCTATTGTACAGCTGTATATGAAAGTCGGGTGACAAAACAATGGCTGTGTGTGTAGACCTTCTCAATGGTTTAGTTAGTTGACCTCAATCCTAAACTGCAACGGTGTGGTTCAGTTTCAGAGTTCTACAGAACTGATTGATGAAAGGGCCTGAATCACTGGAGCGTTTGGTAACTTTGGGAGAGAGGAAGTGTCTGAGCTAGCACTTCTATAAAACATGACATCTTGAATGTTGTGTGGAACACATCACTAAAGAGAAACGCACCGACTTCGCAGAAACCTTTGAAACAAGCGTGGCTCACCCAGTGTTATGGTCCACGACAAAAAAAGCTTGTGGAAGCGAAACCTGTGGTGGTTACAATTCTTCCTGCATTTGGAATGCACGTTTAGTCAGATGGGAAGTTCAATTAATGCTGAACAGCATGTGTACCGAGATCAGATACTTCTCTAAACAAAATCTGAGACAGGAGTATTATTTATATGACTAGTATAGGTGGGTTATAAGTACTTTAATAAGTATAAGGCGGAGCGAGAAATACTTCTCTCAGCAGCTATGTCACATCAATCACAAAAAGGAAGAAAGGCAAGAGGAGAAGAAGGGATGAGGGGACAAAGGGAAGAAAGGGGGATGAAAAAAGAACATTGGGCAAAGAATGGCAACAAATGAAAGAACAAATATATTGGGAAAAAAGAAGGGAAGATGGGGTCAATAGGAAAAAATGCAAGAATGGAAGAAGGAAACGCAGAAAAGATACTCACAGAAAGGACAAAGGGAAGAAATAAATGAGGGGGGGGGGAGAGGAGTGTATGATTCACCAAGTTTGTACATGGAAAAATCAACCTGTGATAGCTTCATGTTTTACAGAATGTTGGTAGCCTACATCATAGAACAGACGTCACCTGTTACCTTTATGGACCTCTGTTGGCAGAAAGCAGACACTGCAACAACAGCGTTGGCTCACAGTGGAGCCTCGGTGGCTGAGGACTTCTGATCCAGTTGGACATTACCCAACACTGAGGGAATATAAAGAATCTCACCATTTGGTTAAGCAGGGTCAGTGTAACGCTTATCAGTTCAATTTTCTAAGCACAAACGGGCATTTGGAAAAACAGAAAAATGGGTTCCAATTTTTCATTTTTTTCCACCTTGACAAATTAAAAAATTGGATCAATCAGTCAATCAACTTTATTCAAGACACAGAGGTCCATAGAGACAACACAATACAGATATATATAAATATAAAACAATACAAAAAATGTAAGAATGGTGCCGATGAGGCATCATTTATAAAACATATACAGGCTTTGAGTCCAATGTTTCCAAAAGCAAGATGGGTACCTTGTGTCACTCTTAGAAACATCACCTATGGACACAATGATCATATTCTTAGACCCTGTCAGTCTGCACATGAATCTATACATAACATTTCTTAAAACAGCGTTAAAAGTGGGCACATTGTTCGACACAAACATTTCACTGGCACTACTCCACCTAGGAATTTTAAGCACAATTCTCAGTGCATCATTGTAAGCCACTTGAAGTGTTTTCATTTTTGACTCACTAAAATTACACCACAGGTGGGCAGCATACAGTGGAGTGCAATAGGTTTTGAAGAGTGAGATTTTAACATCAGGGGTGAATTTGCTAAGAAGTTGCTGCAGGCCAGCACTAGAGGGAGACAGTACCACCAAATCATCAGCATAAAGCATATGATTAATGAGACTATCCCCCACCAAGCAGCCAGTCATACAGCCCTTTAACTCCATAGATAAATCATCCATGTACAGATTGAATAGCAGCGGAGACAGAATTCCGCCCTGCCGCACTCCATTAGAGACATAGAAAGGGGGCTGACAAACTCATCCCCCACCTGACTTGCATAGTTTGGTGAGAGTACCAGAACTGCAGTATCCTGATTAAGTAAGAGGGGACACCATGCTCATGTAGTTTACCAAACAGTTTCCTATGATTGATACGATCAAAAGCCTTTGACGCATCCAGGAAACACATGAAGACTGTACTATTGCGTGATCTGTACCTATGGACAATTTCTTTAAGTGCATAAATACACAGAGCAGTTCCATGCTTGTTCTTAAAACCAAACTGATTATCTGTTGACGCTATGTATTCTGCAAGCCTATCCATAAGGATCCCCTCTAGCACCTTGGATAGTATACTTGCAAGTGCAATAGGTCTATAGTTATCTATACTAGTTAATTTACCACTACTAGTCTTATTTTTAACTACAGGTACTAGCAAGACACATAACATGGATCCAGGAAATATGCCATGCTCCATTAACCCAGAAACGCATAGAGCAAGTAAAACTGAAATACTTTGACCAGCGTATTTCAGATGTGTAGGTTTGCCTGCTAAGACCCATCTTCTAAATGCATCTCTTGCTTCCATATGAACATCATGGACATAGTCATTCCACCCTGGTCTTACAATATGTTGTTTTACCACTTTACTTCTTAGTGGTTTACTTCCATCAACTAAACAGTTCACAATTCTATCATACATTGCACATTGGTCATTATTGTGACTTACATTCTTACAGCTGCTATCCACACACATAATTGCATCAACAGGTAACTCAATATTTTTCACGTCAATAACTTGTAATATTGCAGGTCATATTCTGTGAGCCTAGTCCAGTCCAGTATCTCACCTGGTTTATGGCTGTCACTACAAACAAGCTCAGGTAGACCCTTAATATTTATGGACATAGAGACAGGAATATGGTCTGCTGTGGCCAAACCATATAGGATCTCAGCCTCCTTCATACAATCATGTGCATCAGCTGTAGACATACAATGGTCCAACCAGGATCTAGTATGCCGAGCTTCATTCACATGTGTATAGCTATCAGCTGGCAGTAATTCCTTAGTGGACAAAATAACCTTGTTATCTTAGCAGAATTGTGTCAAGTGTTGACCAAAAAGTGAACTGTTATCTGATATATCAGCATTCAGATCCCCCAAGACAAATATGGACGTATATTCACTTTCCCTTATGTAAGACCCTATAAAAGCAAGCTTATTCAAGTACTCATTCTCATTTTTGTGACATTCATAAGGAGTGTATACATTTAAGATTATAAAAACATTCTTATTATGCACCACCTTAATTCCTATGCACCAGTCCACATCTAACCTGATCACAGTGACCAAAGGGTCAAGTTTCTTTCTCCTGCCACGCAGGATTCTGGTGTTTAAGTCTGTCGTAGATTCCCCTGCCCCATGGAAATCATTATGCACAAGGTTAAGTTTATCCAGATCTTGAATAGCTAAAAAGGTCTCTTGCAAACACACCACATCAGCATTCTCAAAGAGCTTGTCAATAACAATGCGTTGGGCTCTCGCTTCAGCATCCTGGCCAAGCTGCAGACCACGGGAGTTATAAAACACAACTCTCATAGCAGTTTATCATTTTTGGGACGCCCGTGGCTCAGGCTCACTCATCTCTGTGTCAAGTGGTACTTTAATACCAGCCCCTACCGTAGCCCTAGGCTTGCGATTCTCATAAAAGCCTTACATAGATCCCTTACTAGGTTCTCCAGTCAGTGCCCTTGATCAAGGCACTGGCTCAGATCTGGAGTTGGTCCCCGGGCGCTGTGATTGGCTGCCCACTGCTCCCTTGAGGGATGGGTTAAATGCAGAAAATGAATTTCGCTACATGTACGTGTATGTGACAAATAAAGTACCTTTACCTTTACCTTTACCTTTCTGGCCACAGCTGCGGCGCATACATCTCTGCTACTTCCTTGCATTCAGCTGTAACTTTGAAAGAGCTATAGCGAGTATACTCAGTGCCAATCCTCTGACAAGTCACATCTCTGGAAAGTTGTTCTTTTAAATAACTAGCCAGAGTCTGAGTCTAGGTCAGGAGCAAGCTTTGTCACGAACACACTCACCAGCTTGGTTGTCACTGCATGTATGTTCTCCACTGCACCAGTTCCATAGGTCTTCTTCTCTCTGGGAGGATTCATGCTGGTCTTGTTCTGTGCTGCAGCAACAGATCGTTTTCCAGAACGTTGCTTGCGCTTGCCATACTTTAATACACATCTCCATGCAGGCGACATCGCCACCTCAATCCCCCCGCCAGCTGTCTCCTCAATGACGGGCAACGCCGAGGGTCCGGGTGCAGGCTCCCTGTGACTTGGTCCATGGAGCAGAGCCTCCTCACTGGCCATGGTTGTGGCTGTGTGTCCCTTGCTGGCACCGGGTTGCTAAATCACACTCAGTCGTTTACTAATGTCTGTAGTTATTCCACAAAGGTTCTCACATTCAGTTGACTGCTTACTCACAGTATTTTTCAAGGAGACCAACTCCACACTTAGGCGATCAATCATACTAACCAGACAAGAGACATCGAGTCTATTAAAAGTTACTGATGGTAGATCATCCAAGTAATAGGACACAAAGCGAGGAGCATTTTATTCAGAGGATCAGAAATTGAGACAATTACAAAATTGTGTCTGGGCTCCAATTATTCTATACTGTAATGGTATTCTCTTCCTCTACTTTGTGGAATATGCAGGTCATTAACTGCATATAGACCAAAAAAACAAAACAACTGATAGACTTTGGGGTCAGAGGTGCAACTGATGGTTTCGAGTGGGAGAGAATACCATGGCAGTATTGAATAATTGGAGCCCAGACGCATTTTGTAATTTTCTAAATTTCTGATCCTCTGAATAAAAACAGAAAATTTGAAAAACAGTTTAAAGATCAAATATTTTTACTTTGTCAAGGTGGAAAAAAATTAAAAATTGGATAATGGAACCCATTTTTCTGTTTTTCCAAATGTCCGTTTGCGCTTAGAAAATTAAACTGATAAGCTTTACACTGACCAAGCAGCATTGGACTGATCAATTATAGAACTTCAGTACATAAATCATCATGAGGAGATACAGATTAGACAACATAAGTCTAGTTGGTTTAGTATTAGGTTAAGCCTCCTGTTATCCTCGGGGTCAAATTGGACCCGTTATCAAAATGTCTATATTTAAAAAATATATGGGTTTCTTTTCCAACCAAATTACCGAGAAAATAACATGGATGGTTCCAAGTTCGCAAGTCCAGTTAACGATCACTACTTTCATTGAATTTTGAGTTGTTTTATTAAATTTTATAGCATTTACAAAAAAAACAGTATTCTAAACAGTATTCTGACTCAACTTTGACATACATGAGTCTTTGATTATCCATCAACATACATCCCTCTAATATTAGTCAAAAGAATTCATAATTTCAGCCTTTTTGACTCAAAAATTAGGTATAATTAAAAAAGGTTTACTGACCATGAATTCCGAAAAATAAGTGTAACACTAGTGGAAATAAGTCGGTGTATGTGGCGTGTATACAGTACTAGTGGTAGTGGAAAAAAGCGTCAACAGTAAAAAAAAAAAAAAATAAATAAAATAAAATGAACATTAAAAAAAAGTGTCAGAAAAAGGGTAAAAAGAAAACGTCAGAAAAAGTGTCACAAAAGTGCATGGTCAACACGAGGGTTAAGGTATTCACATATGGGTATTCCAGCTATTTAGCATTGCACTTCAGTAGAATGTGGATACATGAGAAAGCTAGAGTCTTGTTTGCATGCGCCTTAGCTAACATTAGCTTACTAACAGCTAACTTGTCCTCAGATAGACATAGGTTGCTAAAATAATCCTTGGACACGTTCAAATCTCATGTTTTTAGCCAGCTACAGGCACGCTTCAGAGGACAAGTTAGCCGCTAGTAAGGTTAGCTTGTAACATTATTAGCAAGCTAAGACACGTGCAAACATAATATATAGCTTTCTGAATGAAGAGAACCATGTTAGAGTCATGTTATTTTGTACAAGTTGGCTACTTATCTCTATTTTCTTGTGTTCACTTGAAAAATGCAGCAGTAAAACAATTAGAATCAGAATCCGGTTTATTGCAAAGTATGTTTTTCACATACCGGTACAAGGAATTTGGTTTGGTGTTTTGGTGCAGAAATGGCTTACAGGACTTCTTAAAAACGATGACTGCGGGCTCTGGATGGGAATAAGCCTTGTATGATTGGTCACTAGAAGCCTGTCAGGTAATGCAACACCTGGTACGCTACTGTGGGAATTTTACACAACATCCTCTGATTTAAAGTGTTAAAACAAAAACCATGACAATTTGGAATGATTAAAAACAAAGCAAACATTAAGGGAGTTCTTCTGCCTGTGGGAGGGGTCCAAGTCACTTAACATGTTGGGAGATTATCTTCATACAGTAGCTGCTGGGAGGCCTGTTGCATCCAGCCTTCCAAAAGCAGGAGAAAAGTAAAGGCTGGCTGTCTTCTGTGGATAGTAAAGTCAGAAGAAGTCTAGTCTGTAAAATATCAATACAATTACCAATGTATTTCCTTCATTTACATTTCTGGAATTTTATTTAGGATTGACTTTAGTCCAATTTATTTGCAGGGTTAAAATAATGATCACAATTCATAAATTCCTTGTCTGTTATTTAAATAATATTTGATAAATTGTAATAGAACGTTAATTGCTGTGATATATTCCCTATTTTGCCCAGCGCACCCTGGTGACCCTGGACCCAATAACTTGACTGAAGCGATGTGTAGTTTTAACATAATCTTGTTAAGTGATCACAAAATCGCAATAACTTAAACTAAATCGACGTACGTAGGTACGTGAAGATACGGACCCTACGGCGTAGCCTGACGTGCACCTCTCAAACAACGTAAATACACATGAACACTGTAACCTTTGTCTCCACGTACCTACGTACATAGCCACGCTGTAAAATCTACGCTGTGGCTATGTACGTAGGTACGTGGAGACAAAGGAAAGTTGGCCAATGTTGAAAAGGACTAATTAAAATCTAGTTTTTAGTGATGTGTTCAAAAGTAGGCTAGTTCGCAATGTGCACATTATAATTTATTTTCTAATGTGCTACTGTATGAATCCATGATTGTATAGAGCTCAACAGTGACGGCTCTGGTTCCTGAAGTGGTTTTCTCCATTCAGTTGTTCCATTGACATGCTTAGGGACCGTTCGGTATTTATGGAATGGACCACCAGAGGAAAATAGGGGAGAGTCATGTCTTTTTATTCTTTGTTGAGGGGAGGGTCACCCAACGCTTTTTAGTCTAGGGGGCAGGGTCACCCAACTTTTGTATTCATGAAAACAGCAACATTTCAAAGTGCCTTGTTTGGTGCATACTTTTCCATGTAGCTCTCAGTCTCAGCCCCCTATCGCTAACAGATGGGTCTGACCCAACAAAAATCGCAACATGACAGCAACACGAGAATATAATGAAGCTGACTATCTCAAAGGTTTCATGTTGCCTCGAGCTTGAGCACCCACGGAAAATACTGAGCATCCACGTGTGCCAGACTGCCTGTAGGCTACATTCATTTAAAATTAAACATTGCAGTTGGTGCTAAGTGGAACGTGTGAGCGCTGATCGAGGTTACGTGTCAGTTAAACTTCTCACCTCCAATCCTATCTACAGAGCTCCAGCCAGCTGACAGCGGGGTCTGTGAAGGTGGACAGGTCGGCCGGCAAGCCAGCGACCCCGGCAGGCACCCGCCGGCTGCCACGTCAGACTGTGGAGCTTCTGAACTCTGACACAGTCGGACCAAATTTGCAATTAGCCATCCATTTTCCTAAAACGGACCATATTTGAGCTCTACATAGTTGATTTTTTGCATGAAAAAGTCTCAGAAGTGATTTTAGTGATGAAATAGTAGACGAGCAATGTATAAAGATCCCGTTGTTGGCCGCAACAGCAATCCACGGCTGTTGTGATTGTCGCAGCGCTTTGCACCCCAACACACTTAACTTTGAATTTCTGATTGAGCGGGCCAGCTGTCAATATGGGTTTTTACACAGTGTGCTTTGTTGAATGGTCTCAATGTTTGATTGTTTTATTTCATGTGAATACTAGTTTACTAGAGGAGTAACTTAGTATTTGAAGTAATGCAGTAATGCAGGAAGTGTGCATTAGAGTTTCCATACTTATTGTAATGTTAGTGAGTACATTTACTGAAATGGCCACCATAGTCCACTATGGACTGTGATGTGTAAGATGAGAAAGCAGAGGTTAAGTCATGTATGTCATGATTGCAAAAAAAAACAGTGGCTATCTGTACATCTTTGCCAAGGGCAAACCAGTACAGAAGGCATTAATAATTTGTTGGGGAGGGTCATGCTTCTTTTCCAATTATTTGGGAGGGTCTTGGAAAAATGTATTGCTGGCGAAGGGAGGGTCAAGTCTATTTTGACTAAAGATCCCAAAACTCCTCTGGTAGCCCTTGAAATAAAAAATGAACAGTCCCTTATATAAAGAGTTTTCAGCCTGGAACCGAGCCAACCAGCTAGGAGAGAAATTGTGACCATAAAATAGGTACAGGACTGTGTAAAGAAACTATCACAGACTTCAATGGTAAAAGCTTGCTCTAGCCATTCACGGGTAAGGTGAACATCTCCATGGCAACAGGCTTTCCAACAGTATAACATTTATTGCCAAAAAGCATCCTCGCTGTCTCCTCCTGTCTGGCATGTGTAAGATAAGACAGGTTCAAATTTAGTGGAGCAAAAGTGCTCCTGATTTGTTTAATAAACAATTGGAACAGAATGCACCTAACAACATCTCTTAAAGGAACAGACAATCTTTAGGCCATGAGAGAAGAAGAGAATGAGAGCGATTCCAAAGCTAGCGCGCAACTTCGCTATCTTCTCAGAGACAGAAAGTCTGAGTGATATCCAACCAATTGGCGGCCCAGACGCAATGGCGGGAGGAGGAACCTGAAGATCAATAAAAGAATAGGGAAAAGGAAGGTCTGGTGTCAGACCCGGCCATCACCAACACCCTCCTGGACCCCCTGCAGTTTGCCTACAGAGCCAACAGGTCTGTAGATGATGCAGTCAACCTGGCCCTCCACTACATCCTCCGGCACCTGGACTCTGCAGGAACCTACGCCAGGATCCTGTTTTTAGACTTCAGCTCTGCCTTCAACACCATCATCCCGGCTCTGCTCCAGGAGAAGCTCTCCCAGCTTGGTTTGCCTGACTCCACCTGCACAACCTGATCTCACAGAATTCCGTAAAATGGGCACGGACCCTTAACTCAAAATCCGTGGCAGTTTAACGGAATTGCAACAAAATCCGTTAAACTGTCACGGAATAATTCCGTTAAATGAACACGGCAGGGCTCTCAAGTGTCACGCATTGAGCGTGACAGTCACTCATTTCGGTCTTTTGTCACGCACTCCCGCCACACATTGTATTTCTCACGCGTAAAAATTATTTATAATAAATTCAATATGCCGCAGCGCCCAAAATTTCTCTGGCTGCGCCGCTCTCACTATGGGACCGGCAGGAATCAAGCGCGTCTGGCCGTTTTACAGTTGTGCGGAGGCTCCACGCAGAGCTCTTGCAGTAGTCTACATAAGTGGCCTGATGTTTATGCTTGTGCGCTGGTGTGTGCGTCGAGCCACATGTGTGTGTGTGTGGGGGGAGTGTGTTGTAGAGGGAGAAGTGAGAGAGTGACGGCGATTATCTTTGGAGCAAGTACCGACTCTAGAGTCATAGTGAGAGAAACAAAGTGTCTCCTCCTGTTCTTTCTGACCACGGTGGGAAATCTGTAGCAGGAAAAGTTAACCCTCTCCTTGATTTCATGTTGTTTATGGAGAAGGAGAACCAGGAAACGAGTCAGGGGAAATGCAACGCTACCAAGCCCATAGACCGTGACCAAGACACGGCTTGTAGATTACATTTTTAATGTCTAAGTCGAGCCTGCCACTTATCAGCCAAACAAAAAAAGAAAGGGGCTACACAATAGCCAATCAGAAAATAGCACTATTTTATCTGGGTAAGATTTAATGCAGCAACCAATGAAAAAAAAGCAAAGCATACAGACACTTCCCTAAACATTCGCTCATTCAGAGACCAGAGACCCAAACGGGCTCTGTGTCTGTCAGATGGTCAGAGATCTACCATCTCAGCAGAGCAATCTCGTTAATGCACAGCAGACTATGGTGCAGGTAGATTATTTTCTGAAATATATTGACTATTATAACTTTATTTTTCTCAAAGTATGACGAGTCCTCCAAAACTCAGATAAAAGAGATATTTTGAATGTGCACAAAGTTTTGAACATGAGCAGAAATCTTGCTCTAACAAATCATACAGTCCAGGGGTTTATTAATTCATTAAAATGAATTAATGTCTCATTGACGTGAATAATTGTCATATGCACATTTAAGGAGGTTACTTCCTCAACAAAAGATGCAAAAGGGAAGAGTAAATGATGCTAGGCTACATGTGTGCTGACTCAGAAGTCGATCTACAGGAGAATAAATAGATGAAAGCAATACAGAATGCCTGAGCCTAACTGCCATATATTCCATTATGTTTTTTATATTTGGATTTTAATCTATGTTTACCTTTACATAAAGATTTCCAGCATAAATTGATTCAGAAAAAGGTATAAATAGGTGCATACAAATTCACCAGAATGCAGGAAATGAAGAGTTTAATGCTCAAAATTTTTCTGGGGGAGGACCCCCAGACCCCCCCCCATTATCATAAGTAACCATGCAGAAATTGAATAAATACTTTGTATTTGGTTGAATTGTCAGTGGCATGTGTCAAATCTTTTCTTGTGTAAATCTGAGCAATTATTAATAATAACAAAAACACTAATAATAATATTAATGAAACACCCCTATTCCTGCGACTTGTCCAACCCGCCACCAATCTATGATCTTTTTTTTTGGGGGGGGGGAGGTGTCACTCTTGCCTGTCTTCAAAACTTGAGAGCCCTGACACGGATTGCCAACGGATCGCCAAATTCCGTGATGGGCCCACGGAAGAATTCCGTGTAATGAACACGGATCGCCGAAAAGTGAAAAGTGAAAAGTGAAAGTCCTGTGTTTTACCCATCCACCACCTCAACCAACCTCCTTACGCGGAATTCCGGCGTTACATACTACTCACTACCGTGCCACGTCATCTTCTCATTGACTTTTTATTGGCATTGTTTTCCGTGGTGGCCACACGGAATTTTCACACATTCCGTACCACCACCACGGAATGACCTGTTACCAGTCCGTGCCCATTTTACGGAATTCAGTGAGACCAGGCTGACCTGCAGGTGGATCACTGACTTCCTGTCTGACAAGAAGCAGCATGTCAAGCTGGGGAAACACGTCTCCAACTCACAGACCATCAGCACTGGATCCCCTCAGGGCTGTGTTCTTTCGCCTCTGCTCTTCTCCCTCTACACCAACAACTGCACCTCCAGTCACCAGTCCGTCAAGCTTCTGAAGTTCGCGGACGACACCTCCCTCATCGGACTCATCTCTGATGGAGAAGAGTCCGCCTACAGGTGGGAGGCTGACCACCTGGTGAAGTGGTGCAACCAAAACAATTTAGATCTCAACGCTCTAAAGACAGTGGAGATGGTTGTGGACTTCAGGAAGAACTCAGCACCACTCAAGTGGGAGCTGAACATCAACTCCCTCGTCAAGAAAGCGCAACAGAGGATGTACTTCCTGCGGCAGCTGAAGAAATTCAACCTGCCAAAGACAATGATGGTGCACTTCTACACAGCCATCATCGACCACCATCTGGTACGCTGCTGCCACTGCCAAGGACAAGGGCAGACTGCAGCGTGTCATTCGGTCAGCTGAGAAGGCGATTGCCTGCAATCTGCTGCCGCTCCAGGACCTATACGCCACCAGGACATATACGCCACCAGGACTCTGAAGCGTGCTGGAAAGATTGTGGCTGACCCCTCCCACCCCGGACACAAACTCTTTGAGCTACTCCCATCTGGCAGGAGGCTGAGGTCCATCAGGACCAAAACCTTACGCCACATGAACAGCTTTTTCCCCTCCGCCACTAGCCTTATTAACAAGGCCCGGAAACCACCCTGACTCTCCACCTGGCTCTTCATGCCACTGTTCTCTCTGCTGTAATGCTCTTTGCTCTTTATTTATTTATTTTATTTTATTTCTATCTTTATTTTTAATTTAATACATACTGTGTACATATACTTATACTTATATTGTTTATACCTATACTTATATTGTTTAATATTACATTTAGAGAATGAGTGATGTGCACCAACAACACCAAAACAAAATCCTTGTATGTGTTAAAAAACGTACTTGGCAATAAAAACCCTTTCTGATTCTGATTCTGATTCTGGAAAGACTTTGTTGGTGGTTAGGGAGAGAAAGTCTCGAAGGAGCGGCTGATCCATATGCATATCTATTTGCAATATCATTTTACTAAAGATTGTTATAGTTTAACTGAACGAATCCTGAGTATTAATTTCTTGGTCTGCCTTTCAACGAACACAATATTTAAAGGGGAAACTTGTGACCGGTGGTTCATAAAAGAATCGGTCGCATTTTTTCCTACAGTTAATATTTTGCCTCTATGGACCAGCCTCCTCTGATATTTATACATGACGGCAAACAGTCCAATGACTGTTCTATGTATTCTATTTCTATGGGATAATGCCGGCATTCGCGGGAAAAATCTGATTAGGTGTGGACCATATTTCCGCTCAGAGGGGTGGCTGTGATGTGAAATAGTTTTATCTGTACATGAAATCCTCTGTAGTGTGTAAAATATGTTTTTGACTTCATCTCTAAATACTCTCCACTAGTTATCTTCTTTCTGATGTTCGCTTTTCCTGTTAAAATACTGCAATACCCATACCTTTGTTCATACAGCACCCTATTTTACAAGTAGTAGTTTCGTCAGAACTGGCGCGAAATGGAAACTACTAGATGCGTCAAGTGAGCCTAACTCCTGTAGAAAATAGCGGAAGTAAAGAGAGTTTGTCATAGAAATAAAAGATAATCACGCCCTCTCAAGGCAGCTCGCCAGCGTAACTAGATTTATTTTGAAAGGTATTGACCGGATGTAGATTCCTTATTTTTTGCTGCAAACCGTGCTTCAGGAAACACGCTGTTCAGTGCTGCAGCAGAGTAAATTAGTCTCTGGTGAAGTCAAACTATGCAAGACGTTTGCACAATAGCTAAGGCATAACGTTAGCTACATATTTAAATTTTATTGCGATAACTACGACCCTTCTCACTCAGAAACGACCTCTAGTCAGCTTGCTAGCTAGTTAAGACAGAGCTTTACCGTTAACGGTAACTTTGTATTACTAATAACCTGCTTCTGTCACGTTAACTTGCGACCAGTTGCTATTTTGTGGAGCAAAATATAGCTACCTGTTCTATTATCGTAGTTTAATTAACGTGACGTTACCTCGAAACGTTAAACTAAGTTAGCCACATTATCCAAGTCGGTTGCTTTGCTTTTGTCAAAGATGAGCAGGTAAGTTAAATTATTTTTCATTGAGTGACTCGTAGTGAAAGTATCTCAACGTGTAACGTTTTATGCCAACCTTGTCTGCTAAACATCACAGATTGACATGCATGATGGGTTCGTTTTTCTTTTACGTTAACTGTAAATGTGTTTTCCTAATACGGAGACCTAACGTTAACTAGCAAAATACTGAACGAACGCCTTCTCCTTATTGCATTCCAAGACTCTTTCCAATCACAAATAAAATAAATAAAAGGCTTTTCTCTCTCAAATGTTGTGCACATAATGTATTTAAACGTCCATAATTCAGTAACCATGGGCGTACATTTCATCTAATAGTTTGGGGTTGGGGTTTATGTAACATGGAGACCATTATCCTTTTTCAAGTTGAGTTAGGTTCATAGGTTTCCCACGTGGTCATATTATAATTATTAAATTATCTTGCCAGTTGTTGTCCACATAAAGATTATTTTTTGTCTGGGGCAGAGGATGTCTCTTACTTAAATTCAACTGCAGTTGATCTACCTTAACACCCTATTGAGCAAAACCCTCTGCTCTGATCTACATAATTAGCCTAATGGCTTGTTCAAAGGGAATATTTGTGTTGTGCCACTCGAGTGAGTTTGATGCAGGATCATATTTTGATAATTTGTGTTTACTCGCACTGCTTTTGTGTCTGGGCAAGACAGTAAATGCAGGAAGGTGGTCCTGTGTTCTGGACTAGTGCATATTTCTTGCATTTATGGTCAAACCAGCTCATTTCATTTAAATAATCAGACATTTTCTCTGTGGCTCTCTGTGGCTGCTTTCTCCCCAGGGGACAGGGCTTCTGTGAGCCTCTAGAAGAAACTTTTAGCCTTCCGCCTCTTTCTCTTAGCTCAAACCCTCCAGAGTTCAGCGTGATTTATAGCCTGATGTCGTCATACTCAGATTGTAGTCAGAATATGAGTCTGATGCTGCTCCATTGGGCTGGGATAATGGGGCGTGTTTCAACCGAACCGGGAAAGAAAACTCCTCTGCACTCAATTGGATAGACCTACAACCAATCAGAGCAACGGAGCCAGACTTCACAGAAGCTGAAGTCAAAGGCAGGCTTCAACAGAGCAAAGGCAGAGGAGGCAATTTCTGTGTCGATCTGTTATGAACGCGCTGTTGATATCTTCTATAATAGATGTGATGGAGGAATCTACACATCTCAATTCTCCAGCGGCAGCCATCTTTGTTGTAAACAAATTCAACCCAAGCGCTCTTTGGTGACGTGGTTGATTACGTTACTGTTGATCATCTGTCAGTCATTGTATAAAGCCCGCCCTGACGATTTGATTGGTCCGAACATCTCTGGTTGGAGAATAGTTGCTCCACAACGGATCAAGTCCAGACCGAACTTCCCGACCACAAATTTTGTGGGCGGGGCTAAGTTCGGCTGGCATCCAGGCTACGTGATTTATGCTTCGGCGTAAAATCTACTTCGCAGCGACGCACGTCGCTCAGCCGTGGCTTGGTGGCGTTGCTTCCCCCCCCTCCCCCCAACTCATTTCCTGGTTCTCCATCTCCATAAACAACGTGAAATCAAGGAGAGGGTTAACTTCTCCTGCTCCAGATTTCCCACCGTGGTCAGAAAGCACAGGGGAGACACTTTGTTTCTCTCACTATGACTCTAGAGTCACTACTCGCTCCGACGGTGTCTCTCTCACTCGCTCTACCACCCACGCTTTACCCGACCGAGCGAGAAAACGCACACCCACCTACAACGCTGCCATCCTGGCACCCCGAGCTGCTACAGTTTGCTGCTCTGCCACATCGCAGATGGCAAAGCACACCTGACCACAGGAGCCGTTTAGCTCAGACTTGTGGAGTGCAAGTAGAGCTGTTGGTGCGTTTTGAGGTTGCATCGCGTTCTCACCACAAACAAAACCACTCCATAGTTTTTGAAATTGAAAGCTACTGGGACCACCTATTACCGGGGGCCTCTGTATGCTTCTTTAGTCAGCTTTTGGTGTGTTAGTGTGGCCTTTTTTGTGACAGCCTGTGGCACACCTGTGTAATAACGATGCGGTTTAATCAGCATCTTGACATGCCGCACCTGTCAGGTGGATGGATTATCGTGGCCAAGGAGCTGTGCTCACCAACATGGATTTAAACACATTTGTGCACAACATTTGAGAGAAAAAAAGCCGTAGATGTTTCAACTTCCCTGGTTACAGACGTATAGGTCTCAGTCATGTTCTCCAAAGTGAATTTCCAACATGTGAATGGAGTTAGTCCTGCCTCCTGTAAAAGCAGCAAGAACAAAATTCACCCTCTGGTTTTGATTTTGTGTTCTTCCTCGTGCCGACAGCGTGAAGGAAGCAACTCGAAGTGGTTCCCCTCATTGCCCCAAACCTGATGAATCTGAGGAGCCGCTGGGCACCGCCATGGAGACTGGAGCTGCAAACGGTCAGTCACAAAGGACCCCAATGTGTGACTTCAAGGGGCTTGCTGGGGGATTTCCTTGAGCCAATCCAACTTTAATAGTGTTACTGTCCTAACTTAAGGTTGATATAATGAGGAGATGATGTATTTTATTCAGTGTTTACCATACATAGGTTCTACTTGGGCGCTCCGCCCAGGTAGATAAAATCCGTATTACATTTTTCCCCCCCAATTAACTATTTCTTTTTTTTACAGCTCACCCAGCCCCACCCCCTCGAAGTCACGCGTGCATGACACATTATCAACATTCACTTCAGGCTCAGAGGCTTCATGTTGTTCAGAGATTGTATTAAGTTGACTGTAAAAGTTTTAAACTACAACTCAGTTGTTTGAGTGACAGAAATCTGTTCAGATGAGATCTTAATGGCTGCAACACAGACATGGATAGTACAAAACAGCAAGTTTAGGATCCTCCATACACAGATCAAAACACTTTAAAGAACAAACATTTTTTATCAATAAGGGAAAAACTTCCACTAATGAACCCTGACAAAGCACACCTGTGAAGGTAAAACCATTTCAGGTGACTACCTCATGAAGCTCATTGAGAGAACACCAAGGGTTTGCAGAGTTATCAAAAAAAGCAAAGGGTGGCTACTTTGAAGAATCTAAAATATAAGCCACATGGCTTATATTTTAGTTATTTCACACTTTTTTGTTGAGTACATAATTCCATATGTGTTCATTCATAGTTTTGATGCCTTCAGTGAGAATCTACAATGGAAATAGTCATGAAAATAAAGAAACACATTGAATGAGAAGGTGTGTCCAAACTTTTGGCCTGTAATATAGGCTACATAACATTTGGGTTCTAGGGAATCGGGTATTTTATCTGCTAAACCATGAAATTAGTTTGACAATACAACCAGATTTGATTTACAAAAAAAAAAAAATCACAAGCTACACATCTGTATTATCTTCTAATCTAGTTTGTTTAATATGTAAATAGTTAAAAATATCTATTTTCTTTTCAATAAATAGTTAATAAACCTTTGTTGATTTAGTTTATTACTGAACCCAGCCATCACACGGCGTGCCGTCACATCCTGTGCCCCCCCCACCCCTGTTATTACACGAGTAAACTTACATGTGCAGGAAATTATGGGAGTTGGATGAAGTTTGAAAAGATATGGAACTGTTCTGAAAATAGTGAGGCCATGTGGACTTCTTCAGGCAGTGACCCAGCTTGACCCTCACTGTTTGTTTCTCTAAAGATGTCAATGTGAAATCTGAGGAAAAGACATCTGAAGTGGTCATCACTGAGGCAATGGAGGAAGAAGAGAAGCAGCTGATGGAGGAAGGGGAGAGGAAAGAAAAGGAGATGATGGAAAAGGTGTGTTGCTTATTAATTCTTCAGGATGTGTGTTCTGTCCCTTTTTTGTGTTTTACTCTACTTTGAAGTCCACTGCTGGGTCTTGAGTCGTCCATACCACTAAGCATTACCACACCTCATTTCAGACAGCTGCATTTAGGGCGTGTCAAAATCCACTTTTGCTAGTTTGACGGCAGAAAAAAGGGTCTGTGAGCCTGGCGCATTGTCCTAAAGGGTTGTACTTAGTGTCTTCGTTAATCAGAGGAGTGTTTTGGTCGTAACATGTAATCAACCAATCAGAGATCATCTCGCATTCCCTTTAAAAGCCAGGAACGTTTAGACCTTGGAGCATTGCTATTATGATGGAGGCTTTGCACCGTAATATTTTTATTCGTAATCCTTTTCGTGTGTGTGCTGCTGTGCGTCCCTGTGTGTGTAACAAGTATAGTGTGCGCGCTGTGCACGAGCCTAGGAGCATTTTACTAATGCTCTGTTAAAATAACAATGAAATGCTGCGCTATTGACTTTAGACCAGGATTTTGTTGGTCAATGGTGCGATCACTTCCCGCTTCCTCAAGATAGCAATACGCCCAGAATGCACCTGAACACACCTCCCTGTAAGACCAACACGCCCATGGGCGCAGGTGCATTTGCTATTTTTAAACAACGTGGGCACTGGAGAGGATATTGACAACTGCATCGATCTTAAACTAGCAAAGACACTTGCGTCGGGCTTTGCGCCTCGCCGGGTGCGAGATAGGAGCCCTGTATGTTATTAACAAAGTTCTTGGACGGCTGCTTGTGTTGAGACAAGTTTTAACATTTGACCACTTTAGCTTTGTTAAATACAAATGGTTTTGGAGGAGAACATATTCCTCAAAGTTAGGTATTGAAAAAAGTCATTTAGGTATAGGTACAAAGAATCATATCTTATTGGCAGTAGTATTGCAAAATAAATAAAAATAATGACTGATTGTTGTGCAACGCTTACCAAAAGGCCCGAGAAGCACGGGAGAAGGATTCTCATGAGCTGCGGTTCAAGAGACTGCAGCATTTGCTTCAGAAGAGCAACATCTACTCCAAATTCTTGCTGACTAAAATGGAGCAACAACATAATGAGGTGTGTGTGTGTGTGTGTGTGTGTGTGTGTGTGTGTGTGTGTGTGTGTGTGTGTGTGTGTGTGTGTGTGTGTGTGTGTGTGTGTGTGTGTGTGTGTGTGTGTGTGTGTGTGTGTGTGTGTGTGTGTGTGTGTGTGTGTGTGTGTGTGTCAGTAACTACCTGTGCTGTGCCTGCAGGCTAAATCCCTACTAACGCCATTTCTGTCAACCATTGTAGGAGAAACTCAGGAAGGAAAAATTTGAAAAAAAGGCCAAGAAGGTAAGGGAAGTTTTACTGAAGCTTTTGTTTCAGCTGAACATTAGAGTACTCTGATTCATAGGTGTGTGTTTTTGTCTTTTTAAATGCAGAACGCAAACGGTGCAGAGCCTGAGAAAGGTGAGCAGGCCTTCTATTGGCTCTTCTACTAAATACATGTACAGCTCCAGTACGCACTGATATTAACAAACTAACCGCTTAAGGAATATGCTAAACCTTGCTCATGTAAACTTCAAATCCAAATATGTATACATATGTGTGAAGTTTTGACTCTATTCCCCGTTGAACTAGCTAAAAAGAAGAGGAGGAGAGACGAAGACTACAAAATTGCAGATGTCATGTCAAAAGAAGTAAGCTCTCATTTGACTTTTAGTCTGTCTTGGAACTTTCCATTTACCGATCTGCTCATTGGTTCTGCTTGATTTTGTCTTCCAGGAAATCCTGTCGCAAGCTAAGAAAACCAAAGTGGAGGAAATGGTAATGGTTCATTTTTCTTTTTACGAGATGTCGTGAGATGTCAAGATATTTTAATAATCCAGAAGGGTGAACATTGGCTATAGGAAACTAGGGCCGTTGAAGGCAACACATCCAACCGTACATGTGCGTATCAAACATTTGATCAGGACCAGGCACCGGCCCAGAAGAAACTAGAAGCCGAGGATATCGAGAAGATGAGCGACTCCAATGTCGACATCAAGAACCGTCTGTCGGAGACGGTGCGCGACAACGCCAAGCATCTGCTCCATCCGCACAGGAAGGTGAACGGCCAGCCGGTCCCCGCCCAGCAGCCCGAGCTCTTCACTGGAGGGGTCATGAGATCCTACCAGATCGAAGGAATCGAGTGGCTGAGGGTGAGTAGTTGATGAAAATGAGATTGTGGAAGGTGACGTTTGTTTGCTCGAGACTAGACACTAAGCCCTTCCCAATTCCAAAATTGGGAAAGTCTTAGTGGCTCGACGGTAAAGGTTGAATTATGGATTTGATTCGCGGGTTTTTTTTTGCAGACTGTAATGTTGTTGGTGTTATACAACATTGCATCATGACTTTGCGTAAACATACACTTACACATTTCACTTTCCTAAAGCCAAATGGCGTGTTATCTGTACGCATTTTGAGCTATCCACGTGTATGTCTACGCTGTATACAGCGGATGTAAACGGGCGTCGCCACGTGGCGTATTATCGCGAGAACGTGGTGTACTATCGCGAGAACGTCACACGCATATAACAAAAAAAATAATTAAAAGTTGGGTTTAGGAAAAGAACATTGGGTCACGACTGTGACCAACGTCACGTGCTTAGGACAATAAACTTTTCGGTTTATAAAAGAAACATTGGGGAAGGCTTAAAGAAATGAAGTTTAAAAAACGCCACACGTGGGACGCAATCCCGGCTCTCCTGGGACAAAGTCCTTACATCCTTTCATACTACTCTCTACGGCGGAAATTCACACGTAATGTAGGTGGCTGAACGGCGTTGATAATACGTCTTGATAACATGCCGCAATGGCATATGAAAAGGCGTGTCGTGCATACACCACTTTATGAGTGT